>OY735217.1:27558551-28201051 GCA_963457665.1 Thysanoteuthis rhombus
TTGAAACTCCAGCTGAATCAGTTTGTGTATGTTTAGTAATAATGCCCTTGGGAAAGCCATCAAACTATCTCTTCTTCCGAGTAAATAGCAAGGCAGACTGGGCTCTCCAAGTATGGTTAGCAACGAGTCTATGAGAGAGGCAACACTGAATTGAAACCGGGAAAGTCCAACCTCTCTTTAGAAACAGAATTGGGAACATGTTCTCGAAAAGTACGGTTAGTGTGAAGTTTTGATGGGCCTAGCAAGCTAAAAATGGATTACAAAAAAATTGTTCTAATAAAATAAACGAAAATAATGAATTTAAAAAAAAACGAACAGCTGAAATAACGCGACTACTGTCTCCACCTACCCACAACATCCTGAGAAACTAAAAACGGATGACGCCATTTTTTTTAAACGCTGAAGAAAGTATGATCTAATTATCACCTTCCGTTTTACTTATTTTTTTCTCAAAATCTCGATTTTAAACCGCGAAGCAGAATCAACTGGAAAGGGTGGGGGATCGATATCAGATCACGTCACAAGAGCATGGATTATTGACTGAAACGTACTCCGCAGTTACTGGTGTATGTCAGGGAAGTGTATTTGGGAAAGGGAAGCCACGCAAACGTCTCCAAGGATCGGATTTGCCACAGATAGATGACAAACGACATTGAAGGAAATATTAAATTATAACAAAAATAGAAACGGGAATCGAATTCCGGTTTTCGTTTCGTTTCCTCTTTTTTTTTTTTTTTTTGTCTTTATCTTCTCTTTCTGCCTTTCTTTTTTTCCCTCCAGAGCTTTCCCCGTCATCTTTCCTTCTCTTTTCATTCATTTTTTTCCTCTCTTGACTTCTCGACTCTTCTTCCATTCCTTTTCCTTTCTTGACTTTTTTCTCTTCTTCTCTCCCTTTCTTTCCTATCACCATTTTTCCTATCTTTTCCCATTCTTTCTTGACTTCTCTTTAATTCTTTCCTTATTATCTTTTGTTTCCCTCTTTCTTTCTCCCTCTCGTTCCCGATGACATGTCACTTTTCAGCATAGGAAAACGGAAACTTAGACTCGCAACACGAGCTCCGGAGTCGGTGCATTGACCCGAAAATCATTCATAAAAATCTCTTCAGGACAAATTGACGAAACTTAATAGACCTAAAGAACGATTGAAGTGTTCATTTAATCTCTGGTAAGTCTTATACTCCTAAAACATACAGGAACATGAAAGATTTCTGAGATAGGCTCAGTCAACTAAAAGTTATTTTTTTAATCGACAAAAACAAAAGTTATTATTCATCTTATTCATTGTCGTCACTAAAAACCATGTAACTTAATACTCCTGTTCTAAATTTGAAGTTCATTCCATTCGTGTTTTACAATGGGAAGATGTTTAATAATTTGATTCACAAAATCATTTAAACTTATCTTAACTAATCAGAAATCTTTTCAACTCATTTTCAACTCACTAATTATCTTTATATTTTGAATTAGAATAGATTATTATTTGTATTTTTGCAATTAAATTGTGTTTTTCGGGTGCAGATCATCGATTTATGAAATTCAAGATAAAACATTCAAGATAACAATTAGATGATATAAAATAACTTTTGTTGTTTTTGTCAATTGAAAAAAGATTGAATTAGATTAAAATTCATCAAGAAACAATTGAAATACAACCGTACTACACTTTGCTCTTGAACTAAATACCGAAAAACGCTAAACCATCAAAATAGTTAGCACCGACACCTTCTTATTATGTAGTGAAATATGTGAGGTAAGACCGGAAATAGAAAGAGGGGCAACCGAACTTACTTTGGATTTACCAAAAGGTATCTATTAAATGCGGCAAATTACTAAGCATACTCCTTATTTACCGAACGCATGACACACATCGGGTATAACGAATTTTCGGCTTTAATGACAACCGAAATCCATTCATTTTAGCGAAGGTTTATTGTATATTACAGTTGAAACTGGGGAGGGGGGCGGAATAATCCCGTCCCAAAATAATCTTTGATATAAGTTTATCTGAGTTTAATTACTGATATTGCGAATTTACAAAGCGTTAAAGCTAAGAATATGTGTCATCCGATCTAGAATGGAAATTAAGTAAACTGAGAAGAAATGTCCCAGGCGCTCTTCGGTTTCAAAGGTCCAACTCAGTCATCGAATTGAAAATGTTTAAAGCGCTCTTCGGGTCCGATGGTTTTTACTGAGCCAGCGAGTCGTCCGTGAAATTGAGGTCATTTAATAGAAGCCGTCAGGTGTAAGCAGATGTCGGCGATATCACCGTAGTAACAATGGTACCGTCTTCATCAGCTGATTACTGTTTATCAAACGTCTGAAGTGACTTGTTACCATGACAGGGCGGGGAGGAAAGATTTTACTAAAGTAGACAAGCTATGCTGCAGAACCGGTATTAATCGGCAGACAGACTATTTATTAAGTTAACAATGGGGGGAGGGTCACTTCGTATGGAAAGACAATAAAGGCTTAATCTTGCGTTGAGAAGAATCCGTACACGAAGTCGATTTTAATTCTAATTTTTCTACTAAAAAGCACCTCGTGGTATGTATTTACTAAGCTTAACTATGCATAAGCCCACGAATGAGAGATTCCCAGTTGGGGTCGAACCCAATACAAAGTACAAATTTTTCTACTAGACTAGAGTGAGCCGTATTAATCTTGGCTTAGTCTAGCACAAGGCCACAAAAATAGAAAACCCAGGGAAGATCAAACACATTCCACAAGCTGGACATACTGGTTCAGTAGGCCAATGTGAGTACACCTCCCCGATAGAATTGTAGAATGGTTTTCAAACACTAAGAGAAACAGTTACCGGCCATGGTCAACTATACATTAGTGTCGTAAGTTCGATCCCCACGAGTGCTGCACTGTTGCAGCCTTGTGCCAGATGAATTTAAAAATTAACTCAACTCATGATTTAGGACAGTGGTTCCCATCGGAAAGGGGAATCCTGCCAGGGGAAGGATTTAGGTATCCCAAAAGGTGGAGAATAAGGTTATTAGTCAAAAAGTCGTGATGGGTGTTTTGGGCTTAGGAGTAGTATCGGATGTGATGCAAGATGGAGTATGACTGTGCAACAAAAGAATGATTCAAAATGTGTTCTCTAGACCCACCAATCGAAGAACTAGTAGAAAAAAAAACACAAGTACAAAGATCACATTGATGTGTATATTAGTTACGATAGCAGAATTCATATTTTTTGTAATAAATTGGTATTTCAAAAGATATGTTCCTAATTGCTTTCGCCTGCCTTCTAATTTTCATCATAAAGTTGTATAATAATACGCAAAATAAAATAATGATTCTTCGTAGCAACTCATTTGAATGGAAGTGGGAGTGGGGAATGACTTTGAAAAGGTTGGGAACCACTGACCTAGTAGATCGTCGAGGTGACGGGCTGGATTCTTCACGGCATTTCTCGCAGTAGTGACAGTTATTGGGCCGTGCCCATCACCGCTAACAAGTAGCACGACAGGTTGTGTTAGATTACATGGTACCAACAGCCGGGAGTAATATCTGATATGAATCATTCTTGGCCTTTTTCTGCGTGAATGGAACATCAAATAACGCCAGCTGGAATTTGAACTCGGTTCGCCGATTACCATTTTCCGTGCAATCAACCGTCAGGACAACTCTGTACCCCCTGGGCTAAGTCAATAATGAAACGTCCTTAGAAACATGGTAGAACATCTTGACAAATTGTTCTGTATTGCATTAGAAATTGTCAACCAAAACTGTCATCAAAACAGTCAACACAGGTTTCTTCAGTTTTAAAGTTGGTTTATCTGTCTAGCTAGCAATGTATGTACCACGCATATACACCGCACCGATGCAGCAAGAGGGCAGAAAATTTAAACATTTGCTTCTTATTATGTCTTGTCTTTCTTAAAAATCCCCTATAGGTGTTTAGGCGGATGAACAGTCTGCAACCTAAGTTAATGCTAAATTGATCCCTTAGTTTATGTCCGGTAGCGTTCACGCTTGTTTTTCGAAAATTCTGAATTATTTATTGTTCCCCTTTTTTTTCAATTTCATTCAATGATCACCCCCAACGCGACATGTGGTGAAAAGATGTTGATGGCGTGACGGTTTTGATTGAGAGACAAACCAGACCTGTTTGTGTTTCGTTTTTCGGCAAAGGTTTTCGAAAAAAAAATTGTATTATCCAAAAAAGGCAGCTTGGATCCTGAGAGTACTTATCTTATTGCGTACACCTCTGCCAACTAAGTTGGGAAAGGTGTGTGTATTCACTCGCGTTAGTCCGTCCATCTCTGCGTCTGTCAGTCAACGCGATATATTCACAAAGTTCTCAATAAGATTTTGTGGGAGGATGGGGGCACGGACTGAGGGAGAAGTGATCAAATTTTGGGGCGGATCCATGGAAAGATACCTCCCGTGCACCGTAGCTATATCTCTGCACCACACAATATCTTCAAAAGTTCTCAATGAATTTCAATGAAGTTCTCTGGAAGGATAGGCCATGAGCCAAAGAAGAATTGATTAAATTTCGGGTCAGATCCAGAAATCTTTTTACCTCCCCTGAATCTTAACTATTTGTGAACTGGTTTTAATTCAGTTTTTAGTGACAATGGCGCTGGCAGAGGTATGTGCTCTTTGAGTGTTTTCTAGTTTTATTCCATCTGGCTCTATACGTCATACATCAGGAATTTATTTCTGATTTTATCACTTCACTTGAACTTTTTAAAAAAAAGAAAATTGGAAGAAGTTGATGAATTGTGTGAAGAAGATTCGTCTTTCATTTTGGGGGTCTCTAGTCAAGTATTTTATATTATTCGCCTGTAATGCTCTTAATTCATTTTCTCTATGTTTGTGACTGAGACCAGTTAACAAACAAGGAGAGTAAGGTCAGAAAAAAAAACATTTTTAAACAGATCATCTTCGTATGTGTGCGCGTATGCATGTATGTATGCATGTATGTTAACACATGCATTTGTAGGCACCTGTGTGTGTGTGTGTATGTGTGTGTGTGCAAGTGTGTGTGTGTATGCATGCTTATAAATGCGTGTATCGAACAAAATTCGTGAAGTCAAGAAGAGGAGCAAATCTTTGAACAGTCCGTCTTTGTCAGTATGAGTGTATGCATGTATGTATTCACATGTATGTAGGTGTGTGCGTGTGTGTTCACTTGCGTATGTGTGTGCGTTTGTGTGTATGTGATAATGATTGGGCCATCTATTTATTGAACTAAATTTTGAAAAACCAGACCAAATCAATTATATCTGTATTAACTTCGAGTTTTTTTTTCTTAATTCTAATCTAGCATTAACAAACCAAGATTGATTTTTATGTTCACTGCCATACATTATACATTTTATACTAAAACTGAAAATGCCCGTGTTAAAATTGTTTACATGTAGCCTTGCGTAACCAGGGCAACTGTCTTATTAGGGCAAATTGTTGTATTCCTGTTTTGCATCGATTAATTGGAATCTACTGTATACTAATACGCTGCTTAGCCCTACCCCGCTTAGCCCTACCCTGCTAAGCCCTACCCTGCTTAGCCCTACCCTGCTTAGCCCTACACACTTTTTTGAAAATAAATTTTTCGGAATGAATTTTGTAATGGGAGATTTCGAGATAAATAACCTTAAAATACAGCATCATTGACATTCTCTGAAATAACTTTATACAGAATACTTTGGTTGATGTGGTATATCTTAAGGAATAAACATACACACATACACATATACATACACTTTAGTTCATCATGTAAAGATATCGACTCCTAGTAATATTTCACCAGCTCTGGGAAGTAGCAACTAGATGAGATACACAGCGCTAATCCATTCTCTCGTTAAGACACAAGTATATATATATATATATATATATATATATATATATATATATATATATATATATATATATATATATATATATATATATATATTATGGCTGATACAATCGCTATTCATACTATGGTATAATGATCCTATTATTGCGCTGATTTTTAGGAACGAATCCAGATCGCAAACCGGGGTATTACTGTATACATCTGATCAAGCATATGCTTGTAAAATGGTTCAAGCATGTAACTGTGTCAATGGAGAAGAGCTATTCACACTTTTTATATCCCAGTATCGAGCAGACCAAGACCTTTTTCAATAAGTTTCCAATTTGTAACAAAATGTAAGATAAAACGGTGGGAAAACCATCAGACCTTACAAAACTCTTGTAAAAATCTTAAACACAATAAGTGAAAGACAGATGCCTTTCAAGATAGAAATGAATAGAATAAGAGTTAATGTCAGTGGAAGAGGAGCGTTAAAGGTCTCAGCTTTGACATGGTTGACTGGAGTACGTTTCTTTTAGTATGAAATAAACCGAAAAAATAGGCTGCGTTGAGAAAACAATGAATAGCTTTTCATATTAATTAATTGGATTACTGATCAAGTGTAGAGATAAAAAAAAATTGAAAAACAGTAGTTATGACCTGAATGTCACCCTTATGCTCATGCCATCTAGCAAGGTATATATATATATATATATATATATATATATATATATATATGTGTGTGTGTGTGTGTGTGTGTGTGTGTGTGAGGAGGTCTCTCTCTCAATAAATAAATGTATACATATAGTTACTTATGAATTGCGTTATATTATATTGAAATCCTATTTGAAATGATCCCCTGTTATTACACAGTGGATGAATAATTCAGCCTAGACAACGTAGATAGAAAAAACAATTAAAGAAAATGGGTCTGTTGCAGGACTCGAACCAGAGACCGGCAAGGAAGCCGCGTAAGCGCAGCATTGGTCTCACCATTGAGCTAAACAACCACCGGTAATTCAAAGGCCAAAATAACCGTTTCAACTCCAAATCCTCATTTTTAAGCCAAATGATACATTCATCGTGTTATAACGGGACATCATTTCGAATAGAGTTTTGATATAATCCAACGCAATTATTAACCATTCTTTCAAATCATATATCCATTCCTTAATATATATATATATATATATATATATATATATATATATATATATATATATATATATATATATATATGTATATATATATATATATGAAGACGAAGAATGTTTGTTTCTTCATTCGTAACTTCATATTTTACAGACTCCTAAATGCTTATACCCTACAAGCTGGAAATCAGTGTATACGCTTAGATTGACTCCACGATGCACACAGGATGGGTGACGATGACCCCTGATGTCCTCTAAAAGTCGGATTGGAGTCAATTCTAGTAAATTCAAATCTAACGGAAATGACCCGCAGATATGTATAAGGGTAACGTGACAACAGGATGATCATACGATAGGCAGAGCTGACCTTTAGAGGTCAATCTAAGGTTAGGCCCATTTTGGCATTCCCTATAAAGTTCAAAATTGTCATTTTCAAGTACAACGGAGACGGCTGCACCCAACAGCCTTCAAATTTGTGTAAGAGGGTTACTTGAAACCAGAATGGACATACGATAGGTGGCGATGATCTCTGATTACCTCTGATGGTCGAATTGGTGTCAAGTCAATTTTAGCATTTTCAAACCTGAGGGAGACGGCCTTCTGACATTTTCTACTCACCTGAAGGGTTGCAATCCCCACTTTGAGAAGCTCGGTGTTAAAATCTACAACATGACCTTTAGGAATTGATTACCCCATTCCCCCAGGCAACAAGAGAGGGAGAGAGAGTATAGAAATTTTGTTTGGTTCTGGGTATGAAAAACAGGGACATTGCGTAATAAAAACGAAATAAGAACGAATTTTTTTGCAAATTCTGAGTGCTAAAAAATGTTTTTTTAATATTAGGTTGGTGCGAAAGTAATCGTTATTTTTGTTGTTGTAAATTTCGATGCATTTCGGAATAAACTATTATCTAACTACATTCATGTATTATGACATTCTAAAGCATGAATTTCGCTCTATTAATATAAGCTAAGCTGGGCGTTTCTCTTCCCACTATTTATTCTGGTTTATTTGAGGCTGTTAAATCAAAAATGGAAAATGGGCAAAGTTGTGCAGTTTTGTTGCATAGTTCCAAATCGGACGTAAAACAGCGGAAACTGCTCGCAATATCAACCGAGAATTTGGCCGGGGCTGATAATGGATGCACTGCTCAACATTGGTTCCAAACTAGAATGTTAATATGGACACCCTGCTCCAAACTCTTTAATGGCCCTCAGAGATCTTAGGGCATAAAATAGATTTTTTGCTTGTCCAGATATTCGTGGCTGTACATTTTCATATCAACAAACCGTCGTTTATATAAAAAGTAATACTAAGCTTTAGTTCGCTGAAATATTCATGCATAGATGATACTGTGACTGGCAAAGAGCAGAATATTCGCAGTGCAATACATACTTTGAGAAAAATGGTATCATCATCATCATCGTCATCATCAAGCCTTTTAGTGTCCGTCGTTGGACATAGATCTCCCCAAGATTCACCAGACCTCTCTATCATGGGCATTACGGAGCTAGTACTTTTGGATTTGTCTAGCTCGTCACACCATCTTACTTTCTGTCGGCCACAATTTCGTGTATGATCCCTGGGGATCCACGTTGTGAGTCGTGATGACAAGCTGTTGTCTGGCAATTTTGTAACATGTCCAGATATGGAGAAAAAACGAGTGGATGGGGGGGGGGTCAAGGAGATGTGAAGTAAGAAAGCCAGAGGGAAAAAGAAGGAAATTAGGTGTAAAGAAAAATAATTATTTTTGGAGGTAATAATGTTTCATTTCAAATTTTTTTATTTTAATATTTATTTTAAAAATCATTATTGCAAAACCTCTTCATGATTTTTTTCAGGTGTTTTTTTTTTAAATAATGTATTGTATGCATTAAATATTTAAAGATTTTTTCAACTTTTTGAAGATAGTTTTTTGTGTATGTTTATGCTTTAGCTAATTTCGAATCCATTGCTTCATCAAAAAGGAAATCCTTAACAATAGCATGTAGAAAATGCAATGTGCAAATAAATGCAAATTAACTATTTTTTTTCGAGAAAAAGAAAATAATGGTGCAAGTGACATTGAATAAAGTTCTTGATAAAACGAATTCATTTGTAGTAATCATGCGAATTGGTACGCTATTTCGAAAGAAGAAATTTCCAGAAAATTTCTTTTGAATTTCAAGAATAGAATTTCATTCTAGATCCTTCATTTGTTTGTTTAAGCTTATAATTTTGCGAAATTTTATAGAGTCTAAATAGAATTATCTTCTTGGTTGCTTGGAAGTATCAATTCTAGGACGCAATGAAGATTTTTAGCATCTTTTCAAAACAACTGATACAAAATATAGGGCACTTAAGTTATTGTATTTATAAACCCAGGCAAGACTGGGTACATCAGCTATTTTCTTTTCAAAGTAAAGTCGTTTATAACAATAAATTTAGTAACATAACAATGAATGTGAATTTATAACAATGAATCTAAAATGTTCCAAATTTTATATCCTTTACGTAATGTTATCGGCTGGTTATTGTTATTTAAAACACCCTGTCCCAAAACGATTACAATGAGCGGTTTCCTATGGATATGTTAAAATACCTATAATGTTTCCAAACTAAACACATAAGTATCGGTGTCAAGTCCCCACCCACACTAAAATAAAAGTAAAAAAAAAAAAAACTTTGGGAAGCCGTCTTCTCTTACGTGAAAGAATTTGTCGATTACTCATATCCTTCTTGCCAACAGGAATCCTAAATTTAGCTTCTGGATCCTTACCTGATATTGTAGATCTCGGAATCAACATTTACTCCCAACAACCATTCCAGGCTTCACTGGTATTGCTATGCATGGAAGCAGAGGAATAGGGCTGTCATTTTTTTCTTTTAATTTTTTCTTCTAGTAATAAAAAAGGTAAAAAAAAAACAATCAAAAATAACCCAAACAAGCAAACTGGAAAATGGGGGTGATCAATCAATAAATTTCTTCTCTCGTCTTTTGTTGAGCAGTGATCACTAAGAAGTCCTAATTTTCAACAACTAAAACATGCGTGAACGTTGCTGGACACAAACTAAGGGACCAATCTAGCATGAAATTACAATGTAAATTGACCCCACTCCACACACACACACACGTACACACACACACACACGTACACACACACACACACACACACACACACACACACACACACACATACAAACTCTAAAAACCTGGGTTAGAGGTTAAAAAGACGTTTTTTCCAGACATAGCAAGGAGTGATTTTTTTTAAATAATTTTCAGCCCTCTGGCTTCATTGGTGCTGTCTGTATGCGCAATGCATACATAAAAAACGGGGGGGGGGTAAAAAACTGTTTTTTCCAGACATAATAAAAAGTAAAGGTTGGAATTTTTGGCCCTCTAGCTCTATTGATGCGGCTTATACGCTGAGTACATGCGTAACCAGCCAGCCAGACCAACTTAAAAACTGACGAAACCAATGTTGACAATTTTGGTCACAGTTTTGATTGACTGTTTTTTATAGAGTCCTTATATTTCCAGGTTAGACTTCTGACAACTTGATATCCCATTCACAGCGCGGTGCATGTAAAATGTTATTGCATTTTTTCTTTGTTTATGATAGATTTAGTTGTCTTACATGAGTTTAACGGATCAGTATTATTAAAAAGGAAAAAAGTAATATAAATGAAAAAAATCAATCAAAGAAGCGGTGATATATTTAAAAGCTTAAACCGGTGGCTTCATAGTTGAATTTCTATTAAAATTCAAAATAGAAGTTAAATTATTTTCATTGTTATACACCAATGCGATGCATCAATGTGTTGAACAAAAAAGAAAGAAAGATAATTGCTTAATTCAAATAATTATGAACTTAAAAAAGAACTCTCAAATTGTTATTTCTTTTGTATAAACAAATAAATAAACATTATTACACTAGAATATATACTTGTATAATTCATCTTTCCATAACATAAATAATTCCGCCATTTATATTGGTATTAGACTAGTTAATAACGCTTACAATTAGCTTTTATAGGTGTTAGGTTGAAAGTTAGAAAGAGTGCAACCAGCCGATTATTTTGAATATAACTACCAACCACTTGGTATTTATTTGCAACCTTACGAAGGCAAAAATGTTACATATGGTATTTTTTTAAGTGTAGGGCATAAGACTCAAGGTTGCAATTTATAGGTCATCCAGAATAATAGCCCAGATTTCTCGGCCATTGCCACAGACGTCAAGGTATACCCTTGACTTCACCCCTGTTAGTACAATGGAGAAATGTTGTCTGGGGAAATGGGTCTGGGGTCTTTTCCCCCTACCAAAAAACAAGGTCCATAATTTTTGAATACGGAAGCTCAAAAAGAAGAAAAAAGATAAGTTGCTTTTTATTTTTCTCGTCGTTAATGATCCAAATGAAATGAACTTGATAAATAAATTCATTGTGGTTATGAAAAGATTGGTCTGGTAGTGACTAAAAAAAGCCCCAAAATGTTAAACTCAATATTGCTAATTTTTCATTATCCCTAATTTTTGCAACATGGGTCTCTCTTTCACATAAAGCAAAAAATCTGCATCAATCTGGAACCCAACCATTAAGATATATAGGACAAACCGTATCAAATTGCTTTTAAAATCTTAACCCAATCTAACACATCGAAGTGAGTTTTTAGTTGGCTAGAAAAAATACAACTTTTTCATTCATTTTCATTTTTTTTTGTTGTCATTTTTGGCTTTCGTACATTGAAAGTATGGACGTTAGGATTTGATGTGGACCAACGAAAAAGCCCTGGGTCCATAGTCGTAAGACCTCCAGTCTATTTTTAGCCAGCTTGATCTGAAGCTTAACCCATTAATTACGAGTGACGGAAATTTCTGTCGTTGCAGTTTTATGGCTAACAACCGTTTTATTGTGATTGACGGTGACTCAGTTTTATCTGTGAGTCAGGGCCTTTATCTTGCATCGGATAATCTGCAATGAGTTATCTTTCAATGGGCAAGGGATTATTTTTTTAATTATGCAACTGAACAATAACAACAACATGTTTTCAGTTTTTACCGTTTGTTGGAAACCGTTAACCAAAACTATCAACATAGAATTCGTCAGTTTTTAAGTAAGTCTGGCTGGCTGGCTATGAATGTATCATGCATTTTCAACATTTATTCTTTATTATGTCTAGAAAAAAAATCAGTTTTACCCCTCACCCCTACAAACGCCTAGATTTTTGGTGGTGTTCAATTTGCAGTGTAATTTCATGCTAAATTGATCCGGCAGATTGTGACCGGCAGCATTCACGTTTTTTTGGGGGGGGGGGGATCCGAATGTTCTTAGTGTTCCCTGCCTAACAAAAGGCGGGAGAAGAAACTTATCTATTGATCATTCCTTTTATTCGATTTTCGATTGATCACCCCCAACACGACATGCTGCTTAATGACGTTTGTCACGTGACGGTTTCTATTGAGTGAATAACCCGACCTGGTTAGTTTCCATTTATTAAAATAAAGGTTCGATCCTAGTGCGAGACAGTATAACAATACTACTAATGCTAAGAGGGTAGTACGGTCAATATACCCCCGTCGGATAAATAAAGGGTTCGGTTCGTTACTTCCCCACATCTACCAGATGATACCTGATGAAGGCCGTAGAGTGCAACGGCCGAAACGTTGTGTGAAAAACAACCAAGATGGGGATGGTCCGAATATCAATAGAAATAATAATAATACCTCATCTCAAAAATTCAGAGATATACTTAAAATGAAGCATTTAAAAATAATGCAGTCATATGAGTAAAGAATATCTTCTTCAAGTTTATCTATAAAATGAAGAATTTCAAGTGCTCATATGAATCAACAATAAACTTTACTAATAAAATAAATCAATTCTTAAGTTTCCTATGTTTCCTGAACTCTCTCTTAATTGCAATGGTTTGCAGTTAAACATGATTGCCAGAGACTGCTTTCGAATGGAGGAGAGCCAAATGACAAAACGGAAGGCCCAGATGTTAGAATAGCCAATCTAGAGAGCGTTGAGTGATCCGACAGAAGGAAGGAAGAAAACGGAAGCAAAACACCAGAAAACTCACCCTTGACCTGAAAACGTAGTGGAACATGAAAGTTAAGGTAGTGTCCATAATAAATGAAGCACTTGGAACAGTGCCCCCAAAACTCCAGATGTGAGATAGGAAGAAATGAAGAATTCAGCAAAGATTGGGACATCAGAAATACTCGGTTCAGTGAAGACACTGAAGAGGGTACTGAAGTTTTGAGGAGATCTGTAGTTACTCGATCTCCAGCAACAACCATCTGTCATCTGGTGTAGACACATGCGAAAGTATGAATGATTCTACGTTGGCCAAAAAGTTCGTCCTGTCGTTCGATGGATTCAGGAATGTTCAATTTTACCTAGCTTCATTAAAATCTAGAATTCACTCAGCACAAACCTCTGACAAAGCAATTGCAAAGGGGAAATAATTGTGGATGGATGGATCCGCCCCAAAGTTTTACCACTTCTTTTGAAATTCGTTGAGAAAATCTGTAGATTTTGCGTGGACAGAAGTGAGCGTATGAATGGATGTACGGAAAAAAAATTCAAGAAATATTCCTTAGTAAAAATTTAAATCCTGCCCCCCCCCAAGAAAAATTTAAAATTCAACCACGTCTCCCTTATCCCATTCACCGTTATTCCACCTAATCTTATTGAAAATCCATTTAGTACAGTCGGGGATGTCGTGTGGACAGACAGACAAATGGAAAGATGCGAGCAGATACATATACCACTTCAACTACGTTGGCAGGGGTAAGAGATCGCTTTTGAGTGCACCGTGACAGCTGTCAAATCAAACTATTTCATTTAATACTACAAGTGAATGGAGAAGTACTGATAGTCATTAGCACCAACTTGGTTATACTAGTTCCTCCAGATTCAACATAAGTTCTGAAAAAAACCCTCTGGACTGAATTTAAATTATCCATTTTAACGAACTGTGACGGACGATGAAGAGTGAATACTTTACAACAATCTGGAACGCAATAAATCGAAAGGCAAGCGAAATGAATCATTTTAACAATGCCCAAGGCAGGTATAAATCAAAAGAAGATAATGTTGTGTATATGTCGAGATTGGAAAAAAGTCCTCAATCATGAGCTCTTTCCAGAGAACCAAACGATTGATTCAAACTAGTACTGGTCCCAATTAGATCAATTGAAGGCGATTATTGATGAAAAGTGTCCAGAATTAATTAAAAGAAATGGCATTATATTCAATCAAGATGACGCTAGACTGCATCTTTGGTAATCTGACAAAAATTGTTAATTCTCTCAATGGACAAACAGAAGACCCTCTTAGACACTATACAATGCTACTAAAGCGGTTTTTTGCTTAAAAAGACGAAAAGTGGAATCCTGAAGTTGTCTAAAAATGGCTGAAAACAATAAATACGTTGTACAGTTAAGTTACAGTCGAAAATAAATAAGCAAGATTTGTCTTTTATTTTTACTTAAATGAAACGAACTTTTGACAATCTAATAATATGGAAAAACATGACGACAACGACGACTACGATGATGATGATAATGATTGCCTTTGAATATGATTAATAAAAAGATAAAACAATCGCTCCGTACAAAACCAACGAAGCCAAACTTGGAGAAATCATGTTGGCTGATGAATGATAGAAAAAAATGGATAATTTGGTCAGGAAATCCTGCTGAACAAATAAATCTATAAAGCAATACGTGAACAAATATGTTTTTCTAAGCTGATGATTAACGTATAATGCATGTCGTCTGCTATGGCTACAATTCAATATCACTGCTAGCGAGAGACACAGAAATCAAGGTATGAGAAAATAAACACCTGTAGCTTTAGTCGATCTAATAATTGCTTTAATGATTTGACATCTGCAGGTGTCCTATAAACGGATGACTGCGTTAAATCGTGCAGGGTCTGACCGGAAAGTATGCAGCTACTTAATGTTGACAGAAAATAGCTTATCGAGAGTAACCGCACCTTGGAGAAATGTTTCCCTTAGAAAATCTCACGCTTCCCTTCCATTTTTCAAAACTGTCTGCAAAGTCATTTCTTCGGGATCGCCAGCAGATGTCTCGTCATGTCCCCTCTTATTACCGTCGACTGTCGCATTCCCTTCCCTACCAACGTTGATTCCAGCCTTTGGAAAAAACAAAACAAAACAGAAGTCACAGAGAACCAAATCTGGACTGCGGATGGGCCTGTCAGACCAAGCTGGGGGTGATGTTTTCCTGAAAAAAAACTCGATCCATATTCGCTGGTAAAACAATAAAATCTGATCGGATGATAGAAAAATACGTTATTCAAACGTTAATGGGCTTTCGTTTTTCATAATTGAAGGAAAAAACATGTTGCCGGTTGCTGATGAGTGCGGTAGGCATGAAATGTTAACATTCACTGGGTCTATATCTTTGTAATTCTTATTTTTCATATATACGTATAATTGTCATTTCAACATATAAATATATAACGCAATCTATGATTATATACATATATATATTCATAAAAATAAGGTCTGTCAAAGATAAAGATACTGAAAATGACAGATGGTACTGCCGAAAGCGCTTTATCTTTATGGAAAATATCTATAATCGTTGACACCAGAGATCCGTACACTTGCACGAAAAAAAAAACAGTAAAAGATGCTTCTATCCGTCGTTTTTAATGAAAAATGGATTAAAGAACATTTGCTATTAAGAAATGGATGCATTATCCCAGACAACATAAATAGAATAAATAATCAAAGAAAATGGGGTTACTGCAAGAATCGAATCGAACCTGACACCGATAGGGTAGCCGCTTCAAAGTAGCGCTGCACTTACAAGTGAGCTAAACAGCTGCCAGTAATGCAAAGGCCCAAATGACTGTTTCAACTCCAAATTCTCATTTTGCTTAATCACCGTCTATATCAACTCTATTTGTTTCTTTCAGTGCAACAATTATGTTATAACAAAATAGATAGATAATCCGACACAGTGATTACAAATCGCGTTATGTTATACAGAAATGATCACCCGTTATTACACGGGGAGAGTACCATTTGGCCTAGACAACATAGATAGAATAAACAATTAACGGGTGACGATTTCAAATAAGAGTTTTTATACAATATAACGCAATTTATAATCATATATTTATGTGTGTGTGTTTGTGTATGTGTAATAACTTGGGAATAAATCTATGAAATATATGAATATGTATAAATGTCCTCGCATACGGTTCCCCCGTTCTCTCTCTCTCTCTCTCTCTCTCTCTCTCTCTCTCTCTCTCTCTCTCTCTCTCTCTCTCTCTCTCGGGTTCCAAGTATGCACCACCCTCGATCTAACTCATATTGTTTGAGAAGAGAAGAAACAGTCGATATTGATTAACTTTGACTCTGCGAGCCTCACTATCGTCACACACCCCACTTCACCTACGTACACATCACATCGGCAGCCTGGCAGCGAATCTTGGCTGAGTGAACTATTTTAGAGTTGCCTTGCATTGAGATGCCGTATCGTGAAATACTAGACACCGCCCAATTCTCCTCTGCTTTATCATCGTCTTTTTTTACAATCCACATTTTTTTATCCCCTGGGTACCGGAAGCAAATAGAGACAGTGGCGCCGCTCGTCGGAGCTCTAGGTGACGACGTTACACGTGATCAGCCTGTTGCTAATGTAGCTCTTCCAGCTTTCAAACAAGATGCACTCAGATAGCGTCTAAATGAGATGAACCAAGATTCTTGATTCTGTTTGATTGATCCAAAGATTCCGATCATCATCATCATCATCATCAGTCTTTTATCGTCCGTCGTTGGACATAGACTTTCCCCAGGATTCGTGACAATTCTCTATCATAGGCGTCGTGGAGCCAGTATTTTCTAAATTTGTCTGGTTCATCTCTCCATCTTGTATTCTGTCGGCCTCAGTTTCGCATGTGATCTCTGGGCATCCATGTTGTGAGTCGTGATGTCCATCGGTTGTCTTTCATTCTTGCAACATGGCCTGCCCATTGCCATTTGAGTTTTTTAATAGTTTCTATGTCTCGGACTCCTGTTTTCTTCCTGATATACTGTGCTGTCTTGTAATCTCTCCATGTCTCTCATGCGCACGTTGCATGCTTCTTTGTTTGCAGGTCTGTCTCTTGGTTAGGTTCCATGTTTCATCTCCATAAGTGACTATCATCGTCGAATGTTGGGGAGATCTATAAAAATTTCATTGAAGTTTGCTGAGATCTTTATTACTTATGCACTCAGTCAGATGAATCCATCGCTTACATGTTCGGGGCGGAATGGATTCCAAATGAACTTACGGACCCGAACACTTGTTCGAAACCTAGAGTCCCTCATAGATTGTATGCATTTCGTTCTTTTAAGATAGATTCTGGTTTGTGCATATACCATTGATTCGAATTGTCAGATTCTAGTCGTTTGCACGATATAAGTGGATCATCCTCCCCACCAATGTTCCCTCTGATCTTTTATGGCCAGTGAGGGACCAAAAAGCCTGTAAGCAATCGAAGATGTGGAGAGCGTGCTCGCACATACACATACATACACATACACATATATATATTTCTCAATAAGTGGAAAGATTTTTCCAACAGTATATAATTAATCAATTTGACTATACGGAAAAAAACGGCAAAATTATACATTTTTCATGTTTCTTTATTTCCGATAATGCAATAATAATGAAGTATCTGAGACAGAAAGGAATAACGCCATCGAAACGTGATATGATCATGCGGTCCTCATAAAAATGTTGGACCTCATATATTTTTTAAAAAATGTTTAAATCCGATATGATGACGCTACTGATTGTGAGATGCATCATTGGGAATAAAAGAATAAATGAAAAATTTATAATTCAGTTTTTCCCAGCTGACAAATCAATAAACCTCACACGACCATTTTGTTTGTTTGTTTGCACTTAAATTGAGTGATCTCATTGGTTGATTTACCTTCCTGTTATGACATAAAAATAAAAATCATGTCATAGAAACTCATAAGACTTCATGTCTGGTGATACATTAAAACAGTGTTGAGATTTGAGACAAATTAAAATTAAGATACTTGAAGTATTACACATGTATTACCAAATAAAATAGCTTTAGGCTCCCAAGTGCCGATCCATACATAAATAATCCTGGCAATTTGGACAGGTATATTCTAGTATATACTTTTCAGACGATCATTGATTTTCTTTCCAAAGTTTATGAAACGAAGATCAGTTACTTATAGACCAAAGTGTATAACAGAAATCATTTAGATCAGTGTAGATTTTTCTTTATTGTTTATTCATTATTATTGAATCTAATAATTTTCTTTATCACATAAATTGTAAGCCTATAGTATACATAATCTTTGTGTAAACCTACCATTAAATGCCACTTAGTGCAAGAGCGATATATACTTCTGATGTCACGTAGTTTAACGATTTGGACTTTTTCTTTCCCTGTAACTTCCAAAACCATCATGCTTATTTTTGTATTTTTCCTGGATTACATGCTACATTCACTTATTATATTATTGATAGTCTCATTTCTCTTTACAAATAGTCTGCGTTTGATGTTTTCAAATTACGTTAAGTGAATGTGGATTTTATACACCGGTTTACACCCTTCATTTTGGCTGGGATTGTTCTTCTTTTGTTCTTGATACCGTAAGAAAACAAAGATAACACCAGTTTTTGTGCTGGAGTTTGATTTTATCGAAAGGATTACGGGAAAATTTTACATCCACCTATCACTTCTTAGAAAACAGCAGCAACAAAAATCTCTACAAAGACACAGTGTTCAACAATACTGGAACGTCTTAGTATATACTGTACTCTTTTTTTTTTCCAATTCCCATTGTGTGAACGCTTTGCTGAAGCATGCAAGAACTCGCCAGTATTTATTCATTATATCTGCTTCTGTGCGGCTCGCTCTTTTGACAACAAAGATAGGCTTTTTATTTTCTAGGAAGAAATCTGTATATATGTTTTCAATGACCCTTGTTACAAATATCGTGGGAAAATAGAAGAAAAGTATTTTAACGGAAACGTATTCTACACAATAAGTATACATAATCTAAATAATCCTTACACAGACAAACAAATAACCTTTTTATCTAGATGAAGGAATCTTTTCTTTTTGTATAATTAACAATGAACGATAAAATCATCAATATTCATATCATGTTAAACTCGTCGTATTTCCGATTACTTGTCAGTCCCTTTAAGGATAATCAACCTTTGTTCTGTTTCGAAATCAGTTTAGACCAGGTCAGCTTGCAACAAAACTTACCAGGTATCACCAAGAACAGACCCTAAATCCTAAATACTTGACTGTACCACTAAAATATACTCGTGTTTAAAACAAAGGATAATGTCACGTAAAATATCTCGAATTATTGTTTTATGTAAACATACGTCTGTGTGTATATATGATAACTCAACGTAACCACCGATATCAAGGGGAGGATTTATCATAAGCTTTCAGCCATTCAATACATTTATTGTGACAAAGCAAATTCTGGTGATGGGAGGAAAAAACAACAAGGAAGCACCCAGAGAGTGCATACCTCACTTAGATATCGTTTGGACAGTCATGGGTGGATACATGAAGGTATGAAGAAGAAAAAACGGAGAAATTTCTCTCAATCAGGAGCAAAAAATCCTGAATCCGCCCTGAAATTTAACCATGATCCATCCTCCCACAAAATTTCATTGAAATTCATGGCGTATTTTTGGAGGTATCTTGTGGGCAGACAGACAGACAAACGTAAATACTCGACCAAATTCGTTGGCATTTAACCATGATCCATCCTCCCACAAAATTTCATTGAAATTCATGGCGTATTTTTGGAGGTATCTTGTGGACAGACAGACAGACAAACGTAAATACTCGACCAAATTCGTTGGCAGAGGTAATAAACATGGTTTTATTTTAGGGGCCGATAACGACTAATTTATGGAGGAGACAGTGAATCTGGGGGAGATTTTGATCAGTGTTTTTGTTCACTTCTGCCAACGAAGTTTGGGGAAGTATATGTATTTGGTCGTGTCTGTCTGTCTGTCCGAACGATGTCTCCAAAGGTGGGCAATGGGCTAAGAAAGAAGTGGTGAAGTTTGGAAGCGAATCCAGGAATATTTTCCGATTTAGAAATATCTCTCCATTTTTTCCCTTACATTTATGTATATGTTCATGTCTGTCCATACAATATCTCCAAAGTTTTTCAATTAATTTCAGCGAATGTGGAAATGTGAGTAATAGGCTAAGATAGAAGTGATTAAATTTGGGGCAGATCCAAGAATTTTTCAGTACTAAACTGAGCGTTGAATCATCGTTTCAATTGAATCTCTCATAGATTCGAACTAGGTAGAAAATTGTTATAATTATTCAGTTAAACATATATGAATATGTACGCTTATTCTAATTTCTATTTGAATTTGTGATTCGAGAAATTATCATTATTTTTCAATGGAGATGCAAATCTTTGTATAATGTCGTGAACTAAAAAAAAACAGGTGTCTGTGTCAACTTTCCGTTTGAATAACGGTGACGTCATTCTTCCCTTTTTCAAATTCCTCTTTTCAAAAAAAAGTAAGCAAAATATAGACAAATCTGTCTGTTCCTGCTGTCACTATGGAGAGAGCGTATTGCCACGAACGACTTCCATCGATCATTATTATACATGAATGATTTATCTTGACCTTTACTCAATTTAGCTTTTTTTTTTCTTTGCTTGTTTTTTTGTTTTGTTTTTTTTTGTTTTTCATTATTTCAACGTTTCAGTGGCGGCACCTTCCAGCTTTCTTAATGTGCCTGTCGTGTTCGCTAACGTTCCCGGAATTTCGAACTGAACCTTTTATCCGATCTGCGTCGGTAGGCTGTTCTCCTTTGTTTGTTGATTTGTTTTTTATCTTGTTAATTCATCTTTGTGGTGTTACTTCTGCTCGTTCATCGGATCAAATACAGAGAGAGAAAATGGGGACGTCACGGTAATATTTTGTTTTACTACCTGGCGCCTGAAGAAGGCTGAAGGGCACTGCAGTCGAAATGTTATAACTATAAAAACAACTAAAGACAACAGTTCGAATAGATCAATGTATAAGCATGGGCATTCACTGCCACTTTTGCAGAAGTTGGGTGGGTTAGATATATCTTGAGGGAGGGGGCAAGGCTAAAGGATATATTCGGAATATATCTTGGCAGCAACCCTGTTCCAAGTGAGGAATGATACAATCCTTCTAATGTAGGTACATCAAGTTGGGGTTACATAAGACAATTGTACAGCGCCCTTATTCTTTATTGATTATAAGGTTCCAACTTTCAAATCCCCTCACCTTAGGAGAAGGCCTGATCCAGGATGGGGATGGGGGCTAATGCCCCGTTTGCCACCCCCTACGGACATCCGTGTGTATAACTCTTATCATAATTCAAAATTTGAAACGTTCTGAACTGAAACTTGATTTTTTTAAAATATTCATGTTGTAAAATAAATGCTTTCTTATCATTTGGCTGCGGGCTTGTTCACACACAAACGCCCACACGTTGGTGTTTTATACATGGATAGTTCAGACAAATATCCTTGTCTTAGAAAGGCGTCGGTTGTGACAGATCATCTACGACGCTGACCCCAACGCTGGGTCATAGTGAGTGAGACATCCTTTGTCATTGTCTCTGTCCCACACTTCGTTGAATATGATTATGACGGTAAGTCAAATTAAATAACTTATACCGTTGTACTATTTATTATATAAATAATGTCACATGGTCATACGAACCAATCGCTGGGCTGCATTCGCAACGCTGCATTTCAAAATTTCGCACATGTACACTGTTCGTTGTACAAGCGACACTTTATTTCATGTCGGGACTGGCGACCTTGTATCAGTCAGTTCGGTGGGTTTAACAATAAGACTGACACTAGTCAATATTCATGCTGACACGATTCTAGAATTAAGATAAAAGTGAATATCACAAATGTTTAAATATCATTTCAGCCAGTGTGAATGGGTTCAGCTTATATACTAGTATTGTTTGCATATTATTCTGGCAGGGCAGGAATAGTAATTCTTTTTTTTTTTTTTTCGCTTACATTTTAAAACATGCATTAGTTCAATTTCCAGTTGTTGAAACCTTACAAGTTTTCATCTATACAAATCAAACTTGATGTATTTTTCAGCATATAGTATGGCATACAGGATATATCCTTAAGTTGTGCATGAAATATGCTGGAAAAATAGAATTAGGGATAAATTTTCAATAGTCTTTCCCCAAATCTCACTGGCTGAGATTCGAGGATCCCAAGCTTGGCGCAGACCTGACCTTCACCGGGTAAAACGCAGGGTTATTTTGAGGGTCACATTTTGGGAAGGGTGTGTCTTAATTGACGCAAAATGCGATACTTTCATTCAAAAGACCTTCTTCTAATGTGTGTGTGTGTTTTCTCACCTGTATGCCTAAACTGAGTACTGATATTTACCAAGTATAGTATCAGAGGGCAGGAGCCACACAATGGTGATCAAACCCATGACAGAAGTAATGACCAGCGAGGTTTGCTTGTTAAACACTGCTCCACGGCAAGTCTCTGATTTGATATTTGGAACGCTTATCTTACTAAGGGACGATACCATAAGAGTGGGATACCCAGTGAGAATCTAATTCTCGACAGTAGTAATGGTTTGCATTGGTAGCTGGCTGTCCATTACTCCACAATTATCCACAATAAGTGCAGCGTGTATGTGAAAAAACGCAGCATCTGAAAAGGAAATAATTCTTTAAAAGAAATTTTAGAGCTACCACCCTCAAATTTACCGCTGATGCATTTGGCTAAGCGTACAGCAAAGCATCGTATTCTACACCTCAACAACACACCCATAACAAACCCACGCATAAACACACATAACACATGAATCACTAACTCTAAGCATCACACACTTACATACGTTACGCACACACATATAACTTTCTTTGAATAACACGGTCACTAAAAATACATACATAAAACTTTCCCCATTTTCTCTTCTAATACACATCTCAGTTGAACTTTGACACAATTTCCTTTTTCCTTCAGTAGAAGTGGCGATTTAGAACAACAACAACAACAATAACAATAACAACAAATAATAATAATAATAATAATAATACAACGAAGTAAGGGAATATAGTGAGGACATAGGAATGGAGTTTGGGATAGAAAAATGCGCAATAATGGTGATGCATAAAGGAAGGCTTTCAATGACTGAGGGAATTGAACTTCCGGACAACAACAAGATTAGGGCATTGACTGCACAAGACCGATACAAGTACCTAGGTGTCCTTGAATGTGACACGATAAAACGGGAAGAGATGAAGGAGAAAATTAAGAGGGAATACCTTAGAAGGATAAGGAAAATATTAGAAACCAAATTAAATAGCAGAAATCTAATAAAAGGAATGAACACCTGGGCTGTGTCAGTAGTTAGGTATACAGGACCATTCTTAGGATGGACAAAGGAAGAGCTCCAATCAATGGATAGGCGAACAAGGAAACTTATGACGATGCATAAAGCATTACACCCTAGGGATGATACAGATAGACTATACGTTAAGAGAAAAGAAGGTGGTAGGGGGCTCATCAGCATAGAAGATTGTGTCCAGAGAGCTAGAGTAGTCCTAGATAAATATGTGCAAACAAATAGTGAAGAAATCATAAAGAGCGCGAGGGATAGTGCAACAAACAAAGTAGAAAGCAATGGAACGGTACAGCAAACTAGAAAAGAAAAGTGGGAAGGGAAAAAATTGTACGGCGAGTTTAAAAGACAGATAAAAGACATAGCAGACGAGAAATCATGGACGTGGTTACGAAAGGGAAACCTTAAGAGAGAAACAGAATCGCTCATCATGGCAGCCCAAAACAAAAGCATAAGGACAAACTACATAAAAGCTAAAATCGACAGAACACAGGCAAACAGCAAATGCCGCATGTGCGGTGAAAGAGATGAGACAGTAAACCACATAACTAGTGAATGTAGTCAACTCGCCCAGAAGGAGTATAAGCATAGACACGATAGAGTAGCAACGATGATACACTGGGAACTAAGTAAACAAATGGGATTCAACCATGGGGAAAAGTGGTATCAGCACAAGCCAGAGGCAGTTTTGGAGAATGACAACCACAAACTACTGTGGGATTTTGACATCCAAACTGACCACCTCATCCAGGCAAGAAGGCCGGACTTAGTAATAGTAGACAAAAAAAAGAAGGCCTGCCAAATAGTAGACGTGGCTGTGCCTGCAGACCATAGAGTAAAAAAGAAGGAGGGTGAAAAAAGGGAAAAATACCAGGACCTAGCAAGGGAGTTAAAGAAAATGTGGAACATGAAAACCAGGGTAGTACCAGTCATAGTGGGAGCACTAGGAACTGTCCCCAGAACGCTGAGGGAGAGACTGGAGGAGATCGGGATTAGGGGGAGGATAGAGACCGTACAGACCACAGCACTACTGGGAACTGCACGGGTACTGAGGAAGGTGCTAGAGATATAAGTACTGCAACGAATTGTAGCTCTGTCATGATATGCGAAAGAGGGAGGAGACGTTAGCTGAAGACCTGAGGAGACTTATTGTCACTCAGCCCTCAGCGATAACCACTGGGCAACCGGTGTGAAACTGTAAATCGCAGAATTACTGCGACCTGCTAGTACTAGGAGAGGAGGGCTGGAGACTTGAGGAGACTTGCTGTCACTCAAACTCCAGCGGTTACCACCAGGCAACTGGTGTGAGATTCCTAATAATAATAATAATAATAATAAATCGAACAGCACAGCAAATTAGGAAAGAAAGATGGGAAAAGAAAAAATTGTACGGAGATTTTGAAAGACGGATACAAGATGTGGCAGACGAGAGATCATGGACATGGTTACGAAAAGAAAACCTGTTGAGAGAAACGGAATCGCTCATCATAGCAGCTCAAAACGAAAGCATCAGGACAAACTATATAAAAACAAAAATCCACAGAACACAGACAAACAGCAAGTGCCGCCTGTGCGGTGAAAGAGTTGAGACCATAAATCACATAACTAGTGAATGTAGTCAACTCGCCCAGAAGGAGTATAAGCACAGACACGATAGAGTAGCTACGATGATATACCGGGGACTGAGTAAACGAATGGGATTCAACCATGCAGAAAAGTGGTATAAGCACAAATCAGAGGCAGCCCTGGAGAATGACAACCACAAATTACTTTGGGACTTTGACATTCAAACCGACCACTTCATCCAGGCAAGAAGACTGGACTCGGTAATCATAGACAGGAAGAGGAAGACCTGTCAAAAACTGGGAAAATATCAGGATCAAGCGAGAGAACTGAAGAAGATGTGGAACATGAAAGTCAGGGTAGTGCCAGTCATAGTAGGTGCACTAGGAACTGTCCCGAAGACACTGAGGGTGAGACTGGAGGAGATCAGGGTAAAAGGGAGGATTGAGACTGTACAGACCATAGCACTGCTAGGAACTGCGTGGATACTGAGGAACGTGCTAGAAATATAAAGACTGCAACACTTATTGTTAACAGTGGCCTCACAGAGGAAGGGAAAATGGAAGCAGAAATGGGAACCACAGCACTGGCATGATAGGCGAAGGAGAGAAGAGATGTTGGCTGAAGACCTGAGGAGACTTATTGTCACCCAGCCTTCAGCAATGACCACTGGGCAACCGGTGTGAAACTGTAAACTGCAGTATTTCTGTGGCCTATGAGAACGAGGAGAGAGGGGCTGGAGACTTGGTGTCACTCAACCTCCTGCAGTAAATGCCAGGCAACTGGTGTGAGATTGCAAATAATAATGATAATCCCTCACCGGCTCTCCGAACCTTGTTAATTGCATATTTTAGCATCTTCCCCATTTGACGTTTGCTAAAGGGAGAAACCACTTATATATTCATGATGGCTGCCAGCACGGTTTCGAGTATGGCAATCACATGATGTCATTCTAGATAATTACTCAACACTGCCAAGAACGGATATGGCTTCCTACCCCAGCCAGGGATTGAAATTTTCTGGCAAGCAAGAGAATTCATGGTACTGGCACCCGGTGCACAACTTCTATGTACTGTGGCATGTCTTTCCAGCTCTCCCACTGACTTGCATTTCTTTCCTCTGACGTGGCAGGTGTTGTAATGAGTAGCAATTTGATATATCACCTGTTGTCTGTTTTCATGGCTTCTTAGATGGCTTTTCTTTCCAGACCCTCCCAGAGACATGACAAATTAGTTCTTGGTGGTTTTGTGGGTGGGAAATTCGAAGTCAGATTCTTCCCGGGCATTTCTCCTAAATTTTTCATTTCTGAAGCGAGATTTCCCGAATACATATATATATATATATATATATATATATATATATATATATATATATATATATATGTGTGTGTGTGTGTGTGTGTGTGTGTGTGTGTGTGTGTGTGTTACACTACTTTTGGCTTTTACGAAGAAAAAAAGCGAAAAGAAGATTCAACCTAACATACCATTATCAGCATGTTCCAGAGGGGAAATACCAGAATTCTCCGGGTAAATAAATGGTATCGCTTCTTCGCTTTTAGCCAATTCGGCTTACAAAATTTCCTTTTTGATGGTGAGGGAAACCTGTATTGTTTTTCTCATATGATAAAATGGTTATAATGCATAATTATTGTTGAAATAAAGTAAAACGCTTGCTTCTCACGACCCCAAGAGTCGAGATCAAATGTGAATCATATTACGCTTCTGAAATTCCATCTGCCTTTCCTGCTGAATCTTCCATTCATTCAAAGAAACTGTAGGTCACAGAGTCCTTCTGAAATTTCATTCTGTGTCAAGCAAGTATGTTAACGCCCGGGTATTCGTGCTTATATGGACATATGATGGTTATGTAAACGGAAACCAAGTCCACTTAATGAACAGTCAACGGTATTTGCTTTCCTTTGGTCAGTTTGTACTGAGCTGAACAAAATCTTCAATATTATTTCGAATTTTTATGACTTCTTTTTACCTTCATCTTAATCTATTGGTTTCCCTCCGGCGGTGAGTATATAGCGTTTGATCGAAAAATAGAGAATAAACCTTAGTTGGGATTCGAATCCTGTATCCCCTTTCGGGAAGCACCGTTTAGCCCGGCCTGCTCTGCCAATTGAGCTACTAAGACACAACTGGAAACAGAAGTCCAAATAACGCCCTTAAACCTATTCATTATTTTGACCAGCAGCCATATTTGCTTATAATACTTCATGTAATGAAAATATAAAAAAGGGGGGAAAATCTCCAATGTTCTAAAAATCACACTCCGCTGCCAAAGCAATTAGTCACCATTTTTATGATAACCCTATCCTGATGGTAAAGCTTACATTAATTCCTGACCACTGACAGATCCATTCTTCCTTACTCTTAATGCATTTCTATAGTATAATTATTGGAAGTACATTCACCTATTACGTATAATAGCTCTATTCTGGCAATAATGCTTGCAATAGTTCTTGACCAATGAGCATCGATCTCTCCATTTTGCAATAGGTTTTAATGAATCTTCGTGTCACTCGGGCTGTAGCTTTACTTATGAGAAAATACTAATATTAATTATACAAATGACTGTAATATATCAGTAATTCTCAAATATATATATATATATATATATATATATATATATATATATATATATATATATATATATATAGTAAAAGAAAAAAACTCATCTTCACAGAGATCCATTCCCCTGGGGAGAAGCGTTCGACTCGCATTGAAAATCATGAGGGGTTTTTTTTTTGTCGTTTACTATATTTCTTATACTATATCAAGTCATCTGGTGCTCTTACTGGGCATTTTTGGGGAAAACTATCACTACCAGAATACCATATAACTGTTCACACATGGAAACAAACACTTTCTGAATTCAACGGTTGATTATTCAAATCATATATATATATATATATATATATATATATATATATATATATATATATATATATTGAGTGTGTGTGTGTGTATGTGCGTGTGTGATTGTTCCATTTTTTGAAATCTCTGTATTCGAAGTTACATCCCTAACAATTCTCTAAATAGCCAAACAACGGGACTGTATTGATATTTACAAAGCTTATCTATAGCTAGATAGAAAGATAGATTTAGTCGGAGATAGTTAAATAGATAGATAGATAGATAGATAGATATGATATGAACAGACTGAGATAGAATGATAGGTATTACTAGATTGACATGACGCCAAATTGAAAGAGGAATGGAATTAAAAAGATTTTTTCACGCCAATCACCCATGTTAGGATTGCCTGCTTGGCTAGATAATTATCGTGCAAAGGCCTCTAGCATTGATGGGCAATACGTAACTGTCCAAGCCACGAGGCGGGCTACCACCTCGGTGTTTTATGTGATAATCCGGTACACGTTTATCAACGCACTTTAGTTTCGATCAAATGAAAGGTTAGTATGATCCGTTAGTCACACTCTGCTCAACAACGTCCGACATTTTTTCAGTAACATCTGGCGTCAAATAAGCATTTCCTGGTCGCATGCAGTGTATAGTGGTCAAACAAAACAAACCAGCTTGGCTTAAAGGTTTCGTTTAGCCTTTATCCTTGTCCGTCCCAATCCCAACTTGACCTGGACATCTGAGCCGAGAGAGTGTCGGAGGCGATGATAATGACGCAGGCAGCGATAAGATATTGAAGGACCCATGAATTCTTGCCGGCGCGTCTTTGCAATTCAGAGTAAGAAGAAACTGCCGAAGAAACTACATAATATTTAATGTACGACCTCACGGCTGCCATCAGCTGCCGTATTGCACTCTCTTTGATTTCGTCCGGGGTCTGAACTCTCTTTGAGAAAAACCAGAAGTCTGGGATGCTGGACTGTAGGGAAAGTGGATTGACAGATCCGAGTGACACTGTGTTTTGTGAAAAGAAAAATGCGTATGACGTGAAGAACGATTCTCTCAGCCATTGTGATTGCGACAATTACACAGTACACAAGTTCAGTTAATGGCGTCACACTTCCCGACTGAATAATTCCAGGGCAGAGTCTTTTTTTTTTCATGCATGTGCAACGAGACACCCTCTGTTTGGTTGCCAAGTTACATCTAGGCCACGCAGCCGGCTCTCGAGATATCAAAAATGACTGGATACTTTTCGGGCAGAACTTGTCTATAAATATATATATATATATATTGATAGATAGACAGATAGATAGATAGATATTAATGTATTTGATCGAGTACTTGAGCAGTCCATTGTCCTAAAACTAGCTAATCAGCTCCCTGACAAATATCAATAAAGGGCTGTTATACCATTGTCAACATCGGCGTGGGTATACATATATATTTATATATATATAGAGAGAGAGAGAGGGGGGAGAAAGAGAGAGAGAGAGAGAGATATATGATGGAGCAAGGATTCGCTACATAATATTTAATGCTGAATGTTTCGAGTACTTTATGGAATAAACCCATCATATATCAGATATTGTATCATATTATGTTATATTATACCATATTGCATTCCTAATTTGTATCATATCTATACACATATATAATGATAATATGAGATTATAAGTTACATTAATTTAAATTTATTTCACGACAAGGGGGAATAAGAGTATATATATATATATATATATATATATATATATATACTCAAAGGCACAATATTAAAAGTCAGCTTATCCACCATTACCACGCATGAAGGAGCGCTATACGCGTTTATAAACACAGATACAAACAAACAAACAAATGCATTATCCGCAGCTTAGTCTGATACAAGGCTGTATTATTGGGGCACTGGTGTGAATCGAATTTACCACAAAAGGTGATGGTCTGTCGGACAAGCTTGCCAAACGTAACACCATGAAGGCGCCTAACGTTCCTACTTCAGCCTTTCCCTGCCAGAGTCGAAGACATTAACGATTCGCGAAATTTTAATACATGCATTGAAAAAGCATCAGACTTTTGCTTCAATCAAGTTTTTTATATACAATGAGTAGCGGTCCCTGGCTTGATGATATTCGATACCGGAAGCTCCAAAATCTTTCCCAATCGAAATAGAACTGCGGCGGCCATTTTCTCAATCGCCATAAATTTCAGTTTTATTAAGGATTATCTAAAAATCTATATTCTCAGATAATATAATGAACCATTTACAATTGAGATTTGGGATTCAGGAAGTTCATCTACGTTTGTCGATTCATATCGTCAGTAGGAAAAAAAATATTGATTTTATAGTTTTTCTTGTTTATTTTCAATTTCAATATATTTTTTTTCCAAGGAAAGTGACTTTCATTTTGTATTAAATATCGATTGGATGAGAACGGACGGGTGCAAGATAGAGTATCTGAAAATGTCCACTAGATCAAATACGAAGAAAACTATCTTCCTAAACACTGTTGAATACAGATAATTACTTCTAGACTATCATACATAATTTTTCAACATAGTGATGTATCATTAGACGTACATCTAATGACTTTTGTGCAGGGGGTTCATTGAGATATCAAAGGTCTTTCTTGGGTTCGTCTGAAGAGGTCGAGAAAGGCTGTTCTAATCAATTGCGGTAAAACAAACAGGATTCGACCTGTCATCTCTGAGCTGTTCTTACGTGCGCTTGTTTATTTATAGTCACGAAGATGCCGTTGCCGGGTGTGTCAGGCACCTTAGAAATGGAGATTTTAGAGGCGGAAGGAGAGGATTATTTTGCCAGGATGAATCTCGCTGGCGTAGCCGACTAATGAGTCGACATTTAAAAAAGAAATGGCTACCGCTGACGGAAGTGAATATGAACAGCGGGGTGCAGGGATAGGAGAGATGCAGATGATCTACAAATATTTTGAGTGCTTGCAGAGGACCAACGAAGCTGGAGGAAACTGGTAGCCGGCATCTAGAGAGCTGGGGGTATCGTCTTCTATTGATGACAACGCAGGACTCCAATAAGAAAAGAGAGGCTGTTCATTCAAACAGTATCAGTTCTTGCCTTAAATGCACATGAAAGAGAAAAATGCCCTTATGTACAAAAATACACAGTCCGAAAGAGTGTTTAACGCTAAACCTATTCAAATTTGTTACTCTAAATGTTCAGGTCCTAATATTTAAAAATGTCTCTATTTTAGTAAAGAGACCTCAACAAATAAATATTAAAATTCACACACACACACAAACATATATATATATACTTTTTATCTTGTAATGAAAACAAACAAACAATTTTTCTGGTCAAGTTTTACATATAGCCCCAAAGATGTCACATAAGCCATCTGATAAGAATTATTTCAACGTGTTGTATTGAAACTGTTTATTATATGACTAGAATGTACCCGTCAGGTTATTTATGTATGGATTGACACTAAGCTATTTTATAACGTCATTCACTTTTTAATAATTCAAAACTAATTCTAAGTTTTTTCAAGTCTCAACTCATCACAATCTATTTTAATGTGTGATGATCAGACATGAAGTTTTAAGAGTTTCTATGATGTATTTTTTCTTATTGCTATGTCATAACAGGAAGGTAAATCAAACAAGATGATCATTCCATTTGAGCTCAAGCACACAAATGATCAGGAAGATTTACATATAAGCTCATTATATGGTTAGATTTTACGTTCTTGTATGTAATTTGGTTTTATTTGTACTTATAACTTTATTTCTTATCACTAACTTCATCAGCAGTTTTACCATGGCCCAGTTTCGGGAATATTAAAAAACAAGACAGATTTCTTGCTATGGCACTCCCTGTCATATTTATCAATATTTCAATGAATATAACTACTCCATAATTGTTTTGAAGTAAAAAAAAATCCTCTTTTTTTCTGTTAATATCCTGTTAGTATTGATATTTTACATCTATTCATTTCAAGTGTGTTACTGATAAACTCAGGTTAAATTTGAAGTAAGATTCTCATTTGTGTTTATATTCATTCAATAAAATTTGAATAATGAATTTGTACCTCCATAAATATAACTATTTCTTAAATTTGTTTTGTATCGGGGAGCCTATCTTTCCATGACAGCTGTCAAGCGCTTGAGCTATGGCTGACAGAATATTAAATCTAACAATATAGACTCATTCGCAAATTTTCCTTAGTCGCACGGTGCCATATTTAATGCTGTTTTTTTACGGACACTCATAGTGTTATTACCAATAATGATGTCTTGTATCTTTTATCAGATGAAACATAGTCAACTATTATCAATTTTCGATTAGTATTTATCAATTTCGACTTGCATTTCTTTCATCTTAATTTTACTTCCTTTTCATCAAATAACCGTTAGCATAGTTGAGATGAAAAGCAACGAAATTTAAGAAGAAAGAAATGCTAGTCGAAAACTAATAATGGCTGACAATGATTCATCCAACAAAAATGAGTATAATCATGTTTGGTGGTAAATCTATTTTTTCTCGTGCACGGTGATGTAGTGTTGTGGGAACGAAAGGATACGGTACTACTCTCTTTTTTTAAAGGGTTTGGTATTATCTATCTATTCTAATATTCGAACCCTCTGTCTGTTTGTCTGTACCTCTTTCACGCTAAGACTACAAGGCACATTGACCTAATTTGGCAGGACGACTGACTAAACATCATCATAAGAATCCAGAAGGATCTGTCCCCAAATTCAATTATTCATTTCATAACCTATAGTCTAATATTACACAAAATTCCATTGAAATTCATCGAGAACTGTTGGAGATATCCAGTAGGAAGTTATGAGTGTATACATAAATAAGTGGAAGAAAAAAAAAACTCGGTAAAATATCTGTCAGTCAAAAATTCCTGAATCTATCCAAAAATGTATAACCATGTAACCTCTTCCTTAACCCACAGCCTACCCTTCCTCCAAATTTCATTGAAATTCATTCGGTACTTTCAGAGATATCGTGTAGACAGACAGACTGGTAGACACGAACGAATACATACTCTTCTCTAACTTCGTTGACAATGGTAACAAAATGATCATATACTCTAAAGGGTGACAAAGTTCAGCTTGCCCGAGGTACCAGGAACCATAGGGCCGGCCCTGATCACAAATCAACCCGTTTTCAAAAACAAGGTGCCATGCAAATCGTTCATATTGAACAAAGTCTTATTACATGGGGGTCAGCTTACTTAACAGGAAATGGGCGATCAGCTTCATTGGTGGAATACCACATAATTGGGAATTGCGCATGACTGAACAACAGGAACTCAGAGTGATCCGAACAGCTTGAGGTACGCCCATAAGTAGGAAATTGGTGTAAAGAGTTCATCTAGGTTCCGCTGGCTTTGATAGACCAACTGGCCCCGAAGACCCACCACGTGTTGGTCGGGACAAACAATGAAATATAAAATCTAATATCGCTGTCTCTTACATGGAATGTTAAATTTAATCAGGGTATTTGAGGGTGAGTTATTCGAAGTGCTTTGGGCATAGCGGTGGCAGGAAACTTGGAGTCACCACGAGTCACTGAATTTTGTGTGTATATCTATCCACCTATTCCCAATATCGGACTCTCTTCACTCATAGATAACTCGACCCATAATATCAATATCATATATATATATATATATATATATATATATATATATATATAATACTGCTTTATTTTAAAATAATTTTGAATAAGGATTTTGAAGCATGACATCCTCACTCACTCTCAATGGCTCTTCTGATACATTACGACACATCTTGCTAACGAATGTACAGAATAAATCAAGATAAAGCGCAGGTGCTCACACAGTTAAAAGATATGGCGCCATGAGGTCTTTTGTAAAAGTGGTGTGGCGTAAAGCGAACTTTGAATGATATATATATATATATATATATATATATAGATAGATAGATAGATAGATAGATAGATAGATAGATAGAGAGAGAGAGAGAGAGAGAGAGAGGGAAGAGGGGGGTCAGTGTCAAAGCTGACAATGAGTACCAAAGCTTTTCAGTGTTTCTACTGTCTGTGAAGATATGATAAGAAGGATTGCTCAAGTGTTCATTCAACCACAACTCTTCCCTATCAACCATCGTCGTATGCCAACGATGAGACATTGTTTGTTATCTGACTATCTGATTGAGTTCAGGGATAAGGATTCATACCTTTCCAAACACCATTAGTGAACGCAAGCAGCCTCTGCAGAAATGCTGACTCGGTTCGACGTTTCCATATTCTGTGTTTATAGCTTTTTACGCAACCTCATTATTCGCTATGTATCCTATCTTGGTGACACAACCGCAAGCTAAGCTCACAATAATTGGGCGTCTCGCTGTGAAATAGTGGTCAACAAACTAGCCCCGTAGACATCATTACTAGAGTAAATTCGATACCCACTGGGTTGCCCACACTTGTAGCCTAATCTTCTCATAGGGAAATGTACAGCTTTCAGTGGATCAGTGGTTAGCAATCTAGTCTCACTGAACATTATTGCTGTAGTGAATTTAATCCTCACTGTATTCTGTACATTCATGACTACTTGCTGTAACATAATAAATATCGATAGATTATATACATACTACTTAATTCCCGTAAAAAAGACCTACTTGAATTTCTAAGGGTGATTTTTTTTTTAGAAAAAAAAACAACTTCCAGATTCGTCTCTATAGAAGAGTTGTTTCAAATGGTGGGTAGTAGATATCTTTATCAACAAAAATGCTACCATTACATGGAAGACTCCATTGTTACAGACACAGGAACAGAAAAATAAGAAATACATATATACATATAATACAAGTCAGGAATACAATATGATACAATATCCGATGTGTGATGGGTTTATTTCATAAAGAGCTCCATACATTCAACATTAAATATTAAGTTGATTTAGAGTAGAGCTTGAAATATAGTGAAGTAAGGAATCGATACTCAAACATGCTTATGTTTCTGCCCTGTGTGGGCTTCTTTAAGCAAATCAAAGAGGGCAGAAACATAATCGTGTTTGTGTTGCTAATCCTTACTTCATTAGGAATAGAACACTCTGGTGGATGGGGAATATATGCTAAAATTAATATATCGCTTATATTCAGCCTCACTGACTGTCCAGTTCCTTGGCGCAGAAAGTAGGATACCGGCCTCCGGATCAGAAACGAAGGTTTCAATCCTGCACCATGGTACTGGATGGGATAATGGATAATCTACAGTTACACTGAAGAGTTGTAATACAACGAAACAGCTTTATATATATATATATATATATATATATATATATATATATATATATATAAAAGACTATAGCCCGTGTGCAGGATACCCCCCTCCAGCCTAAGCAATGAAGGCTTCTAGACCGTAGGTTTAATGAGTTTCCTTCTTGTAGCAGATACCTGAGCTGGCTTTGAGGGTATGTCACCTCTTTGCGGGAATATTACGACACTAAGGCTGATCTGCAGTTAAACCAAAGGACGTGAATATTTTTCCACTTTTCGGAAAAGCGAATATAGTGTTTGGCGTTTGTCTTGCGGCTAAACGTTAAAGAGGCAACGCACATTTTCTCCCCCCTCAATCTCTCTCCTACCCCTAGTCTCCTGTAACTACACCACCCCAACCTCCAATACGGCGGCTGGAGGACGCCAAAAATGTTATTCATCTGTCAGCAGATACGACAAAAAGACGGTCCGCTTCAACTTGGAAAGGGTAGATGCCATATGCTCTACGCAGACGTTTACTCCAGTGCTTGTAGCTGAAAAACCAACCAACGTAGCTTGATGCGTTTATTTTGATACGAAAGGTCAAGTTAGCTTCTAGATGAAATTTCAGTCACGAGCACGCAAAAAAGTCTCAATGGTACGGTATTCGAAAAGTTATACACTGACTAAATTGTTGAGGAAACTTGTAAGAAAGTTAGTGATGCTTCACTGACTATTGAATGCTGACAGAAAACACTAGGAAGTATTTTTATAGAAGTCACTACTCACATCTAGTTTTAAGAAGAGAACAAAACTAACAAGTTGGTACTAATCCGGCTTACTAGTAGCACGGGGAGGAGGTGGGTAGTGTCCTGTGAGACAGGTGGAATGAAGACGTGGCATACCAGTGCACCACAGCAACATCCCTCCCCTACCTATACGCCCTTAGTTACCCTAAAACACCTTTCATAAATAAAAGATCTGAGAGACAGAGAGAGGTGGGGAGAGGGAAGACAAAGAAGTATGAAGTCGGCTCAATTTCTCAACTTTGATTCCCACATGACTCTATTTTCCTTCTTTGTCTCCCTCTTTTTTCCTCCTTTATTTTTTTTCTCTTTGTCTGTCTGTTTGTCCATCATTTCTTTCCTTCTTTGCGCCTTCTTTTCCGTCTTTTCTTTCCGGGTTTTTTTAGCTTTCTATTCCTTCTTTTTTACCTTTTATTTCTTTCTTTCCTCCTTTTCTTCTTCTCTTTCCTGTCCCACTTTCTTTCTTTTTCTTTTCTTCCTCCTTTCCTCCATTCCTTCCTTTTTTTCTCATCCTGCTCTATTTTCTTTCTTTCTTTCTTACCCTCTTTCCTTTCCTACTTCTTTTTTCCTTTCTGTCCTTTTCTTTTCCTTCCTTTCATTCCAGTATTTCCTTTTTTTCCCCTTCTTTCTTTTCTTCCTTTCTTTTCTTTCATTCTCTCTGTTAGAGTCAAAGCGATCGCCTTTTTGCCGCCCCGTTTCTCTTTGACCGAGAGAGAAATTTTGAGGCGTCGTTTTGTAGTGTCCACTTTTATAAGTCGGTTTCAGGTGAAACCTACAAAATACGACGTCCGCACGTAAACCTTTGGACCACCCACACGAAAAAAAGTTATTTTTTTAAAAAATCGACGAATTATTAAATTAATGTATTCATTTACAATAGGTTCCTGTTAATTAGAGCACAACTGGTATGCAGGAATTCGGCCCAAATAGCCGATTACCCCAATTACGCGAGGCAACAAATGAACAATTTCCCCTCCAGTATTTTCAGTTTTAGTACGAAGCGTGAATGCACAATCACGAGAATAAGCAATTTACCTGTTTAATAAGTCAAGAAACAAGATTTTTTTTTGATTATCAAACACAATATTCAATACTATAGATTTAATAACATATGAAATATCTGTAATTTCTAATGCTGATTGATGCTTCGAGAATTTATTCAATATGCCCTGCTATAATCCTTTGACATGAACAAAATCATTGCAGGTTTCTAGTGAGAATACCTTTGCTATCTTCTAGCAAAAAAAAAGTGTTGTAATCCATTGCGTCCTGGTTATTCACCAAGACAATCTATGCAATATGCACTCCTGTATACGACCTCTGAATTAAGTGCATAAACTATATTTAGCTTAAAATAGTAAATAAACAGAAGGATCATAGATAAAATTTCACTAAATAGTACACGCAATCAGAAAAATTCATTCCCGTATTGATATACTACAGTAGAGGAATCAACGAACTTGTAATAATTTAGATGTTCTGATATAATTGCCCTAGTCGAAAGAAACAAATAGGGCTGATATAGGCCATGGATAAACAAAATAAGAATTAGGGGTTGTAACAGTTATGCATGCCTTTGCATCACCGGCGGCTTTTTAGCTCAATTATCAGAACAACGCTACGTTGAAGCGGCTACCTTATCGGTCGCAGGTTCGATTCCATGTTGCATATCAATATAATCGGTATATTCACTTTCCTTAAACTTCCTCGACTGTAACGAATGATTGCTGATTGATTAAATAGGTAAAACTGGGATATTCTAAAACGGTAAAAACTTTGCAAGTCAAAATTGGGATGCCTCCTTGAGGCCGAAGCGTCCTCGACATGAAATACGGTAACTTTGCGCACTGGCTTTCCTTCTGTTTCCTCGATACTTCAAGAAAAACTAAGGCTATTGAATCAGTATATTATTAAATCTATTCATTTATTCTCTCAACGGAATATTTTGATGACCCTCGAGTAAAATTTTTCCTGTCCGTCTGTTCTCGACTTTGAACTCCCTACCGTAATTTTATGGAGTATTGTACATACAAACAGGAAGAAGGTATGGCAATGGGATACCTACCGTCTCTAGTAATGGCAAACAAATGCAAGCGATAGTTTGAGGGAGTGGTCTTTAAAATGACAACATTGAAGTGATGTACCTGACTAAGATACGTACGTGACACTTTAATCGTCTCCTCTAACCAAAAGATTGTGCAAGGGCTATGAAAGGAACAGTGAATTGGCCTTCTTTGGTGTGCAAAAAAACTCGGATATAGCGTGAATTCAAGATATCATATTACACAAGCCGATATTCCCGAGATGTTATCTGAATTCTGATTCTAACAATACATACAGAAAGAGAAAAGAATCGTTCGTTGCTTGAAACATCGAGTGAAACATTATATGTGGTGGCCCCAAAAAGTACCAACGAATGATGACAGCATAAAGGTACAGCACAATCTTCCAATCCTCATTCTGCCATTGCAAGACTAGTCTGAGCTTATTAAATATCACTAACCGCCCTTCTCTTGTGCGTATTATGGGTAACGAACACTGCTTGCTATAAGATAGTGCTTAATATTACGTACCGATACTTCCGGTTTAATTCTATTATCATGAAGCAATAACCTATCGTTATTTTGAGACTTAGGCAAAATACGTAATAATAAAAAATAAGGAAGAAGCACTTATGAGATTAAAAAATCACTTGCATATTTGCACTCAGGACTTGAGTGTCACTTTACGTAAACGCCGACAAAAGACATTAAATTGTAGAACGACCTAGTGCGTCTTATTCTCAGACGTCAGGTGCGGAAATCTGTTCTATTGAAGTAAAAACGAGTGAGTCAGTCAGTAAATCGACAGGAAAAGGGATCGCTTGCATTTTATATTATTATTGTGGATGGAAAAATTCTAGAATTTTGGGGTGAGCGTGTGTGTGGGAAGGGCAAAGTCTTCAACCCTTCAACAGATTATATCGATTATTATCGCTAGAATTTCCCTTTTTTTTCACTCTTTCAAGTTGTCTGCTAGAACTGTAACCTACTATCTAACAACAAATCTTCATTATTATTATCTTTATCAACATCATAGTTATTATCATTATCATTATTATCATCATCGTCCCTATCATTATTTTTTTATGATTATCATTATTTGCACAAATAATACGTCGATTATTAGATTTCATCAGATAAAAACTATGGTTTTTTTCTTTGCATCTTCAGCAGATTTACTTTGATTGAAAATTTGATGCTTATTTATAAATCTTTGTTTAAGCTTAGCACAAGGCCACAGGAGTGGTTCATCCATAAAGGATCAAAATCATCATACCAGAGAATTAACCCCCTAACAGATCATACTGATTATTCGTTGTGTATCGTAATTATCCCGAGAATTCTTGTCCAATTTATTTTCAAAAATAAGATGCTAGATGTAGACTTTCACATCCCTACAATCAACGAATATATATATATATATATATATATATATATATATATATATATATATATATATATATATATATATATATATATATATAATGGACAGTATTTTTTTTTATTTTTCTGTTTCTGAGTCTGTAACAACGGAGTCTTCCACTTAATGGTAGGATTTTTGTTGAAAATATATCTCCTACCCACCATTCGCTCTCTATGTATATAAATAGTATCTCGTATCATTATTAATATATTATTATATTATGTTATACTGCTAGCCTGATCTGTACCATATATATATATATATATATATATATATATATATATATATATATATATATATATATACATATATATATATATATATATATATATATATATACATACATATATATATATATATATATATATATATATATATATATATATAGATAGATAGATAGATAGATAGATAGATAGGTATAGATATAGATTTATAGATAGATAGTCGGAGTTTCCTTTTTTTTGTTTATCCTCTTATGCCGTCAGCAACTACATAGTAATCTAGTGCATCTGTAGGTTCTTTTACTGTAGATCTTTGGTTTTCTTTCATTGGAATTGGTTACAATTGAGAGATGACTTCGGTCATTGAATTTTATCATTAGTGAAATATCGCTTTTAATGCATGGCAAAATATTTAGTGTGGACGTAATATCTCGGGATGATCCCCAGGGGTAATTTTTAGCATAATTTTTAGTCATTGAATTTGCGAAAAGACATATAATACATATTTTCTTTGGGGGGGGGGGCGTATTGCATAATTGGAAGAAAGAATTACTTCTGGTTTGAAATAATTTTGAAAAACAAAATATCATTTAAAGTAGTGCTTCATGCTCCACTTCGACAACACAAATAATTTGATGTTCCCATTTCTATAGAAAATAGTAATTAAATCACATACATATATTGTAAGAAAAATTACTGATATATGACCCATAGGGTACTTATTAAATTGTAATTTCTTTATTGTGTGAAATTAGTAAGACGAACGCAATCACTGAAGCGTTAACATAACTTCGAGTTTTGAGCCCGGTGACACTTTTCGCTCTAAACACCCGAATTCCTGATTTCACCCCTATAAATTCAAATTATTCCTTCGTGGGTTCATTCTTATCAATTCACATCACTATTGAATCATCCCTGGTTTTCTATGACCTTTCACAACTTGGCTGAAAGGTAGTGTGTTCCATCGTAAAAGAACGACTCCGGTTATGATGCGATTATTTTTTAAGTAATTCTTGAAAATGTTAGAGATGCGAATCAAACAAGGTATCAGACATCAAGTTTCCAATCTCAGCTCTCAAGTATCTAGTCAAGAATTCTAACACCCTGCACCTTTTGAATTTCAAAATGGCTGCCCTTTAAGTTCGAAGAAAGACTGGCAACAATCATCTTTTTAAATTTGATTTTTCAAACGTGATTTAACCTGATTAGCCAGATTCTACCTCCAAACAGTTATAAATTAGAAAATGCGAGAAAACGGTGTATATTTTGCACTTTCGTGAGCTTCACTTCTAGATTGACCTGTTCGCCTACAACACGGTATGGCTGTACACACTCTGTGCATCTCGATAATCATTTTCTCATTCACTAAAAAAAGAATTCAAACACGCTGTAAAATAAGAACAGTATGACCTTTTTTTAATTGTGTAGTTTGTTCAAACAATCGAGATACACATTTTTTTTTTGCCATTTACAGTCAGTTTTAGCTACTTAATAGCCTACCGAAAGGCTGTTTGATTTATTCACCATAAAATTGAACATCATTTTAATTTCTCCACACTTGGTTTTGTGGCCGATCATTCTGAATTCAAAATGAAGACAATGCAGTTTTGAAATCCTTCAGTTTTTGAATTTACCACTCCTTACATTCATGCCTACGGAAAAATTTCCCCAGGTTCCATGTCTTGGGTTTTTTCTGTTATTCTAAAATTGCGCTTCGTTTGGTACCAAATTTATCAATGGTGTATTTACTTCCGGGTTTAACCACTTTTTGGCGAAATTCGACTGGACTTCACTGACAGAATAAAGCTTTTATATGCATAATATAAAACTGATTATTAACAATTTCTTCATCACACGAATGAAACTTTTATTGCATGGTCGGTCATCGACTCAATACTTTTACCCTCGAGCCAAAACTGCAAGGCTTGGAATAAAGTTCGTTCATTGAGTTTTTCTTCCGGGTTTGACCATTTTTTAGCGAAATTCGACTGGACTACACTGACTGAATAAAGCTTTTATATGCATAATATAAAACTGATTATTAACAACTTCTTCATCACACGAATGAAACTTTTATTGTGTGGTCGGTCATCGACTCAATACTTTCACCCTGGAGCCAAAACTGCAAGGCTTGGAATAAAGTTCGCTCATTGAGTTTTTCGAGTCGGACCCCAGCCATTGGCCTTTTTCATTTCCGTTATCAGACGTTCCCTTCTAAGTTCTCTCCATCTGGTTTATTTATAACAAATTCTAAACTGTAATCAAACGTTGTCAAAACTAGGACAAAGGCCGTTTTATATATCTTCGTAATATCAACCACCACCAAAAACTGACTGGAATGGATATAATGATATGGTAGACTTCCATAAAAGCATCTCTTGAACAATTATGCCTTGTTCTAGGTTTTATATATATATATATATATATATATATATATATATATATATATATATATATATATATATATATATATAGTGTAGAAAGCTGTACATCTTCAAACACTAAATATGCATTTTAAAAAAACTTTTTCAAAAATTTATGTCCTTTCAGTCATTTATTTCCCAATATCTGTTAATGTAATTTTCTCCACTTATTTTATTTCAATATTTTACACAGAATTTGATATTATGGTACTATATGTGAATTTTTCTTGCTGGGATCATAAGTTGTTTACCGTGTAACTGTTTCGGGGATTTAAAAACACAACAATTATATCACCATGGCTCCACAGCGGTGTTGATCAAACACCACTTCCTCTTCAGCTATGATTTTATTTTATAGCTTTTGTCAAATTACATGTAGTTTATCATTCTAAAGTATATTGTCATAATGTATTGTATATGGGTGTTATTTTATACAGCACAATCATTTTTTTAAACACACAGCTTACTTACGTAGGTAATTATTGTATTTAATGATGAAAAATCAGTAAGTATAGCAACATACGTGACTCGTTTTTCGTGTCACTTTTATTGGGTGTTCACCCATGTGAATATTAAATCCGTAGTATCGGTTTTAATCTCGGACTGCATACAAATGAACTTATGATATCACCTTTAAGAATACTCATTACACAGAAAAACTTCTTTGAGTTGATTTTCTACCAACATATTCAACCGAAGATTTCAACAATTTTTTTTCACTAAACTTGAAATTAATTTTTCCGGGTCGTACACTATCTCGCTTCCATCAATATTTTGATTTTAAAATTATCAAATAGCTTTATATATATATATATATATATATATATATATATATATATATATATATATATATATATATATTGTTGAGACCAAAACTAAACAGCATTCTAGCCGGTAGTATATATATATATATACGTAGAACATCTACTTCCGATAATAGGGCGATATCATATCCTGGGATAGATAGATATGAACAGGCTGAGATAGATGTGAACAGATTGAAATTGATGGGGAGAAACAGAAAGATAAACAACTAGATTAATGGAATAAGATGAATTTGGGTTCAGCTGAATACTGAATCATTTTAACTTGATATTTTCCCAACAGGCTTTGCTATCGCTTGTCGGGGATAAATTACGATTGAACACACATGAAGACTGAGAAGCACATGTATAGACGTACGCACATCTCTCTCTCTCTCTCTCTCTCTCCCCCTCTCTCTCTCTCTATATATATATATACACACACACACACACACACATATATATATATACATATATATATATATATATATATATATATATATATATATATATATATATATATATATATATATATATATTAGTGTTGTGCATTTAGACAGCAAGTTCTGTTTAAGGCATATCTTATTACATATGCCATTGGTATAATGTGATTCATAATATCAATTATGTAATAACAACATTATTTTGTTCGTATTTATATCTAACTACTCTCCGAAAATCGAGAGGCAATTGCTCTTAATTCCAGTTGGGCTGTACATGTCTATGAGAAGGGCATGATTTCACATTTCTTCGCTATATATATATATATATATATATATATATATATATATATATATATATATATATATATATATATATATATACAGTCTAGGAAGTTATACAGCTTTGAACTCGAAACATCAAAAAGGTTTTTCAATAGATTTTTTTTGTCTCTTCAGTCACCCATTTCCCAATATCTGTCAATGCAATTTATATAGTCTTCAAAAGTATTTTTCCCCTTTGTTTCCCTTATACTTTGTTATTATTGTACTGCATATAAAGTCTCTCTTCTTGGGATCATTAGTTGTTCACTATATAACTGTTTGGGGGATTTTAACAACAAAACATATATATATATATATATATATATATATATATATATATATATATATATATATATATATGTATATATATATATATGTATGTATGTGTGTGTGTGTGTGTTTATGTGTGTGTGTGTGTGAGTGCTACCGAAGAGTCTGGGTAATCTGACCATGAAAAAAGTTACCCTAACACCTAGTTTCCACCATTTTCGAAGTATTCCCTTTGATTTGTCGAAGCACTGGCTCATGAGAATAGAAGCAAACATGGTTGCCAGATTCGCTCACAAATGATAGATTGGGCTTCTTTTTTGGAAGGTGTTGGCGATTGTTTTCACCATTTGGACCACTTGCTACTTTTCTGTTACCTAAAAAATATCATCGGGCTACTTTTATAAATTTGCTCTGGCTATTTATTTTCAGCTACAGTTCTTGCATCTTTCCGGGGGAAGGAATACCAACTTATGATCAAGGACGTGTCTTGCCATCATTTTGCATAAAATATACATAAGATAGTAATTACTCTAAAGAAAGAAAATGCTGAGGGTAACTTTTTTAAAATTTCGAATTTCAAAAACAAAACTTGGGTGAAAGAGTGCAAGGAAGAGAACATTGTAATTATATTTATATAACAGTATTTATATTTTATCGTACAACTATATTCAAAATAACATTTTCAAAATGAGAAAAATCCATCGAGACATTCTTTATGATCCTCTAAAGACACCTATAAAGTTGGGTTCTATGGGAAGGAAACCCCTTTGTTCTTGAATGAGGCGTGAGAAACAAAATCCAGCATTTAGTTACAATTGGTTATTCACAGTTAGTAGTTGGAATACAGTATAAAATTATAAGTGAAATAATGCTATAAAAATGTGTGCTAAATAAATTAGAGTAAAGCTTAAACACTGGCAAAAATATGATTATACACATGTGAACTGTGGTCAGTGCGAGTCGCTTTACAATTTGTTTTTGCCACAAAACATTATAATTAATTTTTGAAAACTGGAACACCAAATATGAGGTATGCATGCCCAAAGGCATCGTACCAGTGCAATGTCAACGTACATGTTTTAATCTCGTTGGCCTGATGTCGGGAGTTGTATTTGCTGCTCTGAGTTTTGGCCCGCTCATTTGGATTTTCGAGTTTGAGTGAAGTTAACCAGAGACATTGAATCATGGAAAGTGACAAAACGGCAAAAATTGAATAATTTATTGCTGAAATATAGGAAAATTAATAATTTATCAATATGATTTGTGACGGCGCTTTCCGGAATTTCTCGAGGAAAGTAACACCTATAGAAACTCAGTTAACATATGTTTCATTTTCGGCTGATTTCTACCAAAATCTACTATTAAAAAAAAACAGCTTCTGTTCCTTTATGCTATTTGTTTGTGCAGTCTGACAAGCAGTTATTAGCAAAATTTTGATCGGAGATTTTCACTGTATAAAGTTCAATTTATGTGTTTAATGAAGGAGCTTTGGGTAAAGTACCATTGAGAATGAAAGAGATACATTGATATATTGAAAAAAGATATTTGTTGTGTGAAATAAATGAATATATATATGTGTGTATGTGTGTGTGTGTGTGTGTGTGTGTGTGTGTAAATAAATAAATACATACATGTATATATATATAGGAATTACAACGATATATACCAGGTGAATGTCAACATTTCGTGCCTAACGTATTCATCAGCATAGTTCTACTTACTGTGTTAAATATTGAGGACTATTATTAGCTATCATCAACAACAGATAAAACCTTTCTGTTTCTTTCTTTTTGTATTCTTGAATATATATATATATATATATATATATATATATATATATATATATATATATATATATATATATATATATATATATACACATATATATATATATAGTTGAGAAGAAGTTCGATGCTTACATTTACAATGAAATATGTATTTACAGACAATGCAGAGTAAAACATAAACATGAGTAACGATGGCAAGAAGTATTTGGATCTCATATTTTGATATTTGGTTGCGTGTGCGTGTGAGCGAACACACGTTTAATATATTCATAATCTCTGATTGACGAATAATGACATTTAAAAGGCATGTGAAAAACTAAGATAATTACAGGAGTCTGGAGAAATGAATCTACCGTAAAACCTGTTCCAGGAAATATCTCTAAGCGAAGTCTTTCTATCCTATAAGCAAAACCAAAGAACCAATACCTTCATCAGAAAGGTTAAAGCATTAATCTTATCACTGGAACGTTATGTCAATGATCAGCATGAATGCTGTGGCGATTTTACAAGCATACAAAAGTACTAGAGGGAAAAAAAAAATATCGAAATGAATGTGCGTTTCTATTGCTAAAACGTCTTTCTCTGAACCCTAATGTTTCCATGATCACAACATATTTGGAAATAAAACATTTGGAATAGAATTGTATTCATTGTTTGAAATAGTTTTATAACCATTTGTTCATTACACAGTTCCCAAAAAGAAATTTCTATTTCACATAAAAAGATGAAGCCGCTTATATGATCACTCAGGGATAGGTTCTTTTCAATCACAATAACCGACTTGAACAAAGGATATAAAACTCGGAACAATTTATATCATCATAAATTTACAATCCTTTTTATAAATTTATCATGTTATGAAATTATCTATAATAAACAACTTTACCTATTGAACAATTCAAATTAAATTTATTTTTTTATTTGCTTCAATTTTTAATCCATAAAGTTTATGCACAGATTATCAATGGCGACGACGAATCTTTAAATTGTCTATTTTCAGAGAGAAAAATGCTATTCCTGACGTCATCACCAGTTAACCAAGTACAGTTTTATTTATAAATCAACTGTTTATAGATAAAGCTAACAATTCGGTACGAGCGTGTCGAATGTTGAATTTTGGAATAGGAGCTGGTCGATAGGTTCGATTTCACAGTTTTCGATCTTTGATGAAAGTAGACCTAAAACTGCTCTTCAAACTGCTCTCTGTCATACCAATTGCTTTGGTGCTAAGGCTCCTGGCCCTTGACACTAGTTCGATATCCTTTTTGATCTTTTGTGCGGTGGTAAGCGATCTGGGGATAGGCAAGTTGTGAAAGTGACTTCGATTCTCTCAGTGCGCTACAGAAATAACCTTCTTATTTATTAACTTTGGTATAATAAACACGTACTGTAACTATGATGAACACCAAATAAAACACAAAGAGTGAATGAACGTATACGTATGAGACATCCCTTGTATGTTCGTATATATATATATATATATATATATATATATATATATATATATATATATATATATATATATATATATATATATATATATATATATAGCGTTTCGGGCGTGTAATGCGGTACGAGTTAGTGTAACGTTATCAGCACGGAAAACAGAATTGGCAAAAGGAGTTCAAATTCTAGCTGAGGCTGTTAATACTTCATAGTATTGCCATTGGGAAAGGCATATCTCCACTCCTCCAGCACAATATCCCATCGCCAGATATCTCGACAAAACTGTTTCGTTGCTGTCATACCGCGCTGGTTTATGGAGAAGAGAGAAAGTGATTGAATAAGCACCTGGGAAATCCCTCTTACATAACTACCTTACCTGTCCAGTCAGTAGTACTAACTGTAGAAAGGTGTTAAATCCACTGTCAACCTTGATAAGGAATAGTTATAAATAAAATCCACGTACGCAAAGTTGTTTTTTATGTCGTAGGAAGTGAAATGGTTTTGACTTCCTCTTTAGTTCTCAGAACGCAGGAGAGCGACACTTTAACCAGTTTCTCCATGACTACTTATCTAATATTCACTAATCTTTGTGTGACACAAAGCCAAATAGTGTTGAAAAGGGACAGGGGGATGGTATTACGTCAATTTTCAGTTCAATTTGGTGCTTAATCGTCAATTTTCTCTGTTGCCAGTTTTTAACATCAGTCTCTCTTTGACTACATATTTGATGTTTTATAGGCTTACTTTGGCACGAGGTCAAATGCGCACAAAAATGATCGGGAGATAGTGTTGAGTCAATCTTCCAAATGAGGTGAATTTGTTTTGTTTGGAAATCAGCATTTCAGATTCTGGTTTTTACCTGAGCTCGAACACCAATCTCAAGCACTGATTGGAAATAAGTCACTATCTTAGTCCTAATTGACTAAAGTACTCTGAAGTGCAGTTGTCCAATCTGAACCTGTACTCGTCGCTCCACATGCTGTCATCTATATTTACTAAAACTTGAAACAGAACATTCAGTACAAGACCAAATGGAAGGAAATAAGGAGAGAAACGATTGTACTACGCCAATTCTCATAGTGGGGAGGATTTGCTTGCATTGAAAACCAGCATTCAAAATTCTGATTTTTACCTGGGGTCGATGGCACCGGTTGGAAATATGCTACTATCTCTGTCACGAGCAGGACTCACGACATGCTATTGATACTGCCTATAATTAGTACGCGGAAATGACCGATCGTTGAACTTGAACCCGAACCACCTTGCTCTACATATTGACACCTTGCTTAGAGCACCACAATGATCATCATCACCATCAGTCTTTTAGCGTCCGTTATTGGACATAGATTTTCCACAAGATTCGCCGGATCCCTCTATCATGAGCGTCGCAGAGTTAATACTTTCTGAACTTGTTTAGTTCGTCACGCCATCCTATATTTTACCGGCCAGTTTCGCATATGATCTCTGGGGATCCACATCGTAAGTCGTGATGTCCAGCGGTTGTCTGCCATTTTTGCAACGTGACCAGCTCATTGTCATTTGAGTTTTCTAATGAATTCAATGATGTCTCGGACTCTTGTTTTTCCCCCAATACATTGTACTGTTTGTGATCTCTCCATATGATGTTAAGCATGATTCTCTCATGAGCACGTTGCATGGTTCCCTGTTTGAAGAGTCAAAACTCTAGTTAGGTTCCAGCACTATTTGTGACGGGAGAATGCATTGGTTGTAGACCCTTCTTTTTGAGACTAATGGGATTTTCTTGTTCTTAAAGTTTGAGCTTGGTCTATCTATCGGTGTCGTCTGCAAATCTGAGGTTTCTTAGGTATTTGCCGTCTATTCTGATTCCTTTATTTTCCCTGTCTAGGTTTCAGAAGATCATCTCGGGTAGGCTGCAAAGAGTTTGAGTGAGTTGATATCAACTTGTCTTACTACCTTTTCTAGCTGAAAGGACTCAGAGTCTTTATGTAGCCTAATAAATGAACTGCTGTAGTGGTATATATATTGCAAGACTCTGATAAAAACTGGGTCTCCGCCTGGTTGTATGATAGCATCAATGAGCCTGAGGATTTCCACTGAGTTGGATGAAGGCCATCTTAAAGTCGACTAATGCTACAGCAAATGGCATTTTACATTCTGCTGACTTTTCTTTTTGTTTATTTATTGAATGGAGATGGTTAATGATTGAGTAGCCTTTTCTGAGTCCAGCCTGTTCCCGTGGTTGGTTTGCATCTAGCAATTTAGTGATTCGGTTAGTAATCAGTTTCGTAAAAAGTTTGTAGATGTAGTTGAGTAGCCTTATTGGCATGTAGTTGCTTAAATCTTTCAGGTCCCTTTTCTTATGTAATTGCATTATGATTGCAGTGCTCCAAACTTCTAGGACTTCACTCTGTCGTAGGTATGAGTTGTATAGGGTGGCTACTTTCCTGGTGAAGACTTTACAAGCTGTTTTTAAGTAGGTCGATAGTGATGTTATCTGGTCTAGGGGTTGTTCCCTTTTCTCTGTTTGATGTCTTGCTTCACCTCCCACGGAGTAACTTTAAACTGGCCACTCGTAACTTGTATATTCTATTCGGTGTCTTATGCTCTTTGTTTAGAAGAATAGGTATTCTTGAAAGAATTCTTCGGTGCGTTCGACCATTCGGTCTCTATCCGTTGTCAGATCTTCATTTACTTCGAACACACTTGTTATTTGCATTTTTCCTACAATGAGAGCTTTTTATATAGTTTTAAGAATACTTTCAATGACTTCTGTTATGTATCTTCTTCCATCTTCTCATTTTCCTTTTAAATGGTTCAGTTTAATACGGTTACTTCAATCTTTTCTCTTGTTGTTGATGGCTTGCGATTTCTGCGTTTTTCAATGATATTCTCAGTATCTTCTGAGAGCTTAACGACGGTTTGTCTGCATTTTGGCTCAAACATATTGGCAGTTTTTATCAGAGAGTTTATTCTGTTGTTGTGCTCGTTGATGTTCTCTTCTGGTTCGGTGAGAAGTTCGTACCTGTTTTTACGTCTGTGCATCTTCATCAGTGGTTCTCAGACTTTATTTCATGACAGCACACTAAGAAATATACTTTACTTACGTGGAACACCAAGTATAAAAAATTGAATGGATTAGACGAAAATATTTCAATAGTGAATGAACGAAACTCATATCAGCATACTAATATATATTCATCATCTTTTTTTTCCTTTTAACTGTCGCTGAAAATATTCAGATCTCACAAAATCTAGTGATAAAACCATTACATTGTCACCCCTATGGCTGAAGCGGGACAGTTATAATATCCGCACTAGACATGTTCACGATTCGAAACACACATTTGCATATCTGGAAAAAAAATTACGCGGTTCACTATCTCCACTCACCTCTCCTGGAAATTTATTTTGGATTTTTTCAGATAACTTATTTGTTTTTTTTAACGATTGTTCTTCAGGGTTCCTCAAATACATAGCGCTCTTAGAGCTCCGACGTCCCCTAGCAGTTGTGGGGTCTGTGGGACCTACGCACTGCCTGTAGCTGCGGCACACAGTTTGGGAACCACTGGTCGACATCTATTAAAGCAATCAAGTGTAGAAAAATTATTTCTATTTTCCCTGATAATATCGATGTTAAGCTTGCCAATCGATTCAACGTAGGTAAAAAGGCCAGTTTTCAGAGACTGAATGCTGTTATCGATTCCTATCCCGTGAACGTGACTTTGATAAAAAAAACAACCAAAAGTGGTTAAATTTCCTGTTTGAACCATTAACTCAATGATTTAGACATCTATTCCGAATCCTTTCATTGTCACTTTAGTGTGCTTTAGAAAAATTAATCCATTAGGAGATTAGATTTGCTTTTGTGAATATGGTTGTTTCAAGGAGGTTAATTATGTAGCCAATCATTTGATAGTTATCTATTTACTTACACTTGGTTTTAAGAACACAGGAAATTAGTCATCGCGTGAAAGAAAAAAAAACTTTTCTTTTTATCAAATCAAGTCTAAAGAATCGTAGATGAAAGTTTTAAAAAAATGACAAATATGATAAAGAACTAGGAGTCTTTTAACTCTTGTAAGTATTGTCTTTATGTACATACTAGCAGAGGTACCTGTCGTTGCCCAGCGAAAAGAAAATCAACAATGAAAGGTCATGTAGTAAATTCCAACACAGAGCTTCTCAAAGTTAGGATCGCAACTCTTCACATTGATCGGAAATGCTATAATTGACATTTTTTGAAGATATCGAAATTGACCTGACCTTGAATCGACTTTTAAGAGTCGCCAAATGTCAGCACCACCTATACTAGGTTTATAGTTAGGGCAAGTTACCCATGTACATTAATTTGAAGCCCGTAGTTTGCAGTTGTCTCCTTTTAGTTTGAAAATGCCAAACTTGACTTGATCCCAAGTTGATCATCTGATGTCACCAAAGGTCATTTACACCTATCCTATATCAATCTTGTAGTCAAGTTTTCCTGGTACTAACATTTACAGCTCGTAGACTGCCACAACCTTCGTTAAATATGAAAATGCCAAAATTGACCTTTTTAGAAAATATCGAATTTGCCCCGACCAAGATTGTCCTTTGAGGGTCACCAGAGGCCAGCACCACCTATCCCATTTCATCATGGGGCCAAGTTGCTCTTATACACAGGTTTCGAGTCGTAGGGTGCAGCCTATCTCCCTGAAAATACCAACCAAATTTGACGACCTTAAATTGCCCTTCACAGGTAACCTGAGGTCAGCACAGGTGAAATTACCTTTGTACATAAATTAGCAGCTTTGAGTGGGCAGCCGTCTCGGTCAGATTTTAGAATGCAAAAATTGACGTGATCTTAAAATTTACAGATGGCCAGGGATCATTCCCACGTTTGTTATGTTCATCGTGGGGTCCAGTTACCCTTATACACAAATACCACTTAGGGGTTTATAGAACATAGAGAAAGAAACAAAGAAATAGATAAACAAGTAAACGTTCTTCGTCTTTATTGTATTAGATACACATAGTGTTGGGCACTCAATGAGAATTGAGCTCATTACAGTATAAATGATATTTGAGATTAGCTTGATAACCATTGCTCTCCAGCAAGGCATCCGATATACGAGGTCAGTCCAGAAAGAGTCCAGACATTTCAAATACCTCGAGAATCGGTTGCACGGCCTTGATGTGACTTGGCTACCGATCACTCTCCTCTGGAGTTACTCAGTCGGCTGTGAGACGCAATTGAACGCTTGTGAAGAACAGTGTGACTGTCACATTCACTATGACCGAGTCTTGCTTCACAGAAGTATGCCGCTAAACTTGCTCGCTTCACGGCAGATACGCTCAAGTATTGCTAAGCTTTGCCTAGCCTAACACAGGGCCACATGTGTCGTATACCCAATGTGAGGATTGAACTCACACAGTTAAACGTATTTTAAAACTTTGCTTACTCTGGTACAGGGCAACAAGTCTGGGACACTTAGTAAGGCTTGAACTCACTTCAATAGTTGGTCTGCTGTCTCATCTTAAGCAAGGTGCCCACTCCCGAAAATTACCGGTGTAATGTGTAGTCACTATCTTGACATGAAAACAATACACTTTATTACAATAATCCAAGGTGAATAGAATCAATCTTTAAAAACTGGTTATTTGAAGAAAAGTGACTAAAAAGTAAATATTAGTCATTTTTTGTAGGTGATTTCCGGTTTTTTCTTCCTCTATACAAAGGGTGTGGTATCTAACGAAAAGAAAAGAAAAGATAGTGCAGACAGAAAACGGAAAAAGAACGAGAAGCAAAAAAAGCCGAGCAGAAGAACTGAGTGACGTCAGTGCATTTTTGGGGGTATCCCTAGGACCTACCATTTCACAGAAGACGTTTAACGTGGGTAAAGAAAGCATTGTCTGAGATGGTAAAATTATTTTCTCGATAGCTAATTCAAAATTTATAAAATGATGAGATCTAAAACTGGAAAACCTTCCCCGAAACTTTCGAGTTAATCGAAATACTATAGAGATGTGATCGTGCGCTGAAAAAAAAGAAGACAACAAATTTCTATAATTTTCGTTCACCTCGACTTAATTTCCAAGTAAATATAAAAGTCATTTTTTTCTTATTTTCTAATGAAAAACAACTCTGATTTGATATTTAATCGACCGGGTTATCTTTTATGAGTTCTAATTACATTTTAAATGAATAGAATATAATTGGGAGTGTTATGAAATTAATTTCAACTCCTCTCGCGGCTCTATAGACGAATCCATTTATAGTTACTAGGTATGGGTGTCAGGTTGTGCTAGCGAGCGAGTGCGTCAGTCAGGTTCTACAGCTCTCGGGGTACGTACACACTACTTACTTAGCACCTACTCAGGAAGAAGGGCCCTGTATCGGCCCAGGAGGACTTTTAATAATAAAAGTACTTCTGTCTTTCGTCTTACGTAGTGTAAGCAAAACTAAAACCAAACAATGCCGGGATATAACTTATCTTTCGTAAACAAACTTAATCGACGGTGTGTTTGTCCACTGTGCCGACTGCCTATGAAAGACCCCGTGTTTATAACAACATGTGGACATCGCTTTTGTGACATGTGTCTTCAGGAATTTTTAAGGTAAGAAACAGTAAACTTTAACTTTTGTAAAATATCTGCAACTGATTCCTAATTACTGATGTGAAAAAAAAAATGAAGTTCAATTACCAACAGTCAGCTATCCGAAAATGATTAAGTTAGGGCGGAAAAAAAGCAAAAAAACAAAACAAAAACGAACGCTTAAAACGAGAAAAATGATCTGAGAATATATTAGAAGGAAATTAAAATGATTTAAATTTGACAATTTCAGGGCATCGTTTTTACAAAACTTGAATAAATGAGATAATAAACAAGCTTGATTTGACTAAATTTCCGCTAGTGTGTAAACCAAACTCCGCTAATTACTAAGTGAAAGTGTATTGCTACTCAACTTCCTTAAAACTGTAATTCAAGTAACACCAGTTTTGTTGTTGGTTTGTCATGAAATCAACTGTCAATAGAATTTGTCATTCATTGTCACATTTATTAACCTGGAGGAAATTTGATGTAAATGGTGTTCCTGATATTATTGCTTGATCTGTGAAATTTGAAATTATTAATGTTATTGGCAATAATATCTTTTGGGTGAAAGAAGACTTCAGATGACTACCTATCTGAAATGACCCTAAATGACAGATTGAAGTGTGCGCTCACACCAACTTCACATTATTCTGACAGCATCATCACAATAAAAAGTGAAACATTTTTTTTTTCATTTTTTTTTTTTTTCAATTATAAAAGAAATGTATAGCATTTACTCTGATTTGACCAATCATATAGGTATCGTTTATCTACCAGTTAAAGAGCCTTTTATTTTTACTTTTAATACGGGATAAGTTATCTTATTTCTCTTTTATCTATATATTGAGTTATCTAATTTTTTTTTTTTTTTGTGAAATATTTTTAGCGATAAAAAAATCTTTTAAAATCTGGATAAATCCAAAATGTTAAACATTAACAAACACAGAGCTGATTTTTTAGCATCGTTCGTAAATCTAATATGCTGAGGAAAATTTTTTAATAACAACACAAGTTATTTTCTCAAATGAAAACTTATCATCGAAGTGTTATCATTTGCTTGTAAAAGTACTGTCACGGATTATCTCGCAGTTTAACGTCCCAAATCATCACGGTTGTTGCAAGGGCACTCAGCTACAACAAGATACCATAAAATCTAAAATAATTCCAAACGTTTGTTATCTTTTGACATTGTCATTTTTTTACTACTTTTTTTTATTCATACCATTCCGAAAATAAACGGCTTTTAAAACTAAAAAAAAAATACACCTATATTTGAGAGAACTGATGGAGTGTTTACTTTTCTGTGGCTAAGGATGCCCTTACAACAAACGTGATAATTTGGGACGTCAAAAACTGTGATATTGTCCTGTCACTCACGTAACTACCGGTACACCATCTGATGATGACTTGAAGTATGAATTTTTTTTTACTTCCTTACTTCAGACCATGTTAAAATGTTATTTTCCACTTCTATTGAAATCTATGAAGTTGTTTTTTAGTTAGTTCTTTTCTGTGAGACCTACTTACTTGAAATGGGTTAAAAAGTGTACCAACGGCATTTCTCTGTGTATTGTAAGCGACTAATACTAAAAAAAAATAGCGTTTGTTTATCTTTCATACTACTTCAAGTTAGCTGCTACTACTAGCTACCATACTACAAATTGCACCTGATGAATAGAAAGATAAAAATATCGGTTCATACATATCTTTCCCCACCTCCTAAGCATTTAACTGTGGGTTGAAGAGTCTGTGCTGTGGTGCGAAAAGGAAAAAGGGGTCATATTATTTTCTAATTTCTCTTCTTCATATATGAGTCGATAGTGATTTAATCCGCACGGACTTTTATTCAAGTGAGTGCAAAAGTTCCCAGCGTTTTTTGTTTTTTTTTCACCTGAGGTTCACAGTTGAAAACCTTCTTTTTTTTTTTTGCGCTGGAAACTTGTGCACAATTATTGCATTTGTTGAAAAGTAAAAACACAAGGCTATTTATTTTCATGATTAAATTATCATCTTTGTAATTTTGGGGGGTGGGGGCTAAAAAGCATGGGATAAGGTGGCAGAGATGGTGTGTTTTGGTCACGTGGTTTTACTGTTACTTGTAAACGTTCTAGTTGAGGAAACAGTTTCTTTCATCGTCATTGAGGTTATTCAAAGTTCTTGTAGAAAAAAAATTGTTAAAATATCCCTCCCTGTAAATTTTGTATAAGCCATAATATGAATCACGGTAAAAAAAAAAAGTAACTTGATTGGTGGGTTAGATTGTAAGTGAAATATACGCGACCGGCGCCAGTGGTGGGTGTGTATGTTTAGTTCAGGTTTTTTAAAAAAAATCAGTATTTTAATGCTGATTTTATTTTCAAGGCAGGCCAGCCGATTGGCGGAACACTATCTTCCTATCCCATTTCCATTTGTGCTACCTTATTGCGTATTGGCGTAACTTTATAATAAAACCGAATAATACAAAAAAAAAGTTTTTACATTTCGACATACTTCCTTCTCGTAACGTACACGTGTTCTTGAAAAAAGAAACAAACAATGAACCTTAACCTAACCTTCCTCTATTATTTTTATTTCCTTCCTTTCCCTCCATGAGGATGTTGTCATTGGGGAGAGGGAAGAAAAAAAGGAAACACCCCCGCAGAGAGAGAGACAGACAGAGAGAGACGGTACATAAAAGATTGATTTACACAAACGTACCTTAACGTCCCGAGCAAGGGCCTAAAGCAGGGATCAGCAGCTACTTTTTGTAATGGCCCACTTTTCATTTTTTTTTTGTTTAGTTTTGCTATGGCCCACTTGTATATTATATCTTACTTATAAAAAATTTGCCCTTGAAGCCTATAAAATTTCAAATATTTACCCTGCAAGTAAAAAGGAAATTTAATCGAAATTCACCGATTAGTTATCTTATCGTAGAATTGTAAGATCTGGGTGTACCAGATACATGTTACGATTTGTCAAAAGTCCACGGACAGGCCTATGGTAGACAATTTATACAATGCTTATTTAAGCAACAATAGAACAAACGGTAACACAAAACACTATAAAAGCAATCAACCGCTCAATGGCCCACAAATACATTAGATTTGAAATTCTTTCTTTTAGAAAGGCCCGAGACCTACAATAAAAGCCTCAATGGACTACTCGTGGGCCATGACCCACCTGTTGCCGACCGTTGACCTAAGATATGCAGTCGATGGTACTGCATTCCATTTTTATTCCAAACTTTCTAGTAATTCATTTGTTTTAACTGTTAACGAACTTCAGCGGACGGTTCCGGGGGTATGAAAGAAAAGAGAGACTTCTGGCTTACCATGGGTTAAAAAAAATATTTAGAATGATTTCTCTCTAACCGGCTCTGAAAACCTAGGGTGCCTCGTCGTGGTGTGATGCGTAGCAAGCCGGTCTCGCAGATGATCTCTACGAGGTATTGGGTTCGATCCTCATAGGGTGTTTCATACTTGTTAGTTGTGGCATTGTGCAAAAAGACTGATTTACGTTCAACTATAAAACCGGATACACACTCTTCTCCCTTTTCTTTCCTAATGTTTGAACAAACCATGCGTGTAATGAGATCGTTGAATTAGGTGTTTTTGGACTGTGATACCCACATTTGTTGCGTGTGTTTAGGTATTTCTATTGTAAAGTTCTCCGGCCGTCTTCAGGTGACGTCTATCGAACTTGTACATCGGTTTTAGGTTAGCTAGTTGTGAGCTCAACTACAATGTTGTTCTTCTCTATTGTAACTGTCCCGTTCGAAATATTTATCTAAAATAGCTGGGTACAACGTAGGGAAGTTGGTCCCGATTGTAACATTTCCCACACTCATGGTTTAAAACGGCGTACAAATGAAAAAAAAAACAACAAAAAACAAAACAAAACAATTAGATTTATTCAAAGCAATATGATTCATGTATTTACATCTGTTTTCCTTGCCTTGCATGAATTCTCTTATTTCTTTCTATTTGTGTGCTGTTTTTAACATCGAATATCTGAGGGCGAGAAATATGCTATCGGGACCACTTATTCTACGTTGTATCAATAGGTGGATTTGTGGAAATTCGACAGGTGTTGACAAGCATCATTAACTCACGCATGTATATTTCTGCAGTTGAAGTATAAATTATGTTAAAGTATTTTTTTACCTATGTAATGTATCTAAGCCTTTTTAGGCTTCAGACTTGTGAGGGAGAAGTAATGAATGAATGAATGACAGTTATAGTGAAGGTTGAGTTCTTTTTGCTCCCATTCACGCATAAGCACCCTCTTCCATTTTCACCTCTTTTACTTACATTGCGAGGATGGGAAAGAAGGGAGACTAGAAAGTATGAATTATATGAAGATAACGAATAATAACCGGGAAGCGTAATAATCGTTCATTGAAACAATCTGAATAAGAAGATAATATTTACTCTGTTCTTTTTTGTTTCAATATAATTTAAAGAAGAAAAACTTCGAAGTATTAAGTTCCCCGACTGGAAACAGTTGAGGGGAAGAAAATTAGATGTATTAGGGCTGTTGAATCCGAGACAACCGATTTTTTCTCCCAACCATAAACTTCTTAGAAACATTATCTTCAGTAACGAGACGCCCAAGATACTTTTTCATTCTAATCGTTTCAACCGTTTCAAAGATCAACATGTTTGTTGACATATGGTTATTTACATATAAAAACGTAAACAAACAATCAGATCGGCAATAACTCATTTTTCCCTGGTAGAATCTCACCACCAGCCTACGCACAAAATGTCATTGAAATGTATAAAGGAATAACTAAGTTATCCAATTCAGAAAAAAAGGACGCAGCAATGAAGACACCCATAGCGAATGACTGTCTCCGGTGGCTTTTTTCTGTCGGGAACAAAAAGATATTACTATGGCAACGACTGTCTGTGTATATTCATTTGTTTATTTACTTACCACACAAGAATCGCTTCTTTTTAGAGCCGGTTTTTTGACCTTTCATGACCGGAAACCAAAATAGGAGACTGGTCACCGCTGAGTTGTCCTACAAACAGCACTTCCACATTGCACAGTGTCTGCAGCAGTAGACGTGAGAATCAGGTCATAAATTCCAACCAAGAATCGCCTGTCTTATCGGGTGGATATACGGAATCCCAGGCATTAAAAAAGGACCGACCAAGTGTCACATTTCACGTTCGTGGGGTGGCTAATAAAGATCCCGTCTCGAATTATATCCCACCGCCCGCTTTTTTAATGATGATATTAGCCCCTATTAAGATAGATTGATAGATAGATAGAGAGAAGGGTATCCAAATTTCCTCGCTCGCTCTTCTCCGACAATCGTCCTGGCATGTCAGTGACAAGACATTTTTTGGTGGTATAGAATGCATGGAGGGAGATTAATACCTTTTGCTTTTCCAGAAGACATTAGTACTATCTGGACATGAACAGCCTCAGCTGTTTTCTGGTTCCGTTTTCCGAGCTAGTAACAGTTACGCCACCCACAACCTAAGTTAAGTAATGTGGTCCTGGATAATGAATGCAATCCTTCCTACATAGCTAGCAGTATTTCTTTATTTTTGCATCTCCTACTCCAATGACTGCTACACGAATTGCTTCCCTCAACTCTGAGGGGAAAAAATGTCGGCTATGTTTCGATCATTGTTGCACATTTTCAATGGTATGCTACGCCTTGAATAGTATAAAAATAAATTAATATGATTCCTGCTTGGAATTCATTTTGAAGCAAATTTTCATTGTAACGCCTTGAATTATATCTCCTTCAATAATTCAACAAATGCCTGTTTGTACGTGACTGCGTAATTCGGGCGCCACACAACATACCCCCATGAGATTTTCTGTTAGTTACTTATGGGACCCAGATGTATGTTCAGTCTTTGAAAATCACCGCCCGAAGAAAAAAATTAGTGTGAGGTGTGTGTCCTTCACTCACCCCGATAATAATGATCTGATTTCCATCTATCTCTCTATCTCTCTAATTCTGTCTTATTCTTTTCATGCGTATGCATAACAAGTGCATTGTAGCCAGGGGTTTCGAATGAAGGTATATCTCATCTGAAACGGAAGGACTCATTTAGGCCTTTAGCAGGGAACTAAATGAAAAATCCCACCCGTGGGTGGTTGTAAACCGAGACCATTGTCATTGGAATATAGGATGCGAATATAAAGCAATACTACAAGCTCCGTGGGAGGAACTAGACCACTTTTTAGAAACCATACTACTTGTACCCTACTTGGAGAATAAATAGTCTAAGTGGGAATGGGTGCCTTGGTGTGGAGCAGTGGTTAGTAAGATCATTACTACAGCAGTGAGTTCGATTCCCCCACTGGGTGCCCCACAATTGTGGCCTTGTGCCAGGCTAAGCTTTGTAGTATCAACATGACGCCTCGTCATAGAGCACTTATTGCCAAAGCAATTGCACAAACCATTACTACAGTAGTGAGTTCGATCATTACTGTATTTCCCAATACTATGGTATCGTACTAGACTGAGCTGGGTTAACATCAAAAGGACACCTCATCATGGGGCAGTGATTGCCTCGCAAACCATTTCTATAGTGAATTCGACCCCCATTAAATGCCATACACTTGTGAACTTATGTTTTACTATGCTGAGCTTATGTGAATTGCAATAAGGCGACTCACTGTGGGCCAGTGGTTAGCCGTACAGTATCCCAGATCATTACTGCTGTAGTGTAGTGAGTTCGACCCTCACAGCTTTTGTGTCAAATTAAGCTAAGCTTAGGGCGCTTCACCGTGGATAAGTGATCAGCAAGGTAGTTTCGTAGACCAATTACTACAATAGTGACTTTGATCCTCATTGAGCTCGGCTTAATTTAATAATAATAATTGTCTGAAGGGAGATTAATTTCTCTATTGTCAGTAGGACGTAGTTTTTAAGGATATGATCATAAATCAGATACATACGGTGAGGGTAATTTTTTTTCATCAAACCAGGACGCGAATCAAATTTTCCACTTTTTTTTCACAGTATTTTTTACTTTATATAGTGAGGACAGGGATGGGATTTATCTGACGTAATGGCGATTTTAATTGACAACATAGAAACTCGAAAGTTTGGCAACTGGATTGAATTTATTTCCGTTACATGTTTCGAAAAACTGTTTGCTCTCGTTGTCAAACGTCAAATTGGGGAAAATGATAAAATCAACGAATAACAAGGATTGGATATATATATATATATATATATATATATATATATATATATATATATATATATATATATTGTTTCATCCACAGATAGCCGTTTCGTTGTATTACAACTTTACAGTGTGGCTATAGACTATCCAGTACAACTAGGTAGGATCGAAACCTTCGCTTCAGACCCAGAGGCTAGCATACTCCCTCTGCCCCACGGAACTGGACAGTTAGTTAGGTTGAATTTAAGCCATATATATTTATTCACGCATATATTCCCCATCTACCAGAGTGCTCTATTCCTATGTTGGAAGAGCATTGCATAAGCTTACAATGAACGAGTTACCTCACTTTTATATATATATATATATATATAGGACTACTGTTGGAATCAAACCTGCGACCGATAGGGTGGCCGCTTCAGCGTAGCTCACACCGAAATAGGACAAACTGTTATTCAATAATGAACAAGGGAGAGGATTTAACACTCCACTCAAAGCAACTTTCCTGGGTGAAACGGGGAAGTTGTGGTGAAATCCAATGAATTGATCATATACGTACATTACAGTTGTAATTATAATAAGGGTGATGATGATTTTTGAAAAATGATTACAAAACCAGCAAGTAAATCGATTTAAAAAATGCCTAAATATTTCGGTTGAATGGCTTTTTCAATAGGATCTTAATCACGTACATCCTATTGTGGAGCCTTGGTAAAAACTGCTCGTCGTTTCTTTGGTACATTTGAATGTTCACGCCAGATGTCTGGTAGTTAGTTATTTAGTGACATGGAGGTGCGATTGGTGTAATACTAATGGCGCGGACAATGGAATCGGCGACTCCAGCTGTTCACTTCGCATTAATACCCTTGGAGAGAGTCATGAATACCCCTTGATCTGGTTCGACAACCAATTAGAGTCCTTCCGGTAGCCAAGCTGATGCCAGGCGTATCGCTTCCCAATTTCTCTTGGACTACATTAGAGAGCACGAGAGGGATGTTTTGACGACCTTGTATCCCAGAATCCCTATACGCTTTGCCCAGGCATGCGTCCTGGAAAGGGACATTATATTGTCTGTAGAGACCGAACTGGGGCCCTTTATTGAATGACAGAAATATCAAGATCTCCTACATCTTCCTCAGTTATCCTGATCGGCTGCATTTTTAGTTTTTTTCGAAATTTGGAACTGATTCCCAGTTTCAAGAAATTGAAGAAAACCAATCTAATTTGGCAACATTGGGTAACTGCTTTTGCCAGCTTTTTCCGGGCGAATGAACCTCAACCCCAAGGATAAAGGCCATTTGATAAAATAATAAACAGAATTTTAAAATCATAATTTATATTGTTTTGAATTATTTCATCCCTAACCTTAACCCTATACCTAAAAAAAAAGTTCAGCCATAAAACTGTATTTAGCATATGAGGCCAGATAAACATGTTTCCTTGAGGGTGGTAAGAGAGGTAATAATATACGAAATACTGTCTCCCATTACCTAAACCAACAACGTTAACTCTAAACCCCAAGTTCAATTGTATAAATGTGTTAAGAATATGACGCCTGGTAAAACTTTTCCTTGATTAAGGTTGGTAAAAAAAAAAAAAATTAACACCGTTACGAATTACTTGAATGTTTGTCCTACTTTACACTTTTATTTTTGTCCTTTGGGTGGGGCGAATCCTGACCCCGTGTTCGCTTACGGCATGTTTTTCTTAAAAAGAACATCTATATTATATGAATGTTGGTGTCTCTTGTTTCAAGACGAGTGTCGCCCCCGTCTTAGTTATTATTAGAAATGATGAAACCGGATCACATTTACCTGTCTCCATCTTCTTTTTTTTTCTCTCCTTCTTTTATCTCTTCTGTAGTTTACCTCTGTTAACGAAGTCTGATAAGTATATATTCGGTCGCATCAGGTCGTCTGTCCACTCGATATATCCGTCTGTTCGTACGATATCTACGAAAGTACAGAATGAATTTCAATGAAATTTTGTGGAAGAGTGGGTAATAGGACAAGAAATAGGTGGTGGATTTTGGGGTCAGAATTTTTTTCCCGATTGATTGATATTTTCCCGTTCTTTTTTTCCTGGGGGAGTCTTTTTCCTATTACATTTGTGTACGCTTATGACTGTCCACACGATATATCTAAAAGTTATGATTAAATTTCTATGAAATTCTGTCGAGGAGCTAGTAGACGACTGATTCAGTTTTGGAGTGGATCCATGCAGAGTTATCTCCCCTACGTCGTACTTATATGTCCAAACCTCATAACCTCGTTAGAATTTCATATTTGTCTACGTGATATCTCTGTGGATTTTAGTAATATTTTGTGGAAGGATGAACAATACGCTATGGAGGAACTGGTTGAATTTTCGGGTGGATCCATAAAAAATTACTCCTCCTGACAATGGCGTAGTGCTTTCTAGTTTTTATTCTTTACTTGTCATTTTTTTCAATTAACTTCTCTGTATATTATTCTACAGATGCATAACACACACACACACGCTTACATACATTCATATAGATAATAATTTAGGGTCAAATTTTGAACTATATCACATAATCTAAAAAGACATTCTGTTGGACAGAATTATTCTGTGACTGTAAGAAAAGTAATATGAAAACTTCTATGAATACAAGCATCCCACCCCCTCATTCGGCAGTGAGACGCCATCGAGTAAGCTTGTGTGCTATTCAATGTCGCATTTTTAATGACCCAGCAAACCCGAGAAGCTTACATATCATAGGCCTGTGAGCTACCAACTGTCCAAATTTGTCTACTTATGACCAATCACTTTTCCCATTGAGATTTCAGACTGTGGATGAGATTAAGGGGAATGTCACAAGGCAGCTGATGGCAATGCTGAAGAAGGACTTTGCAGACTGTTTTGAAAAGTAAAAGGCTTGTTGGGATAAGTGTGTGAAGTCCCACAGGGAATACTTTGAAGAAGACTCAGTGGCCATTGGGTCGCTGGTCAGGCCATTATATGTATGATAAACATTTCAGCTCAAAATCTGGCAAAAAATCTCATTTCAGTGCATGAAATGTAGATGTTGAAATGTATGAACGGAAATGTTCTTGTTTTAACTTATTTTCTTGTAGGGATAGTGAGGGTGATTGTATATCGAATGTATGAATAAGGTTGTTCAAAGTCTTCTGGAATGATGCATATAATTATCTATCTCTACCCCTGAGTGCTTTGCACTGACATGTTTCCGATCTTACCTTCTGAGGTGAAAATAGAAAAACCAGTCAAAGGTGAAAATAGAATCATCCAAATGTGATACGCTGGACAGACAGCAAGCACTGATTATTACATTGAAATAAGCGACAAACGTTTGTAAGTGTTTGGAATGAGAAGATTCAGAGCATGTAAAAAAAGAAAAAAAAACAATTGTAGTGGGTGTTGGGGCTTGTGGGTGTTTGTTAAACCAAATCTTTGTTTCATCTTTTTTCAAATCTCTGATTTGAAAAAAAAAAAAAAAAAAAATGTAAGATTGGGTCTGGGTAGTCTCTTGATAGAAACCGTCACATGACTTACATTATTTGTCAGCAAACCGTGTTGGGAGTGATCTATTGAAAAATCACTGCTGTAAAGGGTGATCAATGAATTAGTCACTTCTTTCACCTTTAGTTGGAGGCGGGTGATCACTGAAAGAGTCAGAATTTTCAAGAACAAACATGAACACTGCCAGACACAATTTGGCATAAACTTACATTGTAAATTGAACTCTCACAAAGAGGGGAGTTAAAGAAATTTTTTCTAGACATAATAAGGAAATGTTCAAATTTTCAGTCCTCTAGCTCCATTGTTGCTACCCGTATGCACAATAGATAGTCAGCTGAGATCAACTTGAAAAACTGCAGAAACCCATGTAAATAGTTTTGATTAACAGTTTCTGATATAAAATGAAACAACCTAGTAATAATTGTAAAAATGTTTTATTTGTAAAGCAACAATAATAAGATGGAGTAAAACTAGTTATAAACTAAAACTGAAAAATTTCAAAAAACAAGACATACATATCTTAAACTTTATTTTTTTAGGGGGGAATGTTAGTTTCAAGCCAATCATCATAGCCCAGTGATAGTGCTTGCCTCTACTAATTCTTTAAAAAATGGTAATTGATTCATCTCCACCAAACCCTCCGCATAAAGTGTAGGGTTGAGTCCGCCCGAGGCGGGATGGGCTCCGTTACGCTCTTTCTCCCAAGATTCGCCTATGAAAATAGGTGCCCCAATAATACGGTACAGGGGACCTAAAAACCTTTATACAGTTTTGGCTTGGATCACTGAACTGCTACACTCTGATTACTGCCTTTGTTGATACAATAAATCACTGTTGCGATGTCATAACACGTGTTATACATTGATTCATTTGGACCGGTTTCTTCGTCACTATCGTCTCTGTCATGATTATTAGTTTCTGACTTGTAATTTCATCTGATTTATTTTTAGTTGCTTTTTATCACAAATTACTCAGGCCCACCACTTCTCCTCATCAGTTTTTAACGTCCGTTGTTGGACATAGACCTTTTCCCTGGATCCACCTTCCCTCTTTCTTGTGGGTGTTGCAGAGTTAATACTTTCTGAATTGGTCTCGTTCGTCTTTCCATCTTGTACTCTGCCGGCTTCAGTTTCGTATATGATCTCTGGGGATCCATGTTGTGAGTTGTAATGTTCATTGGTTATTTGCCATTCTTACAACATGACCAACCCATTGCCATTTGAGTTTTCTCATGGATTCTAAGATGTCTCGGACTCCTGTTTTCTCCCTGATATATTATGCTGTCTTGTGATCTCTTCATGTGAGGTTGAGCATGATTCTTTCGTGTACACGTTGCATTCTTCTCTGTTTGTAGGTCTGTCACTTGGCTAGGTTCCATGTTTCAGCTCCATAAGGAGGATGCATTGGTTAATAAACCCCTTCTATCTGGAGAGAAGCCTAATTTGATGATAATTGGGGGGAAAAAATGTTAAAAAAGTTAAAACATTTACTACATCTCAGAGGAAATTGACAGGAAATTAGATAATCTAAAAAAACAGTTTGACTTCATGTATTGTTTCTCATTTTTATATGAAAGAGTCACCCCACTCTTACATATCAATAAAGACTTTATCTATTTTAATGGTATTATTTATTGGAATTTTTGTCTGAATTTCCAAGATGAGGTGTTATCATTATTATACATTGATACATTTTGACCAGAAGGCACCCCAGTCCGGATGTAACAAAGTTAAAATAATAGAAAGAATAAGATAAAAGAATGAGATGACTGAAGAATCAACATACATGCTGTGCATAAGTCATCCAATTAGTAGGCTGGGCATAAATATGAACATGGAAGCCAATTAGGATAGAACAGTCATCAGGTTCAAGGTGAAAAAACAACAACGAGAATTGTGCGAGTGTCCCGCGGGATATGGTTCCGTGGATTGAACTGTAAATTCAATTCCTGGATCAGTAAATAGGGCAGATCGGAAATAAAAGATAGTCTCTTGGTGAGACTCAAACTATCGTCCCTTTTGCCTCAGGGAAGCCAGGTTAGCCATACCAGCTGCTCTCATCAACTGAGCTACGAGAACCCAACGTTTGTCAGAAAATCAAATCTATCCTTTAAACCTACCCTTCATTCTTCCCCAATCTCTCTCAGTACCATATTTGTTATTGATTTTACATTAGTGGTCTCTGCAATATTATCTCTACTTATTTCTTATGGGATAAAGTAACCTCAACCATTATCATTATTAATTTTTGAATTGTATCTTCTTTCATCTTAATTTTTTTTGCTTCTAATAAATTTGAAATGGAAGAAAATATTAGTTGGAAATTAATAATAATAATGGCTGATGGTGCTCCATCCAACAAGAAATAAGAGGAGTTAATTTTTTTTTGGTCTTTATCACAGTGATAGGCATACAAATTTCAGCAAAACTGTGAAATTTGGGGTAAAACTGGCCCTTTGCCCCCCCCCTTAATGAAAGTGTGCCCATACACCAATGATCACAACACTTTTGCTTCTGTACTCTATGACCTCTATAAGGTTTCTGTTGCATTCAATAGCCTTCTGGTAATGTTGAAACTAACACTTTATTCCATCAATTATGGTTTGTTATTCTCAATCCTGTACCTGTCACATCCAGTGTCTTTTTCTAAAGAACTTATGAACTTGTAACCATTATTTCTTTATGATGCTGATCTGCCATTTCACTGGACCTGTTTATATTCCTGCACAACCTGATCTAGGGACTGAATTCACTATTTAATCCACTGAGCCATATATCGCGGGACACTCGCACTGTCCTCGTTATTGTTTTTTCTCCTTGAACCTAATGACTGTTCTATCCTAATTGACTCCCATGTGGTGTTCATATTTATGCCCAGCCTTCTAATTGGATGACTTATGCGCAGCATGTATGTTGATTCTTCAGTCGTCTCATTCTTTATTATTCTTTCTATTATATTAACTTTGTTACATCTGGATTGGGGTGCCTTCTGGTCAAAATGAATCAATGTTTAATAGTGATTACACCTCATCTTGGAAATTCAGACAAAAATCCTAATAAGTAATATCATTAAAATAGATCAAGTCTTTATTGAAGATTGGAGTGACTCTTTCATACAAAAACAAAAAAACAGTACATGGAATAAGATGGATTTTTTTTTTTTAAATTATTTAATTTCCTGTGAATTTCTTCTGAGATGTAGTAATTAAATGATTTTTTTCCCCCTCAATTATTGTCAAATAAAGCAGATAGAAGAGATTCATTTATTCTATCAGAAGAGACAATTATAATTGTAATATACTAGTTTGCACTTTCATGATAAGTTGAAACATCCCTGGTAGTCGAAAGGGATTTCTTTTCTTTTCTTTTTTTTTTTTTTTTTTTTTTTTTTAAGGAAGAAAAAAGGAAAAAAAAGGAAGAGTCTCTATCTATCTGTGTCTCAGATTGAACTTTTGAATCTCAACAAATTGATATCCACATTCCATTGTCAAATGCATGTGGGTAGATCAATAGAGACTTATTGACAAACATACCTCTGTGATGAATGAGTATCTATTCCTTTGATATATATTTTTTTCCCATTTCTGAATGGCTTATGTACCCTAGCCATCTTGACTATTGATCTCTCTCTTTGATATTGATTCTCTTGACATACTTTCCCTTCCCAAATTGAGTTATGTGGCAGGTGGGATCCAATTATTTGTCTCTTTTGTTTATTGCAGATCTTACTAATACAAACCTGGGCTAGTGAATAAATACAAAATAAAAATAATGAAGAACATAGCCTACATTCCTGCTCCTAAGCTATAAGCAACAGTTTGATAGTCTTTATTTTTATCAGATGAAGCATTGTGAACCATTATTCTGATCTACACCGTTCACTCACTGTCATAGATTGCTGGCCTGAGTAAGTTGCAATTAAAAGTAACTTATGAAAGACAATAATGGTCAAAAATTAATGATGATGATTGAGAGTACTTCATCTAGTATAAAAAGGTCAATTATTGAACAACCGTAGCATAAAAAATGTAAAAAAATTTCCATTGAAGAATAAATATTGTCAGAATAAATTCTATTTATGACATCACTAGTGTTTTCCATAAGAAAACATCTGAAATAAAGTAAAAAAAGAAAAAAAACATCTAGACATATCTTGATTCTGGAGAATATTAATAAACCTATCAAAATGAGGCCCCTAAAAAGGTCAAAAAAGCTTTTTTTCCCAAAAATCACAAAAAAAAAAATTTTGAAGAAGAGGTCTAATAGAGTACTTATGCAAATTTTCAAATCTGTAGACTAAACAGTATGGCCAAGAGTGCTGGAACACACATACATTATAAACAAACACACAAACAAATGCACATATGAAAAAAGGGTAGAACCATTTGTCATCTTTGATGGCTATGGGTGTTTAATGATATGGCTGCTACTAATACTACTCTTGTAAAAACAATAGATAACTGAGAAAGGACGAGTTTAAAGGTAAGATTAGGTCTTCTGGCGATGTGAGGTTCTTGCAGTTCAATGGATGAGAGAAGCTAGTACCTCAAACTACGCTACCCCGAGGCAGAAGAGGTGTGTGTCACCAAGAGATTCTCCTTACTTTTCAATCCATGCTGTTTACTCAATGTTGGCCTGAGTAATTGTAATAAAAAAGCAACTAAAAATATTAAGATGAAAGAAAATTCTTGTGAAAAAATTAATAATAATAATTATACTTAATAGTTTACCTGTTGAGCTACCAACCACATCATCATCATTATCATCATCAGCCTTTTAACGGCTGTTGTTGGAACCTCTTAACACTTAGATATTGTTTTTCTAGACTAACTGACTGCAAATGCTGAGGTGAGGGTGGGCTTTTTGTCCTGATTTGTATACAGTATATTCGTTATCATACAGATATGATTATCTTTGTATAAATACTTATCTGTATGGCTTTATTTTCTTTGGCTTGACTGATTTGCTGAGCAAAACCCCCTTTGGACATTTTTGAGCTGAATGAATTGCATACCTATCCATTGAATGATCAGGACATTTCGATTGATAAACTTTGATCTTTGGTTAAAAATAAACTGCTTTTTTTTATTGTGGCAGATTGACGAAACACATTTTTCATTTGAAGATCAAAATATAACATACTTGAATTAGCACTATAAGACTGGTGACCTGAGCGAGTTGTGGAGAAAAGCAACTAAAATTAAGTAGAAAGAAAATACTAATAAAAAAATTAATGCTAACTCGCTATCACAGACAATTAGTGAACAACCATAGCCCAAAATTTTTGAATAGAGTAAAAAAATTCCATCAAATGATAAATATGGTTGAAATGATAACTATTTATGACATCTCTGGCATTTTCCAAAGGAAAACCTCTGAAATGAAGTTAAAAAAACACCTAGACGTTTTTTAATAAACCTGCCAAAATCAGGCCAGAAAAGCTTTTTTTCTAAAAAAAAATTAAAAAAAAACATTTTTAGATGGGTTTTAGTGATGCCAATCTATAAAAATGGATAAAACTCTTTGCCACCTTTGGTGGCTACTATTGTTGGATAGAAAAGAAAAAAAAAAACTTTTTAGAAAGCTAAGCATGTTTATGTCTTAAAGTTATCAATGATACTATGTTTGATTTATAATTTTATCTTTTTAGGAAGTATTAAATAACAAGCGTCAGTAATTAGATATCCTCTGAAACCTTTTCGTTGTGAATCCGCACTTCAAAGTGTACTTTTAATTCAGTGTTTATGCTATAACAGTTGAGTAACTTGTTTCTACAGATCTTGTACGTACTTATCAAGTCCGATCAGCACTTCTAATTTAGGAGTGTAAGTTGGTGGTTTTGATTTGAAAGCCAGAGAAAATCACTTACGCTTGGCCCTTTACTGAAATGCAATTTACTTCTAAGCAAATTTGTTAGCCAAAATAAACAATGTTCATACTTACTCGCTCAAAGGCCCCCTTTTGCAAATTGCTTGATGTCAAGTCACTTCCTATTCATAGAATTTATATTATGATTATTAGCAAATACTAATTATCACTAAGCTTAATTGTTGGTATTAATTATTAGAATATTGTTACTGGTATACCACTCTGGCTAATGGGGAAGAGTGCAGACAGGTCAAGGATTTTCCCTGCTTATTTATTGAATAATCATAGATGACGAAGGGTTTTATTCTTTTTTATGTTTGTGTGTTTGTTCCAGCACTGCTAGCCATATTGTTTTGTCTACAGACTTGAAAATTGGCATCAGTATTCCACTGGACCACTTCTAAAAAATTTTCCTTTTAGTTTTGAGAAAAAATGCTTTTTTGGCCTCTTTGAGGCCTTATCCTGACAGGTTTAACTATAACATTTAGATTCTGGAGAATCTAGATATTTCTAAATTTCTTTTATTTTTCATTTTTCTTTAAAATTTTATTTTAGATGTTTTCAAGTGGAAAACACTAGTGTAATTGATAGAATTTATTCTGATCACATTTATTCTTTGATTAAATTTTTCATGTAACTTCAAATTTTGACACTACCATTTTTCAATTATCGACTGTGATGACATCTTTATTTTTTTTTTTATTACAAGGTTTTCGGAAAATGTAAGAAGGGCTTTGTTTGTCTGATCAAGTACCACTTTTATACGAATGATATTTTGAACTTGGGTCTCAGAATGTGGACCTGGAGAAAACTTTTTTTCTCTTTGTTTACTATGGTTTTTTATAACCATTATTATAACATTTTCTACCATGAGATTAGATGTGGTGAGGTTAATTGTACATTTGATAAGAACAAAGTTTCTGTTGAGTTACTGCTTATAATAAGTCCTGTCCATCACACATAAGTATCAATAGCAACCCTGAGCCATCTACCTTCCTACCCTCTTATTAAACTACCTAACATTATTTTCTCCCCTTTCTCTTTCTGTTGTCTGTCACACATGGTATCAGTAGCAGCCATCAGTCAAGCCTGTTGTTGTATACTTATGATAGCCATCTGCAAAGTGATGTGTCAAGGAGTAGCTTTTTAAATCTCCTGCCAATAACAGTAACTACAAATGTATTCTTGGAAATATCCACTGTATCTTGGTTGTATTAAGTTAGCATAAGATCTTGAACAGCAGACCTCATGGTATTTATTTTCATAATGATCCTTTAGGTATCTTCTTCTTAGGCTTGGTTGATTCAAGAGTGAGACCTTGACCAATATGGCTTCCAGATGAATACACACTGTTCACTTGTGCCAAGTTTTGCTAGAAAACCAAAGTGGCATGAATAATTTTTTGGCATCTAGTCCCTGTTACTGCAGTCTAAGAACATAGCTCCGAGGTTGACTGGCTGGCAAGGAAACAAGTTATGTTGTACATTTTGCTATAATTTCTATGTTCTCAGTAACTTCAGCCTGTCAAAGAGAATTTTCTCATGATAGCAAGAAAAATAACAAAACACTTCTACTGTAATTGCAGCAAATTTTTAGCATGATGAATCCTAAAATATTTCTTCTTTTTATATAGTTGTTACTTATTATCTTTAAAAGTATTTATTTAGCCTATTGGCTATTTTCTCTCATGTTGTAGGAAGTCTTGGTCAGGTTCTATTGCTTCAGGGATAAAGAAAATTATGGAAACTACACAGTACAAAAATAACTAAGCTACTGGGAATAAATCAGAGCCAAAAATTTTGGTCTCTACCAGTACCTTTTTTAAATGGATTTGCATGATAATTTGATTTTATTCTTGCTCAATTGGTCCTACTAAGTTGCTATTCCTTGTAACATATGTTCTGTTTATTTGGAATCCTCTATATTTTGGTTCACCCTACATAAAAATTTGTTATAGCCCACTCTAGGTGAGTGTTAGCCTCAGTGCAAAAAGATGAAAGTTGTTTGCAGAACTATATCGAAATGAAAATCACCTTAGTAACATTTTGATATCTTTACAAAAATTAACTGTTTGTAATGTTAATCTGTATCAATGGTAGGGTTCATCAAACAAATTCATCAAAACTTCCATCCACTCTAATGATTGCATATATAGTGATATCAAATACTAAAAACATATGTAGACTTTGGACATCTTTGATGAAAAAAAAAGCACTTATTTTACACAGCTAATATTTATTCTTCAACATAATCTCCTTCTCTGTTACTTAATTCAGTAGAGAATTTTAATCACATTCGATCAAACATTATGCAGTGAAAATTTCAGATTAGATTCAGCAAATAATTATGTTAGGCTACAGGTTCACTGGTCCATATTTAGCATGTAAACAAATATAATGAATACAATACTAATGATCAGAAGTTGAATATATTTGCTTCAATAATAATCCCTTGAAATGCCCAAGTTTATTTTCTAAGTCTAGGCAAAATAAGTGATAGATGATAGGTCTAGAGAGTATACCTCTTGGAAGAACTTCCCTTCCCAAGATTGTATGTTGCGCTTTTCTCGCGATGACAGAATTGTGCAGTGAAGTCACCAATTTAGGTCAAGATATTGAAAGCTGTCCTTTATTCATTTTTGGATTCTTGTAATGAATCCATTTTTTTCTCTTCCCCCCCCCCCGTCAATAATGACTATCTTGTCTAAAAATGACTTTTTTCTTTTTTTTTTTTTTTTCTATGTCAAACAAGGAGAAAAAGACAAGCGTTTAAATGCTGACTGATGTTGCTCTCTGTGAGTTCATGCAGAACCCATTTTCTTAGTTTCTGAATTTTTCCCAAGGCTCGTAAATGATGTACTGTAGTCGACTGATTACACAATGATAAAGAGCTGAATAAGTTTCAAAGATACATCTGAGATTTCCCTAACATTTTACAAAAGATTCTGTTTGGTAGTTCATTTCTACTAAAATGAAAAATCTACAATTCTCATCTTAATTTTGTTGGGCTGTGTTGTATTAATCATTGTGTATGACATAACCTGACTATTTTTCCTTGCCTTTCTGTTCATTTATGTGTAACCTGTCCAGTCAAAACGCGCTTGTGTTCTAGGAAAGGCCAGGATCAGACGGACAAAACATTGTTAATAAATGAAAACGCAGATGAGGAAAATAGTCCAATCATATACTCCCTGAAAGTCTCTAATGTTTGAAAAAAGCTAGTCTTAATCAGAGACAGACAAAAAAAAATCAGAGGATTCAACACTGCACTCTGAACAGTTTTAATACAAAAAAAAAGATTTCTCATTCTTTAACCAACTGTTAAAGATAATATAGAGAACTGATTTAGTTAATTCTCTACATATAATTAGTCTCACACAATAACAAGTCATGAGTAGGTGACTGTATTGCTCCAATCTTTCAAGTAAGAAAAGGCCTGCCTATGTACCTTGTTGATCAGCATTTGAAATTCTAGCTTTCATCTTACCTCACATATTGGCCAGTGGGAAATCCACAACTAACACACATACCACATCTAAGGCAAAGCCCTTGTGATTGATATGCTGTACATATTTGACAGATCTGTCTATCTTGAGATATATAAACTTGGAAGGTCAATGTTGTCCCTAGGTTATTTTTTCAATGTCTTTTGTGCTCTGCTACAATTGAAATCATCTGTTTGTTTGCATATCTAAGTTGTATTGTATACCTAAAAAAGTACGGTGGTGTTTGTACTAAAACAGTATGTGGGTGCTTATGAAGTGAGGAAAAAAAGAAATCCCTTCTACAAGTGTCATTAGTGAGTGATTGGTACTTGGGTTGGTGCTATTATTAAAGGTGTTAATGATAAGCATTGAACTGAAATGTTGTTATGGTGGAAAGTTTCACTTAAGCTCTCAACTCAGACATGGGCTATCAGCCCCACAAGTCACAATCAGGTGACTATGGTGAAACTTAAGGATATGTCAAAGTATGATGCATAATTTTGAAATGTCTCTTGTTCATACACACACATGCATGCACACACACAAAACCCTTATTACATATACATAGATGTGTGTTTATGTGCGCCAGCCAGGAATGGGTTTTCAATCGAGGGATATCTTTATTTATTCTGCAGGAAAAGAGGTTTTAAAACAAACACTTGATGAAAGGCTAGATTTAAATTTTAAGGAAAGTAACTCAATAGTTGTATCTCCCATATTTTGATTTTTTTAAAAATTTAATTCAGACTTTAGTTACTGTATGGCATTGCAGAGATATGCACTCTCACACTGCTTTCTAGCTGTTTTTATTTCCCTTACCCCACAGTCATTTTATATGTAATTATTGGAATGAATATTTTGATGTATTATTTAATAAATCCCACTTGTGATATCATTGGTTACATAAACACTTGGACATAATATGATTAACAGTTTGTTTCTATATTGAAACCTCGAGTGGTTTGTTTCTGCTTTTGGACCCTGAACAGATTATTTTCTGATGGATATCATTTGCTATGCATTCCAATAGTACTAAGATAATTTTGAAGGACTATCTCTAATATTTGCTGTGTAATCATTAGTGAATGGAAGTTTTGACTTACTTGTTCAATTCATTCTATCTGTGATATCATGACTAAACAGTTAATTATATATCAATAAAACATTTGAAGCTGTTGTATTGAATATGACTGGTACAACGAATTTGGGCTAAGAGCAACTTCTTTTTTTTTTTTTTAATTCTTTCTCAACAATTTTTCTCATTTGGACAGGGTGTTGGTACTATGACAATGCAAACTGTAGGATGCCTTGCTTATGCAAATATTTACTTGTATTGATATAGGAATCCACACCCCGGCCTCCCTATTTTTGGAACATTCATTTATGCGATGTTTTTTTGCTTTTGGGAAAAGAGGCGAAAATAGTATTCAACGTTTGTTCTGCGGTGAGCTGTTGTCATCCAATTTCTCTCTCTCTCTCACCTGCACTTCAGTCTCCTCAATTTCCCACCGCTGCAATCTCAGATTAGTGAGTTTAACATTTTATCAACACTGATTTCGGGGCCTGGAAATGCTAAAATGTTTTCCTTATAAATTAATGATAATTGTTACTTTGTTTTACGCTATTCCAGCTTAGGAAAAATTCATAGGAATGTTCTATTTTTGGATAGTACGGGAAACCTGTACAAACATCTAAATTTGTGTGTAGGTGCTCTTATTTTTAGGCAAATAAATATACTAACTAGAAAGTACTCAAGAGAGCACATACCTTTGCCAATGCCATTGTCAGGGGAAGGTATTTGTGCAGAGATCTTTCCCATAATTTAATCAGTTCTTCTGTAGCTAGTAGTCCAATATCTACCCTTACACAAAATTTCATTGAAATTCATGGAGAACTCTTGAAGAGATTGTGTGGACAGAGATGAAATTTTGGTGATAATGTGGTTTGGACAATGCTGAGGAGGTAATTATGCATGAATCTGCCAAAAAATTTGATCAATTTTTCTGTGACCTATTGTCTACCCTTTCACAAAATCATTGAAATTCATTGAGGACTTCCAGAGATATTGTGTGGACAGTCATGAGGATATACATAAATATATGAAAAAAAAAAAACAAAAGAGAAAAATGTTTTCTCAATACAAAAGAATTCCCGGGTCCACTCTGGAATTTGACTACTTTCTCTTTACCCCATTACTCACCCTTCCACAACATTTCATTGAAATTCATTGGGTATTTTATGAGATATCATGTGAACAGACAGTCAGGAAGACCTGACCAAATACATATAACTCTCCCACTTCGTTTGTAGATGTGAACGAATGCCCTATAATTTCTTTGCGTGTGTCCCCAGGTTTATAACTGTTGATAATCAAACTTTTTCTATCTTTATTCAGTCACGGTGAGGTGGGCAATACCTGAACCATTCGGGTTGGATAGGAATTCTCCAAATAACTCCTGTTGGTATTCACAAAAACCTTTCAGCTGGTATTCGACCTTCTAAAGATATTAAAACATGTTGCCTCTTGCTTATGCCAATAGGGGGAGAGGCTGCTTACTTGGCTGTTGTTGTTGTTGTTGTTGTTTCTATTTGTTTTTTAATTTTGCAGGATACCTTTTGATTATTTTTCCTCAGCCATGAGTTTAAAAAATTAGTAGTTGTTATTACAAGTAGAATTTATCCTACAAATATGTTGGAATTTCTATTGACTCTAATATGAAGTAACCGCAAATTCTAGCAATTGAGGAAGAAAAAACAATAGTAATTGACTAAGGCTCTTTACTAAATCACTACAAAGGAAAAATTTGATTCAAACCTGCTTTTATCACTAAAGGAATGAAAACTATGTATAGCTCTGCTTTGAATAGGTTACAGTAAAGTTTTAGAGTTGAGATGTACTGAGTTCTAACTATGAACTTGTGGAAACACCAGCCAGAAAACTGGGTTATGCCAACAACCCCCTGAAGGTTAAGATAAATAAGGGTTAGATTTGGTCTGCTGGGGGTAAAAATTTGGGATAGGGTCATCAAGTTCATGTTCAGTTCAGGAAGACAACTTTTGCAGTTAGCGGGTTTTTTTTGTTTTTTTTTTTTCAAATGAAAGGCATGAAATCGATCTTTCTTGTGTTCGCTATTTCCTTGATGTAATGCTGTTATCAGCATGCAACGATACATGGCTGGGTATGAAAGAGTTGAGCAAGTGCATGGTTCAGTTAGAAACCCTGGACTCTAGGATAACAACTGTCGTAGTCAATCATGTGAAATGCAAGCCAGTTAAGCATGAACACCTGACCTCTCCTTATGGTTAGCATTGCTAGTAGGTTCATTACTTACTACATACTTCATGAATGTACCTTTGTGCCAATATTGGCATAATCAGGGACTTGCCACAGTTATCTAATTGATAAAGATCCAAGTGTTTTATGTCTGCTCACCTCGTCTCTATAACCTGAACAGGTTTGCCAATTGATCATCAGAATACTGTTAGTCCTACATTTGTCTAGGAGAGTTGAGTGAGTACATTGTCCAGTTAGAATTCTTTGACTCAGGGTAGCAGCTGCTATAGCCATTGATGCAAGTCAATACTGTGTGAATGTGTCCTCGTACTTGTGTTGTTACTATCATTTAGAGATCCAACTCGTATAGGTCTGCAGGTTATGTTTCTCTACAGGTTTGCCTTCTGATCATCCAATACTTCAAGTCATGATTATTGTACAGGTTTCAAATATTCCCTTTTCATCCTTGTTTTTTTTTGTGTGTTTTTTTTGCTGGGAAAAGGCAAGAAATGAAAATAGTATTCAGCATTTGTTTTACAGCAAGCCCAGCTGTTGTAGAGGCAGCTCATAGTTTTGTCCTTTCCCCCTTACTCCCCAGTCCCCTATACTTCCCATCACCACAGCCTGTAACAACTCAATCCAACATACTATTATAACCATTTTGTGGGTCTGGTGTGGAAAAAAAACTTTTCCCATGTAAAATAATAATAATTGCTTCTTTGTTTTATGCCATTTTGACATACAAAAGGTCCTTATGGGAATGCTCTACTTTCAAACAGTAGAGGAAACCTTTATTAGATTATAATACTCAATAAATTAGAACCCTTCTGACCCACTTATTATACCCCTACCATTTCTCAACTGCTAGGGATTGATAAACATATATATTAGTAAATGTGAATAGAACTTTGGTTGGTTCGAAAAAAAAAAGGTCTACTGAACTGGTATTAATATCCTTGTTAGTACCTGTTGTGCGATAAGTTATCTTACTAATCTACCTATACCAAGATAACTATATACAAATTAGTTTATTCGTTATCCTATTTTTAGCAAAATGGTTATCAAGCTAATGTTGTGTAATTCACCTTACTTGTCCACTGTCACTTGTTTTATCTGAGTGTTTTTCGATTAAAGACCTTCTTAGTTGAGTTGTAGGGGGTGCTCTATTTACATTAAAAACCTATACTAGAATGAACACATACTTTGCGGCCATCTATAAAGGACATAAATGTGATGTGAATTGAGTCTCAGATGATTTCAAAATAGAATAGAGAGAGAGAATTTTTTACAAGTGACTGAAAGGAAGAGAATGGAATCTTCCAAAACAACGCTTTGCAAATGGGTTATTTTTTCCATCCATGATAATGAATGTTTTCTTTGAAGAATTATCTTCACATTTTTTCCATGAAACAACCTAATTTTGAGGTGAGGTTCATTCAATTGGAGAGACGACAATAGGTTTACTATAATTTATAATTGAGTTTTTGCCAAAAGAATGTTTCTAGATAAATTGATGAAAAGTACATTTCAAGGCAGGTTCTAAATATCATTTCAAAACAACACTCAAACAACAAACATATCCATTTTCTTCATGGTCATCATTCAGTAAAAAGATTTTTTACAACACTTGAAATTAAAGTTTATTTGCGGTTTCAGTTCAAATAACACTACACGTTTTCTGATGTTTCCAGGCCAATCACCACAAAAGACTTATCATATTCTATTGCCAAAGACATTCTTTCAACTGAGTGACTTTAATGTGGCAGTGGTTACAATTTAAATATAATCCTGCTCACCAATTTTTTTTTTTTTTCCTCTCAAGGACACAATTTTTACTGTCTCTAAATTATCAAATTTTTTCAATTGTAAGAGTGCAGCCCCAGCAATACTGTATACTTTCAATTACTTATATTTTTTTATCCAAACTTTGACTGGGGCGGTGGTAATTTTCATACTTTTCTATTGCTTTGAACATTAGCTGTATTATTTATAAAACTGAATATTTACATTTTATTTATACCGTTTTTATTAACAAACAGAATGGCACGCATATCTAATGTATTGTAGACATCAAATAAACATTTTGCATGAGGCTTTTCGTTCTTTCATCTCTCATTAGGACCAATGGCCTCATCTAGGCCTTCTGCAGGAACTAACAAGAAATCCTGACAATTGGGAACGGTTTTCAGCTAGTCTGCTGATAATTCTCCTGGGATGAAAAAAAAGACAACATATCTTTGTCGCTTGATAAGAAGTAATAACAAGGTTGAATTTTCAATAAGTGAAATATACTTCCTACAACCAGTATTTAACCAAGATAACTTAGTTGCTTTTTAGGCAACCAGGATATTACAAAATGTAAGAGTTGAATACTCAAGCAAAAATGAATAGTAAGATGGAAGAAAAGGAATATCAACTTGATGGATGGATGGATACTAAAATACTATGAAACAATCAAAAGTTATTCAAAGATATATTACTAGAGTAACAGAATGCCTTTTGTGTCATTCGTGGGATACAAGATATTACAAGATCACCAACAAGATTTTTGAGCCAGCCACTGACTACTCCAACATGCTGACTAAGTCATCATCATGAACAATTGACAAAGTAAACAATTTAGCTTCATACAGATGCAACATATTTCGGAAAACTGTCGAAAGTACAAAAATAATTTGACTACAAAGACTTAATTTGTACCATCCAGGGGAATAGCGACTCTGGGAACATTAACACCTGATGATGTGGATATAATATCCCACCTTAAATATAATAATAAGACATATGAACGACTACCCAAAAGTTTGGCAAATTTGAACTGATTGATCAATCTGTGTGTGGTGGGGTGTATTACCTTGTATTTTCAATGACTCATGGGACATTTCAAACAGTTCTTAAAATCACTCTACTAGGAAATAGAAAAAAAAATCATTTTCCATCCTTATTTTTCTTTCTTTTTAAGGTAGTCATTTCTCGCCTCAAGTTTCCTGAACTTTTAGATCTCCTCCTTCTCAATGATGCTACCAGGACTCGCTGACATAACAAACAATTGATGTGAAAACTTGACCTTATAATAGTCTTATAAGAAGACTAAGAATAAGGCAGCTGTTCTCATCTGTTTTATGTCTTTATCAATGAAAAAGTCAGCATTCAAAACTGTTACTAATTATTTTTCTCTTATGAATTACTTTTTATTATATTCTTTAAGATGCTCTGCATGATTCTCACAGGTCCTGCTGCTAGCATACAGATATAGAAGAATGTTTTGTTTGAGGAAGAAAAATATACCTCAGAACTTTAAAATATGAATTTATGCATAAAAACTGAGATAATGTTGGGAAAAGTTCCAACTTGAAAAAAGTCTTCTCATAAATTTTTAGCTTGTTTTATTTTCATTTCATTTGTTGCTAGTTGTAGACGTGATAGTGTCAAAGGGTGTGAATTTTTCATCTGAAGCATTTTCACTTATTAATTTTTTGAGTACATTTAAAAAAAATTTTTTTCTATTGCTTTGTGGATATTTGTGGATACAGACATGGTATTGTAAATTTGCCTGAACTTTGCGGATGAAGCATTGACATTATTACAAATTTGACTTGATTTTTCTTTTATTTCATTTCATTGTATTGCAGCACCAAGGTTGTTGAAATAAAAATAATGAAAATAAGACACAAAAAGTCCAAAATTAATAGTGATAACAATGCTTCATCTAAGAAATACGAGCAACATAAAATCATAACAACTGCTATTGTGGTAAAAAGCAATAAAATGAGACGAAAGGAAACTAGTCAAAAATTCATAATGTCAATGTTTCATCTAGGATATTTGTAGTCTGTTACATCTAAGTCTTCTTGTCTTTTTATCTCTTTCCTCCTCTTCTAATATATGAAAAAAAATTTTTTTTTTTTTTTAAAAAGAAAAAAAAAAGATTCTCATCTCTGTCACTTTCCACTTTTTTTTATTAGTGAAAAACTGTTTTTCTTATTAATGAAAAAATGATATTACCCAAGGTCCCCCAGTCCCCCGACCTCAGGGACCGTAACAGTAACATGATTCTGGCAAGATATAATGTGTCATCAGTCTTCTGTCGATAAGAGTTTTTTTTATACCTACTGACTTAGATTCATTTTTTTGAAGTTGAAAACTGACTCAGTATATCCCTAATTCTTTGAGAATTTCTTCTTCACTAGGGAAAAAAAAGTGTCTTTAAATACACAGAATTAAATTTCAATCTTGATATATGAAGACTACATGAGGAGAGGAAAGAATAACCTCATTGTATACCCAGAAAATGCTTGAGGATTGATAGTGTTCTATCTACCAAATTTTGCTAAGTCTGTCACAACACCAAGGATTACTCTTTTCATGACACAGTTTTGAGAGGTTTTGTTCAGGCTATTGGAATCATCCATCTTGTTGCTTATGTTATATTTTTAATACATTTCTATCCTCCTTTTATTATAATGAAGCTAATGCAAATATATATAGCCAAAACTATGGGCAGACAACTTGTGTCTTAGTTTTAATTGTCCAAATAACGCTTCTGAATGAAAACATTCAGCTATCAGTAATAAAAAAAACTTTCAATGCATCTACTTTATATATATATTAGCCCTATTCAGTCAGTAATAGGATTAAATTTCTTAATAGTGTATACATAATCACTCACGTTTGTTGGTTTGTTCATCCATACAATGTCTTGAAAAGTTCTCAATGAATTTCAGAGACATTTTGTGGAATGGTGGGCCATGGGCTAAGGAAAAATCAATTAGATTTTGGAGAGGATCCAGAAATTTTTACACTTACCTCCTTGTAGCTATCTATTTTCATTCAGAGGCAATGGTGTTGGCAGAGGTATGCAATCTCTGAATACTCTTGGGTATTGTTCCCTCTAATTGTTTGTAGTAGTGTATTGTATTTAGTATTGTTCCCTCTAATTTTTTATTGTATTTAGTATTGTTCCCTCTAATTGTTTATTGTATTGTATTGTTCCCTCTAATAGTATATATGCACAAAAATCCTATGTTGAACAGATTTTTTTCCTGTGACAGAAGTATGTGCACATTTTAGAATTTGACATAGGGAATCAATATTTCTTTCAATAAAAACTCAGTAAGCTATCTACGGAAGTTGAAATCTTTTGTGAACACATTAATTTCCTTTGTGCACTAGTAACGAAACATCCATACGGGCACAGCTTAGAGGGAACTAAAGCACTTTAGTAAAGTACTAAAGATATCTACAGAAGAAAGCAACGAACATATTTGCTTCAATTTCGAAATGACTGACTTCAACCAAAATCTGCATATAATTTTCAAATAACCTTCAGAATTACTAAAGGTATAAAAAGACAAGGTACAAATAATATTTGATTTTTTTAAAAATTTATTTATCTCTATCATTATATAACAATTTATCCAAACAAATGTCCTCATCACAGGTGTTATAGTCCCAATGTTTCTGTACCCTCTGGTTTTCTTCTTATGAGCCATAACCTTCGGGGAATTTTGAAACAAACCCTTTATTCAATCCTTGAAGGTAGATTTTTCTCATTCCACTGTCTATGCTAGAGGATATCTCGTATTAGAAACAATCAACCAATAATGGTCACCAAAACACTAAACATAGGTTTCTTCAGTTTTTAAGTTGGTCTGGCTTCAAGTGTGATACACAGAACAAAATGGGTGGTAGATTATAAAAAAATAAAAGAAGCGGTCTATAAAACAAAAGTTCCAACCGAGACAGGCCTGGCTCATCACTCAATAGAAACTGCCACGTGAACACCTTTTGGCAGCATGAATGTTGCCGGATACAAAAAAAGGGGATCAGTTTAGCATGAGCTTATATTGCAAATTGGACCCATCCCCCACTAAAACTTATTTTGGAGGGGAATTCTCAAAAATCCCCCAAACAACTTTGTAGATATAATAAGGAGTTGATGTCTAAATTTCCAGCTCTCTAGCTCAATTGGCACGACTGCACACATAATACATATGTGCATACCTAGCCAGTTGGAGAGCGATTGAAGCTCTTTAGCCTTGTGAAAACACAATTGCTATAAACAATGATTGGGTCTCTACAGATCATTTGAGAAATGGAAAACAAAATCATTGTCTCATATGTCGTGCAAGATGGGAAACAACTTAGGTTTTTTTTGAATAATGGTATTAACATTCTAAGGAAGCATGTCTAGAAAACCAGACATTCTGTTGCAGTCACCATGATGACAGATGCATCCAGCATTGTTGCCATGTGTATATGAGTTTTTAATTTCCCATGTTTCAATGCATTAGTCAGTCTTCCGGAGCTCCAAACCAAAGTTGTCTGTTATCATGGAGGAGGCTTGCTTAAAGAATTAAACATCTTTTTTTGACTTTATTACTTTATGACGGTGGAGGTGGCACTTCTGATTTTATCACCATTTCTGCTTACCAATTTTTCCCCAAGCCTAAGTTTTAAAATGAGTCAGTTCTGAATATCTAAAATAAAGTGCTGCATTTCTGTGAGGAGTGGGGGATTCTAGAATCCAAGTTTATAAGGAGGGAGTGGAAATGATAGACATATATATGTATATGTACACAAACTCTGTCCAGAAAATATCCAGCCATTTTGAGAATCAGTTGTGTGGCCTCAATGTCTCTCGGCAATTAACCAGAAGGGATCTTACTGCGCATGTGTCAGCGGAGACACTCCCTCGTAGGGTTACTCTGATGGTGGCGAGATGCTTCTGAGTGAGCTTGTGTACAGTGTGACTGTCACGTTCACAATGACTAGATCTGTCCATTCATGTCTTTTGGCAGGACATTGCATCACCTAGATCTATCAGATCACCAACAGTCCAGATTTGGATCCCTGCTGCTTCTGGCTTTATCAAAGGAGATCTCAGACTGTGGGTAGAATCAAGGGAAATACTTGCACACGTGTGTATGTATATATATGTAAGTTCTAGTAAATCGATATTCTTTCTCTTTGACCTACCATATTTGCTGGCCTGTAAGACACATAGTTTACAGGGTTATTTTGGGGAGTGCCTCTCACTGCAACTCAACCAAACCCATTTCAAACTTATTCTTACACAAATAATTTTTTCAACGTAATCTCCTTGTCAAAGCACTTAATTCAGTGGTGTATATTACTCGCATAGATCGAACATTATACTATGAATTTCAGATAAAATTCTAGCTAATTATGTCTTGGTCTTCTGACTTATTGATCCTACTTCGTATATACGCATCTTATATGCTGGAGAATACAGCAGCTACTTCCTGTAGCTAGTCAGCCTTGTACGAGACTATGCTAACCTTGGTAAATACTGCAATAACTTGAACAATGAGGTTTTGATTAGTGTACATTTTGATGTAGTACGGTCAAGGTATCACTGTATGAATTGATGTAATAATGTATAAGCTGAAAAAAAGAACATTGAATTATAATAAAACCTTGAACAGCGTGGCTTTGAACTGTACGGAAAAGTTTGGAAAAAATTATCTGTACTAATCAAGATATACCTGTATATACATAGCTGTTAATATTCTCTGGCTTTGTAAATTCAAAGATCCATTGAATATTGATTGATCTGGTTCAACCACTGGCCTAATTTCATTGACGCTACCAATGTCTATTATTGCTTTGTATAATTAATGCATTATTTGAGAAGAGATTGTCATTAAAATTTCATTATCATTGATTGTATTTGTGCTTACTGTGATGGCTAAATGATGATCTGGATGGAGGGGGGGGGGCTCCCAGTACTTTTGCATTCACAAGTATGTGACATTTCAATATCTACAAATATATTAGTGCATTTGATATTCTTTGCTCGATGTTAGTTTGTTTTTTGTTTTGTTTTCTTTTCTTTTCTCCGTGAGATACACCAATTCAATAAAGGTCGGAGGAATGAATCGGTGTGAACATTATCATTGATATTCATTTTTTTCTTCCACGGATAGTAGATTCACATGGCTGCGAATAGATCATCTTAACATTGAAAATAGAAACTTGATCTACCTTTTTCAACATATTTTTGATTTTATACTAGCTCAGCAGCCATAAAAAATGACAGGATTATCTACACATGTATCAGCACTTCTGACTAGGTTCAGGGTATGTGTTTACTCTACCTTGGACCTTGGATGGAAATTTTGCTCCTTGGCACTCAGCCTTGGATAAAAGTGTAGTATCTGTGTATTCTGCCTGGGATCAGAGTGTTGCTTCCTGGCACTTCTGCCTAGGATCAGAGTATAATATCGATGCACTCATTGAAAAGTTTTATACTCAAAAAAAAATTATGTATATATGTTTGTATTGTGAAGTTATCTGACAGAATATTGATGACAATTGGAAGGTGATAAGAAAAACTCAAGAGATCGGTGTTACATCCCAAAATTTCTCATTCCGCAGGCATGTTTTGATGAGTTTCAATGGGAGCCAGCCATCTTTTTCAGAAGAAATATTTGCAGCAGATCACAGAAAATCTTTCTGTTTACCTGTTCTGATAATGAGGAGAGCAATGGGGAAATTTCAGGGTGGATTGGTTGTTTAGTAGGTGTGGGGGAGGGGATGTTTGTAGATGAGTAACACTTGGTTTGAAATGAGATGAGTCTGTGAGAGGTGGGGTGTTTATTTCCTGTCTCTATGAGTGTTTGGCTTGTCTTCGGAAAGAATGGCAGGGAGAGGCAAGGAGTTAAAATGGTAATTTCTCTGGAAAAGTGAAGTGGGAGAATGTTATCATAGAAAAGAGAGGTGATGTTAAGCATTTAATGTATGGGTGTTGTGTATATATATATATATATATATATATATATATAATATAAAGAGAATAATAATTAAATAAACAACAAATGTGTGTATAAGTATTTAGTAGATCTTAGTTTTTAAAAAAGTTCTCAATACCATTAGTGAGCGGTTATGAAATGAGTAAAGATTTTTTTTCAATGGTTCATTACAGATTGTACATTTGGTTTCACTTGAAATTTGAAAATCTTTGTCAAGAAATTTGTATGGTTTTTTTGTTTGTTTTTTTAAAATTCTACAGTTTTTAGGATTTTTTTGTTTTTGCTCCTCAAAGTTTCCATCCTCTATGGTGTTAAACTTCTCTATACCTTATAAATGACACGTTACCGGATAGAAAAGATGAAGAACTAAATCCAGACGTTGTTGTTTCATACTATTTAACCCCGGTTATGCCTTGATAGTTTCTAATTCATAGCCATGGAAAACATAATTACTTTCCAATAATAAATACATGGATACATATTGCATTTTGTTTGTGCAGATTTCAATTTTTTTCCATTTCATTTAACTATTTTATACTCAGTAGCAATAATGGCCGACTGTTTTTAAGACTATTGCTAAAAAATTGGTTTAGAGTTTGTTCATCATAATAGAAAATATCATTTGATATGATTTAAGATGAATGATTTAAAATTATAGTATTATTTTGTATATATATATCATAAAGAAATAGATGTCTGATCTGATTGCGTTATATTATTTTGAAACTCTTTTTTAACATGATCTCCTGTTATTCATTAGTGAATTTATCATTTGTCCTAGACAACATGAGTAGAATATTCAAAGAAAATGGGGCTGCTACAGGAATTGATTGTTTATTCTACTTACGTTGTCTAGGCAAAATGATACATCTACTGTTTAAGAACGGGAGATCATTTCAAATAAGTTTCAATATCATATAACGCAATTTATAACCATATATATGATGATGTTGATAAAAACACCTGACAAACTTTTTTCAACTTTTTTGTACGTGGATAAACTGTTTAATGACAAGATCAAAATTATGTAAAAATGTTCCAAAATTATGAAGTACTAATATTCAAGAAATTTCAACTATCATTGGTCACTTACAAGAATGAGTTTGTTAATAAGTAGTAGTTTTGTAAGTAAACAGTTGAAATTTTTGTTTAGTTTTTTTAACTTGTTGTGGTTGTCTCATATATATATATATATATATATTGATAATAATGTCATCTACAGATGGCTGTTCTGTCATATTACAACTCTTCAGTATGGCTATAGACTCGATATCCACCAAGTACCAACAGGTGGGATTAAAATCTCTGCTCCAGACTTGGAGTCCGGTAATCTACCTCTACCCTACGCAGGAGTGGGCGGTCGATAGGACCGAATTTAGCGTTTTCTTTTTTTTACACATAATTCACCATTCATCAGAGTGCTCAATTCAAGAGTATATATATATATATATATATATATATATATATATATATATATATATATAGTAATTGAGTCATCCACAGACTGCTGTTTCGTTGTATCACAACACTTCAGTGTGGCTATAGACTATCCAGTATCCCATCCAGTACCACGAGGTAGGTTTGAAACCTTTGCTTCAGACCTAGAGGCTGGCATTTTACCTATGTGGTCAGTAAGGCTGAACTTGAGGGATATATTTATTTGCACACAATTCCCCATCCACCAGAGAGCTTTATTCCAAAGTTGGAAGAGCATGTATATATATATATATATATATATATATATATATATATACACACACACACACACATACACACATATATATATATATATATATATATATATATATATATATATATATATATATATATATATATTTTTATATATAAAAATGTTTTTACTTTGAATTTGTCCTGGCCTACTAATCCAGAAAAGATTCCAATTTGGCCCAGTTCCAAAAAAGTTTGCTCATCTTTGCTGAAGGGTTATCTGTATATCCACCCACTGAACATGATTCAATATCCCAACTTATGATAGCATGCTTCCCTCGGCTACTGCCACAGACATCATGGTGTATCCCTGACTCTACCCCCCTCTTAATGCAATGTAAGTCTCTAGTTTAATTTTGTCTTGTCTCATCAACAGATGGAAACAAGCTTAACTGTTGGTATAGGCAGCCTGTATTGATAGTGTAAACCAAAAAATGGTGGTCTGTGGGGACGTGAGAGAAATGGTAAATTTCTTGATTAGACCAATCCATACTGTGAAACCTCATAGCAACCCTTGTAACATGCAATATTCTATGTTTCTATACCTTTGTCATTTTTATGTCATTATCATTCTGAGAGTTGTTCAGAGTATTGATCTCATTCATTTTGTTACCACAGCCACTCCATTCTACAGCCTTCTGAAATGTTGTGATGAGCCATTATCATTCAAAGAGTTCTGTACTACTGATCTCCTTTTTTGGGAGTACAATCTCTATGGAAAGTGGGTGGGTCTCTTCTCCCCCATCTCTTGGTAGTGCTAACCAGAAAATGGTAGCAATCAAAAGAAATGATGGCAAATATACGGATTGGACCAACCTATTCATAGCAATGCAAGTAACACAACTAATTCCATATTTTATACACTGGGTTGCACTTCAATCTTTTCCTTTCTAAGTGAAATAATTCACACTGATCTGACTTACAGATTTATCCCCAAGACCTTGTGTACTGTTATATATTCTGTAATGAAGCTTGACCAAAAGACACATCTTTCATATTCAGTGACATTAAATGAAGACACTATAAGTGACTAATCATGCAAACCAAGTAAAAATACATTGATAATCATGTGACTAATTGAGTACATGTCTTGCTGATGTGGATTTGACCATAGAATGTGTACGACTTTGTCTCAAAACTACCTTTTCCATGTCTCATGATAATAAGAAAAAGAGAAAAAACCTACAAGTAATTGTTTTTAGTACCGAACACTTAATGACGTTTCAAACGAGTGTTCCAGGTGTTCATGCTACTTGGAAAGTGACGCAAACTTGTCGTACTTTCTCATAGGGTTGGGTTTCTTTCAAATAAGGAAAATCGGATTTGTTTGATTTAAATCGGATTTTTTGCTTTTTTGATTTTGCACATAAGAGGCAAGAGATGCAAGGGAAAGAACAAAGCTGAACTGTGTAGCTGGAGAGATTAGAAAGGGGGACTGAAGGAAAACTCAAGGTTGCCAAATTAGAAATTTCTTCAGCTACATCTGACGGCTTTTTTCCTGATTTTTGCCGACCTGCATTTGATTTTCAAAGTGTTGACTTACGATTGTTCAGCAAACATTCAAATCTATTGGCTCGAGATATGGAGGTTTCAAGTGTGAATGAGCATGTTGTTTATGTAGTGAAATACTTCAAGAACAATTATTACACCTTAGCAATGTACAGTCAAGAAGGTGGTCAATGTCTTGTCATGCCCCCAGGACACTCGAAGGAACATCATGCCAGACTTTCTGAAGATCTGTATCAACAACTGGTCAATTTTCCTTCAAGTCTGCCTTGAAAATAGGAACAAAAGTTCTTGAAGTAAGAAATAAAGTATCTATTCTTATGCTGAAGTGATCTGTGGAGGGACCACTTTCTTAAGTACTATCAATAACTGATACCCTGGATAAGATACAGATCGACACATGCACTATTGCTATGGTAGATGATATTTGGGAAGGATTATCAGAATTTTGATAAAGCTCTAGGGTAGGGCATTGTTTTGTCCTTGTTTCTCAAATGCCCAGCAATGTAATGCTCATGAGGTGGGGCACTGCATAGTTGTAAGTTAGCAGATGATTTGAGATAAAGAAGCCATGTCAGTCTGTTCAACCTCTCCTTCTCTCTGTAGTCAATATCTGAATAGAGCAAGATCTCTTGACCAAAACTACTGAAGTTGTGTTGTGTTTTACTACTCCTAATGACTACAGTACAGTGGTCAGCCATTATTCAGCCATGATTTCAGTTCATCATCATCATCAGTCTTTTAATGTCCATTGTTGGACATAGACAATCCCCAGGATTTGCCACAATTCTCTATCATGGGTGTCATGGAGCCAGTATTTTCTGAATTTGTCTAGTTCATCTCTCCATTTTGTATTCTATCGGCCTCAGTTTCGCATGTGATCTCTGGGGGATCCATGTTGTGAGTCGTGATGTCCATCAGTTGTCGGTAATTCTTGCAACATAGCCTGCCCATTGCCATTTAAGTTTTTTAATAGCTTTTATGATGTCATGGATTCCTGTTTTCTCCCTGATATACTGTGATGTCTTGTGGTCTTTCCATGTAAGGTTGAGCATGATTCTCTCATGTATGCATTGCATGCTTCTCAGTTTGCATGTCTGTCTCTTGGTTAGATTTCAGTTACCTGTGGTCAATCCCAGAAATAAATGATAGTCCCAAAATGCAAGAGTTTTGATGTTGGCAATTTGGAAAAATCAAGATGAGGCCATGGAGAATTTCCTTTTAAGGGGAAAAAGTGTTCTCAACTTGAGAAGGAAAGAAAAAAAATCACGTGCTGATGTTGGTAAGAACGAATCTTCTGTCCATCTGATAACTTTTATTATGGCAGAATATCATTATTATTTATATGGTCACTTGTCTTTTCTGCCAATGATTTAATGAGATCCCATGTGTTGTATGTTGAGTTGTATTTATGAATTGATTTCATAAAACCATAATTTTATAACACACTTACACTTTATTTACCTTCCCAAATGAAACTACCAAATACAAATTGTTATTCAGGTTCTTTCTTATTATTAGTTACTATTGTTAATCTCTTATTGTTCCTAATTCATGTATTAAACTCCATCATAGGTATGTACGTATAGGAAAAAACCCCAGGACCAAACTCATATATAAACTATCTGCTTCCAGGCATTCACTGGGATCTTGGAACATATCCACCATTGATAAGGGGAGACAACTGCACACAGTTTTTCCTTTTTCTCATTCTGATGCTACCCTTCTATTATTGGACCATATTAGTTTTATTCCATATTACACACTCGTCAGTTAAGCAATGGAGGAATTGAAGAGGGATGTAACTATTTGGGGGTTGTGGGTATCAGTTAGTCTCAATCCAGAGACCCCCATTGAGGATCAAACTCACTACAGTAGTGAGACTGCTCGACTAGCTTGCCACGCATTGCTCTATGTTAAAGCACATTCAAACTGAATTACAAGCATAATACTAATAGTTATTTACTTAGCCTAGCTAAGCTCAGTACAGAACAAGGATATTTACTAAGCTTAGCTCAGTCTGGCATAAGGCTACTAGTGTAGGGGACCCAGAAAGAATTGCACTCATTACAGCAGTAGTAGTCTGCTAGACTAGCTTAATAACCCTTGCTCCATAATGAAGCATTCCCAACTTGAATATAAGCATATTACTGATATTGTTATTTACCAAGTTTAGCTTAGTCTGGCTCAAAGCAACTACCGTAGGGATCCTCAAAGGATTATATTACATACGTAACGGTCTGCTAGTCTAGTTTATAATCTAAGCATTTCTCGGTGAAGGATCTGAATGAATGAATGCAGCTGTATGCAATTTTGCAGATTAAACTGCATTGTTGTATAAGTGATCATGTTTCGAAAGCTGATAACATTTAGGGTAAGATTACCAACAGCTGATAAGGGGCTTATCATTCCAAAGGAGAATTCTCACCTGTCCACTGATTATCATCTAACATGACAGGTGAAAAGCTTTCACCTTGGCTTATTATCCCTACAAGCCATCCCACCCACCCACTTATTCATTAAGATATCCCTTTATAAGGTAGCGGTCAGTCTACTTACTGATGGAGATTGGGAGGTGTTGCGTATCTCTATTCCTTTACTTAGTGCTTGTGTATTTGGTTGTTTATAAATGAAATGTCTTTTATTGAATAGTAAGATGAAGAATGACAAAAATGGTAAATGTTTGATCAAAATATGACTCGTTTGAAAACATAACCTTTACTTTTTTGTTTTTCCACCCTGATGATGATATACCATCTCTATAAGATTATTTCAGTTTCATGGTCACCAATTCAGTAAAAGTACAAATTATGATTCTTAGCATGAATATGAAGTTCAAAATGCTTAAAAGGATGATAGTCTGTTGGAGAAATGTTAGTTGAATATGAAGGATTCTGCAAGCCATTTCTCTATTTTCTAAGCTTTTCTAACCCACAAGGATCGCCGTCCTGGAGCATTCCATTCAGTTCATGTGAAACTCATGACAACATGGAATCCATTAGAAAACTTAAATGGCAATGGACTGGTCATATTACAAGAATGGCAGGCAACCAATGGACATCAAGTCTGACCTCATGGATCCCCACAGATCATATATGTAACCAAAGCTGGCAGAATACAAGATTGAGAGACGAAATAGACAAGTTCAGAAAGTATAGGCTCTACAATGACCATGATAGAGAGGTCAGGCAAATCCTGGGGAAGGTCTATGTTCAACAACGAATGGTAAAAGACTGATGATGATTGTCTTTAGAGGACTTGATCTGGTTGTTGATCGAGTTGTAAAATCTCCAAAAAGTGTTTTAACTATTGTCCATAAATTGTTAACCACTGCTATTGAACAGAACAGGTTTAAGACTCTCAAGGTTTATTATTAATATCCATATTACCTGATTTGAACATATTGAACTGATGCAGAACAGTTTGCAATTTGATGAGGCCATTCCAAATGCTTTCTTAACATTATCTTAATAATCCTAATTATATCCTAATTTGGAATCGTACTTGTAAATTATTTCAACTTTTTGGATAGACACTATTTCTGTTAAGGGCTCCAAAATCTCCAATAATGTATTACAGCTTTATTTACATTGAGTCCGAAAGAAATGCTGTTACATTAGTAATCTCTATGATGTTAAAAAAAAAAAAAAAAAAAAAAAAAATGCAGTTCATGTATAATACTTTCAGTTAATCAAGATGTTTATTTTTTTTGATTGGAATTGTTCAGTTTGTTTCTAATCTAGGAGTGGTTACATATTTCTCAATCCTTAACAAATGTGTTCATGAAGTTCACGATGCCCGTGTCCTGAAAGATCTTCTGTAAATAATTGTATCTGTAGGTGTGAGGATGGAATGTGCCCAGGAAGTGAATTGTCTTTGTATCATCGTGGGAACACGTATGCATTTGTTAAATGATGCATATATCTATATAAGTGAGATCATTGTCTGCCGGTGACATTAGTATCTAAAATGGTGTTTGAATTGTGAAATTTTTAAACATCTGAAAACATATATTCACTTAACTTATAATTGTTTTGAAAAGAATTTTTTTTTTTAATCTGCTAATGGTTTTTCTTTATTTTCCCCAAGGCTATTCAAAAATTTTTGAATCTGTTCTAAATTTTATTTTTTCAATTTGTGAAGTGACCAAAAGATTTGTGCTTTTGATTTTCTCTTTCTCTTTTTCTTCTTCTTCATCAGTTTTACGAAGGATAAACTCTTTGAATGCATCAAGTATCTTTAACAGCATATTTCCATGCATAATTTACTATCATATAGCTATCAGAAGAGCAAAATAATCATACCAAGCCAAAAGTTTATTTTTCAGAGCTTCTCTACTGTTAATATGTGGACACAGGCAGACATTTTGTTATGAATAACAGATGAAAAATTAATGTTTAACATTAAATGACAATCCAAAAAGTTGTTTTGTCTCTTGTGACACTTGATTGACTTAACCATTTGGCATGATGTTTGTCTGACTGTCTATAATACATATAAAGAGAGATATACAAAGGACATTGTTTATCTATGCATATTGTAGACACATGCATTTCTAATGAGGGAGACGCATTGTATATCACTGTGATTCCCAAAGTGAGCACTATCACCCCCTTGGGAGTGCTAGAAGTCCGGGGAGGGGATATAAAAAGATGAAGCGTTGTGAGGGCGGCTAGAGACAGAGAATACCAATTGAAAACTCCTACCTCATGTACTTATAAATAATTTTGTATAATTACATTTTTATTATAAGATAAATGTTCAAATCTAAAAAAAAAATTTATTAGCGTTTAATTTTCACTGTAAAATTTTTGACGGACTCTACAGGGTGCCGCTGCTGAAATATATGCCCTAAAATAGGGTGGTAGTCCCCAAAAGTTTAAGAAACAGCAGTATATCATACTATGTACTTATATACCTAAATATATGATATATATTTCAATGTATATATTTTCTATAATTGCATATATATTCTATGTATTTTCCACACATGCCTGTTTATTCATATACTTGTATATATATATGTAAATGTATGTACATATTGGACAAGTCTCATGTGTAGATACATATTTGAGACGTAAATATGAGACATGTCTCATGAGACATGTAAATGTCTAACATACAAAGCATCCATGTTTAATGGACATACACATTGGATATGTACATCACACATACAAAAGAAGTAAAGATCTAACATGAGATCATACACTTGGGGTAGGTTCATGTCAAAAAAACATTCATACATACATACGGGATATGACATATAGATGTTCAATACAGACACATCTCATTATACAATTCAAGTAGACAGTTGTTGTAACTTTCAACAAGACCAGACAATAACCAAATTATTTTATGTGGGTGGACTGATGTAGGCGGGGAGACAAAAGTGTTTTACATATCTTTGCTTATTTTCTCACCGCCTACCACTTTCCGAGTTCAATTGGAAGTAGAACAACATTTGCCAATGACCAGTTTGCTTGCTGTTAAAACTATCCATTCTATTAATGATTTCATGTGCTAAAATCACTTCAGATTTAACCTTGGACTCTTAAGGACCCCACCACCGACTCCAAGCATATTATACCCTAATATTTAGTCACTAAACAGACTATAATTGCATTATAAATAGCCAATATAAATGACAATGTTCCTCCACTTCAACTTGTATTAGGAATCCATTATACCCACCATACCCCAGCTCGATGATCCTTCGTCATTTAACCCACATACTTTTACTGCCTACTCCTTCCACATCGTGTACCCATCCACACCCACCCGGATTTCCACCATCCGGTAGGGTGGGTACCTGATTACTGAAAGAATTCAGCTCATCATTTTAATCAGGAATTAATTTCCATCAATTCCATACCAGCTTGTTTACTATCTTTCATGTTCTGTTTTCTTTTCTTTTTGAGAGAATTAATCTTATCTGATATTTATTCATTTTAAACAGCCATTTCTTTTGAATGACCAAATCCCAGTTTTCTACTATATGCAGGTATCCCTGCTTTTTTAAAGATCATTTTATGCCAGCTTTTCACTTCTACACAAAAAGGTGGAAAGCAAAAATAGCATTCAGTGTTTTTTTTCAATATTTTTTTTTCTTTTTCAAGTGAGCCATTAGAGGTAGTGAGGACCCTCTTACTTTTATACACCAGTCTCCCACCATCCCAACCTCTGGTGACTAAGCCTAACATACTATCATCACTATTTTGGGGTTCTGGGAATACTTGTAAATTTTCCCCTTATAAATTGATAGATATTACTTTTTCACTCTATGCAAATATGATTTACGAAAGGTTATTCATTGGAATAACTCTAATTTTGGAAAGCAAGGGAAACCTATGGTAGCATCCTGATGAGTGAGTCTACACAGACTGAATCCCAAGATTTAAATCATAAACTGCACTAAATGACGCCATACTAAGCAGGATGTTCGTGTAGTGAATTCGTCAAATGATCCTAAATCCTGAGAATATATATCATACAATAGTTTGATTTTTGACTTGTCATCTGGATTAACTGAACTTCAAGACAAGTGAATTTTCCAGCTAATATTACCATGTTGTTTTTTCAAACTCCAGGTAGAATGAGTAAGAAAAAAGTGAGGAAGTAGAGATTCACAATTAGTCTTGCGGTACTCAGTCTCTTATAACTGAAATACTCAAAGTAATGCACTTGAATTGTAGATTTTCAAGGAGAGGGTAGATTCAATTCAGATTTTTTTTGGAGTTAATTTACTGCTTGGTGTCTGCATTAATAAATTGAATATTTTTTATGATAAGGCATATATTTGATTAAGTAGTTTTTGACTTGAAGTTGTGTGAGAAAGTTTCTGCATTCAGTCTGTATGTTGTGTGTTGAAAATGATGAGAAAGTATAGTCAATAGTCAGGGATAAATGTGATATTACTGATAATATAGATATTATATTAGGTGTGGAAAACTGGTTATCAGGTGTGTATTTTGTTTCTAGTTTTCAAAATAGTGCTTGAATTTTTTGCACACACCTAATATGATGAGAATCCATTGCTGACGAGCTTTACTATAGGAATCCGTTGCCAACGAGCTTTGCCATAGGGATGCATTGGTGACGAGTTTTGCCATAGGGATGCATTGGTGACTAGCTTTCCCATAGGGATGCATTGGTGACTAGCTTTGCCATAGGGATGCATTGGTGACTAGCTTTGCCAAAGGGATGCATTGGTGACTAGCTTTGCCATAGGGATGCATTGGTGACTAGCTTTGCCATAGGGATGCATTGGTGACTAGCTTTGCCATAGGGATGCATTGGTGACTAGCTTTGCCAAAGGGATGCATTGGTGACTAGCTTTGCCATAGGGATGCATTGGTGACTAGCTTTGCCATAGGGATGCATTGGTGACTAGCTTTGCCATAGGGATGCATTGGTGACGAGCTTTGCCATAGGGATGCATTGGTGACTAGCTTTGCCATAGGGATGCATTGGTGACGAGCTTTGCCATAGGGATGCATTGGTGACGAGCTTTGCCATAGGGATGCATTGGTGACGAGCTTTGCCATAGGGATGCATTGGTGATGAGCTTTGCCATAGGGATGCATTGGTGACGAGCTTTGCCATAGGGATGCATTGGTGACTAGCTTTGCCAAAGGGATGCATTGGTGACTAGCTTTGCCATAGGGATGCATTGGTGACTAGCTTTGCCATAGGGATGCATTGGTGACTAGCTTTGCCATAGGGATGCATTGGTGACTAGCTTTGCCATAGGGATGCATTGGTGACTAGCTTTGCCATAGGGATGCATTGGTGACTAGCTTTGCCATAGGGATGCATTGGTGACTAGCTTTGCCATAGGGATGCATTGGTGACTAGCTTTGCCATAGGGATGCATTGGTGACTAGCTTTGCCATAGGGATGCATTGGTGACTAGCTTTGCCATAGGGATGCATTAAAAATTGAAGAAAATAATCAGGAGTGATGAATTAATGCAAGTATCACTGGCAGTATTGCCTTATGTGCACACCCATGCAAATTGATACACATACACAGATACACCTGCCTATATTGAACAAGGAAGCTCAGTTAAATTCCAATGAAAATTCACTAATCAAGAACTGCATACTTGGAATTCCTATCATGTTAACCAGCTTAGATGTAGCAGAAGGCAATACTTCATTATTCTGAATTAAAAAAACTTGGGAACACCTGTTTTCACTGAAGGCACTAGGAAATGCTCTCTTACTTGTGCAATTGAAAAGTAACGTCTTCAGAACAAATCCTATATTTAGCTCAATCTTCTCTAAGTGCACATTGCTGGTCTTTGCTCAAGAATTTAGATTCACATCCTTGACATTTCCACAATCATAAAATTTTTGATTGGTTTGTGCTCAAGGTTGTTTGTCTGAATATTCACACTTGCAAAAATATTTCACCCATGAGACACGTTTATATAGATAATGTTGAGTGATGGTTGGTATTGTAGAGTACTTATAAGGATCGAATTTATTACAGTAGTGATGATCTGCGAGACTAGCTTGTTAACCATAGCTTTATGGCGAGGTGCTCTAACTGATATTTATCAAGTTTAGCTTAGCTTAGCTTAGGATGCCACAAGGCTCCAAGTGTGGGACACCCAGTGATGATTGTCTAGCAATGGCCAAATGAAGGTTAGGAAGATTGTTGTGCCAATCTTTCAAGTGGGAAGGGCCTACCTGCCTACCTTGAAAAGTCATAAATCAAAATTCTAGCTCTTCCCTGGGCTCAAATACTGACTATGATGACAGTGGGAAATGGGCAACAATCTTATACAAAAAACTGGCCTTTATTTCTGCTTGTATGTTTTATTACTTGTTTGGATTTTGAGTTATATCATTTTCAGCACATAATCAGTAACGTAACTGTGGTTCCTCAATCTTATGAAAAATAAGACATTATTTTGCCAAGACTTGTATATGGCCAATTTGGATATAGATCAGTTTTTGTATTTTGTTTTTTTTATGGAAAAAAAAATTTTTTTCCTCTTGTTTAAGGTAGGTGGCTCCCCACCCTGACTTGCTTGCAAGATTCGCGCAACACAATCTTCCTACCAGCCGTTCCCTTTATTTAGCCTCATACCATAAAGATTAACGAATCTCTATAGACTGCTGTTGTGAATATGGTAGCTGCATATCAATCATTGGTGACTGTGAATAGTGTTGAAGCCCAAGTAAAGACCAGGAAATAATTATTTTTTTCCCGGACAAGTTAGCCATTCCTGTAGAGACATTTGGCACAACTCAATATCCCTACTTAAATTTCTTTCATTTTGGCCCCTGCGCCATTCTTGGGTTAAGCTTAGTAGATCTTTTTAACCTACTTGGATGTTGTAATGAGTCTAGAATACATGCAAGCATATTATGGTTAAACAAACCAATCCCTCAGTACTAATGACTAAGTTCAGGCATCTAATAATTAAGTGGTTCTGAAATAAGCATTCAAATAGAAGTGAGTTTTTCTCGCCAAGTATCAGATGACACTGACTCAGCCTACAAAGAAATGATTTCAGATTTGATTTTATTGCTAAAGATGGTCACTCAAGTTACAATATCCACTTTTTAATAATGCCAAATATCAATCTACTCCAGTGATGGTAGCTAAAAAGCTATTTTAATCTCAAAAAAATTGAACAATTAACTTTCTACAGCATGCCTTACTCTTTATGTAGATATTTACTAAGCTACCATAATGGGGCACCCATGAGGATCTGACTACTTTACTAAATTATTTTGTAAGACTAGCAGGGGCTTTTTCGTTAGTCCCTACCAAAAGCTAACATTGAGAAGTTTCAAGTACTGAAGTCTAGAGGAGAAAAAAAGATCAAGTTGCATTTTCTTTTTCCCAACAACCAGAAACTCAATTTGTGGTGTTAGTTTGGGGTCAAATTTCAAAAGCAATTTGATCTTGGAGAATCAAAACATTTCAACCTTTCAGTATATTCTTTAGTTTCAGATCAGTCAAGTTGTCAGATTTTTGCAGCTTTTCCCAAAGAAGAGGCGAATGTTGTCAAAAGTTTGAAAAAAGAAGAAAAACATAGCAATTCAGAGCATCTTGTAGTTTTTCTTCGACCTAACAAGACCAAAATTTTGAACATAAAATATCAATTCCTACTGGTTATTTCATTTGTCCCATTCACCAGGGTTAAGGTTCCATGGATGGAACCAACAAAAATAAGCCAGCATTTTTGGTCTTTTCCAATAAGATTGCTATAGGCATTGGAATATCAGATATCTCCTTCAAGGCTTGAACCAGAGTCAGTTGATGAAAGAATCAAAGACTGTGCAAATCATAACAACAAGTCTCTCCTTGATGATTGAATTGGAAATAGCTTTACAAATTCTGGAATGGAACCATGATATTTTTTTGTGTTATAATTACTACTCCATGACCTGTCACTTCACTGACGGTTATCATGTATACTAATAAAAGGTTCAGCTGAGGGCTGCTACTGATATTATGAATGTGACAAACAAGGTAGGGATGGAGAGAGCATTAAAGTTAGGTAGTTTAATTTGAGGATAGAAAGGGGGAGGAACTGATAGCTCCTACTGATACTATGAGTGAGACAAACGCTGCTTTTATTATGATTTACTAAGCTTTGTTTAGCACATGACCACATATGTGGGGCAGCCAGTGAAGATTGAACTCACTACAGTAGTAATGATCTGCTCGACTAAATTGCTCATCATTAAAAGATGACAATGTATCAAACTCTAATGCCATTACCACTATTGGTGTATTCACTAATCGTGGTTTAGTCTGGGACTAAGCCACATGTTTCGGTAGCTTGCTAACCATCACTCCATGACGAGGTGAGGTTGTTCATATATTTATTCAAGAAATATCAGTATTTACTTAATGTAAGTTAATATGACACAGTCACCTGTAGGACACCCATCAAGGATCAAACTTGCTATAGCAGTAATAGTCTACCAGGGTCAGGCACCAGACGTTATAGCTATTGTCATTATTGGTATTTACCAAGTATAACTTAATATGGCTTAAGGCTATAGATCAGTAGTAATGGTTGGCTAGGCTAGCTTGTTCATCAATAGGACCAGACCGAGGCAGGCACCCAAATCTTTTACTTTATGATTGAGATTACTCTCTTGGCAAGAACCACGGAGAAGATATATGAGGGGTGTTCATTAAAGATTTGTCCCGGTCCATTTCCATTCGATGGAGAGACATGAAAGTTGGCACATTGATTGGTCCTTCTCTACATAGTTTTCAGCCTGAGTTATACACTTCTCTCATCATTTGATGCTGATATGGAGATCTTTTTTTGTAGAACTCTGCAGGTTGAGACTGCAGCCACGACTGCACCTAATTAATTAATTGATTGGACTGTGTTTTTGTCTCTGGGTCAAAGTTAATTCCTATCTAAAAGAAAAAGAGTTCTCTTGATTTTCTTAACACATGGCCCAAAGTTCATGGATTCTTCTGTAATCATGTGAGCAGATGAGGAACACGCCTCGCTGACACTCTCTGCATGTATAGGTGTACAGGGATAATTTCGTTTCTACAGACCCCACACTAATCTTGACACAGTTCACTTGCTCCTGAATGGTCATGTGGTGATCTCTCAAGTTGGTAGTCTCCCTTTGTTGGATGATGTCACCATCAATGGCTGGGATTAGGGGCCGTTTCCCCCGAAGACCGACCACATTCGAAATGCCAATACCAATTCTTAATAACAGTATAGGTCGGGGCATTTAGCCCATACAGTGCCATCATCTCCTCCAAAATTGTTTGTGTTGTGTTTCCTTTCAAAAATAGGAACCTGATTACAACTCTGTACCCTACTGGCTCCATGGTCACACCTTACTGTACATTCATACCTGAAACCTGGAAACTTTTATTCGTACGGACCTGCAAATTGAAACGTATCTCATATATGGATGCATGTTTCTGCACGTGCAGTTTTATCTCCCTACGTTCATTGGAAATTGGTCGGGATAAATCTTCAATGAACCCCCTCGAATATTATCATCACTAATTTGATGTCATATTTTTGCCGTCGTGGGAATGGCAAATACTGGCTGTCTTTGGAAATGGTATGCCAACCATTTTGTCTTGGTGACTGGCGATCCGTCTCTCGAACAACACCTTCCCATTGCACTAACACAGGTTGGGGAAGAATTACAACTTAATGCCCCAGCGTAACCAGTAAATTGGTCAGTTTTTATGGAAGACTCAACTTAAGAATGCCATCACAAATCATGTACTGTATCCGATGTGTAAACGGATAGTCTGCACTAAAGCACTGGTCTTGTTAGCCATTTCTCATACCAAGTAAACTAGTAAGGCTGTCTGCGTACCCTCTCATAATTTTATCTTGTCTAAAAGAGACGCTATACTATCAGTTGCTGAAAAATCGGTTTTAGTATGAACGTTTTGATTGCCTCTTCCAGAATTCAAATGTCAGAGTTGGAGGATGTTATTATTTTTATAAAGGAAGGGAATCGCCATCTGTTGAGTTCAAGTCTCGGTTACAGTTGGCGGCGGAAGGGAAATTTACGTGACAGAATATTTTTTTTCTTCCTTTTCTTTTGAATACGGAACAATAAGGAAAACAAATTGACATTTAGATTATATCTCCTGCTTTCTCGCCTAGATGTACATCATATTAACATCTGTTTTCGTAATCATTTTACGCAACAAATATTTATTTTTCAGCATAATCTCCTTCCTTATCAATGAAAGTAATCCAAAATTCAGGCGACTGACATTGATCCACCTCTGTGATTGTGTGTGTGTATCTATCTATCTATCTATATAAGGATTAATAAACCTTACCACCAAAAACTTCACTCCCGAGTCTGTCTCACTCTCTAAAGTACACATTATATAATATATATATATATATATATATATATATATATATATATATATATATATATATATATATATATATATATATATATATATATGTGTGTGTGTGTGTGTGCGTGTATTTCTCCCCTTTTAACTTTCTGTTTATGTGCTTCTCGTTAAAAATAACACACGACTTGTTTCGTGATGACTTCCCACATCATGTCCGGGTTTTATTTTGGAAACTTGATTTCCTTAAGCAGCAAAAACAGCAAGAGTACAGTTCAACTAATCACTTGTCAGTACTTTTTAGCTCAAAGAAACAGACTTGTAAAATTACAAGGGTAACGAATTTTCCTCAACCTCTCCCTGATGGTAATTTGTATCTTGTTTTATTTTTGTTCACATTCTTTGTCCTGAGCAGGACCCTTTTTTTTTATCAACCCCACCCGTCTCCCAGTTAACCTCTTACTGCTATCCCAACTTGCTCTGACATGAAATGCCTTTGAAACGAAGGAATGTCTAAGGAATCCCCTTTTTTCTTTAAATACGGTCTGGTGTGCCCTGTGATATTTGATTGAGGGGCTTGGACTATCATGATTTTTAACCAAGCGTATAATTGCTCCAACCTCTCCTATTTCATTTTTTCAAGAAGATTGAAGATAGAGACCGGCAATTAAGTACATATAAGTTGACCAGTTTCTTCGTTGTTTTTTGGGGTTTTTTTCGAAGGGGGACATTCTTCAGTTATATCTATGTCTATTAATTCAACTTCCGTTGGGATCACTGCACCCCTTTTTCTTGCCATAGGTTCAGTTTCAATCAAAACGAACTAAGATGAATTGCGTTGCGAATCGTCTTGAGCTTTCGAATTACAACTATTATTACTATCGCGGATCAACTTTTGGTCATAAGATAGATATGATACTTGAATGAAGCCATCCATGAAAAACGTTTTTTTTTTTTTTGTGTGTGTGTGTGTGTGTGAGCTTTCATTTTGGGTTTATATTATACATTTTGAGGGTTATTTTATATCCATAAATACGTATTTATACATAGTCTGCATCACATACTAAATCAAATGGTTTTTTGTAAATTAGAATATTCATTGGTGATTAAAAAAAAAAAATTGAACAGACTGAACAAATTCAAGGCTATTTGATTAATTAGTACCTTCAAAGTCGTCAATGATATCTCTTTGAGGATCACGCACGGGCCGAGGTTTCTGGAGAAAGCCATAAACTTAGTTTTCTCAAGAGTTGGATTCTACTCTTTGCACACAGTTGAACATTCAAATAGCATCTTGTATGTCAATCCAAAGTCTGCAGTTTGAATTGAGCAACACTTGGGGGCGCAAGCAATCATCCAACATGCCTGATCTGCATCTTCGTTCGTCGAACTGGCGAAAGTTACTTTCTGCTTCCCAGTTAAGATTTAAAAAATCAACGGTTCTATTCCAAATTACACGATTTACATCGAAAGGATAAAAACTTGTGTGTATATAATTCAAGCTGTTGACCTGAATTGCAGTACTGCAAGCATATCATTTTTCGTAACACACCCTCTGGTTGAAATGCTTCCTTATAATATCATGAACGTTACCGACTTGACGAAATAGAGAACCTGCTAATGGTTTAAATGAAATGTAAATTGATACTACGAATTCGAGAAAACTAACATTATTTATTTTTTTTAATTCCATGTACTTGTTTTCCAACACTTACTATTAAGGATTTGATAAAAATTTCAAAATCCCATTTTTCATTTACATGTGCGTCGAAGCTGTTAGCACTTGAACAGACAAAAGATTAAAAGTATGAAAGGATCAAAGAAGTTCTCCACTGAACTATGATTGATTGGGATCAGTTGTTTTGTTTTTTTATTTATAAAATTTCCCTATCTGGATCATTAGTTCCCTATCTTTTAGGAGGTTATTCTTTTCGAGAATTAAAGCAACGCTCATTACCCACGAGCTAAATTGAATAAACTATTAAAGCATTGAGGTAGGTGAACCATATATTTTCCTCAAAATGAACATTCGATTACAAGAAAGGTACATAAGTGAATTGAAAACATTTTATAGAATAATCTCAAATTACCTCTTTAGTGGTAATTACCCCCACTTTGGGAATCGCTGCTCCAGATAGAGAAAAACTGTTTTCTATTAAGTGACCCACTCCCTGAATCAGCGCCTGGTATACATATATATATATATATATATATATATATATATATATATATATATATATATATATATGTGTTATCTAGTATTAAGGAAAATTACGTACTAAAGATCTTCACCTTTCACCCTGCCTAACAGGATGGTGACAGTAAGAAATGCAGATTCGTTGTCAGTGTGTGTGCAGCAGTCCAATCCGGTTTCCAAATGTTTATCTTTCTCTCTCCCGGGCCTTTCTCCATGTATAAAACAGATGAGCCTTGGTTCTAATTCATCATTCAATCCAACCTTAATGAATTCCCTTGTTTATCTAACAATGGCTTCCACTTCGGTTTATAAAAACCGGTTGGGGGGAAATGTTGATAACGACACTTCGTGTTTGATTAGCAAGGTTTAGCAACGTTGCATTTGGTCAGTAAGGAGTTTGATATTTTGTCTAATATATTGAAATTCGTACATTTCACTGCTTGCTCCTTGTGGCGTGACTTTGGTCTCTGGTTCTGCTTTTTTTTCTCTCCTTAAAGCTCTTGATATAGGATGCATTCATTCTTTTTAAATTCATCTTTTATTTATTTATTGTCTCGGTCAACGAAATAGGACAGAGTCTATGTATTTACCTAAGTGAATGTTTCTTAATGAATTCCAATGACATTTTGAGGCCATGAACCGAGAAACAATTGGTTAAATCTTTAGGATGGATTCAAGATTTTATCTTTATTTTTATTCCCCTTTTGCTAACATTCCAGACATTTTTTTTCATCTTCGTGAATGTAATAACAGTAATGGCATTATCATAAATAAAAACTGTATTATAGTTATGTCTCCGAATAATTGACAAGCTTTTGTCACAGCCTCGGAATCAGTAACCTGGTTGTTCAGTTAAAAGTGAAAATGGCGTTTGCAAAAGTATACGCTCTCTGAGTGTTTTTTTAGTTTATCGATTATTGGTTAGCTGCTTTACAAACATTATTTCATATAGATTTTTTTAAAAAAATGGTAAAATTGTACAAGACTGATACTTGAGAAATATTGGAACGAGAAATAAAGTTTTGGTTTAAACATACCTTTCTTTTATAAGAGGAATTGTTTCGAGGAACCAGCCGGTTACAGTTTTAAAAAATTGAATGTTTATTCTTGAAAACAGCACAAGAAATCGCATGCGTGAGTTGACCAGAATAGAAACCGACCAGCTGCAAATTATTCATGGGCATTGCTTTGTGGGAAATATGATTTTCAGGAATCAGGTTTGGGCTTTTAGTTATATTTATAATTAATATTTATAACTGTTTTCGTAAATGTCGAGAATTTAGAAAATATTACTAAAAAAATATCTACCATTAGACTATAACCTTTGGAAATCACATTTCCTGCAAAGCGCCTGACTCACTGCAGTTCTCACCAACCAACGATTTTTATTTATCAAAACCTTTTACCTCAGATTTCCAGAAACAGTTCCTGGCACTCAGTTGGAAACGCCTATATTTTTTGTCAGAGAAAGACAAAATATCATTTTCTACTTTAATCCCATTTCATCCCCATGATTCCGCCCTTACTACAGAAACCTTCACACCTGACGTAATTAATCAAAGCTGTGGGAGTTGAGATGGGAAAAATTGATGCAAAATTGTAAGGAGAATTTTTGGTTAATTTTTCTTTTCTTTTTTTGTAGGAGGGGATACTTTAGACGTGACTCATGTTGCAATTACACTTCGTAGCTTACAGCATTGGGAATTTTTGTGAAAATGAATTGCAATTTCCAACTACGGACATTAAAACATAATAATAATAATAGTATCAATCACGATAATCAATCATCATCATCTTATAACAGAGCCTTATATCAACAAATCTCCCCCCGTCTAAGTCTGTCTCTCTCGCGTTCTGCATCTCTCACTATCATTTTCCCTCGCTGTTCTCCCTCCGTCCCTTTCTCTCCGTTCTCCCTACGTTCGCCCTTCTCTCCGTTCTCCCTACGTTCGCCCTTCTCTCCGTTCTCCCTACGTTCGCCCTTCTCTCCGTTCTCCCTACGTTCGCCCTTCTCTCCGTTCTCCCTACGTTCACCCTTCTCTCCGTTCTCCCTCTTTCCTCCCCTTTTTTCCTGTCAACCTCTCATTTCTCCTGTACTTGTCTCCCCTTCGCGTCTCTCTCCCTCTGTGCATGTCTCCCTCACCCCCTCTCTCTCTCTCTCTCTCTCTCTCCTCCTGTCTGTCTGTTTCTTTTTTTCCTCTGTCTGTCTGCTTTCAAACGTTTTTTGTTTTTTTTTGAATGGGTGAGATCGATCTTTTTGGGGTACTCCACTATAGCAGCATTAGGCTATCTTAGTAAATATAACCCTCTTGGTGTATGAGATACCTGTGTTTCTCTCATCCGAAGTCATGGCCAGAATTTCAAATGTTGACATCCTTGAAAAAAGATTGGCAAAATTCTATCACCGCCCTTTTTTCACCTCATGCCCTTGTGCCAGAAAAGTTAAACTCTGTATGTGCGCGCGAGCATTACACCAAATTCTGTCTTCCTGTCTTAGTATGTCAGTTCGTGTCATATCTGTTCACAGCCTTTCTTCTATTATATTAGAATGGACTAACCGAGGACAGATTGCAGGCGAGGGAAGAAGTAGAGTAACACTAATGGTGACCATGAAATGGCCCTTAGTCTTTTTTTTCCCTCTTCCTCATTGGGTGTTGCCATTAAGAAAAAGGAAACTTTCAAAGTCATCGAATGCCTTCACAAAGCAAAGCAAATATTCTCAGTATTTGAATGAAGTAAATATTTGAATAAATAGGTTATTCGTGAATGAAATCGGACTTAGTACCTACCGCTGATTAGAAGTGCGCGTTCGTTCCTTTTCATTCACGTGGCATTTCTTTCAACTTCTTCTATCTCTCTAGACAAAAGAAAGGTTATTTCTATTGTACCTGATCAAATACATGGGTATGAGGACTGTTTAAAAGGAAAGAAAAAACGGTCAGAATAGTCGTTGAGTCCATTGACAAAGTTAGGAATTTTGGTTATTCATATTGCTTTCCATGAGAGGATTCTTCTTTTTAAGGGGATTAGGAAGGGAAATCTATGTGATCAACCCCCCTCAAATTTGTGTTTCAGTCAGTCAGAGAAAATTATGCATCAAAGGTGAAGAAAATACTTTTTTTTTTCTTTCAGGGAATAGTAGTATTAACACCTTTCCTTCCTTCTTTTTCTTTCCCGCCTTCCTTCTTTTTCTTTCCCGCCTTCCTTCTTTTTCTTTCCCGCCTTCCTTCTTTTTCTTTCCCGCCTTCCTTCTTTTTCTTTCCCGCCTTCCTTCTTTTTCTTTCCCGCCTTCCTTCTTTTCCTTTCTCGTCTTCCTTCTTTTCCTTTCTCGTCTTCCTTCTTTTCCTTTCTCGTCTTCCTTCTTTTCCTTTCTCGTCTTCCTTCTTTTCCTTTCTCGTCTTCCTTCTTTTCCTTTCTCGTCTTCCTTCTTTTCCTTTCTCGTCTTCCTTCTTTTCCTTTCTTTAGTTTCTTTCCTTCCTCCCGTACCTTTGTCTCTTTCCTTCCTCCCGTACCTTTGTCTCTTTCCTTCCTCCCGTACCTTTGTCTCTTTCCTTCCTCCCGTACCTTTGTCTCTTTCCTTCCTCCTTTACATCATCTAATTGAATACAACCATGGCTTGAAATTATGATCGAAAAAATAAAATCCATTTAAAAATAAGGTGTGGAATATCCGAAATTTTGTGATGTTTGAAAATGGTTTCAATTGTGGGAATTAAATTTTATCAAAGAGGAGAAATAGATGGGTATTTGTTCAGCAGAAGATATAGGATTTGATCAACTCAGAACCAGTTATCAATCTTGCTAAAGTCAAGCCCCCAGATATCACTGAGTAAATAATAAATATTATTACAGATACACCACCCGATTTCCTGGCACTCATGGTTCCAGAACTGTGCTGGATTATTTATTTTGCCAGACAAACAGATGTCACATGATAATTATTCAATAAAACACCCCTGACCTAATAATTATGCATATCTCATATCTTTAAAGAATTACGACTTGGTAACTTTCAAAGTTTGAACAAAAAAAATGAATATGAGCTTGCTCTTCTAATTTATGTTCAGTTTTTAATAACATAAATTTAAAATATTTAAAATCAGTTAAGTTTTATCTCACTTTCTGAATGCTAATTATCTTTTTCTTCTTTTTCTCTTTTAGGTAAGCAGCCATTTTCTAATGAAAATTAAACAGGTAATGTATGAAATTACAAATTTATTCACTTATCATTCCACTTTGATTATCGACTTCAAGTCTGTGAGCGAATCCTTATTTTATTTCATGCTTTTGCTCTAAATGTAACATGTCTCTTGGAATCTCCAGCACCTTCCTCTATATCCTTAAAGATGCTGGCACTACCATTGTCTGTGACAATCTAAATATTTTTCCAGATCGCTTATACCTCTGAACTTGCCACTGAAGTGTTTTTTTTTTAATTTTTGCATAATTCCAGGTGTGCCAACAGCAAGGGTAGATCAATAAATCTATAGCCTAACAGTTATTTGTAGAATTTTTTATCTGAAATTCTCACTGTAGAATACTCAATCTATGTGATTGATAGAGAAACTTGGGTTAAGTGAATTGATGAGAATGAAGATTGTTAGAAAATGAATATTTGTTGTGTGAAAAGCTTTTTTCACTATTAGAATATAGACTTATATGGACATCATCCAAACTGTCATGTTCAACAGTTTTTCAGTTCCCGATTTTCTGTTTCTTTTAAAAAAATTTTTTTTCCATCTCTAAAACAAATCTTGTTTTCATATTCTCAATGAAAATTTAGTATCCTATGTATCAAGTGCTTTTTTTTTTTTTAAATTTCAAATTCGAATATTTTGTAAATTTTATAAAATCTGACTTATATTTTATTTTCTTTGCTCCTTTTTTTTCTCTTCAATTTTTTCCTCGGAAATTTTTTTTAGTGAAATGTTGCAGAATTAGTTTATAGAAGGTGTCTGAATTTTTGAAAAAAGATGGAAATTCATTGTTGTAAAAATAAATTTCAGATCAGAAAATAATATTCAAATATATATATATATATATATATAATATATATATGCATATAATGTCCCTTTTTCATGAATATTTACTTGTATTTCTCAAATGAAAAGTGATGTACAATATTCAATTATCTTTTATGATAACCCATATTTTTTTTAATCATTTTGAAATTAAATCTTATTTATGAGAACATGGGTCTCCATTATTGATTTTAGATAAGATTTTGGGTTACCAACTAAAAAACCAAAAACCATTGAGTTACACTGTCAAAAAGATGAGTAAATTATACATATACTTCATTATGATTTGATAATTTTATATTGTACAGTACTGTATATTGTATTGAAGCTTTCTTTTCATATCAAAAATAGCCTCCTAGTTTACATTGGATTTAATTGACTTTTAACATTAACATACAATCATTTCCCCTTATTAATTTGTTAAATTGAGTGTTTGCTGTATTTATATCAGTCTTTTTAATCTGAAATTTAATTTTTATGACAATTTCTCAATCCTTTTCAAAAAGCTCTTTACTTTTCTCAATAAGCTTTCCTGTTCTGAAACATTTTGCTCCAATGATTCTGATTCCCCAGCCTGCATGTATACCACAAAATCTACAAAATAGTATCTGTGTAAATTGGTGCATTAATAATGCATTGTGACATTAAAGTATTTTTTCTTTTCTTCTGATCTGGTTTGAATTAATTTCACTCTTCTTGATTTGTGTGCAACAATGTGAATTTGTGTTTTAAAGGTGAAATTAAGGAAAATGATGTTGGAATTAATGAGGACAGCACGAATTTGCGGCTTTTTACATTTTTATCTTTACATGGTTGATTGAACCTGGATTCTTAAAAGCATTTCAAAACAATTTGCTTTCCTCTCGCAGGAGGAACATTTCCTATTGATATGCACCAAGCCATGTTAAACTTCAGGGAGGTTACGTAGGAAGTGTTTGATGCGTGAAGATTTCTCTCTTTCTCCCCCAGCACATACTCTCTCTCATGCTGCCTCCTTCTTTCCTCTCTCTAGCCTCTCTCTTTACTTTCTTTCTACTCTTTCCTCCGCTGTTCTCCCTCTTTATTTTTTCACCCTCATTCAGTTCCCACACTACTTTCTCTCTCTCTCTCCTACGTACTGCTTTCCTTTCTCTGTCTCATATCCCAGCTTTGCCTGAAGAAACTAATTCTGTCAAATGTTCAAAATAAGATGAAATTAGCGGTATAAGGCATACCATTTTAAGGCTTTTTCATAAGTCCCCCCCCAAAGTTCCCATAACCAATGGAATTGATGTGTTAAATTTATTCTGGTAATCTTACCTACCCTTCCAGGGTTAAGGCTTCGGTTTTTAATCGTGGAGGCTAATAAAAGACCAATCATGTTGGGTCTTTTTTGGCAAGAAAGAAAAAAATGTGACTAAATCTTGTCCTTTTTTTTTTTTTTTTTTTTTCTGCACTTTAAAATCATGAACATGAGCTTTTGAAAAAGACTCTAATTTCCTTTCCCGCACCTACCATCATGATTTTTTTCTGTCACTATATGATGAGTGAGTTAAAATTTTGATAATTTGTTCAATAAATTATACCTGTGATAACCAGGGTGTAAACAATGGTGTGTAATTTCAATGGGACTGATTTTGAAGTACCCTCTGCAAATATATCAACTACACAAAAGGAAGTTTAACTTTCTCTTGATTCGTTGGTGTATAATTAACCCTTTCCTCACCTTAAGCCTAAAAAGCTGTAATATAAGCCAAACAATCTTCAAGCTCCAGCAATATCCGGATATTTTCTACTTAATCATTAGTGGATCCTGCTGAAGGGATTAAGGGGAGATTACTGAGGAAATGACCTAAAACTTAAATGGCTGATAAATTAACAATTATGTTCTTATGAGGACTTTTGATAATGGATTTTTTTCATAGCTCTAATCCCTTTTTTTTTTTTTTTTTTTTTTTTTTTTTGTGACGCTTGAGTATTTCTACAAAACAAATGACTCGTAGATCATCTTTACTTTTCTTCTGCTTTTTCTCCAATACCACAATTGACTCCAAAATGTCAAGTTTACTGTCTTTTTATTGTGATTAAGTATGCCTTGCCTTTACTGGCTTCTCGCTACAGCTTATGTGACTTGTTAATTCAAGTATATATGCCTTTTTTTTTGGCTGTCCAGATTTATTTGGCACTAAGCCATTTTATTTTACCCACCCCCACAAGAGATGGATTAATCTTGACTATTTAATCTGGTACTTGAAGCAGCTTCCCTCTTCACCTTTTCAACATCAGTCCAGCTAATGAGGGCAAAATCTATAAGTTAGGCCCTGTCATACTTATATTGTCCTTGTGACCAATATCTCCCTCAATCAAAGGGATTGTTTTGACTCACCCAGACTTCCTTTTTTAAGTCTATTATATTTATAGTCTTTACTAAGTACAAAATCTGATTATTCTACTTATACCAACTCTTTCCCTGATTAATATTTTTAGGAGCCAAAACTATTACATCCATCTCTCACTCCCTGTGTGCACACATGCTCTCTCTCTCTCTCTCTTTGCATGCTCGCAGTCTCTCCTCTCCGTCCGCTCTCTTTTTCTCTTTTGATGCCGAGCTCTCCCCATATCTTGGGCTCGGGATCTGCTATGGTGACTGCAAAGTTGAAGATTTTTTTCCATCAGAGTAACCCTCTCTTTATTGGACTACTTTACAGGGCTAAAACACTACAACTGCCATGCTATTTTAACCATAAATCAGGCAAAAAGTGGATTGATGCCTTTCCCAAGAGCATCAATGCGGAGTAAATGTAAGCAGCCTCAACTGAAACTCTAACTTGGTTCGCTTATTCCATTCGCTACGCCCGCTCAGAGCTACACTTCTCTGCAATGCCAGACTTTAAAATGCAGCTGCAGTTTGTTTATTTTATGAGGAAAATAAGGAAAAAAAATAAGTTACCATTTTAAAAAAAAAAATTTTTTTTCTTATCTCATTTCCATTTTCCTGTGTGTTTTGGGTTATTTAAGTGTTGGATTTCAAAGAGAGAAAGAGAAGTGGGCAGATTGGCGACTTTCTGGCAACCGACCATGAAGACAATGCTGCAACACACTTGCGTCTACATTCTCACATGTCAAACAATGTGACACATAGTTGTTTTTAATATGGATAGTCCTCTAAAATGACTGTGTCACTCAGATGCAAGTTGCTCACGCCCATTCACAACCCTAGGGATACATTCTCACGGCTAAAACAAGTTCTTTGGAATCTTCCCCGAGTCTAGCTTTGAAAAGTCCTAAAGATTGGCACAATTAGGACTTGAGTACATGTTTGCATACATATAAGTTATAAATGAGATTTATATAAAAGTAATTAAGAATATATACACAAATGGCACTGTTGTTATTAGATTTCATAACGATACTTACAAGACAAGGAGTAAGACAAGGGGATATGAAACTACCCACAGCCAGCCTTGAAAGCACCCTATGGAATATTGAAAAATATATGGGAAAACGTTGAATAAACATGCAAAGAATATTTGAACAATCTAAAGTATTGTAATGTTGCATTAATAACAGGAACTCAAGAGGATCTACTAAACATCTTAAGTGATCTACATAGTGAAAGCCAAAAAACAGAGTCAAGAATGAACAGAACAAAGACAAAAGTAATGTTCAATAATAAAGTCCGAAAAAAGATTATAAGAATAGAGGGCAAAGCCATGGAAGAATACATTTACCATATATACTTGTGTAAATGTCAAAATTCTTTTTAGCCAACTTTTCATATTTTCTACCCATAAATAAAGCCACGGAGCTCTTGAAGATTTTGATGCCAAATTCTTCCATTTCCCTATTTTCTTTCATCTGCTTTTCAAAAAAATTTTTCAAAGTGTTTAAGCAAACATTTTTAGCTACTAGTATTTTTTTTTCTGATAAAAAAATTATCAGTCACACTGTTAATTCTAACTGAGAGAAATCCTCACCAATTGAATCCTGCATGAAGGCAAAAAAGAATAATAATTCTGTAATGCTATGGAACAAGAGCAAAGCATCAGTGAAAAAAAAATAGATCAGTTGTATTTTATTAAAATTTTTGTGGCAATTATAAAATTGGTACTAATAATATATCATTAATGCATTTCAGCTTAGCTGTGTTTACTTATGCTAACGGTAGGCAGACTAGTGTTATCATAATTTTAAGTTACCGAAATATACCATAATTACCATGAGTACCCATTCAGAGATATGGTAATTATAGTGAATTACCAGTAAATAGCTTACACGAGAATTGATGGTATGATATACTGACCCAGTAATAATATAATCTTAATGAATTTCAGTCTAGCTGTGTTGCTACCCATGATTGTTAACATGACTGGCAAGTAGACAAAGTAGAAAGGAAACATTTCCTAAGAAATTCACATCACCACTGGATTCAGGAGCAAGTCAATATTAGATGTAACTACCGGTAGTTATATAATAGTGATGCAGCCTTATTTGTGATTTCTCAGTGAAGTATTTAGAAGGATTTGTTTTGATGTGTACATCAGAATATAATAACATAGTTAAATTAATTTCCTCATTGTTACATTTATGTTAAGAATAATACCTTGATCCAAAAATGTTGATCAGTTGTTTGTGATGAACCAGGGTCAACTTTTACATGAAATGGATGGAAAAATCCAAATATTTTGGCAAAAAATAGGGGTTTATCTTATTATCTTTATTTATTCATTTTTTTTTTTTTCAAACTTTTACACTACTATATATGGTACCTACGTCAAATGATAAAGCAAGAGAAAGACCACAGAAATGAAATAAGATGGCATGTAGCAATTGGCTGGAAAGCATTTGGTATAATTGGCTGAGTAAATGGTAATGTGATATGTGAAGCCTAAGCAGGGTTGTCTGGAGCTGTAGTCAGCATAAGGGGACTACTTACTTTATTTTTGCTACTATTTTCTGGCTTGCAATACCAGAGAAAAGTGACTCCTATTTTGGTAACAGCCAAAAATTCTTTGAATAATAATGGCTCATCTAGAAATTCCAGGGGGTGTCATTGCTGTAAATGTCATTTTAGTTGTGTCAAGTCTCAGTATTTGACTTATGTTTGACGTATTGATCAAGAAGCTTTACTTGTCTGGCAATTACCACATAAAGGGTTAAATCTGCTCAATCTCAAGTCCATTGCTCTTTCCACTGAAATGCTAAAAGATGACTCAATAGAATAAACAAATGACTTTTATTCAATCAATAAAGCATTTCTTTTATCTGCTTGGCATCGATGGCCATGAAGCAGTTATATTTCTCTTGCACTGAATGCAATAATGATTTACAACTGAGCAAACAAAGATTTTTTTTTCCCACCCTAAATGAAGCGCTTTTGTTTCTGGCTTTTGCAAGAAATAAGTTCTTTAAATTCATAAACTGCTTGAAACTACATGTAATCGACAATGGAACTCTTCAATGAATAGCATAAAAAATAGCAGAACTCTTCTATGAATCGGATAGAAAAAATTTCTTTGAATCCACCAAATGGTCAAAGGGATATCATTTCAATCAGAAGTTATTTCCCCTTGAAATCAAATCGACACTCAATTTTCTTTGCATGAATTTAAGAGTTAAAACTATTCTAGTGTGTGTGTATATATATATATATATATATATATATGGATTCAGTGGTACACTGAAGCCTCTCTTTTCAGCCAACACTTCTCCTTACGATCTAGATGGAAGCTTGCATGGGCACACTGAAGAAGGAATGACTAGATGGTTGCCTGAACATTCCGATATATTAAAAGCTCTCTAAAGAAACCAGTGCATGTTTGATGACTCTTGAATCTTATCAATAAATAAGAAATGAGCACAAAGAAACTACCAAACTGGAGTAATTTACTTCTTTTCTCCTTTTTGAGGGGAGGATAATATATATATATATATATATATATATATATAGTTCCAATATTTGTACTGAGAAAGTTCTACAGAAATCTCTTACCTGAATGAAGCAATATTAATTTTTATTAATAGTGGTTGTTCAAGCCCCACTAGATTAACTGCTTGAGAAATGAATACTTTGCCACAGAAATTGTTTCTGTTAAGTTTGTATTACTTTGTATCAATGGATCAAAAATTCTTATCATTTGGGTTAAAACCAGGAAGTAAGGCTCTGAGTTCTTATTTCCACCCTAAGGGACTGGTTAAATATAGAAACACTAGTGAGGAAAAAATATTCAAGGTTTGTTCGGACTAATATTACCATGAACTGAAACCTAAGTAAACAGCATTTGATGAGAATAGTTGTCTGGGTAACTTCTGGAACAAATATGGAAACCTATCTTCTTTTTCTAATTTTTTTCTTGTTTTTTTTTCTGAATTCTTCCTCCGTGTCAACAATTTTGGCTGTCTACGACTGTTTCATTTGTACCGAATTCATGTCTGGGAGAGCAAGAGAGAGAGGTGGGGGCACATTTGGAATTAGTTCATAACGCAACGATGTAGTCAGCCGATGTTAATGAACGTAAGAGCAGTTAAAAATGAGAACTGAGCACATTAAGGCTGTTATTTATTTACTTATTTATTGTGTGAAAGCTGATTCTCTCTTTCCTTGTGTGCATGGCAGGTGATCGGCCATGATTGAAGTCTTTCTCTTTGTTCTTTACCTTCCCTCTCGTTCTGCAAACGCCGATGTCACTCCTCAAAAATGTGAAACGAACGTTTCTTGTACAGTTCGTGGGGGTAATGGAGGATTAGCTAGCAGCTACTTATACTATTTGTTACCATTATTACTGGATAGTTTTTTTTTTAGAGAGCCCCGGCGATGTACAGTGAGCGACGTGAAAAAGGGCATATGTAATATGTGTCTGTTCAAGATGATAGCTGTGCCAAAATAACTATTGGTGTTGAAATATATTTATGGGGACGATAGTAGTTGGAATGTCTCGATGACAAATATGCATACATCGCGCATGAAACACCTGCTGAATTATGGATATAGATGTACACCGATACCCCTGTTCCCAACCAACCTTTCTCGTCTAGATACAAGAGCGCATGCGTGTACTGGCATTGAAGAAACGTCAGTGGTTGCCTATACATTTTGATCCATCAGAGGCTTCTCCTTCAAACGTAACCTGTGCAAGTTGAACGACTAATTTACATTGAGTTGATAAATGAGAAATAAATACAAATATAGATTATACGAGTTAATGTCTGTCAGAATTTTTTAGATGAGAGAATATCATTCTGTAAAGTTTTTCTTTTCGTTTTTCTTTGCGGGCTTTTGTCTTTATGCTGGTTCATTTTTTGAACACAACGTTTCGGCTGTTGCTCCATGGCCGAAACATGGCGTTCAACAAATGAACCAAGGTAAAGACAAAAGTTTGTAAAAAAAAAAAAAAAAAAAAAAAATTCACGTAATACAAATTAACTACTAACCACACATTGTGCTTTTTTGTGGGGAGGGCTAGTATACCTAAGCAGGCAAGTCGCAGTGTGGGTGTGTGTACTAGTTATTACCCGTGAAAAAATCGCGAATATATTTGGATTTCTGCGCGCTGATCTTTTTCTGATAGAAAGCAAACTACAAACTAGCGCCCAAATAGTCAACTGCAAACCAATCCTTTAGAAGACTGTTTCGTGGAATGTCAAACCAAAAGATCGATCTTGACAAATCGATGATTGTTAAAGCCCATTTTCTGACACTCAAAGCCAATATGCATTAATCCACACCACGTTTTGCTGTGGAGACTTTATTGGTCTCGGAAACTATTGTTAGGTCGAAGTATGCGAAAAACCTTTCGATCAAATGATGCATTACGGGTTACTCATGCGTGTTATTTAAGATAAGTATAGACTCCAGTTGTCACTTGAGACCAGATTCCATTATGTCGTCTTCAGGCCCCTAAAAACCGTATCTGCGTCGTCACGGCCTGTTGAACCTCTATTCATCTGTTGCTGTACCTTCATCAATATCCTGATCCGGATAGCTTGTGTCTAACGACCCTAAATGTATAATTATAATCAATTTTGGCAACTCAACAGCCAATACTTCATTTCGTCCTTCATTAGTCATTACACCACAACAATCATCATCGTCACCATTATCATCATCATCATCATCATCATCATCATCAATCTCTTCGTGTACGATTCGTGTATTGGTCTGTATGGTTGTCTTGGTCTCCGCTAGCTGCAGCAACACTGATATTTACATCCAGTGGCTTTGTCTTCAATTTCAAGTAATAATCTGAAAATTTTCGTGTTTATGATCATCTATCAAATAAAGACATATACAAAGATTTCGATGTTTTTGATAATTTTTTTTTATATGATATTATAATGATAATGATATATACGAAGATTTCGATAAAAACTATTGGTTTTTAATGAAATATTAAAAAAAAAACTTATAGAATTTGATTGATTTGAGTATCACTCTGTGTCGTTGGTTTTTAAAGTACGAAGCTGCCATTCAAAAGACTTTAGTTTGACTTTGAAGTTCACCATTTTCTAAAAGCCCTCATTGCAAAAAGCCTTTTCAAGCCAAACCTCTCATCCGCTTTCCCAGTGCTCTTAATTCTGAGCCAAACCTTTGATTTTTTTCCTATCTCTGAAACAACCGATTTAATAAGGTCGATATACTAAGCCATTAGCGCCAGTTTCTCTATAACATTTTTTTTCGAGCTAATATTACAGTTTAGAATTCGATATCGGACCTATGAATCATTTATAACTAATACTCCGAGGAGAGACGTGTACTTTAATACCCCGTTCATGTAAACATGTATTCCTATCAACATACGAATGCATTAATAAATGAGAAAATTCAGTTTTAGATCAGGTTGAAGACAAAACTGAAAACCAAGCAGCCAACTGCATTTTACTCTATTTAATTCATTGACTTGAATAATTGTAACTTCTGTAGTTAATGTATTATTTAAATTTATTGTTTCATATTTTGCCAGCGGCATTATGATGATGATATACTTTTTATTGTAAAAGCTCAGTGAGTACACCATCATCACAATACGGTGACTTTTAGTTGAGATCAAGTGACAGCAAATTTCCTCCACACGCCTACACTACTTTTCAGTGTTGTATTGATCGCATAGTTTCAGTTTTTCTTCGGATTTCCATTTCTTCAAGTCTTTTTTACAAGTGTCTTCGAAACTAATCTCGCCAATAATGATAGGCTCAAGTCACGTTCAGATCTTATTTTTTTCTGACCAGGTTCAGATATCTCCAATTTTCTACTCTTTCGTGTAGTCTGCTGGAACAATGACCTCTGCTCTCTGACAGATATTCTTTTTATCATTATTGTTTGCACAAATGATTAGTCAACTGTTAGATTTCATCAAATAAGAACTCTTGTTTTGTCTTTGTCATAATTACTTGGGTTGAAAATTCTAACATTTGAAGTTATCTATTATCATGACGTGTACACGCTGAGCTAGAATAAGTTTCTGTTGATAAGTCACATACTGTTTTTAGCCTCGATTTCAAGTTTCAGGAAAACTGTTTTATCCACGAGTATATACGTCATGTTTTCGGGAGAAGACTGTTAACAATCGCACTACGGTAGGCGTCAGAATTAATATTTTCTACTCTGTTACAACGTAATGATCTATTAACTGCGAATGACGAGAATTTCCATCATTGCAGTCTTACGGCTAACATAATTGAACATAATCTACATTTTTATTATGATTGATAGGAGCTCAGTTCCATTCGTGGATCAGGGCTTCCATCTTGCAATGGACTGGGATTTTCATCTTGTGATTGATATCTATAACTCTCCACTACCTTCCACAGTTAATGGGTTAATTACATTTTCTTGTGTTCCATTTTTACCTTGTTAATCAAACAAAACTAGCGTATGACAAGGACCCTCCCGTACCGCCTTTGTTTCCTCTCCTCAGATGAGTATCACCTGTTGCCTTTCTCATCTGCCCTCCACACCTCGCTTTTTCATACCTTGGGCAGGCGACACTGGAGGTGTTTATTAGCTTTTCTTATCTATAAACCATGCTTTTTTTCTCAAGTCGGCTTCCTCCCACTGATAATTGTCCACTTGCACTCAGCGCTACCCAAAAGTTCGGGAAAACCTAAGGTGCAAAATGGCTTCCTCAAAAAAAAAAAAAAATGATAGAAAATGACGTTCTTCAAAGCACAGGAAACGCTCGACAACTTGAACAGACTGATCGAATTCTCCCAATGTAGTTCTGTGAGATATATATATATATATATATATAGAGAGAGAGAGAGATATCGATCATAAAACCCTGCCAAAAACACTGGTTTTGGTTCCATCACCGAAGTTAAGCAGCATCGTGTCTGATCAGTAATTAGATGGGTAACTGCTTGGAATACTTTCTGGTTTGCCTGTAGCAAAGATAGTTTGTCTTGCAGCTGTAACATTTTGTCCTTACTACCAGTACCAGAGGTGGTTGTTCGTGCTCAGGTAGGGGGGAAAAGGGCAAGACTTCGAATGCTGTTTTCCAAGGCAAGCCTTCTCCATTGGAAAGATTAGTTTAACACAAATATCCTGCTTTTAATTTCTATATGATTCAACAATGTCCCGGACTAACTTAAAGTTCGTAAATAAAATTATGTGGGGGGGGGGATTTCTAACTTGTGGCATTCAATTTACTTATACACGCGCAAAGTTGTAACGACATTTACACAATCGTATCTGAAAAATGAAACCTAACCGAAAGATTGACCTTCTGACTGAGAGCCATCCAACGTGCTCAGGAGAGAATCCTGCTCAACCTCACATGGAGAGATCATAAGACTGCACATAATATTTTAAAAAACACAGGGGTCCAGGATATCATGAAAACCATTAAAAAAATCTCGAATGGCAATGGGCTGGGCATGTGGCAAGAATATCAGACAACCGCTGGATATCATAACTCGCAATATGGATCCCCAAAGATCATGTGCGAAACTGCGGCCGGCAGAAAATAAAATAGTGTAACGCACTAGATATATTCTGAGATTACTGGCTCTGCGACGCCCATAATTGAGAGGTCGGGCGAATCTTGGGTATCTATCCAGCTGCTGATGATCTGTGTGTGTGAATTTTGGTTAGTTGACACGTCGGTATTTATTTGTCTTTCCATGTGGGCAGAGTTCGCGAGGTCGAATTTAGAGTGAAGATCCTTACGCAAACGTTTGGGTAAGAGACATTGTCCAGTTCCCTCGGCGTCGCGGGACTAGCCTTTTATGGTATGACTTGGGCGTCAGGGATTAGCCCTGACCCCCATCCCTCACTTTGCAATCTAGTTCCCTTGGAATCAGACATTATTATACTTTGTAGGCGACAGGGGAATCCCGGAATACAAATGCCTATTCAAGAAAAGCAAATATCGGCTACATGAACGTGTGTACCATATAAACGGGGATACACGCACGCACACACACACACACACATGCATACTTGTATTCTCATACGTGCGTGCGCTCACTCACATTTTCATTTTTTATACATTCGCGCATACAGAGGGACATTCAAGTACACCAACTCGCTTATACAGAGTAATACAATACGCACACACACGCATACACGGAGGGAAATACATTTAACGACACACGCACACACTGGGCATTATATTTAACTGCACACGCAGCAATACATTTGACCACGCACACACACACATACCTAGCAATATATTTGAACACACGAGGAGAAATCCATTTGAACGCACGCACGTGCGCACACATACAGAGAAATCCACCCGACACACACATAGAGAAATCCATCCACCCCACACAGAGAAATCCATCCACCCCACACAGAGAAATCCATTCCCTCCTCCCCACACTGAGAAATCCATCCCTCCTCCCCACACTGAGAAATCTATCCCCTCCTCCCCACACTGAGAAATCTATCCCCTCCTCCCCACACTGAGAAATCCATCCCTCCTCCCCACACTGAGAAATCCATCCCCTCCTCCCCACACTGAGAAATCCATCCCCTCCTCCCCACACTGAGAAATCCATCCCCTCCTCCCCACACTGAGAAATCCATCCCCTCCTCCCCACACTGAGAAATCCATCCCCTCCTCCCCACACTGAGAAATCCATCCCCCCCCCCGCATACAGTAATAAATTTGGACATGCACACTGATAACCACCTACACGCTGAAATAAATTTAACCACACGAGCACACACACAAATATATTGAATCACTCACGCACGCACACACAGATATACCATAACATGAATACACATACGGATAAATACATTTAAACACGCAGTACAAAGAAAGTGAGAGAAATATACTTGAACACGCATACACACACACAAAAATACACTTGAACACGCATACACACACACAAAAATACACTTGAATACGCATACACACACACAAAAATACACTTGAATACGCATACACACACACAAAAATACACTTGAACACGCATACACACACACAAAAATACACTTGAATACGCATATACACTCCGAGAGAAATGCATTTATTCACTCATCCACACTCAGAAAAGCATTTATACTCATGCATACTCACTGAGAAAAGTGTTCAAATATACGCACGCACTCACACAGAAAAAAAACATTTAGAGAGAAGAGGGGGAGATATAATCTTTCACATACACACACGTATGCGCGCACACGGGAGGAAGAAAGAAAAGGCAATCATGTATACACAGACATACACGCGACCGTACACGCTCCGTGCGCGTGCGACTGGTGACAGCTGCGCTGACGACGACCAATCAGTAAGGGAAGGACGAACAAAGAAACTGTAACCAGCGTCATTGATAGGTAAAGCCCCTCCCATAAACTTCAAGGCACACGCGTACAACCACCTGTGGTATCTGATCCACAGGTTGGAACCAACTCCTCTCCCTCCGACTTTTTATTGTTCACGGACACCGCACCTCATCACCACGTCTTTTCCCCGTCTTTCTTTGTTCCCGTTTACTCCATTCAAACCCTTGAAATAAACCTAAAAATCGGCTTGTGAAAGAAACAGTGATAACTTGGGTGTTGTTGATCTATTCTCACTAATTTGTAGTCAGCCTGCAACTATCCTTTTTATTGCTTAAAATTTAAAAAAATGATAGATAGATATAAGCCCTAAAATTGTTGAGTCATTTTTGCAGATTCTGAGTTTTCTTTTTTTTTTTTTTTTGATGAATTGGACTTTGTAGCGTTTTAGCTCCTCAGTTACGACAAAAGTAAATGGACACTTCTATCTTTTTTAACAAGTCTTTTGTCAACGAATCTAAACCAACCTTTCTCAATCTTTTCAGACAGGAAGACCCTCGTAAATAATTTGCACATTTCAAGGAACTCCAGCATAAAAAAGAACATATGTACAACTAACGAACCCAATGTGCTCAAATATTTTCAGTATTCTACATCGTACATGAAGATAGGGTGCTACATATTTGTTCAATTTTGGAGAACTTTCTCAGGTACTCTATTTTTCAAGTCCCGTATCACCCAAAGGGAATTCGATATATAAAAAAAAAATGGAAGCCAGTTTCCTTGAAAAAAACATTGGTAAGCTTAGCTGACTTTGCATATAATGTTTTTCACAAACTGTGTATTAGAAAAAAGCATAAGAACTCAGAAGGCGAACATATAACATAATTATCAATTAACTGTTTCATACAAAGAAAAACATGATTTTCCAAAAATAGAATATTGATTAATGAAACTGAAGTTTGGAAATTTATTAGCAACTAGCAGGTATACCTGACATAGCTCGGGGGGAAAAAACTTGAAATATGACCGAACAGGAAGAATGCAGTATAGACTCCCTGTCGACCTTTCAATGATCCTGTAATTCGAAACCATATATCTATTATGTTTTTATCGATGCTAACTCCACGTACAAATTAACCTTCAAGAATGTAATTGTTCGGCTGCAAAATGATAGGAAAAATTTATTTGAATCCCCAACTGGCCTCTGGGACGATTCTGCGTAAAAGAATATTCGAAATATTCCATCTAACCAATTAAATTTGAACTAATCCGCTCGACCATTTGCCAGGTTAGAATGTTTTTCTACTCTGTAGTAAAATCAATATCATGCTAAAAATTGCTTCAGCTGTCTAGAAATTACAGAGAGTACACCAGGTGACCTCCAGCATCAACCTCACATTGTCTATAAATTTTGCCATTTGCCAAATTTCTTCATTCTAGGAGGAAAATTGTGGCCAACAACTTGGGAAATTGACCAGAAATGACATCGAATGACCCCCGATTTCTAAATATTTTGGTTATTAAAGAATTCACCTCTATGCCAAATTTCGGTTTCATAGGTACGAAAGATGCAAAATCGTGGCTAACAACTTGGGACATTGGCTAAAAAGGACCAGAAATGACCTCAGGTGATCTTGAATGACTTTTTGAGACCTGTACAAAATTATACGCAAGATGAATTTAACTAAGAAATTTAGTTGCATGCGGGTGAATCAAATTCTATTATAAGTCATTTAGGATGATTGACACCAAAATACTTCTAGAAGTACTGTTCTAGCTCACCCCGTCTTCGAATTAACTAACACTACACCAACCTTTCGAAATCTGAGAATTTCTTTTCCAACTCTTGGTCACATTTCGTCTTAAAGGTTTACTCCTTCAATTGGTTGGCTCCATTTTACAGGGTTATTCAAACTTATAATTGGCTTTCATAGAAACAGAAATACTTTTATTCTAAGCGCCATTGTTCATTCTCTTTCTATAGATGTTGAATGTTACTTGAAATTTTATCACCGAAAAATTGCTTCCTTCTCTGCCTCGTCAAGAAATGCGTAATGGACAATGTTTGATTTCACTGAGCCGTTGAAGCTGTTATAACAAATGCCGGAAACTGTTCTTTCTTCCTTAAAGTCCACGGCTTGATTAGACTGAGATATTTTTAGTGCTCTTAAAGCAAGGTATTCTTAGGGTAATCCTACGTAAACCAAGAACTAATACTGAGTTCAGAGGAAGAAAAGATGCACCTTGCTGTGGGACAATAGCGAGTTAGTCTAGCAGACTATTATTACTGTGTACGAAGTTCGATTCTTATTGTTTCCCCTGCATTTCTTACCTTGTGCTACACTAAGCTAAGCTTAACGAATATCTATAAAGAATACTTGAGAATTTCAATCCAGATATAAGCGCATATTTCCATGAAAAGGACGCCGAATAGCGCAGATATTTGTAGAAATTTTATATAATTGCGTATTTTTCTCTAAATCTGAATAGTTGCTTTTGATGCACCATAATCTCCGACATTGAATATTGAATAATAGTAGTGATGGTGGTCTGATAGACAAAATCTCTGACCATTACTTCATGGTGAGACACTGCTTTTCTGCTTCTAGGTTTCGTTGTATTATTTAGGGTGTAGTATTGTAATTATTTACAGTCAGATATAGGGTCGAATTCGCCACACAGTTGTAATGGTCTGATAGACTGATTCGCTAACCATTAGCAAAGAAGCCAATCAATCTGTAATACAGTAAACTCGTTTTAACGGCACTCATCCTGACGGCACTATTTATAACATGCGCGTTCTAACGGCTTGTTGTTTTTTTCAAATTCTTGCTAGACTATTGTTGGGGATTAGTTTTTTGATTCATTCATTTTATTTGCTCTCCTGTGACCCGTATAATGGACATTAGACCGTGACACGGTTATGAAAACTTATTGTTGTTAGTATCCCATTATCAAAACACTTCGTACCAAATCCACCCATTATAACGACACTCTGAAATCCTTAGGGTGCCGTAATAACGAGTTCTCTGAATAATCTAGTAGGTAGGTCGGCTAGAGAGGACGCAACAGATGATCTTATTAAATGTTTACTGTCGCCTTTTTTATTTTATTAGTTTTTCCCTCGCAAATGCATTATATTAGTTTCGTTTCTAGGTACGCACATTTCTATATGCAACAGCTGCCGTGTTAATTTTACAGGCGAAACGTGACTTACAATTTTTTTTAAAGTCCCGAAAAGGAAAGAATAAAATGAAGATAAATCCATATTTTCTGTTTTTCCAAAAAGAGTTTCTGTATACCGGTAAACGTTGATTATTTTCATTTGCAATGGTCCTTCTTATCCACGGTTCAGTTAACCGAGGCCAAACATAGAAATGAACAATTCATAAGTTTTATTTTATGGTCCCTAACGGCAAGAATACTGGCCATGCAGACGTACTAAAGAGAGGCTGCAAGGTGGTTCCTTCGAGTGAAAAGGGTAAATCTATCGATTTAACAAGGGGGGAAAAAACGTATGCCAAGGTTGTTAAGATAAGAATAAACCTTTCAACCGTCAGATCTTTCATTACAATATATTTTCATAATTGTTCTATTTTATTATTGAGTGTTGGTGTTAATCTCTTAATGTGTGTAATTCATAAATTAAACTTTATTATAAGTATGTTTGAATGGGAACAAAAAAAAACATAGTTCAACGTATGGTTTGGTACTATCCGCGGTTTCAGGCATCCGCTTGGGATCTTGGAACATATTGCCCGCGGATGAATTAGGTTTACTGTAATTTCTTCTCAATGCAACAGCTGCCTGGCTTATTTTAAAGGCGGGGCGAGGCTTAACAAAATGAAAAAAAGGATTATTTTTTATTTATCAGCTATACAGTCTTGTTGTTACTGGTGGTGTTGCATGCATATAAATATTCGTTCAACCCCCCCCCACCTACCCCAAGAGGGAAAATGCAACTCGGGGTCTGTTTAAATGTGTGTCGATGGTGGGGGAGTCGTACACGCGTATGTAAGTGGTGGCAAAAACAATCTATTTCCACAGGCTTTTGCTGCAGACTTCAGGGCGTACCCTACACCGTTTGTGCAATGTTGGGGATGCGCTGCCTGGGATACGGAGGTCCCAGGAGCAGGCACGACCAAAGCTGACCGTTGCCAAAAGCTCTGTTGGGAGTTTGAATCCAGTCGTTTAATGCATTAGCGTGTATTTCATGAGGTTGCTTCGATGAGTAGAAGCTAAACTCCGGAAAAAAATCCACTCTATACGCGTAGCTTACCTTTTTTTTTTCTTTTGACCGGAGCAAAATTCCAATTATTCCAGTCTCATCTACATCCGTCCGGAGATCAATGATGTAGAAACTTACCAAAGAAATATCAGATTTTGATTTTTCTTTTAAAGTCTCCTCATTTAACACGCCACGTATATGTCTATGTTTCTGCCTGTAACCACTGTCATGGGAGATAACTATTGAATGCTAATTAAAGAGATGTCTTCCTTATTTTCTTTTTTAATTCTATTTATTCAATATTCTATCAAATACGTTTGAAATTCGGGTTCCATCTTCGTTTTCGTTGAAAATAAACAAGAAAATGCAAAGTAACATTATGTTTTGGGTATTTCTTTTCCAAGTACAATGCAATTGCAAACTTATTTAGATTCCTATCGCCAGTTTTACAGTATGAGTTAACTAGTGCCACGATTTTAAAAAAGATATGCTAAAATGTACCCTGGTGAGTGGTACTCATCTCAAAATCTTACGTAAAATGATCAGGAGGTAATTGAATTTTGGTAGGGTAGCTATCTCCGTTTTCGATAATATTCAATGGCTACATTGTTAGACCTGGTACAACGGCCAAAACGTTGTGATGAAGATCAAGACGACGTAAATGGTCAGAATGAATATGTATATTATTAACCGTACTTCGCCCCAGAAATGTATACAAAATATCAAAAGAACTTGCTGATTTGGACAAATCGCATATTCTCCACGTTCATAAAAGGATATAAGGTAATTTCGGGAATGTGGTTTGCAATAGCTCACGCAATTGCTTCCATCGTAATTTACCCGCGACGATTAATTTTTTTTTTTTTTTGTCAATGGTCAAGATAAAAATCGCTGGCACAGTGCACAGGGATTCAAATTTATCTAAAGGGCATCAGACCGAAATAAAATGAACAGCTCCAGTCGGAATTCGTACCCGAATTGACAATTCACTTGTTCGTGCTGATAACCGTTTACGCGACCTAGAGAAGAAAATGACACGAAAATAACTAGAAAATAAGATAGGGATTTAAAAGAAAATGTGAATAAAACAACAGTCAGAAGATAACAAGAATGACAACTTTGGTGCAGCAGATATCCAGGATTAGAAATTATGTACGAAAAATTAAACCCTCCCAGTGGCCAGACTGTGAATGAATTTTGATGTTAGTAAGCACGCTTGACACGACAAGAAATCATCGAAAAAGATTGGCTAGTGTAAATATTGAACGAGTTATGGCATTTTATAGATTTGGTGGCCATCTTGGATAATATGTCTTCCCAGTGGTCAGACTGTGATAGGCTTTTAGTATTTTATTGAGCACACGTGATACCACTAATAACCGTTGAAGAAAACCTTTGTGGGTAAGGTGTTTTTTTTCTTTTCTTTTTCATAAAAGCACTCGACTGTGAGAAATTACTGCAAATAATGATGTAATAAATTCTGCTGTGTAAATTGCCCATTGCATCGTTGAAAAAACTGGCAACATATTTTTTCCGCATTTGCTGTAAACGTACTTTGATATTTCGACGAGATATTGCTTGTAATATGATCGACATTTTACCAAACACTAATTGTATAAGCAAAAGAAGTCTTTTTTTTTTTTTTTTTTTCTTAACGTATTCTTTTTACATTGACCTTGATCTAAATGCATTACCTTAGGTTCTGGTGATCTTGAAAGTATCACCAGATGAATGGGTGTTCCCAATTTAGTTGAGAATATCACCTTAAATGTTTTCCCTACTCTGTTTGATTTCAAAATCAAACGTGTTTGAACATTGGACCCGGTCAAGTTGTGGTCATATCGAAATCGTCCTCTCACGATATTCAGAGGTCAAATCTGCCCTCAACCCCTAACAGGGTGCTCATTTGGTCAAAATTTGAGAGCTTATCCGCTGCACTATTTGTTGAGCTCAACAACTGTACAAATTGAACTAGCCATAAGCTAAGGCAGTGGTTCCCAACCTCCGGGTCGCAAAACATCTGTTGCATGCGGGCTATGAGGAAAGTAATGGTTTGGCGATATCTCTTTGTGAAATAAAAACAAACAATTTCCTCAGATCTCCATATTAAAATCGTTAGATTAACCCTTTCAGAAACAAAATTGAGTTCATTAGGCACTTATAAGTGACATATACTTGACTTATCACCTCAATTCCGGTCGTGACCCCCTCCCCGTAACCGGTTCGCTAGGATGTTGTCAGTATGAAACCGATCCTTGGTGCAAAAAAAAAAAAAAGGTCGGGGACCCTTGATCTAAGGCACCCCCCAAACAAAGCAATCGCACAAGGAAATAAAGGATTAAATGGTGGGGGGACAGTCCAAAGGTCTTTATATCTACCAACAGGCGCATTGTGACCCTTTCTCTTTCTTTTCCTCTGGTGAACAAAAGTTACAAGCGTACAATAGAACAGGTGTAGAATGGAATTTCCTTTTTATGAAAGTGGACAGGTGAAAGATGTTTACTGTGGTGCGTGCTGGTTGGCAAGGTAGAGTGAGGAGAGGGGAAGCGAACCTGAGGCTATACATTCGTACCTCAGGTGTAATAATCTATTTTGATATTCAACAAGGGAGTACTATGTAACATTAACACTCACCCTCTCTCTCTCTCTCTTTCTCTCTCTCTCTCTTTCTCTCTCTCTCACAAATACAATATGGGCGATGCATGAATCAAGGATAGTATATGACATTGCCTGGGTTGCTAAATCAGCCATTTTTGGCTAGATCTTTCCAAGTTTAGCCGATAAAAATCTACGATAGATTTAAAATAAAAGTTAATGTATCATTTTTATTATAATTTTTTTTTCTACGGTCTTAATGTAGATATTTCATGTTATAAGTAGGTTTGTAATAAATGCATATGAATTTTCCAGTCAAGCTATAAAGCTAGCTGGAAATAGTGATATTCGGCAGTTTTTAGCCATTTTGGAAACACTTTCAGCTTTAAATAAAAAATCACACTTCGTAACACTCGTCGAAGCACTGGACAAGATAGATTAGGAATAACAAACTTCCAATATGAAAAAGGAAAAGCAATGTAGTTCTTAGTACTGTATCATTCTAACACCTACGTTCACATAAATACCTGATGCAAAAGTTCCCAGCATTGTCTTTTAACTCAGTCTGTCACAAGGCAATACATTAGGATGTGTAACTCACCACAGTGGTCTGCAAGCTTAGCACGCTGACTGTTGTTCCATATAGAGACGCTCAAAACGATAACTATAGGTAATTACCAAGCCTAACTTTAAACGTAGCATACAGCCACAAATATAGGACTCCTGGTGAGGATCGAACTCTCATGAGTTGTAAATTTTGAGACTAGCTTGTTAACCATTGCTCCACGACGAAGTGGCCAAAAATGGTTATCATATCAAGTTGTTGCAAAAGTTCCTAGAACCATCTTTTACATGGTTTTAGTGTTTTTGACATTCAGTCAGCTCTTTATCGCTTGTGCGTGCGTATTTTTTACGAATTGCTTGAGGAAACACCACTTTTTCACTCTTGCAAAAAAAAAAAAAAAAAAAGGCGAAAAACGTTCAGCGTTTATTTGCAGCAAGCCATTACAGAGGCAGTTGACACACATTTCTACTCTCGTATACATGCCAGTCTCCAGTACCCCCACCCCACCCCAATCTCTGAAAACTCAGGGAATGCTCAAAAAATAATACCTGTATAAATTATTATTAAATCCTTCTTCGTTTTACACCATTACGAAATCTTTTCATAGGAACATTCCTCTTTCGGGGAGGTACTTCTTGATTCTAAGTATTTTCGTTAATAACTTTTGGTTAGTCCGTTTTTCTATGTTATGAAAATAGAGTTAAAGTCCCATTTGAGGCTCTTTCTTTATTCTTACTTCGCGCAACTCGAACGGCTAAAAGGTATTCGATCTAAAACAGTGATCCCAAGATGAGGACAAGGCTATTTGGTAATAATGAAAGTCGTGGGGACATATATATATATATGAGGTAGGGTTTTTCTGCACTTCTATCGATCAAGTAGAAAGCTTGAAATGAGCTCCAAGTTGAGTCGAATGATCCAAGATGTGCTCTCCCACTAATAGAATCACAAATCGAAGAACTAGTAGCAAAAAATTTAAACCAGAACTGATCACATTGATGTGTATATCAATTACGATAGCAGAATTCTTATCTATTGTTATAAATTGGGATTTCAAATGATCTGTTTCCAATTATTTCTGCTTGCTTTCTTTGGTTTACAAATACTCAGCAGCAGTTTTACAATTGTGACAATAAATTAGTTCTTATTATAAAGCTATCTAACTATACACAAAATAAATAATTATTTGAAATTATTCTTTGTACACAACTTACTAGAAACTAGTTATCTTATTAACAATAAGTGGAGAATTACCTTGAAAAGATTAGGAACCACTGGCATAGAAAGTTTTGATACAATACAACTGTAAGATGAAGAAAAGATTATCTAAGAATCAATAACGAAAATGATTCACTTTGAAATTGTTTAAGACTATTAGTCGTCCATAGAAGTCAAGTTCAAGTTTCGTCGCAAGCTATTTTTTGAAACCTATTTTATACTATTTATTTCATCAGTTGAATGAAATGACGGGTGAAAAATTAGTTACAAGAAATTGAACTTCATGGTTAGGAACTTACAATCGATCCCATCACCACTGATCTTTATCAACAAAAAAAAAAAACGTTAGCTGCGCGCGAAACAGGTGTAACCAGTCTGATTTTTGGCCGGTACGGAGAAGCAAAAGCTCGCATTTTTTCTTTCAGGGGGAGGGGCTACACTCTTAGTAAGACTTCAAGGGTGTGGTGAACAAAATTATGGGACCACTCCCTAAACCCAAGCAAAATGTCCAGAGTATCATCGTGCCAAGAGATATTTCTCCCTGGCCCTCCGCTCAGTCCCCCAGTGACGTCATTGCTAACAGGTGCGGTTGCTCACGTTAGAAAAATTTCGTGTCCCGAAAGTACAGACTAATTTTTGAGCCAGGGACTTCAGTAGACCCTCTCCGTTGGTACACCGTGACAGTTTTTCGGAACTCTGATTTTTAAGGTCCAACAATTGCGTTCAGTGAATTAATTCTCCCCTCCACCATTTTTCTGATGATAATAAAAAAAAAAACTATCCAATGTTCTCGATTGAATAATAGCATGGTTGCATCATGTATTATTTTTCTCACCCCCCCCAAAAAAAACTTCCAATTTCTGAGTATTACTTTTTGGGGGGTTAAAATGATATTTTTCTTTTATTTTTAGGGATTGGGGCTAAAAATTTATCATTATGCCTTTTTTGATTTCTGCATCAGTTGAATTTTATGGTATATTATTTATCTTCGTGCTCAAGTTGACAAAATCTGATTTGAACTAATGAAAAAAGAAGTTGTATTGTTAGTTCTCTGGTGTGCGAGACAACCCACGCTTTTCAGATTCAATTTCTTTAAATTTAGTTTCGCGTGTCTCTTTCAAGTATTCCTTTAATAGTAACTCACTGGACAACTGTAATGACATGCGAAGTAAATTGAAACCAATGTTATAATTAGTATTAATTACTTCTACTTTCTATATTCCTGTGGTCTACTATGACAATAACTTCATTTTTTTACTTCAGACTTATGAGGAGAAGTAATGAATGAATGGCAGTTATTGAGAAATTTGAGTCCCCTTTACTCCCATTCAAGCATAAGCGCCCCATTCCGTCCTTATTCTTATGCATTACATTGCAGGTGTGAGTGAAGAGGAAGAAGGGAAAGGATGCAAGATATGAGGAGAATGAATGAGAATCTAAAAGCGTTAATGTCGTACAAACAAAGAGGCATATAATAGTATCATTTCTTGTTTACATTCTCTCTTAACATCTATCTTTTCCTCTAGCACTTCTGGTGAGTATCAAATAAGCGTGCAAAGTATTGCCAAATGTGCAATGAACATCCTGAAATGTGCTCTGTCATTCCTCATTTTTTTTTTTTGTAGTAATGAAATGACACCATGGTAGCGGTTTGGTCAAGTGTGGGTTTGATCTCATTCCATGATTGTGATATGTGCAGTGATCAATTTTTCTTGTTATATACCCTGATCCATACTCATGTATAATTGATCAACTCCATGCTAATGTTTCCTTGAAACAGTTGAATGATCTCAATACATTAAATATTCAATATTGCTATTGAATGTAGAATCGCATTTATTTATTTATTTTATATATTTATTCATTTTCCCGTTCCCCTATATTCATAGGAGCCAGCACGCCCAAAATCATGGCCATAGAGCGTAAGTAACAGTTATCGCCCTTGTTGAAATTGGTTTTGCCCGATTCGTGATTGATCGTTTGGAATGGCTTTCTCTGGCTTGTCTTTTCTCTCACCGATCCCACCCGTTTCGGGAATCAGGGGTCGGGGTATCGATTTACTAACTCTGAATTGTTCGTTTTGTTTTCACTAACGATAACTTATACTATCCCAATCAGTCAGGTCGCAGCTCTGACTAAATTGTTATTTTTAATTGTTCTGTGTGAAGATTTGACTAAATCCTATTTTAAATTGTTTTTCGTTATTGGTGCTACATACAAAGCAAGAAATAAGAACGCATGCCTTGTTGCCGTCGAACAATATCACTGCAAGTGGAGTTTGTTCCTTCTGTTTCTACTTGAGGCAATGTTTGTGTTATGTTTGTCTTGGCTTTATTTTCTAGTGCATTGTTAGAATTAACATTACATTTGCATGGATTTTTATTATCTGTTCATTAATTATCGTTTATCGATATTCTTTGTCTTCTGCCTGATTTGTTAACCGACCTTTCGAGTTACCAGAGTCCTGGCGACATATGTTAACACATTTGTTCGTACCTAGCTTTCTAAAATTAGTAAACGACAAAAAAAGTACTCCGATGGATAACCGATTTGAACATATCTTGTCTGAATTTCTGAGATGAGAAATTTTCCTTGTACAGATTTGTACGATCTGGTGGAATTTTTTAGTCTTAAACCTAGCGTCACTTTTTTCCTGAACAAAAGATCCCATATGATGTTCTTTTCTGTGCCAGAACTCCCGAAGCGGTTAGCCATTTTAGTCTCCATCATTGCTTTCTACTTATCATTCTGAATAAGTTCCACTGGAGTTGGTGACCCCTACTTTTCCAAATGCCATCTTACGATGAATACAGAACGATCTTTTTAGTCAGCCCAGTATCATACTTTCTGATGAAAATTGCATTTTGCTCATAATTCCTTTAGGACTTATTGAATTTTCGTGTTTCGATTAAAGTCGCCTTCACTTCAAAGTTTATCCTGTTGGGTGGATCGTATTCACTCGCTTCCTCACAAGTGTAAGATGTGACACAAGGTCGTTTTTAATGAGAGGTTCCAGTTACGGGAAAGCTGCAAAAATTGCTAGAGTCCCCCACAACTAGTGCTGCGAAGGCATCAGGGCAAGCGTGACCCATCCCTTTCAGTGCGATGGGACGGTACTGCTCCCTCGAGACTTGACCGAGTTATTTTTTGAGGTCAGAGGGCGAATCCCCGACCTCTTGCGCTTAATAATACCGTGCTTCAGTAAGCCATCATGGGCCACAATTGCACCGGCGTCAAGCCAAAGCGTGTACTTTTGGGTGAATCATCTGTTAGCGAAGTCCACTTTTCAGATATGAATGAAATGAGCGCACTTGATAGAGGTCTGATTCCGTCTTGATAAGCAGTTGATATGCTACGCCACTTTCGTGCTGTTGCTTCAGCAGATGACTGTGGACAACCCTGATCTCTCTCATCGAATATCATTTGGCTGCCATTAGATTTGTCCCACTTAGTCACGTACGTTTTTTTTCTTTTTCACCGGAACGAACGAAAAGATCAATCAATCGTGTGAAACTGGTTGTCCTGTGGTGTGAGAAAAAAAAGTGTCTTTTCCACTCTCTCTCTCTCTCTGCACTCGACGGTTGATTTATTGATTGCAGGTTCGACACAACAATCGACAGACAACAGCTTTTCATTGTATTCTCTTTCATCAGATTCCAGGTTTTGTTTTGTTTTTAGATGTGTCCATACATCTCAATAAGACGCTTTTTGATCGGTCGGTTCCAGTTACGCTAAACAATGGAAAGGGGAAAGAATAGGTGTTACATCATTAAAAGAACATCTATTCCTATCATTTTTTTTTACCAGCTGCTTTGATGTCATATTAGAATGTACGAAGTCCGAATTTGTGTTTAAAAAAAAATGGCCATTTACGAGTTTTATTGAAAATAAAATTCTCAGAATATTTCATTGTCGTAATATTTTACAAGTACGAAAATCGATCGACCCAAAGGAAGACAACTTGATTTTCTTCATCCTTATGCTACTACTACCCCGGATGGTGAACATATCGTTGAACTTATGGTTCTTGTTTTTTAAAACGTTGACTGCTACCATGGAAGGTGCAATGTACAGCGCAACAAGATGAGCATGTACCGAAAGGCTGAAACTGAGTCCAGTACGTTTCGGTAGTTGTTTATATTGCCTTGAATGAAATTGCAGAATGGACTCACATGAATACACAACAAGCCACAAGACACATGTGTGCGTCGCGTGGCAGTGAACTTGTTAAAGTACATATCTTGTAGATTTAATAGGGAAACATCAGCTCGTTTTGCTAGCTCAACTCTTCGATCGAAACGTTGTGATTGAGACAGAGACGAGGAACTTGGTCCGAAAAAAAAATTAGTGTATAATAACGAAGGAAATTATTTATTTAATGTGGGGATAATATCCCAGACCAGCCATTTGCAGAAAATATTTACCTAAGAGTAATGTGCTGAACAGAATGAAAAATGGTGATAACGGCAATAAATCACGGAAGCAAATACATGAGAATATAAATTGTCGTCTGCAACGGCTCAGATCTCTGTTTATTTTATCGATTTTACAGTGATTGTTTCAAGGCTAAAACCCTCAACGGTGGTAAATTAATGGAGCTGATTGTCTGACACTTGTTTTTTTAGTAACCATAGTCGCGTATTACATTTTTTGTCATTTTGGGGGGTTCTGTTTCTGGGATTTTTTTTTCCGTATGTAGCTTGACCAAGAATTCGCAAAATAACCTCTAAATTCCAGTTTATTACAATATTTATTATTGGTCTCGTGTGTGTTCCTACGAAAAATATACTTGTTCTTGATAGGTTTTTATCATTTTTTTATGATAACTCTTTGATCTGTTTGTATACGAATCTTGGTGAGAAGTGTTCAATCCCCAGAGTATCTCAGTATGAATTTATTGACTAGTACTTCTTTCATCTTAATTTTAGTTGCATTCTATTGCAATTATTCAGACCGTCAATGAACGACAATGAGTTAACAGCTCATATCGGCAATGAAGAATAAGCTCTGAGCGAAGCGTTTGATAGAGTAATTGGCGTTTGGTCAGTGATCAGAAACAACGGTCTCGAATTCGTGTCCCTATTACATTGGCAAGCCTGCTTGTGTATGGCAACTGATTTACCAACCGAGCTACAAGAACTCTTACGGCTAACAGAAGATCTAATCTAACCCTTAGACCAATCCTTTATTTCCCCCGACCACTTGACCCCTATTTGTTATTGTTTTGACGTGCACTTATTGCAGTCATATTAATATCATTGTTGTTATCTTTTTATTATTCAATAAAGCATTGCCAACTGTTATTAGTTTCTGGTTAGTATTCCTTTCCTTTTAATTTTGGTTGTTTTTCGTCGCAATAACCCTGACTGCCCGTCTACGACAGCGAATCCCTGAATGAAGGGGGACTTTACGCTGTAACTGATGGTTCCGAGCTTTATCTTTGAGACAGTGGTTTTAGACATTTATAGGTTTAAGCTAAGGTATATCAAATATTAGATTGAATGCGTTGAGTGAGATTTATATCAGCTTTCTGCTCTCATTTTTTCTTTTTAAAATGGTATCTTTATCTCTAATTTCCTACTCTATCATTGTCACTATAGTGAATTTGACAGCTCAAGAAAATCTCCGTATTGTGAACTTTTAATAGGAGTCAACGTTTTTGTTGGGGCTATTTAGTTAGGAATCATTTTTCGACTTTCAATTTCTCTTCTCTTCCTTTCAGGTAATTCTTGATAACGAATCTCTTAGAATAGAATCTTGGATTCTGGACAGCTATTGCTAGTGGGTCAGAATCTGTAACCAGTGGTATGCAATATTGACGGAGAAGGACCACTTTTGTTGAAGATGTAGTTTTTGTCTAAATCAATTTTCGCATTTAACCATTGTTGAAGAACCTCATATTTCTGACAGCCTACGTGTGTGTTTCAAGACACCCAATCCATTCGAGGGTTTTTAGTATTTCCACAACGTAGCTCAATCTGGCACAGGGTAATCAAAAGTTGACACTCGTTTGGATAGAACTCCCTATACATACGAATTGGTCAGCGAGACAATTTTGCCAACCATTGCACCCTGTTAGACACCCAATCCACCGTGTGGTCAGTTGTGTGGTTGTCTCTGTGTGTATGGTCATTTATGGTCGAAGAGACCTTGGATTACTTGAGCGCGTTATTCCAGCTCGCCTTTTGCTCAGCTAAAACATACTCCCTTCCCCGCGATTATTCATACCAGCCCCGACCATGTGTGCTTTGTCTACCTGTCCACCACAAGTATAATTCTTTCCAATGTGGCAACTGACTACTGTATCGCTTCAACCCGTACGACTATGCACAGAAGCTTATTAGTAGAAAAGTAAGTACTTGAACAAACGGCATTTATCTGGTTTCATTTTGGCATTTTGATGCCCTATCGTAGAAGTGATTTTTAAAAGAAAATCTTGACACATGAGAAAATTATGTTTTTGTTTTTTGTTAGTTCGAATTTATAGGCCTTCTCTTCTTTCGTTATCTTATCCGCTTTGCATAAATGTATGTTTTTTCCTTAATATCATTACAGAGGAATACACTCATTGTGATAACTTGAGTCAGGATTTTTTTTCTTCATAACAATAACCAGCTGATAACATAATGCAAAGGACATACAAATGAGAACAATTTTCATTCATTGTTGTTATTAACTAAATTCATTATCATAAACGAATTCGCAACGTATATGATATCAATGTGAATTTTGAATCCATTTCATCTTGAATAAATGTTTTGGACCGTATGATTTCGACAATAATAACTGCTTGATAATATTATCTGATTATTATAAACTGCTTTCTCTGTATTTTTAAAATTACTGATTAATACCTGTGAAAAATTGAGATATATTTTTGAAGAAAAAGTGCAGAACTCGTTTCTGTGGAAGAGTCTGTTGTGTCGAATGGTGGATAGGAGGCATTTTTATGAGCCAAATTGTTACCTTCAAGTGGAAGAGCCCATTGTTACGGACAGAGAAATAGGGAAATCACTCTTCATCATAAGATAATATATAAGATAAGAGATGCAAGCTTGACTGCCGCAGGGTCAAACTCCACTCTTACTTCTCTTCCGATTGGAAATGATTATTGCAACTTTTGTATTGCATGCATAATAAATGAAAAAATATTGAAAAAAAAAACAACAACATTCTTTTAGTATAAATGTATTTATTAGAATGAAATAAACCCTTGCGTATTTGTATGATATTTTTTCGTAAGTATCTAAGACTTGCCAATTAGGCTCTGATTTCAAATCACTCTAAGGAAATGTTAATTTTATACCTCTGTTTGGTTAAACGTGACGGGACATAAACCGTGTAGGGTATACTAATATATATATATATATATATATATATATATATATATATATATATATATATATATATATATATATATATGTTATTTGAAAGTTGTTTGTTTTTGTTACGTTACGGTAAAAAAAACGAGTCAAGCCTCCGACTTTGGCTGCAGTTTGACAAAAATCCCATTCAATTGATTCATTATTTTTTAACTATTGATAAGAGTATCTTTACGATGGAACCTTGCTTTTTTCTCTCTTTGTAGATACCGTTTCCTACACTATTAATAGTGTCGGAACATTCATGACTCAAGTTGGAGGATACGAGCCTTTCATTATAAAAATAGCAATACACCATAATTGAAGAATTTTATTGCAAAAAATCCTAAAAGCCAAGTAAAAGTGTTTGGAAGCTTTGGGGTGTCTTTTTTATCAATTTACAAACCTAGCAAATTTTGTTTTCTTTGATATTTACCTTATCATTGCCACTACTGTTCGTTCTATTCATACTTCTTCATAAATTTTGAGTATGTACACTGTGAATTCGACTTTAAAGGTCTCTGTCACCCACCCACACACACACACACACACACACACACTATATATATATATATATATATATATATATATATATATATATATATAATCAAGAAATGGATATATCATCCGACAGAATGATTATCAATTGCGTTATATCATATTGAAACTCCATTTGAAATGAACTCCTGTTATTACTCGATGAATGTATCATTTGGCCTAGACAACATGAAAAGAATAAACAATTGAAGGAAATGGGGCTCCTGCAGGAATCGAATCTGCGACCAATAGGATAGCTGCTTACCATTGAGCTTAACAGCCACCAGTAATGCTAAGGCCCAAATACCTGTTTTAACTACAAATTCTTATTTTTTGTTGATTCCTCTGTCTACATATGCTCTATTTGTTTATTTCTGCTCGGGTAGTTAGGTTATAAAGAAATGGATGTATGCGACAGAATGATCATATTGAAACTCTATTTGAATTGATCTCCCATTATCACATTGTGAATGTATCATTTGGCCTAGACAATATAAGTAGAGTGTTTGACAAAAATCCCATCCAACGCTGTCTCGGTCAAATAATACATTCGCCGTGTAATAACGGGAGATCATTTCAAAGAGTTTCAAAGTAATATAACGCATTTATAATTATTTCTGTCTGATTTATGTATCCATTTTTTAATGATATAATTGTCTGTGTTGAGAAACAAATGGAGCAGATATAGACAGTGAGTGAACAAAATGAGAATTCGAAGATGAAGCAGTTATTTGGGCCTTTGTAATGCCGGCATCTGTTTAGCTAATTGGTAAGAACAATGCTACGTTGAAGCAGCTACCTATTTGTCGCAGGTTCGATTCTTGCTGCAATTTCTCCCGTTATCCTGATGTAACGTGCCCCCATGGAACTTTTCGGGAGTCGAAATGGCGTAAAGCGAAGGAAGAATCACCATTAATTTACATGGGAATAATTTTGAATGTCCCCTGAATAATGATATTTCACCAAAGAATTCAAACAATCCAATGCTATTGCTTGTATATTTATGTTTGATTTTCGCTTTGAAGGTTTTGCTGAAACATTGTGAAGGGTAATTAACATTCCAAATTTCGTGGAAAGAGGTTTAACAAAAGATTACATTTATAGCATACCATGCAAATGTGAAAAAGTGCACTAGGGAGACGATATGTACTGAATTCTAATCTAATGTGTCCATTTGAAATAAAGGGTTTATACTTCTGCCTCTGTCTCCCTGTTTCGCACATGCGCGCTAGAACTTGATCATGACAGGTTAAATCTTACCGGAACGTGTGAACCTGTTCTTTGTAATAACCTTACTGTAGTGTGCTCCCATAACCAACGGGATCATGATTCCCGCTGTCCTTCCATCGGAAGACTCTCTCATTTCTGTCTGTCTGTCTGTCTGTCTGTCTCTCTCTCTCTACGAATGAGAGAGATTTGGAGCTTTTCATCCCATTCTCTCACCCACTCTTCCAATTTTTCTCTTCACTCACTCACTCTTTTCTCTCACTCTCCCTTTTCTCTCTCCCCTTCTCTTTTCTCTTATCTGTCACCCGATTAATTTCCTATTATTTTAAATACTCACTTGAAACAATCACGTTTTTTTATCGAATCATATATTAAACTTATTTTTAAGTAAATATACAAAGAAAACTACTTTATGTATTTTATTTTCCTCAAAAAAGTTTTCCCGTACTTTTGAACTCAAAAAGATTCCCCTCAATTTCGCCTCCCAAAAGGGGGAAAAGTTTGACCAGAATATGAAGTCAGAGAAAAAAAAATGTAAAACAAGTTAAACAGTGTTATCAGAATATGAAAAAAATAATCAAATCAAAATTAACTTCCCCATAAAAGTGTCAGCAGATTAAAAGAAATTCTCTTATGAAGTCAAAACGTTCTCTTATGAAATCACAACCGTCTAGTTCGACGTCGTGTCTGATGAACACAAAGAAAGGGTTTCATTCTGCGTTTGTCATATCTGAAAGTGAACTCCCACCTAAAATATGATGAAACAGTTGAAACTACCCGGATTTGTTTAATTCTTCAAGTTGAAGCATTGGGAAGGCGTTGCGCTAAAAAGTATTCCTACCATGCGTCGTTGTTGGATTACATACATACAAACTGAACATTTTATTATATTAATTCATTTGTAGGATGATTTTCTCTTCACCAAAGATCCACTCTGTCTTCTGACCTTTGTTTTTTTTCCATCTCTATGCTTTGATCATTTGTAGTTTTTTTTTTCTCCAACTCAGTGGTGAATACAGTTAACTATCAAAATTGTTGACCTTCGACCTTTTCATCCCTAGGAAAGAAAACAATGCTGCCGAAGCAATTAATCGTTCGACACTCCACTCTGTGTCCTAATTTGTGTTGCTGGCAATGCCTTCTGAACTTTACATCTTTTAGGCTTGGGCCTTAAGTATCCGAGGTAATTACGAGGTAGTTGAGCAGACTCCTCCAGTTAGGGACTGGCGGAAGGTCATTCCTTGATATGTGTTAGTAGTGAGCTCTATATTCGGATGTGTGCACGTGATTTATACACACGGATGTATACATCTCTCATTATACAATCATGTGTCGGCGTGTACTCATATCCACACATATTCACATACACATACTCACTCGCATGTATCATTCATGTTCATTTAATATATTCACGAGGCTACAAGTGTTAGGCATCCAGTGAGAAACAAACACGCTGCTCAATATCAATTATGTATAGGTACATATAATTCAATAAGTCAATAGCCTAATGGTGAAAACAGCATTTATTTTTAGACAGCGAATATTCATCTTTCAACACAATCCCCTCCCTTGTCAATGCACTGAACTCAACGTTTCTCCATTGATCACATTGACTGAACTTTATGCAGTGAACATTTCAGATCAAAATTCAAATAATCGTTAGATTACGGACTTATTGATCTATAATTATTGATAGCTTTCAACTCGGTGACGAACACGATAATCCCCCAAGTTCCATATTTCTCTTTACACCCCTCCTTTCTATACACAAGGTTCCTTCCTCTTGTGGGCTTTGAGATGACTTGTTGGACCGCAGTTGATTTTCAGGTTTTACTGCAAACCATACAAGATTTTGGAATCACTATAGCATCTCCACCTAACCAAGAGACAGATCTGCGAATTGAGAACCATGCAACGTGCACATGAAAAAATTATGCTAGGCCTCACATGGAAAGACCACAAGACAGCACAGTACACCCAGAAAAAGACAGGAGTCAGGGGACATCATTGAATCTATTTAAAATCTCAAATGGCAGTGGGCTGGCCATGTTGCAAGAATGGCACACAACCGATGGATATCGCGACTCACGACATGGATCTCCCGAGATCACATGCAAAACCGAGGCCGGCAGAATATTAGATGAAGAGACGAGCTGGACAGAAAGCACTGACTCCGCAACACCCATGATAGAGAAGTGTGGGGAATCCTGGGGAAGGTCTATGTCTAACGTCGGACGTTAAGAGACTGATGGTGATAGCCTCTCCCTATTGTAATTGGCATGCGCTGTATTGATATGCCTGGTTACATCTGACTGCGACCGACAGACTTTATTATACAATGGTCATGATAAGAGGCTTGTATGTCTTGTATGAGATTTTAAATGATTTACCAAGCCTGCCTTAGACAGCAGAATACGACTGCAACGTGTGCAGTGTATATCAGCCCTTTCTCCGTTCCTCGACGTACATATACATATATATACTCGTGCACACTTGCATGTTTGAGTGTGTGTTTTGGTTTCTGGCCCTTCAGAGTTGGAAACCAATAATGATTAACTGGAGCTTGCACCGAGAGGGATTGAGGCAGGATACGCCTTAATGCCTGTGGAAATAGCCGACGGAACCAGATAGTTTCTGGATGACACTTGAGTTGTTCGCAAGATACCGCACATTAACAAAACCTTGCCACGTTTGTTTTCATGAGCTGGCAAATAAATACCTATGTTTCTTAGTGGACACGAGGAAGTAGCATTTATGCATTACAACTGGGTTATATATAAGTACATAGTTTCTCTTTTTTGCGTACGGAAATAACTTAATTTCCAAATATGAGAGATGTAGAGCCTTTTCATGAATAAAACACGTTGAATTTGTCTCCGTTAGTCTTTCAAATTAATGACACTAATAAAATATAATGTGGGACCTGGGTTTGACTTTTTACCTTATTGTGGGACCAAAAATCCTGTTATCTACACTTTGAATATTATTTTTAGTATCATAGTTATTTTTATCTTCAATGCTGCCGGCTAACATTTCCAATTATGTAGTGTCGTAAATAAAGCTACAAAGACAATTATGATATACTTGGGATATTACTTCCATCTTGTGACCTTTTTTCTCTCTGTTTTATTTTCAACCTTTGTGGTCTTTACAATTAAATCCCTTAAAACAAAGCAGATTTTCCACGCATAAATCTCAAGTACTTTTTAATTGGTGCGCCGATTGTGTTGATCCCTCTGTAAATTGCTTTATACCAATTCCATAAAAAAGAAGCTTTCTCTTAGCTCGTTTGTCTATTTTCATTGTCAACTTCTTTTACCAGCGTCTGTTTATCTAGCAGTCCGTCGCCTAAGAATTTCAGTGCCTTCGTCTCATTTATTTAAATCCTTGGTCATTCATTGTAAATTATCTTTTTTTCGCATTTTGTCAAAGGAGAAATTATTGAAGGTTTATAACCTTCTTACTCGTTAAGGCCAGTGACAGACATGAACCTCAGCCAACAAGTAATCTTAAAGAAATATTCTTACTAAAGCCAAATCAAAGCAACCAAGTCAAATAATCCTATAAGGTAATAATTCAATAGTTCAAGACTTCACCATTACAAAACATCGCCGAGCCTGTCTCTAGCCTTGAACATTCTTCCGCATCATAGTGCCCACTCTTATTTGAGGTTTCAGATATCTGCGGTCAACCCCAGAATTAAACAATTCACAAGTTCTACTTAATAATGGTCCTTAATCGCAAGAATATTAATGCTGGTAATTCGAATATGCTAAAGTGAACCCGTAAATTGCTACCTTTTAAATGAAAAGATGAAAGTTCTCGACTTAGTAGGGGAAAAAACCTGTGCTAGACGGTGAGAACTTAAAAACGGATCTTCTATTCGTCACATAACTATTATTGTAGTATATTGTTATAATTAATTTTACTATTAGTTATTGTTATTAATCTCTTGGGGTTTTTCTTCTAAATTATAAATTAAAGCTTATCGTAGCTATATGTGGATAAGAACCAAAACAAAAGACAGTATTTTTAGGGTTCGATACTATCCACGGTTTCGAACTCTGCTGAGGGTTCTTGGACCATATCCTGCGATTAAGTGGGGTGTAATGGAATAAAGAAAGTATCGCTCACTTCATAATATATTTCATACTCTTTTCGATTTTTCCTGAATAACCAATGAGCTTTTTGAGGGGTTGCGTAGTTGATTGTGTTCATTATTGCGTATGATTTATGTGCATCTTTCTCGGGACAATAATGTCATCGTTTCTCCTCTTTTAATCCTAACTTATGGAAAGCACTGGCGGCGCCAGGCTATGGCAAGTCAGACATAGCCCGGGTTCCTAGCAGTCTTACCCAGGCTCGCAAAATAAACTCTTATCATTATACACAAACTTAGCCTGTCCTCATAGTTTTCTTTTTCCGAACCTTGCCCGTGATAGTACGAAACGCTGGTGCAGTGAATATCGCATTTTTTCTGCATATTTGATGGTCTTGATTTTTGTAAAACGTATATTGCGCAATGAGCTACCGAAGGAAATGGTGAGGCAGCAAAAAGGTAGGACTCGTGATTTGCGTGTCCGCTGTAGAGGCCAAAAGTAGCGGAGACCAAATAGAAGAAAAAGCTGTAGTTACTATTTAGCGTCTTGTTCTCCTTTTCTCAACCTCGGGGTTCCGCGACTTATGAATGATGTCAGAAAATGCAACATGGTAAACACAAGGCTTAAAGCAAGGAAAACTGGCGGAAGACTGGAAAAGTTGTCTGGGGTGCGAGAGAATGTCGAGTGAAAGTAACGACCACTGGCTCGCTTCTCGGCGTACTCTGTTGACCGCAGGCTTTTATGGGGAAAGGCCCCTTGATTACGATGTAGATAACGTACGTCGCGTGCCTTAATTAAGTCATGAAAACAAACAAATGTTTTCCGGCGACAAACACCACTTGGGGACAATAAAAGATTTGCGGGTCAGTAAAAACAGCTTATCATTTTCTGAAGAACCCGTCTCCATTGATATGTTTAAAGCAACGCAGATTGTCCCCCCGGGGACGAACAAACACCACTCGAGTTTTGCGGTCTGCGAAAACGTTAATCATTTCATTTAGACCTGTCATCGTTGGCCACCCTGAATCCACGCAGCGCATACCCGCATTTTCGAACGAATACCCGCATTTTCCAATACGTACGCGTTGATTAAACCAGAATAAGGAAAGAGAAATTATAACGCTATTTATTTAAAATGTTTTTTTTGTTTGTTTGTCAAAGCAACAAGTGGCATGAAGGGATCTTTCGAAAAGCGGATGATACCTGTATCAGGCTCTCTTCTCTAATGTTAAGTACGATTCTTTCGTTTACTATTGCTAAAGCGAGTTCGATTCCCCCTCGGTGGGCTGCTATAGTTGCCTTGTGCCAGGCTAGGACAAGTTTAATAAATGTCTAAATTGGTAGTTATTGATTAGACATTGCGTCATTTTGCATTTAGTTTCCGCGTGCAGCAAATGTTAAAACTCCAATTAACATTCATGGTTAATAGGCAGATGTAATTGATGCTAAAAATGTGTAATAAACGACACAATATTTGACATTTCGTTGGTTTTCCTACGCAGTAATCTAACTCGACAGCGATGGGCGACTCATTGGGAAGTAATGCCTAACAAGTTAGTTTCTACGACCTTTGCTTCAATGATGTGTTCGATCTTGTGTGTGGCCTTGTGTCGTACCTAGCTAAGATCTGCACCTCACCCTGGATTAGTTGGTTTAGTAAGCTAGTCTCCCTGACCATTACCACTGGAATGAGTTCGATCCTTACAACCTACACACACATTGGTAAATCAATGAATCTGTAGTCTAAAGAAGAAAATATTGTTTATTTTGCTCAACAAATGTTCATTTTTTTTAACCTCCCTCCTCGTCAATGCACTTAATTCAGTAATAAATAGTAATCACATTGATCGAACATTATGCACTGATAATTCCAGATCTAAATCCAACCGATAACTGTGTGTCAGGCTGTGCTGTTGATGTTCCCTTCTATATACAAGTGCGCGGAGAAACAAGTCCTTTATCGAGAAACCCTCTAAAATTTTTGGAGAAAAAAACCCAAAAAAACGCGTCCACTAACTCAAAGTAAATAATTTTGTTTTTTCATGAAGATGCGTGCACTTGCATAATGTATTTCTTGTCGTGAAATCAAATGCATTGTTTTCTGATGGACTAGATCCTCAGTGGGTGATGGAGAGACTTCAATTTATCAACGCATGGTGGGATGGGGAAACAAATTAGGATAGTTTATCATATCTAAACGCTAATTATCCCTGGCAATCCAATGCGTGCCTGCCATCTGTGGCAAACAACCAACTGTTGCCTCTTTCCCCACCCCTTAAAGCTGTTACCGTCAGCACAGTGGGTGTGTATTGCGTGTCATTTCCATCTCTCTTTCTACAAAACTCGACTTTTGACCTCCTTCAAATGTCAAACAAAATTGCAAAGAGGAAGAAATGTTATTTTTTGAAAAGTTCATTTTAAAAGTCATGTCGTGCGAATTTCACGTGCTTTTGGTAGTGCGCCATTGGCGTAAACTGATATCGGGGCGAAGGGCGGGGGCCCGGATCTCGATTAGCTACCCGAAACTAGGACGTTCTGGTGAAACCTTTCGTAAGCCAAAATGGTATAAATCTTTACAATCCTTTCGAATAGCGGGGTAAACCTTTCCTAGTGTGGGTCTTCCGTTATAAACAATTTTTTGAAAATCCAACGACGCCTGCTATATAGTTAGGAACCACTTCGTATATCTGTAATATCAATGCTTTGTTTTGTTTTTTCCTCTAAAAGAAATCCTGGGAACAACGTAACGGTAGCCGTGTATTCATTATAGTCATTTACTGATCCAAGTTTAGTCTGACATCCAGGAATTTACTCGCGAGAAGAGTTAGTTAACCATCATGCTACTTTAAAAACTCCATTGTAGTTATATGTACCAGGTTGCAACCAGGGGCGTAGCCACGTTCTTAACGTTAAGGAAAGCAAGTCAAAAAGACGTCTAGACACTTAACAAATAGTTCTAGATTCGTTCTGAATTTTGATTTTCTATATAAAATCAAAACACCGGGAGGTTTTAAAGGAAGTGCATAATTGTTATTTTCATTTTAGGATCAAAGCATGATAAAAAGATATGTTTAGAGTTTCATCACACAAGGAAACTAAAGAGTTAAAATGTTGTTGGAAAGATGTAACACGTCAAATGAGCTGGAGCTCTAGTTGCTACTCCAATATCTTCATTGAATGTTCAAAACAGTTTCATTTCCATACAAATTAACTACGTACCAAGTTCAACAGAATACCTGACAAATGTAATATAATAATAATGATAATATTTTTTCATATGGATCTACACATAAACCCGCCTTGTATTCAGTATATATTCTTTCTACGTTTTACATTTTGTAAACATACTGTGTACTTTCGAAGAATTACGCACTATTGTGGGACGAGTTATCTCGTCCGTGGCAATGGACTAACGACTTGGGAAGACCAATTATCTCGGTCTAGGCAGCAAACAGATTGAAATTTGAAATTTGAACGCTGAAACATGCCGAAACAATCTATATGTTGTGCATTGAAAAACCAAGAAGGGATTTTTTATTTGTCAGAAATTAAAGATACGAAAAGAGTTTACAAAGCCATTGTACCGCCAACACTTACTCTGATCCTCGATTGTTTACCAGCACCACCAACGCCTCGTCGAACGCTTCGGTCAGCGTTGTCTCGGCATCATTCTCAATGTATGCAAGTGACTTCATCACAAACACCGAAATCCTCGAGTCAGCCTGGTGCCACATTCATTGAATTTATTGCTGCGAAAAGTCTCACCTGCGATTAGCAGGCCATGTGGTGCAGATGATAACTTTCGTCTTTCAAAGAGCTTTCTGTTCGGTGAACTGGCAAGGGAACACCGCAGAAGAGATACAGGGACTCCTTAGAACGGGCTCTTATTTCTTGTGGAATCAATTAACGCCAGTGAAAAACAGAGGTTGCCAACAGCAAGTCATGGCGACGTAAGTTTTTCCGAGTAATTTTCCGGAACTAAGGGCTGAGCAAGAGCAAAAAAAATCGGCACCGGTTGTCAGACCTTCTGCAGCTGCTGCGTAAGAAACTGCTAGTCCTGCGCGGGCCTCGCTGGCCAACGGAAGAAGGGCCTGCAACAGATATGGGAAACTTTCCTAAATCTTCGTTCGCAAAGCCATGACAAGACACGACACGATACGACACGACATGACATGGCTATATATTATGCTATATTAGGTAATCACTGAGAAAAATTCCACAGATATATTTGAATTTATATGTTTAGTGGAAGAGAACATTGTTTCAAATGGTGGTCACGAGATATTTTTATCAGCATGATTGTTTTCTTCAAGTTGAAGAGTCTATGGACAGGAAAAATAGAAAAAAATCAGACTGTTCGTTATATAAGTAGATTATTATATTGTGTCATGCCTCACTGGGTGCCCTGCGCACGTGGCCTTGTTGTAAGCTAAGGTAAATTATACAAAAATCTCACTAAGGTATCACTCTTTCTCCATCATTCATGTACTAAAAAGAACTGTAGCGTTTCATTGTGGAACAAGGTTGAAGTTATTGTTAACGATTGTGCCATATGATACGGCTGATAAGATAATGTTCAAATCTTTTATGTGTATTGGCGTCGTTCGGACAGTTTTCAGATGTATTAATTGGCGATAACACCGAACAAGGCCGTGTATATTGATAAAGAGGCTCCATGATTATCTATTTGTTCGTATGATTGAGAGTTTGCTCCTGGGTGCCGTTTTAACGCTCATTTTTTTAGACCCGATAATCGGTAGGGGTCAAGCTTTCGGCCATTCGAGGGTGTATGATTGCTCCCCTGAACATAATTACATATTATTCATTTTTTCCCCTAAAATTTCATGTTTCTTATAAGGTGGATACGATAGATTTCTAGCTGTCAAAGTTTGACTTGTGGTCCTCGCTATTTAAAGATATTTAAATGTCGAAGCTTTTTTTAGATCTCTTTTCTGCTTTGATTAAGAATTCGGCTATTTTTCGTTAGTCCCCACTTTTTTTCTCTCAATTTTATGCTTACATTTAACGCTTTGCAATAATTTCCGAAAAAAAAAATGTTATTGTTAATGGTGGAGTAAATCCGAAAGATAGTTTTAAATCGGTCCAAGAAAGTATTGAGAGAAGAGAAACTTGAATTACGGTATGTCTGTGCTTGAGCTGTGTGACACGTATGGTCAGCATCAATTTCTTGTATGGGAGAGCAAAGGGGAAAATACTGGAATCATATTGAAACAATAGTTCCACGGAGCAATTGCGTTTTAAAAAAGTTAATCTTTATTATAATGATCCAATGTCTGTATGTATATGCACACCAAAAAAAACAAAAAACGGCGCTTCGTAGCGAAATAGCCGTTAAAATACTTTAACCTGGAGAATAAAACAATTTCTAGACCAATCAGGCCACCCGGTTTCTAAGTAATTAATTTCTCCGCAAAAATGTCCAAGGGTGATAACTCGATGTGTATTAACTGCTAATTACAGTTCTTTGTAAGAAAATAAGAGGAATAACCAAATGATTATAGTATAATTCTATAAATAGAAAGTGACTTTACATCGACCTTACTGGCAGTCGAATGCAACCTTTGAACGATGTGTAACTAGAAGAAAAAATACTGAGCATAAATTGATCCTGTTATATTGTTAATCTGACAAGACCTTTGGGTGCCAGATGCTAGAAAATAGGTGTTCTATACCTACATAAAATGTGTGTACGTGAGCATCGATAAATCCAAAGTCAACCACACCTGTTGCATCGCTTGAGATCGATCTGGTTTTAGTCTCATTCAGGTGTGGCATGATTTCTATTTCGTGTAGTAGCTTGGATTTTCTTGTATATTTCATTCTGTGATTTAGCTTCGATTTCATTGATATAGTTTTATCTGATTGGCCTTAAACTGTAGGTTTTTGCTCTCTTGGTTAATGAAAATTGATTTTTACCAGAAATATACTACTTCAGACTAAAACACAGTACCACACTCTTTCTTAAAGGTTAAGATATGTCTCTGTTTTTTTTTTTTCCATTTTTTCTAAATGTTTTGTTATGATACTTGGACCAGGCTTGAATGATGGCTGAATCGCTATTATCTACCAACAGTTTCCACGAGAAGTAATTTGCTGCAATTTAAGGCTAACATTTTGTAGATTCATTATTTTAAAATCAATTTCCGCTTTTCTTTTTCATCATAGCTTCATCTTATAGCGATTAGTGATAGCATAGGCATTATCATTACACATATTTGTTATATTTTTGTAGCCTTAAGCCCTGTATTCTTCTAGAAAATTAACTTGAGTTTGACATCTTCAGAATAAGAAGATTCAGGCCTCTGCTGATTAGCACCAAATAAACATAATTATACGAATATGACCAGTCCATATGCAATGAGCGGTTAAAGACTGAACTTCACTAGATATATGATCATATGAATTAGTAATGGTGAGGTATCCGGTCTAAATTTCAAATTAATACCATGAATTTAAAATAAGTATAACTGAGCTCCTTTTGTACTACTTAGCTTTGTGGAAAGGTTTCCTCCATGATGCTGTATACAAAAATAAAAGAAAAAAAAGAAACGAAAAAGAAATGACGAAATAGACTAGATGTTGGATAAGGCTTGGAAATTGAGACGTCATTTGCAATAGAAACATCATCCATCGCAGAGCTACCAAAAAACGTAATTATTGTACACAGATCTGTACCATATATTAGGATTCGATTAACTGTAGTCCATTTAAAGTAAAAATTATTCCTAAAGGTAGAAAAAAATGCTTTTTCTCTTAAGTCAATTATTACTGTTGAATAATAAAAATGGGGGTCAACGGGTCCTCGAGTTTTCGATGTTTCGAAACCACTGGATTGGAGTGAGTTTCTACATGATGATCTAATGAAAAGTTCATGTATATCCTCTGATATTTACAAATTGTCCAGGGAAGTAATGACGGTAAACCCCTTATTTACTCATGCAGCAAATACAAGTTACTTTATAAAGATTATTGAATTCTATGTACCTTATTGTTTCGAGTCCTTTATATACTTAGAGCAAGATACACGCTTGATAAGGTAACACAAGAAATGACCATAACCCTTAAACTCTAACCCATAGCCGATATCCATTGTATTTTCTCACCCCAACCCCTGCAATCAGGCAATTTCACCTAGGAATTGTGGATTTGAAAGTTGGAACCTTGTGGCCAGTAAAAGATAATTGTACAGTACAATTGTTTGATATAGGCCCACCTTAATGTTATCGTATGAAAAGACTGTACTATTCGTTGGTAACAGGGTTACCACTAAGATATATAACAAATACACACTTTTACCTCCTCCCTCCTAGGGACGCCCATGGTTATCTGGTAGTTTAGTGGCCAAAATTATCACGTTTGTTGTGAAAGCGGTCAGTTATTTCAAAATACCAGCTATCAAATCTAATTTTAAAAAAAGAAATTCAAGGCTGTTTTTTTTTTCTTTTCGACAGTATCAACAAATTTTTCTTTGTTACTACTGTATGTACTTTTATTGATAGAACTTCGAAAGAGGACACACCAGCTTTCAAAACAAAACAAAAATATTTGTTCCTGACTACACAATGAAAAAATAAATACACCTCTAATTAAAATGGGTGACTTAGTGTTTACCTTTGTCTTTCTGGGGGATTTTCGCTCACATTTTTGGGGGTTTTATTTATCTATTTATTTATTATTAGATTTTCTCAGTATTTTGTTGTGAGGACACTCGGTCACTTACAAGAACAGTGATAATTTGGAACGCTGAACTACGAGATAACATCTGTGAATATTCCATTTCATTGTTTTAAGTGACTCAATAGCCTCGTCTTTTTACCTCACTTTACTGTTGCAACAAAACCATTGTTTGTAACAGGTAGACAGCATATATTTAGGTAACAACTGTGGCAAGAGACCAGCTGTCGTGGGGGAGAAAGGAAAGGCCAAGAAGAGAGAGAAAAAACAAAACAAAAATGGAAACGTGGTTAATACGGGTGGAGAAAAAGGGCAGGAGAATAGTTAGTCCCCTCCCACTTTTCCCCCTTGTCATTTCTATCCTTGCTCAAGGGAAGACTCATCCAAATCTCCCTTACTCTCCTTTTTTTTTCTGTCGCCTCATGCCATCTCCCGAGTTTGGATTGGGTCGGGGGAGACGCATCAGGCTACCTGCTGCTGCCGATTATTTCCTTTGTTCCCGGCCTCGAGCCGGCGACTATATAAACCGACTCGGTGGTTATGTTACTTCCTAGTCACAAGCCAGGCTGCTGAAATCTATGACCGTGCGCTCCGTGTCGCTTTGTCCGGCGTCTTCACTGTACCAGAAGTGTCCAAACTTACCCGGCGGTTGTGACCAGGACCCTTTTTTTCTTTTTTTTTCTTTTAATTATTCATCTTCATCTATTTATTTATCAATTCATTCATTTTCAACCTTCTTCCTGCGTTGACATAAAAAAAAAATATAAGGGGATCTTCTCTGCAACCTTCGACCCTTCGTTCTCGCTTCTACCCTAGACCCCTGTGACCATGGAGGGTGGTTTCACCGTGGTCGCACCTCCACTTCCTCCTCGCTATGAACCTTCGTCTGTGTGTAACCGAAGTTTTGACACAGCTACGTTGCTCTCTTCTAAGACTGTCCAGTGCTTTATTGACAAAAATGGAAAGTGAGTGTCCGATATTTTTTTGAGATTCACATTATTACTAATAAAACCAATAATAGTCAAAGAACCTTACTAACATTTTCCCCACACTCCCTTTTGTTTTGTTTTTATTTTTCAATTATTTTATCTTCCTTTGTGATATTTTGTGACCGTCTCTTGAATGATTTTCAAAATTGGAATTGTGAGAAACATCTGTTTACTTAAGAGAAAGTGTAAATCCACGATTTGTTATGAGAGCGGATTGTTGTATTTCTTTTGGAAAAATCATTTTCACCTGTAAATTATTTGTGATTTTCAAGATTTTGTTGATTTACGATTTTTCAAAGCACCGAATGAATTTTAGTTCAAAAATAGTAGTTTTACAATTCTAAATAATTTCGTTCGAATTCATCACAAGTTGTATATTCCTATATTTTTTTAAGAAAATCTACTTCTAGAAATGTATTTAAAAATTGACTTTTGCAAAGATTTGGTGTAGTAAAGTGGCATATTTTTGTAGGAAAATATATTTTTATGCATTTTGAATTTCGTTTCTTATTGAAATTAATTATTTTTGAGAAAAAATCAATTGTACGCCATTGCAATTTAAAAACAAAAACAGCTTTTGGATCGTCTTCGTAAAATAGTTGGAGAAAAGTAAGTTTTGAATTTATGTCTAAAAATCTTGTTGTTTTGCTGTTGTTTTTTCAAGATAAAATTAATCCTAGCCGTTTTTAACTTAAATTTTTGTCTAAAATGGAGAATATCCCGAAGAAATGAAGAAACTCATACGCATTCATTCAAAAAGAAAAATACATTTTCCGACGAAGACTAAACCCAATTTTTACCTCAACTTTCACAGATATTTAAAAGAAAAATCAATCTTCTTGATATTTTCCTCGTAAAAAAATTATCTCGTTATTCGTTCGTTGAAACAGCAGATTTTTTTTCTCTCGATTCTCTCTTGTTACGCTTTTATGTAGTTTTAGATCTCATTTTATTTTATTTCATTTTATTACAAATGATAGTTAAATGTGAAGTTTATTATCTAAAACTGTTTTCCTAGTACATAAATTTGTTTTCTTACTTCGCCTCTCTTAATTTACTTGAACCTCGGAACAAGCTCTTCAAGACGTCATTGTTCATGATTTATTCAGAGAGCACCTTTTGTATTCGGAGACGGTCTCCACGGCAACGCAACTCATTCATCTGATGATGAAAGCCTCTTCTTACCTGGAGAAAGACTCTTGTTAACCCTCGACCTGCTTTCACCGACTTTATCCAAACTATCTGTTTATTTTTAGTTTTGCTTCGAGAAAAAACTTGGTGAAATCATTCGGGAGTTAGCAAAAGTGAGAAAAAAGAGTCGAATTGAACAACTTAGTTATTGTCCGAAAACTTGAAGCGAAAAAAGGTTTTGTATGTTTACTGTGCACACCGTTGTCTATAAGATAAATTAGAATTCTCCGTTGTCTATGAAATAAATTAGAATTCTCCGTTGTCTATGAAATAAATTAGAATTTTCCGTTGTCTATGAAATAAATTAGAATTTTCCGTTGTCAATAATATGAATTAGAATTCTCCGTTGTCAATAATATGAATTAGAATTCTCCGTTGTCAATCAGATGAATTAGAATTCTCCGTTGTCAATCAGATGAATTAGAATTCTCCGTTGTCAATCAGATGAATTAGTTTTCTCCGTTGTCAATAAGTTAAATTAGTTTTCTCCGTTGTCAATAAGTTAAATTAGTTTTCTCCGTTGTCAATAAGTTAAATTAGTTTTCTCCGTTGTCAATAAGTTAAATTAGTTTTCTCCGTTGTCAATAAGTTAAATTAGTTTTCTCCGTTGTCAATAAGTTAAATTAGTTTTCTCTGTTCTCAATAAGATAAATTAAAGTTTTGAAAAATAATCAAATATCGCATCCTGTACACGAATAAAGAAAAATTGACATAAAATTAGAAGCCCTCAATATCTTTCCTGGTCAAAATGTGATAACGTTTTCTTGTTTGGAAAATAACAGCTGATCATCAAAACTTATTCTTTGAGCCTTTTCCCAGTTACTGGCTGGCGATAAAAGCTAATCCCCGCCCCCTTATCGAAAGAAGACAACAGATGCGGATTTCTCACGAATATTGCCATAATCATCTGAACAAAGAAGCAATGTTGATCATAAATGCTACACACGGGAAACCAGCTCCTCGCCCCCTGTTCTACTCGACTCTCCTTATAACATTGTATTATCTTCCTAGATACGCACACTAATATGTTATTAAGACTTTCCCTTTTCTTTCTTTATTATGTATTTATTATTACTATTATAGAAAAAAAAACTAACTTTCTTGGTGTTCAGGTGTTTTTATTTTATGCTTAACGGGGGAAATAGTGAGCCAAGTTGATTTCAAATTCTTTTTACTGGCAGTCATAACGAATAACGTCCTATTTCTAAATATATGAACAGAATGCGATCAAAATGAGTACGTATTAACAGTGGTTGAAACGGTTGGTGGTGCGCAGGGTACGGTGTATTATACCTACTTCTCAATATCCTGAAGTTCGTATGTTCAATGTCTACAAATACCGTAAGCCTAGTCCCCCAGAATCCAGCCTTACTGTATACCGTAATTCTCAAAACCCATTCCCATCAATGAGTATTAATCATACTTCCGAAATCAGTTCAGAAAATGGCTTTTGGTAATATTCAGGAAAACTGACGCTTCCAAAAATACAACAGCCAAAAAACGACAAAAAATTAATTAAATATAAATCATATTTTGTGATAGATGAAACCATTTTTTTTAAAACGCTGGAAGAAGTCAGTTCAGGTTACGTAATGAAGTTATAATCTTCTATAGAAGCAGATGCTCTAACAAACAAACGTTTGTTTCTGTGTATGTTTTCTGTTGGGTAGATTTACTTGTATTTATTTACTTTTTTTAAAAATTTATAATTAGTAATAGGTAATTATTGCACAATCACAAAATAATATTACTAATTTTAAAAAAAAAGTCGTAGCTTCGATCATTGGGAATCATATTTCCTGCAAACTAACACACCTGTGTATTTTGAATCAGTCACTAAACCGACTACTTGTACTGTTTTTTCTATCATGGGAATATTTATCAGTAGTGAAAAGGGGGTAAAAGCTGTTACCACCATTTGTTGACCTTGACAAATATCAATCTCTCGTATTTACATGCCTTCTATAGACCTTTATGAATAAAAAATCCATATGTTAACTAACAGCTGAGAACTCAAGAGAAGCCTTTGTGTAAACAAGATTCCCTAAAACATACTGAGTGCAGCTGTTGTCTTTCACTTGCAATTCAACAATTTTTCAAATTCAGTCTCATAATTGACAGATATAAGTAAATTACTTTACATCTATTAAAAATTAGTATATGATATTATTACATCTATTAGAAATTAGTATATGATATTATTACATCTATTAGAAATTAGTATATGATATTATTACATCTATAAGAGAGAGGTATATCACAAATTTTCCAGCATCCTTGGTTCCAGAACTATGCCGGATTATCCATTTTGCCCGACAGAGGTCATACAGTAATGATTCAATAATACACAAGTAACCCCACTAATTGCATGCATTTGCTATCTTTAAAGCCTTTGAACTGTAAAAAAAACTTGAAAGAAACAAATATTAAATAAGTTTTAATGAATTTATTGTATTATTGTATAAAAAGATGAGAATGACAGGACTATTCATTTTCCAGATTTTGTTATGGGACTTTGGAGATAATCTCCTAGAAAAAAATGAGATTATGTTTCTACTTTGGGAATACATCCAGAAAACCAAACAATAATACATAAAGACTCATCATTGTGTGCCAGGAATTGTTTCATGAAATTGCTAGGTGAAGAAAGAAAAAACATTATTAAAGATGAGGTTTAAAAATTTTGCATTTTGAAAATCAATCACTAATCTGGTACACCATTTCTGAGAAGCATATATATCAATGAGTTTGACAAAATTTATCATGAATCAGAAAAGTGATAATATATAAGGAGAAACTTATCAGGGTTAAGGTTGTCTGATTTACTTTTATGTAATTGATGCTTTTTTGATTTAACGTGTGAGCATGCTGTAAAAATGGCTCACGGGCCCAATTCTTAATGAATAATTTTTTTTTTTTAAAGTTTTTTTTTTTCTATTTCACTCAAATGATTTCATAGAACAGTTTCTGGCAAACATTGATGCCTCTGTGAGTTATTCTTTATCAAACATGGAAACATTCTTTCCTTTTTTTTGGATATAGTTCAAATTTCAAACCAACATGCCCCTCAAATCCATACATTCTTTGATGCCTTCCAAACATTGGTAAGGTAGTTACTGTTAAGTTTTTCCAAGTTACAATGCTTCTTGTTTTTTTGTTTTGTTTTGTTTTTCTTGATCAGACAAAGTTTTGTTCCATGACGAAATGAAAGGTGTCCGACTCCCTGACTCCAAGGTCCACATACAGTGCCCGACAGGAAATGCCCCATAGATAAGAAATTGACATGCACTAACAAAGCTATGTTTGCTTGAAAATATCCTCTGTTGGGGTTCTGCTTGTTTCTGCTTTATTCATTTTTATTTCTTCTCCAACATCCCTATTTCCTTGTTTCTTTTTCTTTTCTTTTTTTTTTTTTTTCTTGTTTGGCATGAGAGGTTTCTGTTTCCTGGAAAGCTGACTTCTGCTAAAGAATATGGCACCAAAAATGTGTTTTGTTTTTTCTTTTAATCTTTCTTTTGTTTGAGAGAAAGAGGGAGAGAGAGAGAGAGAGATAATAGAGATGCGTTCTTTGAAAATTGTAATACTCTAATGGGAGACACTCTGCTCCTAAGGGAAGAATTTGCGGTGGTGTTGAGAGATCACATTTTTTTCTTTATAATGGAAAGTAAAATGACTAGATGATAATTCAAAATGGGAGAAGTATAGAGGAAACCCCCGATCGCAAAAGGTAGGAATATAATCTGGGACTCAGAACTACTATTCTGAAGAATCTTCAAATGTCAGTAATCAAAAGAAGTTTCCTATTCCCAATTTACCCCCCAAAAAACACATAATAGAAAGGCATTGAATGTGTTTAATATACAATATACCATCACTGGCCAACAATTCATTCATCTTTACTGTTATTTTATTACTAATACTTCATTTGAGGTTATTTCATTAGTCTTTCGGGACAAATTGAGAAGGTTAACTCTAGTTCTTGTTGCTTTTCATTACAACAGTCTGGGCCAATGATCTCTTGGGACACTAATTCATTTCTCTCTCCTTTACTGTCTTCTATTCACTGTCAGGGATCCTAATTTTTAGTTCATTATTGATATACATGTATCAATAAACATGTGCATGATTTGAAGATGGAAATCCTTCTGGGTTGACATAAAATAAATGAAATTTTGAATGAAATTGAAACCTGGCGCTCAGAACAAACTTTTTGGGTCACTCAATATGTAGGTAAATCAATAAATCCATAGCTTAATGATCAGAATAGCAATTATTACAGCATAATGTACTTCTTTATCGTTGCACTTAACCCTAAACATTCTCCTTTGATGACATACATCCACCATTTCGGATAAGAATTCTTTGAATAACTGTGTTAGGCTATAGACTTAGTGATCACACATATATTTATTAAGATGTGAGCTTCAGTTACCAACTATTAACACTGTCATTGTTAGGAGTAAAATTGTTTACCAACCATTGAGACCAATTCAATTAATCAACACCGTCATTGTTAAGACTAACACTGTTATGAACTAATTCAGTTTATGTCAACTTTTATAATATTGTGACTAAAACTGTTACTATCACTGTTGAGAACCATCAGGACCAAAGCAGTTGCTAACCATTGACATCAACACAATCACTGTTGGGACTAACACTGTTTCTAAAACCATCAAGAGCTATGAAAACCTATTCATTTACTAACTAATAACATGAGACTAACAGTGTTATTATCTATTCTGTTACTGACCATTTACACTAACAATGTTTATAATACTGTCACTAACCATTAAAATTAACACTGTTACTAACCATTGAAATCAGTTTGGTCATATTTATATTAACTTTGTCACTAACTAACCATTATAACCAAATCAGTTGATAACCATTTACATAATCACTTTCATCCTTCAGACTAACAGTTACTAATACTGTCACAACCATTGAAACCAGATCAGTTACTATCAATTTACATTATCTCTATCACGGTTGTGACTAACACTGTTACTTACAAATGAAACCAATTCGGTTACTAAACATTCATGTTACTCTTTTATCCTTGACTTACAATGTTCCTGACAATTTATATCAACAAAGTCACTGTTGGGACTAATAGTTTATAACCATTGAAATTGAATCAGTTACCATTTAAAATAACATAGTCACTGTAGAGACTACCACTGTTACTAACCATTAAAACCAATTCAGTTACTAACCCTTTGCATAACCACTTTCATCTTTCAGAATAACAATGCTACTGGCACTGTTATTAATCATTGAAACCAAATCGGTTACTAACCATTTACCTCAACACTGTCTCGAACATTATTACTGACCACTGAAAGAAAATCAGTTACCACTGAAATCAATTCTCTCACCTTTGAGACTAACACTGTTACTAACCATTGAAACCAAATCCATTACTAATCATTTATATCATCTGCATCATAGTTGTAACTGACATAGTTACTTATCAATTTACAGAAACTTTATCACTGTTGAGACTAACAATGTTGCTAACACTGTCATGAACCAAGGATACTAATCCAATTACTAACCATTAAAATCAACACTGTCACTGTTGGAACCAACACTGTTAACAACCATCAAAACCAAATCAGTTACTATTCATTACATCAACACTGTTTTCACTAACACAGTTACTAACCATTTACATTATTACTGTTTTCACGAACACAGTTACTAACCATTTACATTATTACTGATTTCACTAACACAGTTACTAACCATTTACATTATTACTGATTTCACTAACACAGTTACTAACCATCTACATTATTACTGATTTCACTAACACAGTTACTAACCATTTACATTATTACTGATTTCACTAACACAGTTACTAACCATTTACATTATTACTGATTTCACTAACACAGTTACTAACCATTTACATTATTACTGATTTCACTAACACAGTTACTAACCATTTACATTATTACTGATTTCACTAACACAGTTACTAACCATTTACATTATTACTGATTTCACTAACACAGTTACTAACCATTTACATTATTACTGATTTCACTAACACAGTTACTAACCATTTACATTATTACTGTTTTCACTAACACAGTTACTAACCATTTACATTATTACTGTTTTCACTAACACAGTTACTAACCATTTACATTATTACTGTTTTCACTAACACAGTTACTAACCATTTACATTATTACTGATTTCACTAACACAGTTACTAACCATTTACATTATTACTGTTTTCACTAACACAGTTACTAACCATTTACATTATTACTGATTTCACTAACACAGTTACTAACCATTTACATTATTACTGATTTCACTAACACAGTTACTAACCATTTACATTATTACTGATTTCACTAACACAGTTACTAACCATTTACATTATTACTGATTTCACTAACACAGTTACTAACCATTTACATTATTACTGATTTCACTAACACAGTTATTAGCCATTTACATCATTGTTGTTTTCACTAACAATGTTACTAACACCATTACTAACCATTGAAACCAATTCAGTTACTAACCATTTACATTAACTATGTCATAACTAATATAGTCACAACTCAATTTACATTAACATTTTCACCATTGACTCTAGCAATGTTACTAACCATTTACATCAACTCTCCCTTTCTTGAGACTAACAATGTTAAGAAACATGAATACTAATCCAGTTACTAACCATTTACATCAACACTGTCACTGTTGGAACTAACACTGTTACTAACCATTGAAACCAAATCAGTTACTAACCATGTACATTATGTCTGTTGCAGTTGTAATCAACATAGTTACCAATCAATTTATATCAACTTTTTCACTGTTGAAATTAACAACATTACTTATCATTTACATATACTCTCCCACTCTTGAGACTAACAATGTTGCTAATACTGTTGCTAACCATTTAAGTTACTGTTTTCATTGACACTAACAATGTTACTAACTCTGTCAAGAACCATGGAAACTAATCCAGTCACTAAACATTGACATCGACATCAATGCAATCACAGTTGGAACTAACACTGTCACTAACCATTGAAACCAATTAGTTACTAACCATTTACATCATTACTGTTTTCACTAACAATGTTACTAACACCATTAATAACAATTGAAACCAAATCAGTTTCTAACCATTTATATCATTACTGTTTTCACTGACAATGATACTAACACTGCTGAGAACCACGGAAACTAATCCTGTTACTAACCATTAACATCAACTCTGTCACTATTGGAACTAACACTATTACTAACCGTTAAAACTAATTCAGTTACAAAACATTTACATCGACAGGTACTAATGATTAAAATGAAATTTCTCACCCTTTAGACTGAATGTTATTAACACTGTTACTAACCATTAAAACCAAATTAGTTACTAACCATTTGCATTAACACTGTCCCTGTTGGGAATAACATTTTTACTAATCATTGAAACCAATTTAGTTACTATTTACACAAACACTGCCACTAATCATTGAAACTAATTCAATTACTAACCATTTACATCAATTCCATCACTATTGTAACATATTGTAACTAACCATTAAAACCAAATCGGTTACTAACCATTAAATCCACTCTCTCACTCTTGAGATTAGATGTTATTAACATTGAAACTAAACCAGTCATTAAATATTTACATCAACTCTATCACTGTTGTGACTAACACTGTTACTAATTCAGTTATTAACCATTTACATTAACTTTTTCATCCTTAAGATTAATATTGTTACTAACCATTTGAAACCAAATCAGTTAACCAATTATATTACAGTTTTCACTGTTGACACTAACAATGTTACTAACTCTATCAAGAACCATGGAAACTAACACTGTTACCAACCATTGGAACTAAATCAGTTACTAACCTTTTACACTAACTCTGTCACTGTGACTAACTTTGTTATTAACCATTGAAACCAACCCTTTCATCCTTGAGACCAACAATCTTCTATTCATTAAAACCAGATCAGTGACTAACCATTAAAATGAACTCTTTTCACCCTTGGCGCTAACATTAACACTGTTACTAACCTCTGAAACTAAATCAGTTACTAACCATTTACATTAACTCTGTTACTAACCAATTAATCTGAATGTTGAGACTGTCAAAAACAATTTAATTACTAACACTTTACATTAACTCGATCACTGTTGCGACTAACACCATTACTAACCATTGAGACCAATTCAGTTACCAACCATTTTGATTAATGTTGTCACTGTTGAGACTAACAAACTGTCAAAAAACATTGAAATCAATTCAGTTACTAACACTTCTTGTGACTCTTTCACCATTGAGACCAACTTTGTTGGTTTCTCTGTCAAGAATCATTGGAACTTATTCAGTTACTAATCATTTACATTAATGCTGTCACTTTTAACACTAACACTGTTATTAACATTGTCAAAGACAATTGAAACTTATTCAGTTACTAATCATTTACCTTAACACTGTCACTTTCAACACTAACACTGTTATTTACTCTGTCAAAGACAATTGAAACCAATCATTACTAACCATCAACTCTGTTACTCTTGAGACTAACATCATTACTAACCCTCTCAAGAATTGTTGAAACCAATTTAGTTTCAAACTGTTTACATTTTCACTGTTATAACTAACATTGTTACTAACCATTTAAACTCTTAATAGCAGTGGAGATTATCTAAAAGTTAGTACAAATTGAAATTAGTGTGTAGATGCTCAAGCTGCTTATAACTTACCATAGCATTTTGTATGAACACTACTATTGTGCAAACTGTCCAGCATTGGTTCAATAGGTTCAGGTCTGGAGTTATAGATACCAATAAACTTTTGGAGGGCCAAATTTGTCTCTAATGATGAAGAATTATCTACAGCTGTGACCAACAATCCATGAAAAACAGTTTGAGCTCTTTCTGAAGACTTTGAGACTTCAGCAGAGACCATATCACATCATCTCAAGTCAATAGAAAAGTTCAATTTGGGAAAATGAGTTCCACATAAAATGAATGAAGTGCTCCATGACAGTGCTAAACTCCACACCACCAAGCTGACTGCGTCTGAGCTTAGAGAATTAAAATGTTAAGTCTTGCAGCATTGTCCATATTCACCTGACCTTTCTCCCACGGATCATAATCTTTTCAACCATTTAGAACTTCATATCTGTAATAAAAAGTTCAATTACAGGGAAGACATAATTTGTCCTTAAATAAATTTGTGACCACTAAACTTAAAGATTTTCATAGTTATGACACATTATCATTTGAGAGAACTTGGAAAAGGGTTACTGCTTCAAATGGGTCATATTTTGATTGATTTTTTTTTACATTTACATCATTATTCATCAAAAAATGGTATTTCATGTGTAACAACCTTAATACTTAGTTTGCAACTGAAGTATTGTCAACCATTATTCATTTTTGACTGTTTTTTTTTTCTATTTCAATTCCAGTTGTCTTCTTTCAATGGTCTGAATAATTGCAATAGAAAACTTCTGAAATTAAGTAATGAATACTAGTCAAAGATTCATGATGGTTGACAATGCTTTATCTAATAATAATGAAAATTCAGGATAATATCAGCACTAATACTACTAGTATATGTAAAAAACAAAAAAAAAACCTTGGTTATGGTGGTGCTGAGTGTTTTGAGAAAATAAGTGTATATGGTTAGATTTGATCGTCTTCACCATCAGATCTACTTGCACAAGATGCTGTCCTGGGAAAGGCTTCCTGAGATGAAAAGAATGCGACCTAAAGTCTTGCTGAGAGTTCATTATTTATTTCTGATCCAGACTGTCTATTACCAGACATAGAATGGTGGTCTTTGTAGTTTCGATGAGAAGCATCTGATGTTGAGATGGAGAAAATATGAGTCATAAGTTAAAAATGGTTAATATCTTTGTTACTAATGTTTCAAACTTGAATATACTGAATATATCATCTACTTACTAGAAGACATCAACATGTTCACTTATCCAATTATGCCAACACATTATTTACTATCTTTTGAGACACATGTTTACTAAGCGAAAGTATTAAAACATTGTTTACTAACTTGCTATTTACCCATCTAAAAATACTAACATGCCTTTTCCCAGGTGCAATACTAACACATCATTTACTAACTTGAGTATACTAACATATTCTTTTCCAAACTGAAGACATGTTTACTCAAACAGGTATGAACATACCATTTACTAACAATATACTAACATACAGTTTACTTATCTGAAGATACCAAGACATTATTCACTAATCTATGTGTACTAACATGCCTTTTACTAATCTGAATAAACTAAAATGTTGTTTACTAACCTGAAGATGCTAACACATTTACTGAATAACAAGATATTAACACATAATTTACTAACCTGAATAAACTAAAATGTTGTTTACTAACCTGAAGATGCTAACACATTTACTGAACCCGAATGCATGAACACTTTGTTTACAAACCTGAGGACTCTAACATGTTTATTAAATCAGTGGAACTGATCTATCAGTTACTAACTTGAAATAGTCTCATGCCATTTATGAACTTGAATTTACTGACTCTAAAACTGTGTTTATTAACTTAGAAATACTAACACATCTATTACACCAGAATACACTATAATATCAGTCATACTGTAATGACATAGTTGTCAATCATATTATAACTTAGTTGCCAATAAACATTATGACTTGGACTTTAAAGAAGCCAAGTCTAGAGTGAACGTTATTAGGGAAATATGTAGCGGTTTATGAGTTCTGTTTCTGTTGTTAGTATTAGTTTAATAGTTTTAGTGCTATTAGTTGGTGAGAAGTCAGGAGATAAAATAGTAGAGAAGTTATACATGAAAATTATGAAGGGTCCAGAATGTAAAACTATAGTATTGATCAGAATAAAGTTAAAAGCTAATAATTTGTTCTGATCAATGCATTGTATAGTTATACTTTTTGGAACCTTTGTATGACATGCTTAACTACCATAATTTACATCTGTTGAACAATGAATTACTTCAAGTGTCGTATATTGCAGCTAATGATAATAATGGACCACCTCATTCACTAACAGGAACATGCTAATATGTTGGTTGTTAATTAACATTTACCAAGCCAAAAGAATAAACATTTTATTTACTAACATAGGGATTATCAACATGAATAAATAGATGGTAACATGTTGCTTATCAGCCTGGAGACACTAAAAAATTGAACTAAACATTAATAGAAAATTAATTTAAATTCACTTACCTCAATATACTAATGCATTGTTCACTAATCTGAAAACACACATTTACTAAACTAAAGGAAGTACCATACCATTTACTAATTTGATATTTTAACATGTTTACTAACCTGAATTGACACTAACACATCATTTACTAACCTGAAAATACTAACATCATTTACTAACCTGAAAATACTAACATCATTTACTAACCTGAAAATACTAACATCTTTTACTAACCTGAAAATACTAACATCATTTACTAACCTGAAAATACTAACATCATTTACTAACCTGAAAATACTAACATCATTTACTAACCTGAAAATACTAACATCATTTACTAACCTGAAAATACTAACATCATTTACTAACCTGAAAATACTAACATCATTTACTAACCTGAAAATACTAACATCATTTACTAACCTGAAAATACTAACATCATTTACTAACCTGAAAATACTAACATCATTTACTAACCTGAAAATATCAACATCATTTACTAACCTGAAAATATCAACATCATTTACTAACCTGAAAATATCAACATCATTTACTAACCTGAAAATATCAACATCATTTACTAACCTGAAAATATCAACATCATTTACTAACCTGAAAATACTAACATCATTTACTAACCTGAAAATACTAACATCATTTACTAACCTGAAAATACTAACATCATTTACTAACCTGAAAATACTAACATCATTTACTAACCTGAAAATACTAACATCATTTACTAACCTGAAAATACTAACATCATTTACTAACCTGAAAATACTAACATCATTTACTAACCTGAAAATACTAACATCATTTACTAACCTGAAAATACTAACATCATTTACTAACCTGAAAATACTAACATCATTTACTAACCTGAAAATACTAACATCATTTACTAACCTGAAAATACCAACATATTTTTACTAACCTGGAAACACCAACATATCTACTAACCTGGAAACACCAACATATCTACTAACCTGGAAACACCAACATATCTACTAACCTGGAAACACCAACATATCTACTAACCTGGAAACACCAACATATCTACTAACCTGAAAATACTAACATATTCTCTAACTACCGTTGTTTACTACTCTGAAGATGAACAATTACTAAGCCAGATGCAATTGCATGCTGCCTACTAACTTGAATAAATTGATAGCCACTAGTTTACTATCCAGAATGTGCTAACATGCCATTTACTGAACTAGAGACAGTAACACATTTACTTAAAATATACCAACATGCCACCTACTAACCCAAATGTACTAATCCTAACATAGTTTACTAACCAAAATATACTAATATGCTGTTTTCTTCCCATAATTGACACCTGGAATATACTAGTATGTAGTTTACTAACCTGAGGACACATATTTTCTGAACTTGAGATACTAACATGCAGATTACTAACTTAATATAATAATATGCTTTTTACTAACCTGGATACCTAGTAATATTTTGTTTACTAACCTTGAGAAATAACACCTTGTTTAATAACTTTGTTTTATTACCATGTCCTTTACTAACCTGAATATACTGACTTACCATTTATTAACTCAGAGATACTAATATGCTTTCTAATAACCAGAACATATTGAAGTTGACCCATTTACTAAATTGAATATACTAACACATTGTTTACTAGCTTGAAAACACATTTACTAAACCTGAGGCACTAACATATTGTCTACTAATCGAAATACTAGCATCCCATTTATCAATCTGAATATACTAATACATTTTTTACTAACAGACTCACATTTACTAAACTTAAGTTACTAATGAATAACCTGGATATCTATTCATTAATATGATTGTTTACTAATTCAAATATACTAACCTGCCTTTTACTATAACATTTTATCATACTAATCTGAACATAGCAATACATTGTTTGTTAACCTAAAGAAACATTTACTAAACCAGAGGCACCAACATGCCACCACTAAATTGATATACTAACGTACTGTTTACTAACATGCCATTTACTAACCGGAATATACTAACTTGCCGTTTACTAACCAAAATATACTTTGTCGTATTGTTTACGAACCTAAAACACTAACATTGTTTACTAATTTATTTATACTAACATGAATACTGACATAAACATGTCTTCTACTAACCAGAATATATCAACAGCAACACATCATTTACTAACCTGAATATACTAATACATTGTTTGCTAACTTGAAGACCCACATTTACTAAACCTGAGGCACCAGCTTAATATACTCTCCTGTTGTTTACTAATCTATCATAATTATTGGAGCAAAATGAAGATCTACTCCCAGAACCCCTTTGGCAAGAGGATCTGCAATATCCAGTTTCTTCCAATCAGATTGCCCTGTAGGTTGTACAACTGAGCTGAAATTTGGTACTTGAAACATTTGAGCCAAGACGTAACTTTTGTGAACACTGAACTATTAAAAGCATCCTCACGCTGGCTTCGGCTTCAGCTATTCCTGCACAGAAAACTGATCCCCCATCTTTTCAAGTGCAGAAATATTACCACAAAAAGGTGGACCTGAAGTTGTGGGTGCCTAGTATATGAAGTTACATGTGATTTACTAACCAGAACATGATAACTCATTTACTTATTTGAGAACACTAACTCGTTTTCTACTCATTGAAATACTAACATACCATTTATTAACCCGAATATACTAATATAATTTACCAATCTGAATATACTAATGACATTTACTAACCCAAATATACTAATGTCATTTGCTGACCTGAATATACTGATGTCATCTGCTAACCCAAATACACTGATGTCATCTGCTAACCCGAATATACTAAAACAGATTGAATATCTCTTATCCGATACTCCGGAACCAAAATGTTTTTATAAGTAAAAACTTCCACAACTGATCTCACTGTGGTGTGATTCAAAGACTACAGATGAGGCTGATTCCTAAAGCATTAAACTCCTTTGGATTGCTTTAAGGGTTTGGTTATTTTTGAGTAACCCCCGAAAAAAAGATAAAAGTAGTATTTACTTCACAACCTGTGAAAAATAAAACAAATTCCAATTAAAAAAAAATTTCACCGGCATAACTACATACATTAATCACTTTATTTTTCTTTATTATCTCATTTGATCTAAAAAGGCTACAGATACCCCTATGAATAATGGTGATAAGAAAAAGAGCATTGTAAGTCAAGCTATTGGAAAAACTGAACAGAAGTGTGTATTCCTAAATCTGAAATCTGAAACACTTCTGGTTCCAGGCGATTCAGATAAGACATACTCAGCCTGTATATTATTTACTAACCTGAATATACTAACATTTCATTTTCTAACCTGAATATACTAACATTTCATTTTCTAACCTGAATATACTAACATTTCATTTTCTAACCTGAATATACTAACATTTCATTTTCTAACCTGAATTATACTAACATGTCATTTTCTAACCTGAATTATACTAACATGAGTTTACTAACCTGAATATATTAACATTTCATTTTCTAACCTGAATATACTAACATGTCATTTACTAACCTGAATATACTAACATGTCATTTTCTAACCTGAATTATACTAACATGAGTTTACTAACCTGAATATACTAACATTTCATTTACTTACCTGATTATACTAACATTTCATTTACTTACCTGAATATACTAACATTTCATTTACTAACCTGAATATACTAACATTTCATTTACTAACCTGAATATACTAACATGTCATTTACTAACCTGAATATACTAACATGTCATTTACTAACCTGAATATACTAACATGTCATTTTCTAACCTGAATTATACTAACATGTCATTTACTAACCTGAATATACTAACATCGTTTACTTACCTGAATATACTAACATTTCATTTACTAACCTGAATATACTAACATCGTTTACTTACCTGAATATACTAACATTTCATTTACTAACCTGAATATACTAACATTTCATTTACTAACCTGAATATACTAACATGTCATTTACTAACCTGAATATACTAACATGTCATTTACTAACCTGAATATACTAACATGTCATTTACTAACCTGAATATACTACCATGTCATTCACTAACCTGAATATACTAACATGTCATTTACTAACCTGAATATACTATCATTTCCTTTATGAACTTGATTGTACTAACATTTCATTTACTAAACTGAATATACTAACATGTTGTTTACTAACCTGAATATGCTAAAATAAAGGCACATTTACTAAACCTGAGGCACTAAGATGCCATACTAACCTGAATATATTGACATTATCATGTTTTTTAACTTGGAAGCAGTAACACATTATTTATTAATTTAAATATACTAACAACATTTACTGACCTGAATACACTGACATGCCGTTTACTAACGTGAATACACTGACGTGCCGTTTACTAACGTGAATACACTGACGTGCCGTTTACTAACGTGAATACACTGACGTGCCGTTTACTAACGTGAATACACTGACATGCCGTTTACTAACGTGAATATACTGACATGCCGTTTACCAATCTGAATATATTGACTATATCATGTTCACTAAGCTGGAGACACTAACACCAGGTTTACTAATTTTAAATAAACATGTCATTTACTGACCAGAATATACAGACATTATTATGCTGTTTATCAACCTGAAAATACCTTCAAGCTTTTTTACTAACCTAAATATATTGGAAGTAACACTTCATTTCCTAACAAGAATATACTAAGACATCATTTAGTAACTTGAAGGAGCATTTACTAAACCCAAGGCACGAAATGCCATCTACTAAAGGTACCTACATGCTGTTCACTAAACAATCATGATATATTGTTTGTTTCACATTATTTATCAACTTGAAGACGCTGACACCTTGTCCACTTATTGAAATACTAACATGCCATTTACTAACAAGAATATATTAACTCTTACACTGATTATACTAACACGTTTAATAACCTGAATATGCTAATGTGCCGTTTACTAACCGAAATATACTAACTTGCTGTTTACTAATCTGAATATACTAACGTGCCTTTTACTAATCTGAATATACTAACGTGCCGTTTACTAACCTGAATATACTAACGTGCCGTTTACTAACCTGAATATACCAATGTGCTGTTTACTAACCTGAATATACCAATGTGCCGTTTACTAACCTGAATATACCAGCGTGCCATTTACTAACCTAAATTTACCAGCGTGCGTTTATTAACCTGAATATACCAACATGCCATTCACTAACTTGTATTTTCTAACGAGTCGTTAATTAACCTGAAGACACACATTTACTAAATCAGGGGCTGTTTAATAACTTGAGTGTCTTGTCAGTTAAACTTCATTTACTAATCATTATATAACATGTCCACTAAGTTGGAAACACATTCATTTACTAACCAGAATATTTTGACTCCTGTTTACTATCTTGAATTAACATATATGTATTTACTAACCTGGAGACAGTAACGTATTGTTCACTAACCTGAAGATACATGTTTCATGCAAGCACTGTCTATTTTATACTAATACTTTGGTTAATAAGCTGATAATACTATCATCTTGTTAGCAACACTGAAATGAATCTGATGTTACTAACCTTTTCCTGCTATAACTGAATCTAATGTAACACTTAGCATATGATAACCTAGTTTTAGAAACCTAAATGTTCGTCACCAATCAGATGATTCCGAGATGGTGTTCCTAACTCTACCATGAATATATTGAACAGTCTTAGGTTGCAGAAATGAATAAAGAAAAATTTTCGCAATCTAGGACTGTTCTAATCGATTAACACTGGTGCTCGATGGAATATAGTTCCCCTTCTAATGTCTTTATAATCATCACATTCTATCGGACACAAATGGTCTATAATACTGATATATATATATATATATATATATATATATATATATATATATGGTAATGAGACTGCGTTCAGCGATGTGGACCCATGCCTTTCCAAAAGCCATTGGTGCTAAAAGAAACTGTAACTGCCTCGTAGAACAGTGGCTAGAGATCCATTTCTCGGAATGCATATTTCTTGGTGCACTGAAAGATGTAGGGTGAGGAGGATGTTTGTGGTTAAGTCTGAGGGACTTTAGAATAAATGTTGGATCCTCTCTGTGTCTTACCAGTGTGATCATGTGTCAGACAAATTTATATTTGATTTTCCCTCCAAAAAAAACCTCTGAAAAAGGAAAAAGACCATTGTCATATTTTGCATCCTGTGGGTATGCAAAATAAATATCCTGCGGATTAGACCCTTAAATCCCTTTGTAACTCCCAGGTGAGGGTCTATGAAAATTTGTATTAAAAGGATTAAAGTACACCGAACAATGTTAGGTATGCAAAGTTTTCTTATGATAAATTTGACGAATTCTTTCACTTGCTCTCTCATACTTCTGACTTGAGGTGAGTCTTTCAGGTTTGATAACATGGTTGTTTCTTTATTTTATTTACCCCCGTTTTTTTGTCTTTTTTATACATTGTACTTTCTATCTCATTTATTTCATTGAATTTCGTTTACTTCTATTTATTTCTCTCTCTTTTGATCTTCTCCTCGCTTGGTGTCCTTCACTTCTTATTTATTCTATGTTACGTTTTTCTCTAACCATTATTTCAATATTTCACGTTTGTCTTCTGGCTGTTGTATCCGCTTTTGGTGGTAACTTTTCTTTTTTTGTCGTTGTCTCTTGATTTTCTTTCACATGTACTTCCCGCTGTTTGTCTAACTCCACAAATACTGTTTCGCCTCTTTTGTTTATGTGAAAAAGGTTTAAAAATGAAAGAATATTTAAAAAAAATAATCCCCATCCATTAAAGTGAAGGCTCTATTAATAAAACCTCCATGGTGTTTGGATACATACATGCTCACATTCACCCTTATATTTCTGTACAGCAAACAATTGTAAAGAAAAAAATCTGAGCTGTGAAATGCTAATAAATCAGCCATAATTCTTGTTTAATAATTACTGATCTCATAAAGCATGTTTTTTTTTTTTTCTTTTTCTTTAAATTCTCGTCAGAATAACCTCAACCATCTCTTTATGCTTTCTCTCTCTGCCTTCTCTTTCATCCTGTTTTCTTTTTTTTAAATTTGTTTTAGATTTATCTTTTAATTTATTTTAGAAATCTTTAATCATAATGCATTAATCTTCCAGCAAAATTTTTTCATGATTTCAATAAGCAAACTTCTTAAAAATGTAGCAGTTATGAATTTGTTCAACAAGTAATAATTTTGAAATAATGATTATTACCATAGTTGATTATTTTACAATGCTGTGATAAAATCCACTAAGAACAGTGTATAAGTTGCTTCACAAGACCCTTTCCGTTGATTTGTTATCTTTTTCTTAATCCTAGATTAAGTCTAATCTACTTAGATGCAGTCTTGTCCATCATGGCCTCTCTGCTATGCTTAGTATTTGCTGAAATACATCTTGTCTAAATAGGATTAAAATCACATGACTGAATCGGCCATTAATAGGCTATTAAATTCAACATTCTTGATAGTTTAATATCATTTAAAGATCTGTTTATTGTCAATCCTTTTTTCTTGTTGCAGAAAGCATAATAGTTTGTTATTCATATTTTGTGGTAATATTATCCAACCCTTCCAAAACTAACCTGTTAAGGAGCTTAATGCCTGAATCAAAATGACTGATTTCTAATAGTGATCTAGATTTATTATACAGACTAGCATGATATCAGTTAAAAATGGAGTTATTTATCTTTGGATAAACTATATTTTTGTATGAATGATTTTATCATGAAAATTGTTTGAGGACAAAATTCTTCGTAAAAAATGAATTTATCCTCAACTTTGTAACCTTCTGTCTGAACCTTATATTAAGTTGATCACTCAGCAGAATGTTGGCATAATGGATACATCACTTGCCTAACTATTTCTGGGTTACACGTTCAAATCCTGGCAAGATTCACTTAGTTTCATGTATCTGCTTGGTGTCTTGCATGACCATTGAGGAAAGAACCACAGGCAAAAAAAGTGACTTGGGCTTTTTTTTATAATACATCTATTAGCGAAGAGGTATTGACTATGTATTCATTTTCTTTTTCTTTCTAATTACTTTACTCTGCAATATTTTATTCTTCTTTTTAAAAATATTTTTTCGGTTTTTGTTTTTGTCTTCTAAAACATATTGTTCATCAAATGCCAAGCTTTTTCTTAAAAAAAAAATAAAATAAATAAAATAAAGTAACAACCCAAAAACCTACAAATTGAAATTTTAAAAAAATTTATTTATTTTTTTATTTACAGTGCTGGAGTTTTCAAGTGTCCAGAAGATGACAAGCCTCTAGACTATGGCAAAGTAAGTAAAAAGTTATTTACTTTACTCAAGACTCTGTTATCAAGTGTTCATACCTTTTACATTTTTGTGTTCTGCTGTTAAAACTTCCATGATTCTTATTCCGTGAGCCACTCCAGTTTTTGTTGGTTTCATCACAACATTCTGGCTGATGCATTCTCTGGCCTTCATTGAGTTCAAAGTTGTTGCATAGTCTTGGAATTTCAAATATTTTGTTACTAGCTGTTTACATAGACTGTGATATTGTAGTTTTGGATTCATTAAACAAATGTATTAAAACTTTCATTCATTCAATCAAGCAACATGGAATATTCTGAATTATGAAATAAACAAAGAAAAAGGATTAAAGCTAAAGAATTCAATGACAACAGTAACTTAGTTACTGATAAAAATGACATTTTTTTTTTTTTCTATTCTGGATGTCCTTATTTTAGATATTTCCTGTAATTTTGAGAATTCATCATAATTCCAAGATTTGTTCGAACGTATGAACCCTGTCATTTTTATTTAAAAACTTTAAAAAAATATTTTAGAGGCATCCTTGCCTCTCTATAAGAGGCTCTGGCTATTGGTCAGTAGGTGTATCCTCATATTGTTTCTCAGCTGTTTTGAGCCAGATTTAATAGAAACTTGATAAGATGCTTCTTATCTAAAACGATCTTTTAATCAGGGTCACATGATCTGGAAATAATGGCATTTAAACTTTATAGTGGACACCACATTGAACTTTCAGTTCTTAGTTTTTCACTACCCAATGTTATGTCCAATCCCTCACCCCCAGGAAGGTAGTTAACAAAAGAATGGTGTCCAAAATACTGATTACATTATCCCATTCTCATCAATGCGCTTTTATTCAATCCCTCCTAAGCAAAAAAAACCCCAACCTTATACATTTGTCAGTTAGGCCAATGTATGCCACTTCTTTCAATTTTCTCAATTTCTGGTGCTGTTTCTTGTCCATTACTTATACCTTATCCAAGCAGAGATTGATGTGATCCCTGCTCTGCCATACCAGATTTTGTTTTTCTCTTCATCTGTTAAAAAAATAAAAAACATGAACTTTGCCAACCTTGTTTTGTAGATTTTTCCTGATAACAATTTATACAAAGAGATCACATCAAGTATGGTGCGCTGTAAACATTTCAAGGAAGGCTGCAAATGGGTAGATCAACTCTCAAGCTTACAGGTGAGGAAATCCTCCTTTATCTTTTGGGTCATTTTGGGGTCCTTGCATGCAGGTGACTGAAGTTACCAACTATCTGTATATATTACCTGGGACCACGTGTTATTTCAAAGTCTTTTCCATCCTTCAGGGACCTTTTCCTGATTGTATTATCGCTAATGCCTCTAATTAAACAACCATAGCTTTTATTATATATATATATAATGTGTGTGTGTGTTTGTTTTGTTTATATGTTTGTGTGCTCCAATGTTGTCAACGGACTTGAAAATTGGCATCAGTATTCCCCTTGACTCATTCTAAAAATGTTTTTGGTTTTTATTTATGGAAAAAAAGCTTTTTTGATCTCTTTTGGACCGTTCCTCTGACGGGTTTATCAATAACACTTAGATTCTTTAGAATCTATTTGGATAGAATTTTTTTACATGTTTTTTTGATACAATGTTTGCTGATTATTTTTTTCTTCAAATCTCATTAGTTCTTGATATAGTTAACATTATTACATGAATTGTTAAAAATGAATCAATTGTATAAACTCATCATGTATATGCCATGCTATAAGAATGGTCTACTAGAGTATTTGAAGGACTACCAGTCTCACCAATCTAACAAGCCATTTGATATTAATGAAAAAATAGCCAACCAAGAGTAATGGCACCTTAGTCTTCTAAAAGTACTCTCCTTTGGACCTCTCTTATCCCTACCTCCCTTCCGCTCTTTCAAACAGTATGCAAAGTCCTCTTCAAGGATTGCCATTGGTTGCCTCGTTGCATTCTCCTTGTTCAGTCTAAAATCTCCTCCCTTTCAACAGCAAAAAGTCAGAAGTTGCTGGGAGCCAAATCTGAACTGACCTACAGGGAGCTAAACTGGACAGCCCCAGTTGATGAAGAGATTTGCCAAGAAACCTTGCACGAGTTGTGAAGAATAGGCAGACTCAGTCATTGTGAATGCAACAGTCACACAATGTACAAGCTCACCCAGTGGCATCTCGCTGCCAACCGAGTAACTCCAAAAGAGTGTTTATTCATGCAAGCACAGAAAGATCCCCTTGGATTTGTTGCCAAGTTATATCAAGGCTGTGCAACCGGTTTTCAAGATATTCAAAATAGCTGGATACTATTCAGACAGACCTAGTATTTGTGGCATGCCAGTGCCTAGATATTTTGACAATAGGATGAAGTACAGGGAGAAGTGGGTTTGGGCTTTTTTTTTTTTTTTTTTTTTTTTTTGAGTATATTAGTGAGCACTAAAACGTTTATGCTTTTGTTTCATTGAGAAGATTCTATACCTTTTAACCAATGAAAGCGATGGATTTTATGCTATTCCTCATAAGTGAGTCTGTTCTGATTTTTTTTTTTTTTTTTTTAACCCTTCCTTACCAGAGTCACTTGGATGTTTGCCGTTATGATGCTGTATCATGTCCCAACAGTTGCTCAGCTCTTTTGTCCCGCATGTGTGTCCATGACCATCTCGAATACACCTGCCCACGGAGACGGGTTCTCTGTGAATTCTGCGGTAATGAATTTTCAGGAGAGCAGATGGAGGTAACTGTAGTATTTAGTTTTTCTTTCCTTTTTCCTCTCATGAACTTTTGGAAATTTTTTTCCATCATTCTTGACTAATTAAGTATGGATGACCAAAATTGCCATCATTGCAGTTCTTTGGCTAATTCAATAAAATTTCCGACTCACTTCTATATACCTGCCAAGTTTCAATGTGAGGGATCATATGATTCTTATTCATTCTTATCTCAGATTTCTGAGTGCAGTCTGGGAAAGTTTGGGAGGGGGGCTTATTGGAGATTCCAAAAATTTTGAAAATCGATATTGTCGCTGAATGTTTTCCTCTCTCATCTGAGATGAGATTTTTTATCAGATCTTAACTCATTTGATAAATCTAACACTTGAAAAGTAAAATGCATGAGAATTTTCCTTTCATACAGGTGTGTGTGTATGAGAATGTATTGAGTGATATTGGAAGGTCTGTTTCTATGTGTGAATCAGGGCTTTTTCCCTGAAATGGATTACTAGTAATGGACAAGGGTTTTTGTCTTGCAATGAAAAACTAATACTCTTGTCACCTTGTGGGTTAATATTTGTTAAACGAAAAGAAAAAAATTCTTTCAAATATGTTTCAGTCTCTCCAAAAATTGTTAATTCAATGCTGAGGGAGGCAAAGTTGTACAAGATTAATGTACATTAATTTAGTCTAACGATGATCCTCATCTTGGTTGTTTTTATATTCACAACACTTCAGCTGATGTACCCTCCAGCCATCTTCAAATGCCTGTGGTATTCAGAAACTAGATACTCTCATATTCACAACTTTCCAGTCAGTTCATGAGCCCAGAAATGAAACCTCGATTCAATGATGTGAGATTTGAATTATCTGACCAACTGACAATATCATGATGCCAAATGAAAATCACACATGTATGAGATTAATTTTTATATTTATTAAGTTTTACTCAGTATGGCTCAATGCTACAAGTTAGTGTTGAACTTGCTTTTATAGTAACCATCTGCAAGACTAGCTTACAAATCACCATTCTTAGATGAGGCTCTCAAATTGATATTTACTGATCTTAGCTTAGTATGACACAAGCTATAAGTGTGGGCCAGCCAGTGAGGATCAAACTTGCTCCAGTAGTACTAATATTTAATTAGTGTATGTTTAAAATTACAAACTGATGATACAGGTAAGAGAGGTCAGTCTATACACCTTAAATTAGTCATCGGTCTTGTTTAGAATAATTATCAAGCAATGGAGAAACTGTTCACTGAACAAAAAATATCAGAATGTTGATTTTAAAGGGAAGCAGGCTTCGTCTTACTTGGAAAATGAGCAAAACACATTCTTGTTTCCATTTTGGCTTTGTATTGTGTTAAGTCTAGTGAGTATCAATGAGGTCTGCTTGCACCAATCTTTTCTGTTGTTGCCTGTTTTATCAGTTCTAAATTTCTTGTTCTCATCTTAGCAGAGTCATTTGGGAAATTGTCCATTTGAGACAGTATGGTGCGAGAACAAGTGTGGAGCCCGGCTTGAGAGACGCTACCTTTCCAATCACATGAAAAATGAGTGTCACAAGCGAACTGTTCAGTGTCAGTTCTGCAAAAGAGAGTTCGTGGAGGAAACACTCCAGGTACGTTAAAACCATAAACACCATTGGATTAGCAGAAATGGTTATTACTTCATGTATTCAAGCAATAACAGAATACCTGGAATTGCTGGACACTATTTGGTGTTTCTGGTCATCTATTAATTGTAGATGGTAAGCCATCAGTTATTTTAGGTAAATATCTACTATGATAACAATAATACATAACATGAATCAGTACATCAATTTTCAACTCCCCAAGGGACGTAATCTGCTTAATGATAATATGGAAGAGTTACATTTCTTGGATAATTTTTTCTATTATCTATGTATATAAAATATAATATGTATCATTATTTATATATATGGCAGTTTTTATCTCCACTAGTATACATATATATTAAGCTTGGGAAAAAAATTATTATTGTAATTCTTCAATTATTGAATCTTGGAGATTATTCTGATTTATTTGTTTATTTCAGACTCACCAGTACTCGTGCCCCAGATTTCCCATTCAGTGCCCAAATAGATGTGATCCTGCTAAAATTCCACGGGAAGAGGTTGATTGTCACATCAAAGAACATTGTCCCTCAGTGTCAGTCACTTGTGCCTTCAAGGAAGCTGGGTGTAAAGTCAAGGTAAGACTTTAGTAGCCATCATTTGCTAGATGTCATCTTGTATAGATAGATATATAGATAAAATGTAAACTTTGAAGGGTGGCAAGATTGTTAATCATTTGTATGAAAGAGAGTCAACAGACAGAGCAGGCTTGGCCTGAATCTACTTTAGTGGTACACTTAGGAATAATGTCTGATCGTATAGTGTAATGGTTAACACACATGCCTCACACGCAGAAGGTCCTGGGTTCAATTCTTCATTAGGACAAATTTCCCTGTGCACTCCACAAACTCCAGTGTATGATTAGGTTGGCGGTATCCCTTTAGTGAACTTGTATTGTGCCAAGGGGGTGATCATAAAATTTCTTTGGAATAAAGTCCTCGTATTGACCAGACTTGAGGGTGATCAATTGAGAAGTTGGAAAAAGTGGTGATCAGTGATTAAGATCTTGCCTTTTGTTGTGCTGTGATCCCTAAAAATGTGGTCAAATTTAGCATATATTTACATTTACTAAAATACTATTTGGAGGGGAATTCCCCCCCCCCCCCCGAAAAAAATTTCCCTACTCATTATATGGGTGCAAAATTTCTGCTATGAATGGTAAGGACTGGGCGAAACCTGGAAACATACATAAATAGAAAGATTCATATAAATATCCTAACACATAAATAACCTAAACCCAGCAACAGTGATATAACCAGTCTTTTGTAGGCATTGGTTATTAACTAGACTAGACCAGACAATGGTGAGAAATAACTACTAATAATACAGTGTGTATGCGGTTGAGGCAGTGTGTTGTGTGAATGTAGGGATTAGCAGTAGGGCAAGGAAGGTTTAGGTTGGTAGAGTACTCACAATTAAGTAGACTACATACAATAGTAGCACCCAAGTGATTTATTTATAAGTCAAAGGCTTGAGCTCGAATATCATAAACCCAAAAGTGGCACAATTCATCTACCGTAATTTGTATACGAGTATATACTGTATTACTTGCTCCTTGTTTTACAATACCAATCACTGAAGCCCAATGGTTGAGTGTTTACTTCCAGTTTGTAGGCCATGGTTAAATCCATTGCTGAGTCAGACCAAATACTTTAAGAATGGTACTCCATGGCTCTTCATTAAGCACACTGCTAAAGGACTTGGATTAAGGAACCTCTCCCTGATGCAAAGAGGTTACGACCAAAGCATGCTGGATACACTGGTTCTAATAAAATCACCAGTTAAGCAACATTAAGCTTTATCAGTATCTAGATATGGGTGACCCTTGGGGATACTAGGTGCCGTAAGCAGAACAAAGCCTCGACAGGTCTGGCAAGCTGGAAGTGGGTTTTACGAACGGATATAAGTAGAGAACAATCATATATACATGGTTTTTTTTTTGGTTTTTTTCTTTTTTAATGATTAATCATTTTTCTTTATTTCCTTTCCTTTAGTGTCAGAGATTTCACCTGGACAGTCACATGGATGAGAACCAGAAACGGCATCTATCAATGGTCTGGGACTTGGTAAAACAGCAGCAACAAGAGATCCGTCAGCTACGGAATGCCCTACATGCTAGCACCCAAGTAACTAATGGCAATTACATCTGGAGAATCTCTGACTACAAATCTAAATACTTAGAGTCTGCATACAAAGGTGCTAAAGAACTTGCTTGCCAACCCTTCTACACGTCACGTCATGGCTATAAAGTATCAGCCTCAGTGTTCCTGAATGGTTATGGAAGCTCTGACAGCAAGTACCTTTCGTTGTATTTCAAGATCTTGCCTGGTGAATACGACAACCTCCTTGAATGGCCATTTCGTTTACCCGTGACTTTCACACTGTACGATCAGGCAGCCGACCAAGACAAACGCAAGAACATTGTAGAGCGGTTTATACCTGACCCAACACGTAAACAATTCAAAAAGCCCCACCCTGATATGGAGTCATTAGGATTTGGTTATCCCAAATTTGTCTCCCTTGAAACTCTAAAGACAAAGAACTACATCAAAGATGATATGTTGTACATCGGGATCAAAGTGGACAATAAAAGCTTTATTGTACCTTAATTATTTCTATTGGGTTTCATTTTTTTTTTTTAAACCCCATTTGTGTATTCATCAAGTATTCACAATTCTGAATGGTCTAATTCAGCCATTTTCCACATTTTTTTTTTTTAATCCATGGCCCCCTTATTCTCAGGTTCCAGGGCCCACCCCCATGTCAAACAGGATCACATACATATAGAGACAGAAATTCATTCATCATTATTTCGGTCAATGGCCCCTTTCAAATGAGCCAGGACCTCCAAGGGGTCAAAATGGCTCCCAAGCTAGGCGGGTGTAAATAAAACAGTGTGAAAACTGTTGAGCAACTTGCACCGATTGTATTTGAGTTCAGTGTACAATAAACAAATCTAGGAGACTTTTTGTGGTATGAAAAGCAAGGAAAGAACTCTATTTTTTTTCGTCTTTAATAAAGTGACAAATTATCTTAACTCTCTACCCACAGTTGCATAAAAAAGAGATACCTCTGGGCTGGAAGAAAGAAACACTTCCGGGCAATTCGAATGAGAAAGAAGAAAAAAAATAATACAAACAAAATATTTTACCTACCATTTTCGTGATCTCTTATAGAATGTGTGGCAATATATTGTTGCAAGTTTTTTGTACTTGAAAAAAATTTTCAAGACTGTTACAAGCGAAACACACTTTAACGTTTTTATATTTCATTTTAAAGATTTTAAATACTGATATTTTTTTTCTGAAATATATAAAACTACTATTGTTTTGCTTTTCAACCTGTTTGCTGCTAAGAATGTTTTTCAAATCTTGTGCTGGGTTTTTCTTGTAGAAAATTTGATGGAAAAAGAAAGTCTTCATTGCATGATTGAAACAATGTTTTATTCTCAAAAAAAAACAACCAATATTTACAATGTGATGTATGCAAAGAAAAAACACTATTGTAGGACTAGGTATCTTGTTCCTGGCACTGTAAGACAACTTGCTGGGACCATTGATCTTGTCCGAGGCAGCTAACAGGTTGAATAACATCAATGTTCACATTTTAAGTCTTGTGTATCATGCACAATGCAATGCACTTCAAAGTATCTTTCAAAAACTACTCCTTTTACATCTATTTATTGTTATATTTATTTAATTTTAATTCTGTTCTTTGTAAAGACTCTGCATTGAAATTTCTATTGGATCCAATTCTGGATGAATGAGAATGACTTACAAAGAAAATGTTTTTTATTTTTAATGAAGAAGTTGTCACTAGAGCTATACCTTTCTATATTTATCATCTGTAAATATGCACTTTCAATGTAAGTGGAAGTTGATGTTAAAAAAAAATGAAATAGGAAGGTGTTAAAAATTTTATGTATTAAAATCTAACCAAAGATGTAACTACAAAAAAAAAATTTCAATTGGTCTTATTTTTATGTTTTGATGATATTTCGTTGCTGTTTTCATTCTCCATATTCAACATGGAATATATTTTTGTTTCTGCAACCAATCACAATATTTTTTCTTTAAACTGGGGCTTTAATTATTTTCATTTTTTACTTCTTTCACTTGAAATAGGACAGGAAGAAGTTATTTAATTTTGTTGAACTTTACAAACACTTTCTAAAAATCATAAGTTCAATCACAAATTATGGAGGTTTTGCTACACAAAATGCAGTGTTCTTTTAGTCAAGTTTTTAAAAAAATCTTTACAAATGTTACATATTGGAAATATGATTTATACTTTAGATTAAAGAGTTGCCTTTACCTCCCTTCTTAAACACGAGTTTCCTCCCCGCATTTCTTAGGTGCTTGATGAATTTGGACATGTGCCAAAGTTAGCTTACTCAAAAAAAAAAACAAAAAAAAAAACAATCAATACTTACAAGGCACTCTACCTCATGACTAAGGCAGTAGGAGCTCTGGTAAAAAGCCAGCATTTCCAGTATGGATTTTCTAGACAGGCCCTTCTCCACGTGGAAGATTGTGTTGAGCCAATCATCCCATTTTCTTTAGCCTTGCACGCTGAGCTTGACTAAAAATTTGACAAGTATATTTACTACGTCTATTTTAGGTTTGTTCAAAGAAAATTACCTTCATAATTCAGTGAGTCAAAATCTTCTTGCCCAAATATTCTTTCGTGTTTATAAAAAGATTTTTTTTAAAGTGTGGTCAAGGTGGCCTAACGGTTAGTGGCACAGAATCGGTGAAAATTTAAAACCTCAGCTGGGATAGTTTGTGTCCACTTTACACTAATGTCCTTGGGAAAGGCATGAATCTGCTTCTCTTCCCAGCTATGGGTAAATAGCAGGGTAGTTGAAGCCTTGTAAGGCAGTCAATCTCGGGTGTCTAGATAGCACTCTGACCCTATGAAACTGATAAATGCTACGGAAACAATGAATGGGTCTCCATAGATCGTTTGATTAATAGAGGCAAATCTATTGTGTTGCATGAATGTCAGTAGTCTTTCTTGTCAGTGTCTCCATTATGCCTTTCCCCAGACACTTGCCTCAAACACCCAAATTTCTGTGCACATACACGTATTCATTTTGGGATACAAAATAAGTTGAGTGCATCGGTTCACTTGCAGCCGGAGGCAGAAGAAAAATACGAGAGTATACTCATCGTGTATCTATTTGGTGTGATTAAAATGACAGCTTGGATCTAGATGTCTGGAAACGAATTTTCAAAGTCCAGTTGAGAAAAATCAAGCAAACAAATCTATTTCAAATTTCTGGTGATATTGAACAAAATCTCTTCATATGCTAACTGAAGTTCACGGGGAAGAATGCATGTCATGTGCCTGTATTTTCAAGTGGCACAAGAGATTGAGATGTTGCCCCTTTTTTCTTTTTCTTTGCACAACATCAAAGTGCAAGTTGATTGAAACTTTAACGGCTGGTTTATGCTTGTTCATCGGTCAATGTACATCCAAATGGTTCATGCATGCATGCTGTGGTTTGACTTACATAAGCCCAGTGTCATTATATGATAGTCACACTTTGTACAAAGAACTCCACACAATGTTGGGTTCTGAAATTGGAAAAACTAAGTATAGTTGCAACCAACAAATCAAACCAAGTGAGACGTGATGATTTATGTAATTTCAGAAACAAATGCAGACCTGTTGAAAAAGTGATCACAAAAAAAAATCTATTTATCAATACTAAAATCTTTGTACATTGTTTTTACACGATTTTCAAAATTTGCATTCTACTTCCCCCAAACAAGAAAAATTCAAGTGAAATATTTTTATCCTCTCTTTGAACTATCGGAGTCAGGCATGAACTACATAAGCTACAGCTTAGAGTATCACAATCGGCTTGGGCCTCAAAAAAAATTCTGAAAGCATGTTTTCAAGTTTTGTGAGACCTTCTGGCCATAATATTTTTGACAAGGGGCCTAGTAAATAGCTTCATCAATTCTAAATTCGGCACTTTTTCACCTGCCAGATGATACTGAAGTACTTTTTAAAAAAATTTATTTTTCATTAGCATGTCAAGTCATAATGTTTTAATAAGACGGTGTGAAAGATGGGATTACCTCCCTTGAAAAAAAAAAAAATTCAAACGAAATTTCACTGCCACACTCGTTGTATATTTTATATCCCTTGTCTTCCCAAGGGCAGACAGTTAGCAAATTGTGAACAATATTCATGAATTTGTAAAATCTGCAATACTTAAACCATATTGCCATATGAACACATCGATTTTACTAGCAGCCAAAATTGATTGTTATTTAACTATATCTCACCACACTATTGTATTGTACGTTGCCACTTTATTTAAAAAAATTGTGCAAAATGTTTCATATTGTGTTACAAAACTCAAATATACATTAAAAACAAGTGATTGCACTGATTGTAAATTATTGTTCAGTATGAGGTGTATATAGCTGTACCATTTCTATGATTAGGAATGAAAATAAACAATTCAAATGTCAAATCAAGTCTTTTTGTTGTCATTTAGTTGGGGAAAAAGGCTGCTGGTTGCTGAATATTGTCTAGTCATTCATTTTCTTTTTTTGCTTATTTTCTCAATAGTACAGTTGCTTTTTATCATGTACTATATTCCACCAAAAGTCTGTCCCTGTCTGTGATTGTAATACTAAAAAAAAAAAAAAAAAGAGCTAGAGCTATGACCACAAAATATTCTGTGCTTATTAATGGGATCCAAGAGGTTCATGGCAAGTTAGTTTTTGAAAATACTTCTCCTGAATGGCTTTGAGTGTGTGGGGGTTCAGTTTGTAATTGGATTTTTTGCTAAATTTGTCCCTTTGTTTGAGTCCAGCAATGTTCTTACTTTATTGAACATCTTACTTTATTTCACCAAATATACCAAGAAGTGTTGGTTGGCGATCAGTGAGCGACACGGAAAATGGCTTCAGAAACAGCAACTGGCACAAATTCTTTCTGACAGATGTTTACTCCATATGTGATTGTAAATTCATTAGATTTTAAACTTGAAAATCTCTCCCCACAAAAACTTGGGGGGGGGGGGGTAAATTCAGGATATGCTCATGTCATGCAGCATCCATGCCTATTTTATGATTCACGATCCTACTATATATCACAGCAGGTTAAAGTGCTGGTAGGCGATTGATTAACAGAGCAGAAAACGGACTCAGTGATTTGAGTTCAAACCCAACTGTGACTGGCTTCAATGTTCTTTGTAAAACATGAATATATCTCCCCCATCCACCAGCTCTGTATAAAATAGCACATGTTGAGGCTGGCGACATCACTTGGGGTGGTTATCACCTCTAAATCTATTTTATAAATGGCAAACTTTAAAGAACGATCTGACACACACAAGTACTTTTGATATTTTAAACCCAGACAGTTGAAGCTGTAGCCAGCGTAATGGCACCACTTTACCTTTACTAAATTAAGCACCATTTAATTTTCATCCAAATATTTCGAAAATTATTATTTAATATGACCATAGATTTAAATTCATAAGGGTTTCAAAATTGAATGGAAACTCTTTTTTTTTTTTTTTTCAACTCCCCTTCAAGGGGTCTGTGGAAGTAAACTATTCTCCATTTTTAGAGATCGAAAATGAAAGGGAACTTTTCCTCCTTTGGGGGTTCAAAAGTGCAGGGAATTCTCCCCATCCCTTTCAGAGTGTTAAAAAGAAAAGAGTAAGGAAAATTTCCCAACTGCTTCAAGGGGTCAGAATTTTAGGGAGATTTTTTTTCTCCCTCTCTTTTAGGTGTTGGAATTGATGGGAAGCCTCTTCTCCTTCAAGGGGTCAAGAGTGCAAGGAAACTTTTCTCTTTTTGGTCTTTGTTAGGTTGGTCCTTTAGTATAGCTTAAAAATTTTAGTATCCCACTATATTTCACCCAATGTCTGTGATTGCAAAACACAACAGCCAGAGATATAGTCACTAAATTATCTGTGATCACTGATTGGACTCCACTATTGTATTTCATCAAATGATATAATAACATCCTCCTTTCAAGTAAGGTGTGGGAACAATTTTGGGTCTAGTATTATTCATGCTTACCTAAAAATCCACAACCTAGATGAAAAAAATATAATACAATAATGTTTATACTCCAAAAAGTCGAAGTACTTTTAACAGGAAAAACAATGGCTTGAAATCAGCAGGTCCTCATTTATATACAGTGCACATTTTAGATTGAATTTTGAAGAAATAAAGTCGTCAATTTGTATGGAATCTGCATCTACGTTCAATTAATCAACCAATAAATGTTTTGATCCAAAACCATAATAGATAGACCCATGGAGGAAGGTTTTTCGTGCTGATCATACGAAATGACAAATGTTAGGGGTAAAATTTATTTTTCTCTTATTTTCCACAATGGCAGGAACTCTATTTGAATCAGAAACATATTCTGACAGCCTTTCATTTATAGAAAAAAATATTTTCATCAGAAAAAATTCAGAGATTAATTATGCAAATAGATATACTCTCTCTCTCTCTCTCACATATTAATCAGGTCTATATGAACTGATTTTTGTGATATGTTTATTATCCGAGAGCTGGATATCTCCAAATATGACAACACTGAGAAGCAAATATTTCATAGCGATTTCATTAAAAACAGCAGTCAGGCGTGCGTGGCACCTCTTAAAACCGTGAAGATCATTCTCCTGAAAACTGCGAATTAATTTACTTACTCATGTCAGAACAGACTACAGGATTCAAATTGTGCCCATAGTCTAGTATGTTTGGATTAGTCAGATTACGGTTATTGTATATACATTGTAGGTAAATGGATCTGCTGATTTTGGCTATGCCTTGGTTTCTCCTCTGTGATACCTCACCGGTTTGGGCAGCCCATATTCCAAGGTAGACCCACGAAGATCAGCGAGCAAACTGGCATAAGCACTAAGAGAAAGAAATTCACATCCAACATCATTTATAATGAATGGAAAGAAAGGTTGCAGTTTAGTATTATAGCTACAATGTAAATAAAATCCCTTCGGATGAAAACTTGAAATATTTCCTTTCTCAAACCTGTCAAATTTCCAGAAGATTAGAAGGTCTAATAAATTAAATGTACATGAAATTTAAAGAGAAAAAAATTTGTTTGGTATTTTGTTTAACCGACACAATAGCACTGATAGGGAAGAAAAAAAAAAAAAAAAAAATCTTTCTCCAAGTTTGAACTCAGTCTGCCAAATCTATTTTCCAAAGCTTTACCTACTCGGCTATTGAACTGTATTGACTTTGAAGCTGTAACTTACAGCCCCCCGCCTCCAACCAACCAAAATGTGAGTACAAATTTGTTTTCAAACGCAGATCCTGTAAAAAAAATCAATTCATTTTTTTTGTAAAAATCATGACTTGCTGATTTCAGATATGCCTAAAGTGAGGGCCATTATTATAATTACATTGTTCTGGGAGGTTTGACAGTCAAATAGTTTGAAAGCAAATAAAATTGGAAAGAAAGAAAGAAAATTTCTCAATGGAGTTCAAACTCTAATTCTGTCATCCCGGCACTTACCATTCGACTGTTGGTCTGCATCGACTTTGAACCCAAGATTTACTGCTTAAGAAATATTTGAAAAGCAGTATGGACCACCCACCCCTCGTATATGAGTAGGTTTAAATAAATGTAGGAAAAAAAAAAAAAAAAATCCTGGATGAAGTCGATTCAAAATATACATATAGTTTGATTTTATAGATCTAATTTCAATAATTTTTCTGAAAATCCAAGATAACCGTGCCTTCACAGGGATGGGTTGGCCTCAGTCTAGGCTTCCCTGATAACTTAAATAAACTCAGTACAGTCCTAGACTTCCCAACTGCACATTTGGATACATCGATTTGGAGGGGAAAAAACAAAAACAAAAAACTGTCCTCTTAGAAAATTACCTGTTTTCTTTCATAGTTTTGATGATCCAGTGTATGGAATTCTTGGTCAAATACACTGAGAGTGAATCAAAATAAAGTTGTCTCTGACAAGACTTGAACTTGTATCAAACCAAGAAGGCTAGTCAAGGCCTAAATCTATATTCACACTGGCATGAATAATTGGATGAGTAAAATATCAGTTTACTTAATTTCATCGTGGCTTTTTACAACCATGTTCCCACAAGATAAATGAAAGTAATTTTGAATCTGATACACAGCCAAAATGCAACTTGCAAAAACATTGCAAAGTTCCTCAAAAGTATATACATAAATCATTCCATACCAAATCACCTAATGGTTCAATGGACACCTTTTTGCGATTTTTATGAAGATTTGACAAATTGAAATTTGCTTAAATTTACAGCTGCAAGCATGATTTTGTCAATTTAATCTTTCATAACTATTTCCAGCTGAAATTTGGTACCCTGGTAGTTTTCCACTCAAATAAGCCATTTCTGGTTTTATTTTTCAACTCAATTTGGAAATTATAGGCCAATGAAAATGGGAAAAAAAAAAAAAAATGGCTTTTTAGGGTGGGTTGCTAAATTAAACTTCTAAACTATTTGTTCAATAAAGCTGAAATTTTCAGGGTTTATTTTCTCTAAAAAAAATGTTGCCTATTTTCATCAAAATTGAAGATGGCGCCCCTGTGGACTTGAGAAATATTAGGTTATTTGATATGGAATAACCCACATGTTTCTTCATGGTGCCACCATTTTTTTTTTTTTCAAATGCCAGGATGTTGTTTATAAGATGCCATCTAAATCACATCTACCACTGGCAGGGTATAAATATCACCACTTTGTAGACGAGAGTCCATTGCCAAGATAGGAAAATTAAATTGTATTATTTTTAGTACAGCATAAGTGGTTAAGGGACCTTTCAATGTGTGAGGTATCTTGTCAGTTGCTCCAGGAACAAAGAAATTTCTTGCACAGTATCTCCTCACCTACTCCGGAAACAAAGAAATTTCTTGCAAGGAATCTTGTCAGCCATTTCTGAGTGTTCAAGGTTAAGCAACATGGCATCAAGTCCTCCATATTACACAGCAAACAATATGGACACAACCAATGAAAAAAAATATATAAAAGACAAACCCAATCTTATGTTAAGAGAATTTTTTTCGATTCAGTCTTTATATATATATATATATAAAAAAAATTGTCCATTTGTTTAAGAAAGAGAAAAAAAAAAAAAAAAAAAAAAAAAAAGAAAAAAAGGCACATGTGAAAATAACAGCAGTTCAGCGACAGAGAAAAGTTCAGCACTGGAAAAAGTACTTATGATGCTTCTTGGACTGTCAGATCTCGGGCGATTTGGAAGGCAGAGACCAAAGAACCTAGCTGGATTTTTTCATTTGTTCCTGACATGAGACGATATCTAAAATGTAAAGAAAAAAAATGAAAAATGATTGCTAAAACGTACAGGGAAGAAAAAAAGTGGTGTCTATAAGAACAGATATTTCCAATCAACACATTTTTGTCACAGATAAATTGCGTATTTATTTTTCATATTCATTTTATACAACTACATCTGCAAAAAGAAACAGAAGTGCCTCAAACAATATTTAATTAATATTCAATTGTCTTGAATTTTCTACTACTACTACTACTACTACCATTAGACTGGGGAAAAAAAAAAAAAAAAAAAAAAAAATCACAGACCATCGAAGACAAGCGACATATTTCACAGATGACAACCAAGTTTGCGTTTACTGACATGTATTTGTGTTTCTTTGTAAATATTCACAATGAGGTTCAAACTGAAGAAATTCATTAATCACCACTCTCCACAAAGTCAAATTCAAGCAAATAACTTGAAGAAACACGTAACATGATATTTTTCAATAGTAACAATAGCGATTCCATGAATAACGAAGGTCAGTCATGTGATATATATGATTGATGCTATCACGTCATTGAAACTTTTTCCAGAATTAAATAATTGCAACTTGTGCCTCAATTAACTCTTCGTCAATTGATATGCTTTTTTTATAACAAAGTATGGTAGATGTTGTTGTTTCGAGCAAAACTCGCCTCATCACTCTGTGTGCATATGGTCCAATAAGATATAAAAGTCTGCTTAGCTCTCAAACAGGGTCTCCCATCTTGAAATAATGAAAATACATTTTGATCTAAATTCTCCAGGCTTTGATCCCAATTACCTCAGGTTATGCTTCTGTACGTTGGGTATTTCACTGTTGGGCCATGGAATCAATATTTAACATAAGTGAAATAATCCCTGATAAATAAAACTCACAGAATTGTAAAACAGATTGCATTGAAATTTAATGTTTTTAAAGCATCATCATGATCTCATTTAAGAAATTTGGGATCAGAGAGTTTCGCACATGCCAACTTTTAATCTTACTGCACCATTTCAGTGATGCCAATTTAGTCTCTTTAGTTATTGCGGCCAGATCATCGATGAATATCAGCAGTAACTTGACCTGCACTGAGATTACTACTGCTATTACACTTGACCAGGGCAATTATTTTGATTGAAAGATTTGAAGTTAGAAGCAAAATTTGGAATTCAAGGCTAAACCAGAAAAAAAGAAGCTTATTTAGCAACACAGCTTGAAACTATGTTCTGCTGAATTAAACCTATAAGACTGATTTTAATAGCTATCTCCCTTGACAAATCAGTTCATTACAATAGGGGTAGATATGCATGCAGGACCCAAACTATCAAGTTGCAAATCACTTAGATGTTTTTATGCTTTCTTCAAGTTGGTGCATTTTAGGGGTACCATATATACATATATAAATAATCAAAATTGTTTTCTAATAAGAAAGAATATATATATATATACATAAAAATGCACTGCTTGGGCTCATTAGAGGTTACAAACGAATAAAAAGAATGAGAATTTTTGTATCATAGATTAAGAAAAAAGGTTTAGAGGATTTCTACTTACTCAGTCTCTGCCATTTTTATCAACAAATGAGTGCGTACATGAATCGGGAAATCAACTGAAAAATAAAACAGACTTTGTTATGGTTATTCAAAAGTAACAAATGATGCTGCATATCTTTCTCCGTTCAACTATGAGGGGAAAAATTAAATTTTTGTTAAACCGAAACAAGTGATGGTCTGACGGATACACCACACATGGAAAAACTTCCCATCCTAGCTCCTCGATAGTTAGAATAATATAAAAATATGTATTGAAAAAATATCACCTTCATTTGAAGGTGTTATACAAAATGGGACCAAAATTGTTTTCCAACAAGAATAAACTGATAGATTAATAACCATTTATGTAAGCCATGATATCAGATTTTTTAAAAATAGATCAAAAGTTACATTTACACTAATCAATACATATAAAGGTTAGCCTAATGTCACTTTAAACGAAAATAGGCAAAAAGTGAAAATAGCAACCAGCATTCCTTTTGCAGTGAACCAGTATAGAGAGAGTGATAATCATTAGAGAAGGTTTTGATACACTTGTATTTTATCTGATATCATGGATTACATAAACTAGTTACAAATGTTTAATATGGGTCAATCAAAATGTGTTAAGTAATTAAACAAACCTCTAGTTTATTTCATTTTAACAATTAATGTTATTATCATGATGGAGGACTCTAAGAAACTCTCAAGTTCTTTTATATTTGATATTAAGAAACAGTTGCCATAAACAATCCTTAAATATAAAGAGTATTAAGAATAAAGGTTGTAATATCCAATTTGATACCCTTTAGTGGTTTTGAACATACCAGTATGGAGCAATGGTCTACAAGCTAGCTTAACAGACAATTGCTACTGTTGAGGATTCAGTTCTCATCAGGAGTCCCACATTTTTGGTTCAGTGTCAGACGAAATTAAGTTTAGTAAATACCGATGCACTGTAATTGTTACTGATACAAGCTTTCAGACAATCTTTTTTATTTCAGATGTGTTCACATATCTCTATTAGATACTTTTTTTGGACAGTCTGTCTGTTGATTGGTTCATGTGACAAAACAACAGAAAGAGGAAGGAAAGGGGTTTGTGTGTTTTATCTACCAGCAGCTATTATGTCATAAAAAAGGTGTGACATCATCAACAGAAAATCTCTTTGGATCAATTGATGATGTATCAAGCATCTGGTTTTTACAGTGTTGCCAAGTCTTGTTTAATAGCTAAACCTGTCATTAAAAACGGCTAAACTTCTGTATTTCCCACTAATTTTATTGCTAAAAATGTAATATATACTCATTTAAAGCTCACTTATTGAAAAAAAATAACCATACACTTGGACTCCAAAACAAATTCATAAAAATTGTACTCTTACTTTAAACATATTGTTTTTCAGATGAACCATCCTCACTTTCTTCTCTATTCACAACTAAAAATGCTACTACTAGTTCTTTTAAAATCCCTTTAAAATTGGAAATCACAGATATGGCTGTAAAAATGGTGGATGCATCGTTAAACTTATGGTTCTTGATTTAATTGCTTCGAGTGCACTCAGAATGCGACATTTATTTATTAATTCCCTTGGATTATATTTTGCAATCAAGTGAATTGCTTCCCTTGAATGATGCTGCAAGACTTCACCTCATTCCAAGGCAGTAGAGAGATATTAGAGTTTGAAAAATAGGACCCACATGCACTGAATGAAATGCTCAACGAGTTCCAAACGTTCACATCTCTCAGCAGACTGTATCTAAGCTTAGAGAATAGGGAGATTAAGTCTCGCAGCATCCTCCATATACACTATGGATTTTGATCTTTTTAAGCATTTTGGACTTCATAAAATGTTCATCAACAGGGAAGTCATAATTTGTGAAATAACTGAATTTGTAACCACTCACAGAATTTCATGGAGATAGAATATCATCAGGGGATTATTGGAAAGAGAGGGTTGCTTCAAAAGGGTCTAATTTCAGTTGCATATTTACTGTTATTTCTTTGTTCATTTTTTTTTTCAAAAAAACATTTCATATGTATCAATCTAATACATATAAAAATCAATTCTAGAAGAGATAATAATTTTCTTTAAAAAGATAAGAATTATATACTTACTTCGATGTACATAGAGGTGAACCTCTGTAAGTATGTCTTGCAATGCTAAACCCTTAGCAGTTTTCAATTTGAGGATATCTGAACAGTTGTCAAGGTGAAAAAATACATAAAGAGCAAAAGTTCAATTTTTCAGACAATCAGGCCCACTCTACCTCATGATATGGGTGCAAAAAATCTTCAAACTCCCCCCATACTAAGGTAACCTCATGTAAGAGTTGAAAAGCAATTTACTACAACACTTGGAATCCATCTCCTAATCAGTATCTGCCCATTGCATTAAAAGTGAAGGATCAGATTCCTTTTGAGCACAATTCCAACTTTTGGTAACACTAATCCAGCAACCTTGGGACTGGGACCAGACCACAGAAAATGCCAGAAAACAGACATTTTTCTAATTGTAAGGAAAAAAAGAACAATACATTTTCCTATAATTTATTTAATACTAGAGATAATATCCATTCTTGCCTTGGGGGGATAACTGCAAATATAACAACACCATTTCCCTGAAAAAAAAATATGGGAAAGAAAAAAAAAACAAAACGTTTCTCCATGTTTTTGACTCCTAAAAGTGAAAAAGAAGTTCTACCACAAACTCAACCCATAAGACGTGGAAAGAAAAAAAAAAAAAAAAAAAGAATGCCCCCCCCATTTTGACATGTAAAAGTGAAAAATAATTTCCCCCTAGATTTTGACCCCTAAAATTGAAAAAAAAATTTGCACCCTAGATTTTGATCCCAAAAAGTGAGAAAAAAAATTCACCCCTAGATTTTGAACCTCAAAGTGAAAAATGAAAGTTCCCCCTATATAATTTACATGACCTCCAATCCCCAAATTTTGTTTTCGGAAAATGATTTATCAATGATAGGATTAGCATTATAGTTACATTGTAATACCCCCTCCAACCCACCAAAATCTCATATTGTTGAAAAGTGATTTACATGTAAAAATAGTCACATCAGAATATGAAGTCATGCAAAAGAAGAAATGGGGTTATAAGAAAGAAAAAAAAATTCTATCAATAATTATGAAACCATAGCTTTTTTCACTTGCCAGACACAAACTGAGGGTCTAGTTCAGCATTATAGCCATATAGTAAATATAATCCCCCAACCTCTGGCTGCAATGAACTGTTCAGGAGGAGAAGATAAATTACAAACTTATATATATAAGAGTGTGTGTGTGTGTGTGTGTGTGTGTGTGTGTGTGTGTGTGTGTGTGTGTGTGTAGATAAATCATATCATAATGAATGAAAATCGTTTGTGCTTGACTTTGCTTTTTAACTGATTGTGTTGAAAATAATTTATAAGATTTAGAAAAAAATCAATAAATACATGTCTAAATCAATGCTAAATAGACGTTGGTTGTCGATTTTAGAATTCTTTGATTTGATTCCAAGCAGTGATAAGGTTTTTATACATTTGGTTTATAAATGTCTAAATTATAGTTCAAACCTGATTTCAGATCAAATCGAAAGACCAAAGTGTGACAGATACACAAAGTCAAAATGGCATATTTGAAACGTCCAGACTACAGGAGTTGCTGTACCACAGAGCCTGAAATTAGAGAGATAAATACTACTGTATAATCTTTTAGAATACTTATTAATATGTATAGATGAAAGGATACTGTTGTATGCTTCATTAAAGCTCGTGTTGAGTAGCCATTGCATAATGTTTTCCATATCTTTGCGTAATGGATGACCCACACAAATGTAAACATTATCTTCTGTCACTTTGTCAAAAGCCATCGACGCACTCTGGGGGGAAAAAAAATGAATTCAATTAAAAAATAATCATAAAATTATTAGAGCAGAACAGCAATAAAGATTATAAAAAATGCAGAGAGTTTTAGTAAAGATTATATTCAGTGTTTAAATAAACAATTCTGGTTAGTCACTAAATAGGAAGCTTCAAGAGACCAACTTCACTGGGTAGTATGCTGTGTTGGGGGTGATAAATGTAAAAATTGAAAAAAAAAAAAAGGGAGGATATTGATTAGTTACTGCTCTCAACTTTTGTTGGACAGTGATCACTAAAAAAAAAAGAAAAAAGAAAAGTGAATTACACAAAGAACAAGTATTAGAGCTGCCAGCCTCAAATTGATTGATCAATCTAGCATGAACTCACACTGCACAAAAAAAACAACCTATTTGGAGGTGAATTTTCAAAAATCAAAAAGATTATTTTATTAGACATAATAAGGAGTAATAGTTTAAATTTTCAGCCCTCTAATTCCATTGGTGTGGCCAGTACACAAGATACATACACACAGTCAGTCAGTCACCCTGACGAACTTGAAAGAAATCTAGACTGACAGTTTCTAAATTCTGTCGCAAAACACTCTTTGGTGTAGATTCAGAGATATATTTGTCAAGAATTTTCATCCACATGGTTAGATTTTGGAAGGGTTTCCACATTCGTTGCAGTTCTGCGAGTGGTCAGCTGGGCCCACAAGAGAGAGGCAAGTTTATATATGGCAGATGCAGATGAAGGCAACAGAGGAGGTTCCGGTTCTGAGGTGTTGCCACTTCCCTGCAGATTAGTACCATGGAAGCCCCGAGTGGTCTATGCAAACAAGATTTTCCAGTTGGGGTACAGTGTGCACTTTACTGACAACGTCCATTAAATCAAGGGTTTACTCCCATGGCCCAGAAGGTGATAGTAACTTTGCAGTGCCATATTTTGCACAATGTCTTAGAAGTTTACTTAGTTCTTTATTGCTTGTACAATCGGTCAACTATAGTATGTCATTTATAAGCTTTATTAAAAATTCAGAAACTAATGAATTGGCTTCCATGTGAACTTATGGAAACAATGGTAAGTGTTAGAATACTCTTTTCTTTGTTTGCTTGACATAGGAAAAGTAATTTCAACCAGATCATCACAGGTGATAAAAATTTTTTAGAACTTTTGGTGACCCTAATCAAGGCCTTTCAACCAATTTTGACATCAAAGGTTTCGTAAAAAGGGAGTTATTTTTGCCATAGAATAAAGACCAGTAAATACAAGTAAAAATAGTTTGTTGATGTTAAAAATGTAAAAGTTGGCAACACTTAAGCATAACGTTCAAGTTGAAGGCTAAAAAAAGCAAGAGAGTTAAAATAACTTATCAGTAATAAACACTAAAATGAAGATCAATAAGAGACTTTAAAAAGGCTAACACAGGGTAAAGCACTTGTTCATCCCAGATTTAAAGAGATCAAGATTATATTCATCAGGAAAACATTTCTAGCAGAGTTTGTTTCACGTAGCAGATGTTCTTGGGAAGAAGCTATTTGTGTTGTGTGGAACTTGTTGCGATTCATAACGATGATCCAAAACATAGAAAACAGTGGCTAGATTCAGGACAGCCTTTAACATCTCAACCTACAAGGAATGTACTAGAGAAAAAAGTTGTACTCTGTGTTTGTTGGGATTCAATGAAAATTCTTTGTTAGGAGTTGCTAGAACGTGGACAAACTGTTATTATCCCATTTTCTATGTAAAGGAGTTGACTGTGATTTTGCTTCATGACAATGCCTGTTCTAATGTAGCAAATGATTATTGAGCTGGGATGGGAGGTTCTTTGAGATGCGATGCATTCTCAAGACCTTACAACTTATGTAGCAATGTAGCAAAAAATTCCGAGTAGATTATTTCTAGTGAAACATCATCAGAAAACTCTTGGAAAGGTGTTTCAAAGGATATAAAAATCTTTAATTATTAAAAAAGTCATTCAGACTTTACAAATCACACAGTGTAATTATGACATAAAAAAAAAAAAAAAACAGTAAGTAGAGCAATTGATATTTGTGACCGAAATGTAGGTTGAATAGATTGCTGTAAGGTTAACGTAAACAGCACCCAAGTTTTGATTAGTGAGAATGTAAGATTGATTAAGTAGGTTAAAAATCAAGATATTTTCGCAGAAATCACCACACTGATATTGATTGATTCTATATATCATAGAAGATGGGGTTTAATTTTCAGGAATAGTGTTTTCATACTTCTCTTAAATACTGCAATATATTTTGCATGGAGTTAGTCAAGTTAACTCAAGTAAAAATTCACACTGTTAAGTTTTGATAGGCAAGACCAAGTAATTGATTAAATAGGTTGCTCATCAAAATATTTTCTTGAAAAAAATCAAAAAATAAAAAAAAATCACCATATTGATAGCAGATAAATTATAGAATCTAACATGAAATTCCCAGGAATCGCAATCTTATACTTAAAACTGCAATTAGTTTGCATAGGGCAGCAGGAGTAAATTTTCAAAGAGAATTCTCAGCAAAACAATGTTATTTGCTAAATTATTTAACTTTTTGAACAAAATAACTTCTGTTCAAATGTTATAACAGCACTGAAAAATTGGCCCAAGGTTTTAAGTCCCCCCAAATGGTGTGGGAATGTAAGGAGTGGAGTTGGGTAGAGAACTAACTCCTGATTAAAATGAAAACATGGCGGGGCCTAGGGCTTGTACACTATGAATAGCAGACAATGACAGTTCTTGCTATATACCAACGTTCACATTCAGTTGTCTCTCTTCATGTAACTCTTCTCTTGTGCATTTCTGAAAACTGGAAGGCATCGAAGAATACCTCAAATAATTCATCAAATCAAAAGCAAAATCATTCTACTATAAAGGAACATGCAATATACTTAAAAGATTGATAAATGAAGAAATGATTTTCAGAAATGCTGGAAACTTTTGCATCAAACTAATATGGTGGAATATACTACGTACTTGGATGGATGGTGTTGAAGTCATTGAAAATCAAGGGAAATACTTCTATGATGAAATGATGATTTGAATTTATGAATGAAAAAATTTGCTAAAAAATGCTGGAAACTTTTACATCAACCTAATAGGATATACACCATACGTGTCATGCAAATAAATGAATCAGTAGAACTATAGTATGAAAATATGCAAGAAAGTATTTGGATCATTAATGTCCTCACCTTGGTAAGTGACTAAGAAATAATTATACATCAAAATAAACAAAGAAATTCATAAAACAATAAGCCTGTACTTGCTAGTGTTAGAAAGGACACAAACCTGTAGAATATTGAGAGAGCGTCTCATATCTCCGCACGCTAATGTTACAATTGCATTCATTCCATCAGATGTAAGATCCACACTGAAACAAATTGAGTGAGAACATTTCAGACATTCACATAAAACAAGGTAACAAAAAAGTAACAAGAAATGAAGGAAAAAAGATCTGGTAGTGAAAGCATGAAGAGGAAAAAAAATTGAAAAGTCTAGCAAGGATGTTTTGTTTTCTTTCAAATTCCTAATTCTATACTTAATGGAGACAAGGAAAAATAACTAACTAAATAGAATATATACAAAGTCTGTCTGGAAATTATCAAGCCTTTCAATATAAAACAAATAATAGTCTACCTAAGGTAATGGTACCTTCAAGGTAGTATTAAGAAAGACTCGTGTTTTATCGAGAGTCAGCAATTAGCGAGTCATCAATTTTCCCTGCTGACACCATTACAGGCAAAAATTTAGAACCATTTTTTCATTATTTTTACATACAGTAACTGGGCTTGACTTCTGATAGCCTTTTTTTTATCTTCTTTTTTTGATTACTAAGGGAGATAATTGTGTAAGAAGAAAAAGTTCACATTAGACAAGCTTAAATGTTAAGTACCAATCTCTTTCTAACTCCCAAGAAAAGAAACAAAAATAAAAACAAAAAAAAACCCAGACTTACTCTTCTTGTTCAATAACATGTTTTAATCGGGGTATCATCTGATCCTTTGACAGAGGCCCAAACCGGAAACGGGTACAACGGGATTGTAAGGCAGGAATGATCTTGGATAGGTAATTGCAAATTATGCAAAAGCGAGTGTTCTCTGTGAATTTTTCTATCACTAAAGGCAGCACAAAAGAAAACAACATTAAACCACAATTTAAACACGCATGTACAACATAAAATCAAAATTTAACATACCATGAGAGAATGTCTTCTCATAATCATGAAAATATTTTTTGTAAAGTACAAGCAACTTTCATTTTTTACTTTAAATTTCAACCTGAAAATTATGTTCAATTCCTAGGTCCTAACTGAGAATATGATCTCTTTAAAAAGAAATAATGCATAATAATATTAATCTCTTTGAAGACAAAATCTCTTTGAAAAGGAATAATGCATAATAATCTCTTTAAAAAGAAATGCATAATAATCTCTTTGTTGGCAGAGGTACACAACACAGCAAATGCTAGAAGGATATATAGGAAGGAAACAAGCCAAAATTTCCATACATTTAGTTTGTAAACTGATATCCACTCTAATAATGAACAGCGCGATTTTCTTAGTTTGCTGTCCGTAACATAGGACACTTCAATGAGTGGCAGACCCCCATTAAACAATTAGTTTTTTCAGAATTTTGGATAAAAGATTGCGAGCCTGAAGTAGTCTTCAATTATTTTTTTAAATTCTCTAGATGAAGTACTTCTACTATTCATATTCTAATACTGTTTTTCTCCATCTTATAATTTGAGCACAAGAGAGTCGCTGTAACACTGTTATAGAGGAGTTAGAAAAGCGAAAAGGTCAACCGTATATTTTCAAGATTTTGAACAAGAAGAGAGAAGAAAAATAATAAGGAAGATCAAGTGACCTCTTCTCAAAGCGTTTTGAGCATCACGTGTCATTGCATCTGCTTCATCAAGAATGACCAACTTGAAACCAGATCTGAAAGAATGAAAGAAACAAGCCAATGAAAAAAAAGCCCTCATCAAATGCTGATCTATTCAGACTAACATCCTCATCTTGGCTGTTATAGTCACAATGTTTCAACTGCTGTCCGTACTAGTTCAGTGGAACAAACAACAGTGGGATCTCCAGGACAAAATAACCAAGATGAATTGATATGAGAGATTCCTTAGAATGCACAACAAAAAGGAAACGATCTACAATTGATTAGACGAAGTCTTTGGTTTGAAACTTCTCGAAAGATACCGAATATGATATATACCTGAAGAAGGTCAGGGGTCACAATGGCCGAAATGTTGCGATATAACAATCATGATGAATATAAGTTTTTAATTTAAAAACAATCTTTTTATACAATATGATTAAAAATTGCAACTTCACAAAATTTTTTAAAATTCATTTCCTGCACCAACAAACTCATACAGGTATATTTCTGGTAAAGGAGAAGAAAAAAAACAAAATGATTTTATTATAAACAGTTATATGTTAGTGCTGACTACATTAGGATTTGGTATACAGAGGTAAAGTTTAAGCTTTTTCAAATCATAAGCTCTTTCGGGTGGTAGAAGGAAAAAATCTGAGGATATTTTCACTCAAAATTTGTTTTAGCAATTGAAAATCAGTACAAAAAAAAAAAAAAAAAAAAAAAAAAAAAAAAGGGATTGTCAGTGGTCAGGAATTGAGGGCGTAATTAATCCATTAAATGTCTAAAATATTGGAAGTAGAGCATAATTTTTTTTAAAATAAAATAAGTGACTTTTGGTTCAGATATGCAGATTCTACTAATGATGGACTCCTCTACTTACAGTTATCTATCTTGCAGATAAAAATACCCCCTACCCACCATTGAAACAATGGACACTTCCACTCAAACAAGTTTTTTTTTTTTACTTTCTTCTCAAAATAAATAAATAAATAAATGAATAAAATTAAAGAAACCTAAAATCAAAATGTATCCATGAATTTTTTCATGGAAATTACTGAGAACTTCAAATCAAATTTTCTGCATAGCTCTAGAAGATGAAGTATGCAATAAAAGATTTCATTCCATCTTCAACCTATTTAGGCAGTACATTTCAATTCTAGATTAAACTCAATATCACAAGCATCATTATTTGTTAAGGTTTTAATAAGGGAAAGTCATGAATTCTCTCCTCCGGACAGCTATAGCAAGACAGCCTAGGCTTTCTCACCTTGGTCTGCCCCTAGCTATAATTAAATACTAGGGTACACTGGGTTCTCCAGCCTTGGTTGGCAACCAATTTAGGAGGATGACAACCGATTCCAAACCAGGAGTATAGCCCCTTAAGCAAACTTTCAATAGGTTGGAGATTACTCCTTACAGCTAGTACCATGTAACCGAATACAATCTGAATTTTACTCGTAGGGGGGATAATTTCGATCTCTATCTCAGAGACTTATCCAAAATGGAGAAGACAGAAATTCAATACCCACCTCAAGAGACTTGTGAGCCATGTAAGTCAAATATATTTCATGGTGTACCATCATACAATAAAGTTTGAGGACTATAGGCTTAGAGACTATTTTTTTTTTAATCTTAAAATATATCAATCTGCAGCCAAAATGTACAAGAGTAGCAACTTACTTGAAAATGGTTCTGGTGCTTGCAAAACTCAGAATGTTTTCGCGGACTATTCCAATACCCCGATCATCTGAAGCATTCAGCTACACAATAGAGAAAAAAGTCAATATTATGAATATTTCTCAAAAAGAAGAAGAAAAAAAGAAAAGAAAGAAGAAAAGAAAAAAAAGAAAGAAGAAAAGAAAAAAAAGAAAGAAGAAAAGAAAAAAAAGAAAGAAAGAAGAAAAGAAAAAAGATTCAATGCTATAAGAGATGGCTGTAATGACTTATAGTATTCTGAATCCTTTTACAGCATCACAGTAACAAACTGAATTCAATTATGATGAGAGTAGAAATGGAAATTTAAAATTGCTCATTCTAAAATCATTAGTCTTCATGAAACCTATGCAAAAAGAAAGGATAATCAAGATAACTATAGTCTACTAGTTGCTTAATTGCTTCTGTTGTTTTCTAAGTCTTCCACTTCTACACTGGGAGGTGGAGACAGTGGTCTAGTTATTCTGTCCATCAATTTTCATTCTTCATTATCTTAGTTGAACAATCTATCATAATCCACTTCTGGCTTGCTACGCCCATCAAAGCTTCACTAGAACCCCGTTAACCATATCTTTCAGGAACACATTCTCTCCTTTGTCTGTTGCAAGACTCACACCATGTAGGACAAAGGGCTGGAATTTCCTGTTTGAATTCAGAGTTGTCTATCATCTATACTGGTTGCCAACCAAGGCTGGAGAACCATCGCTGAGAGGGGAAGAGATGGATTCATGCCTTTCCCAAGATGTCTATGGAACACCTCATATCATGGGTAGGATTTATATCCAGTTATATTATGACTTATCACATAAAAACTTTCATTCACTCTAATGATTACATATATTAAATATGTATTTTTTAAAATAAAAACATATACAAGCACTGTAAGCAGATTGTATTTATCTGCCTCCAAGAGGGCAAATATGATACTAGCTTGGATTAATGTGAGGTTCCACAAACATAGATTAGGAAAAAGACAAAAACTGCACAGTCTCTGTGGCCAGAGCCCAAAAGGTTTCTGAGCAACCCACGACACTCTCCTTTTAGCACAATGAGGAGGGGATGCTGCTCAAAGGTTGGAATCCCCAGAGTTAAGCTTGCTTCATTTATGCAGTGCCTCACCCAAAGACAAAACATGACTGATCCCAGCTAAAAGGCTATATAAGCAGATGCCAAAACTTCCATAGCACACTCATCGTGTGAACAATATAATGAATATAATATAAACAATTCAAAAAGTTGATCATTTTCAATTCACCCATGTTCCGCTAAGAAACTTCTACAAAATAATAATTTTAGAGGGTAGAGGCTGTTTTATTTTTTTCTACCGTAGAATAAGTCTCAAAACTTGACTCTGCATTCAACAGGAAAGCTCAAAGAAGCATTTTGTAACTAGATAGCAATCCAGGCCCCTCCATATGGCCTCACAATGAACCATGTGAATTACTTAGCATAAAATGATAAACAAATAGGCCAAAACATTTACAAGTAAGTTATGTACCCTGTGATGTCATGGATGAATTTATTGAATACATAAAAATACATGGGCCTAGAGGGACAAAAGGGCACATTTTGCTGCCCTTCCACCACAGAAGTGATAACCCATTCTAGGTGGATGTTGGTCTTGGTGCAAAAAGGTGAAGGTCATTCACACGGCTATGAATGAATGAAAATCACCATGGTAACATTAGAACTTTAAAAACAAACTACTGAAGATTGCGTTTCTTAACCTGAAATTTGTTTAAGTCAGTTTTGGCACTCAATCTGTTTTCTGAGTAATGAAAATTGGGTGGAAAGAGATTGTCATTGGTCAGGATTTAATGCAAATGTCACTGACAGAATATGCCTGTTATATTAATCATGTAAATGGATGCTAATGATTTTACTACACATGGAGACACAGGTACAGGAGGTTCTTGCTGAGTCTACGAAAAGATCTTGTGAAGCTGCAAATGAAATCTTATTTACAACTGAAGTCAAAATAAATTTCATTAAAAGACAAGACTAATCTGGGAACTATTTTCAGAAAAACATATAAATCAACATTGTTTGATAATAGCACGAACTGGAACATTGTAAAAGATTTGAAATGTCGCTTCGCTTTTCCAGCTGATATCACGTTAACCATTCAGAATCCTGATCTTGTGATCTGGTCCAGTAAAAAAAAAGAGTTTACGTTATTGAATTAACAGTTCCTTTTGAGGAAAATATAGGCCAGGCACATCAACGTAAGCTGGAAAAGTATGAAGACTTACAGAATGAATCAGAAATTTTCCTATTGAAGTCAGGTGCCCTATACAGCTGTGTGCAAGCGCACAAAAATTTATACACACACACATATATATATTGATTTAGGAAAAAGTGAAAAAAGGAAAGCCAAACTTTTTAGTTATGGTTTTAAGGTATAATAATCTTTAATGAGCCATAACCGTTTTGTACCTATCTTCAGAAGGCATATGTTATTCTGTTTCTAGACTTCACTGTCCACCGTCCAGAGAACAGGATTGAATTCAGGTCATTTGTACACTAATCAGGATTAAATGTACAAATGACCTGAATTTAACCCCATTTACAGGACAACAGACAGTAAATCCAAAAACTGAATTACATACGCCTTTTGAAGACATGTAAGGCTTATTAAGAGTTATTATACCTAGAAACCATAACCTAAGAGTTTTCTTTCACCTTTTTAGATTTATTCAACCCTAAAGGTGGAATTTATCTACCTATTTTCCTAGATTGTCAATCACTGCTACTCACTGTTCAAGTTATTTATGTGTTCTGACACACACATGTATATTATATATATATATATATATATATATATATATATATATGAGAGAGGGGATTCTATTTATTGTGATCACTTTGGGACAGGGTCTTTTAGATAACAACAAACTGATAACATTAAGCAAAGAACATAAAGATTTACATTCATTGTCAATCACTGCTACTCACTGTTCAAGTTATTTATGTGTTCTGACACACACACACACATATATATATATATATATATACACACATATATAAAAATATATATATATATATAATCTCCCTTCCTAGAACATTCATGGTAGAACCTTGAAATTTTTGGAAACACACTCCCTCAATGAGCAGGGAAAACATCAATTTTTTTTTTAACCTCCACCGACCTCCAATCTATTTTTAGAGGGGGATTCAATTAGCAATGCAAGATTATCACTAATTGATTCTTTTGCTTGAGCCTGGCAGTTTGTTTTTTGAAAATTCAGACATTTTTAGTGATCATTGCCCAAAAAATGCGCAAGAACCAGGGCTCGAGACTAATGGTGTCTTGTCAGCCCGGGGACGGTAGAAATTGTGTTTGGAATAAATGGGACGATTCTGGGACAAAAAGGATTTTTTTTAAAAAACTGTCACAGTAGCAAATTAGAAACTGAACCATGGAGGAGGGATATTAAGAATGAAAAAAGTATACTATTACACTAACACACACACATATTATATATATATATATATATATATATATATATATATATATACACACACTATATATGTTCATAAATGTATACTTGTCACTCCCCTCTCTCACTTGGTAAATATTTTCCTGTCAAAGAAATGACTTCAGTGAATGCAACGTATACTTTTTCACTTTCCCCTCCCCCAATATACATTTGTCTGCCTCAGATACGACCTCTGTGAATGCAGTCAGGACTGCAGGGTACAGAGACTTCAATTTAAAGTGGCTTGCCATTCTGACCATCTTATGGCCATGACCTTTTTGGTATGGTCACATATATATATTTTTCCTTTTAAACCAAACAGAAATGAAACGAAACCCATGTCAAAAACTCCAAGTTTATTTAGTAATAGTAGTAGTAGTAGAAGTATTTTTTGTATAAGCGTGGAGGTTGATATGGATTGCAAGATGGGGGTCTCAAAGGGTTTTGGGGACCTTTGCTTTAGGACTTTGAAATATAAGATTGATTGAGGTAAGCTAACGTTTGGTAGAAATATTTTTGATATAAATTCTTATTTTTGGAATGTTGCACAGTATTGCTGTGTTTCATAAACAATTTCAGTATTTGGTCATTTTTGGCCAGACCTAAGAACTGAGAATGCGAGACAGAAATTAGGTTCTCTAATTCATTTCTTCTTAATTTTTTTTTTTTTTTTACAGTTTATAAGGCCTCCATTGAACAATTCTTTACATTATCAGTTGATCTTTTGAATATTTTCTTGATTTATTAGAGTGATGAAATGTGTTCTACAGGTTCTATAAAAATCACTGGTTTCCAAGACCTGAGAGGATGTCCTCAAATATCTTGTTTTTTCCACAACCCAAAGGTGTTCAGGATCATAGAACTATTTTGGCAATTAATTGAATTACTGTAGCTCTATAAATGGGTTGCCCAACCAACCAATCAAGTGGGCTACAGATTCTTCTCTCCTTGCTCAGGTTTGTATCTGCAGGCGCTCTTGGTCACATTTTGGGGGCTACAACCTTGAATACACCACTAGACACCATCTAAAAAAGTGCTTTTTTGGGGGTCTCTATGGTCATTTTGGACCATCAATGCCTAATCTGGTATTAGGAAAGAAAAAATTTAGATAAGAGATCTAATTTTTAATTAGTTCTGGTACATGTGCAGGCTATGGTGATTCATTTATGCAAAGTATGAATATTTAATAGTCAACTAATCAATTAGTTGTAGTTTATAGATAACTCATTTTTCTTTGAAACCAATTTATTCGAATGGAAGTGGTAGTATCACAGCTTGTGTAATCAGTAAACAAGCCATCAATAAATTGATTCTAATTTCTCAACTTTCTTAGACAGCATAGAAAGAATATTGATGCTAACATCTTTGAATAGTTAAAATACGTGGCAAAATTCTAATCTTTAGGGCATCAGACAGCACATAAATTGAATATGTAAGCTGGAGCAGCTATGCTGTGAGTTTTAAGGCATTCATTGTATAGTAACTGCTCTATTAACATTAAACATGTGGGGTCAATTGATTATATATATATATATACACACACACACACATATATTACTAGCACCTATAATAAATTCTAAAAGGAATATTTTTTCAAAATTATTTCTATACATTCAAATATTTTAGCTTATATAGAGTGGGTCTGGACTGGAACCAGTTTTCTAAGGAGGAATGGCTGAAGCCGTAGCCAACATAAAGGCACCTTTTATAGTTTGATGTCTACAAGAGTTGCGTGGTCCAAAAGACCCAAGTACCAAATTTCGGCTCAATCTGACAATCTACAGGGCCACTCTGTAGGAAGAAACTCCAAATGGTGCAGAACTCCTTGCCAAATGGATAGTGTGTGTAGATATTTTCTCTGATAATTATTAATTTCCTCATCATTTTAATGGTGTTTTTATTATGCTATTAACAACAATAGATGAGGATAAACAAAGTCAAAAAACAACATTTTGTTTTGGGGACAGTTTACATTTCCTTCAAGAGGGATGAAACTGTTTTTCTTCACGGTTCCAGGGCGGCAGGGAAAATCATTAGTCTGGATTCCTGTCGTTCATTGATAATCCCTTTCTCCAAGTTTTTGAATGATCAACCCCAACAGAGAATGTTGCTCAAAGATATTGGTCATTTGATGGTCTCTGTTGATTGACTGACCAGACCTGTTTTTTTAAATCATGAATTCAGGGATCAAACCATACTGGTAGTATTTTCAGCAAAGTAATTTTATCTACCAACACCACCACCACCACTGCTCAATTCATGAGGTAAAAAGAAGAATATATGCGTGTGTGGTGATTCATAATTTCCCTTCGAGTGCTAGTTATATCATTAAGTTCATTGCTATAACCAGTATAAAAAATGAACATGATTAATATAAAATTTCAAGGTAATTTTTTATTCATTCTAAATTTTGATAACATTATCTATTATTGTAGTAAATGGCATCCTTTGTGTGTACATATATATGGAATAGGTAATCGTTAAATCCGGGAAGTGTTTGTTTTCATGGGTGAACAGTTATATACCATTCTGGTAGTAATGATTTTTCCGTTAAATCATCAGTAACAATGCTCAAAACTGAGTTTCAAGATAGATGCTGTCAGAGCAAATAGAATAAATGACAAAAAATTGGGGGAAAAACAAAAAAACACAAACGTGATACAGTATTCAAAGTATGTCTAACACATCTCTTCAGGAAGATCCATTCTCCTGAAGAGATGTGTTAGGCATACATCGAAATACTATATCAAGTCTTCTGTCTTTGATGCATACATATAAATACATACACGCAGATGCATACATATAAATGCATAGGGAGAAAGAGAGTTGCATACACACATGGGCTATTTTAATGTTGGATAATTTTGTCTTACTTCAAGGACCATCGATCCAAATTCCTTTGGTGAGTAAATCTGCCTTGCCACAGCCAGAATTGTACTTGTCTTCCCTGTTCCTGGGGGTCCATAGAACAACAAGTGTGGGAGTCGGTCTTCCTTCACAAACTTGCTGACTAAAGACAGAAAATAAAGATAAAACAATCTTATGGAGCTTGGCTACTTGCATGGTCAACAATAATTTTGGGGGAACTTCTATGGACATAAGAATAGCAATTATAAGGAGAAAATAAAGACAAAGATTCTTTTTTAAATGGAGAAATATTATTCATGAGAATAGACAGCTAACCATCACAACAAATGAAAAAGTAAATGAATAAAAAAGAAAAAGAAGAACAGTTTCTTCATTCTTTCTAGAAATTTACTAGCATTTTCAACTAGTGATAGTTATTCCTTATACTTATTCAACACAACAGATTATATTCAAGTGTGATTAAGTTTTAAAAGTTTGAAACTGAATTAAATTCATCTTATTGCACTTTCCATGTTAAATTTAAATCCTTTGTCATAATTGTTTTGACATTTTACCAATACTCTTATTTTGTCAGTAACACTTGAATTCAATCAATTTTTGGCCACTGATAATTCCCTCTTTCCTTCCTTCCAGATGTTGTTTTAACCAGGTTGTTATATACAGCCTCACCTGGAATTCTAACAGATTGCATTATCTATATCTTATATTATTATAATGACAACACTTTAGCAATTTTTTTCAGATTCGAAAGAGACTAATTCTCACGAAGAACGCCAATGGGAGAAAGTTATTGATGCAAATGGAGCCTTTTTTGATTGATAAACCAAGCTTTTTTAAATTTTTAAGTTGCTTTTATTTTTCCTACATAAATGGAGATTTAATGTAGGACAACACAATATACATGTGAAGAGTATATATAAAACTACAAAGTTATTTGTTTGTACTGCAAATATTTCTAGGGGCCAAGTTACCCTTCTACAAATATGAAGGTATCCCCCCCCCCCGGAATGAACATAGGTCAATTTTCATATTTTCAACATCCTTTGGTTTGCAAATTTGAGTACAAGGGTAACATGATCCCAGGAGGAATGAACATATGATAGGTGGTGCTGATCTCTTGTGGTCAATTTAGGGTCAGGTCTTTAGAGTCTGATCAACTTGGGTATTTTCAAATCCAAGGGAGATGGACGCACCCCACGAGCTGCAAATTTGTCTCTAAAGTAGCATAACACCGGGATGAGTATCAGGCAGGTGGAACTTATCTATTAAATCTTGATTTTGGTATTTTCAAATTTAAAGGAGACAAGTAATTTAAAAAATTTTTTTTTCAGTAAAAAGAGGTATTTGTTTTCATTTGTGTATATCCGTATCATTATCTCCGAAAGTTCTCAATGTATTTCTGTGAACATTTAGCAAAAGTGTAAGTCATGTGCTAGAGAATAATTGATTAAACTCACTTGTGTTAATGATGTCTTTGTGGGAAATGAGATCATCAAGTTTCTTGGGACGATACTTTTCGATCCTAAAAGAGAGAAATTAGAAAAAAAATCAATGAGGTTTTTCATGATACAAAAATGTTTTTCCCCATTGACCCACCTTTGAAACCTTAAACACTAATCCCTTCATCCCTATCACTTTTCAAAACATTCTGCAAAGTCTTCTTTCAGGATTGCCATCAGTTACCCACTTGCAGAGAGCAAAATCTGGATAATGTAATGTTTTGCTAAAAAACCCCGCACAAGACATGAAGAATGACTTGCTCATTCACAGCGAATGAGGCAGTCACACATTACACAAGTTCACCGTGGACGGGGTAACCGAACAGTAGAGTGTTCATGCATATGCAATAAGGTTCCCTCAAGGCTGTGAAACCGGTCCTCAAGATATTCAAAATGACTGGATACTTTCCAGACAGACTTTACATATATAATCATTAGAGTGGATGTAAGTCTTGATCTAGTTGTTCAATAAATTGTACCCATTTCATAGATTACACAAGCAGCTAATGTTTAATAATAACCATAGCTACTGATGAAGAAATATGATTAATGAGTATTTCATACAGTCACTTTTTGTGGTGTAGAGACTACATTCTTCATGAGGAAAAAAAGACAATTCAAGAAAAACATCTAAATCGCCAAATAGAGCAATCTTGAAAAAATAAGACTTCGAGATCATTTAGTTTTTCACCCCGTAATTCATTCTAGAATTTCAATCATTTTGTCGATTTTACACATTCAGCAGATCAATAGGAGAGGAATTCTTGCAAATCTCCCGAGATTCAAAAACACTTAGTTTTACTTGCAATACAAAACGAGTTTTTTTCCAACTAATTTCTAAGGGAGACAAATACATAGTTTACTCAAAATTATGTCCCTTTGACAAGCGAAATGGCTTTAAAGTTAAAGACTATTCTCGTAAATAGATAATTAAATAGATAAAAATCACAGAGCTCACATTTTTCCAAATAATTCCAAATTATCAACTTTAGGCCTTTTTTTTTGTTACATTGGCAATGCCTAATCTATTACACAAAAGAGTTTGACACTCTATCGTTTCAGTGTTGCCGATATATTTGAAGCTTGAACAAAAATTATCAACACACCCATGAAGCAATAATTCGCAATAGTGAGGAGTTGAAAGCCAATATTGGCAAAAATAAAAATTATTACAAACAAAAACATGATGCAGAAGTAGGGTATTAAATTAAATTCGTGATAAAGACCCGATTCAATCATTCATTGTATAAGTGTCCACCGACATAAACCGAAAGATCGCCTTTTCTCATTCAATCAAATTCACTTTCAGTACATCAACAACAAACACTAACCTTAATTATATCCTTTGAAGTTAAATTTAAATTAAGATACAGTTTTAAATGGTCATGTTCCCTGTTTTCATTTGTTCCATAATAAGTTAGCAGCAACTTATATGATACTGACTACTGAAGTTACCTCCCTTTTTTGCGAACCTAATCCAAACAATTACCAGGGAAAAAAATTAATTTTTTTTTTCAATTAATTGCAACTCTAACTGTTAACACTAAACGAAAGAGAAAGGCGTATCAACTTTTTTCTAAACACCAATTTGAGCTTAGAATTATTTCTATTCTTTTTAAACTGTTATTTATTAAATTTTCTTCGAAAATCGGAGGCTGCCCCAAGTTTTATCGATCCAATTTTCAATCAATTTCAGCAACAAAACAAAGTACAAAATAAACATGTCTATTGTCATTGTCAAGTTGCGATCATTTTCTATTTAAGTTAGCCCTTTTTTTTTGCTTAGCAATAAAAATAGCACAAAGGTTTGTAGTGCTATAGGTTGCAGCATTTCAATCCAAAAAACGAAAACCAAATTATACACATATTTTTTTTTTATTTAAAGATGAATGAAGCTGAAAAAGAAAATGAACTAACTGGATGAGAATTAAAAGACTTCGTGGTCTTTTCTTTCACTCTTTAGAAATCATACTCGTTTTCGAAAACGATAACTCAATAATAGTAACAGTAGTATCTTAGTAGACAAAGCTAAAGCGCTTACCAAGGGAGATTGGAAGTGTCTTTGTTCGTTGATGTTGTGTCCATTTTCGCAACGGTTTGATCCGAGGAAGACATGTTGACAAGGTTTTCCCGGCAAAAATCTGTTGCAAGTCTCGCCGGCGGCTGCGGCTGGTCGAGCGAAATCTCGCGAGATCAGGCCAGTCAATATGGCGGATAGGATTTGTGAAGAGTTTTGTCAGTCTGCACTAAGGTGTTAATCACTTGTTTTTCCGGGGTTTTTTGCCGATGGAGATGAGTCATTTCGCACTGGTGAACTGAGACCCCAGAGAATACTGCTATGGCATGTTGAAGTGTAAAGATCGAAAATGTCTTGCGATTCAGAAAAGGAGGGGTCTGTCGAACACGCTATCCAGACCTGTAGTACCGTTCAAAGTATGATAGACTTCACAGCCAAACACTTGTACGGTCTTCGTACCCAATGTGCACCCAACGAACAAATCACTCAGAAGGAGATACGAGATACAGAGGTAAGTAAAAAACACAAAAAGGATAACATCGCTGATTATATACCCTGTTATCTACGGTATTTACCGTCGTTCGTCTCAGCGATGTCTATTCTAGTTGTTGGTACTAGAGAAAAACTAGTGAGGGAGTCAAGTTGAGAGTGTAAAGCGCCAATCTAGTGTGTCTCCGCCTCTTCTTCTTTTCTTAGCCAACAAGCCAGACCACCCTGATCCCACCCGTGTGTACTTTCTACAGACAATAATGGAGTGTACTGTTGGCACTGTACCCCACCAAGAGGGAGATGGAGTCTTTTCTTCTTGTCTCTCTGGTCTACACCCTTGTTGCTAAAACTTACCTGGGGTGTATCCGTTCTGGTAAAAAAAAAAATAACACTCTCTCAGTCAGTACTTTAACACACATTACTTACCAAACTCTTCTTATTTGGGGACGTACCAACGTGGGACAAGTACAAAACAGACATACATTAATTTTCTTTTTTATGTAAATACGCATTCGTGCCTATATGTTAGTTTTCGGTTTTGACAGATGTACGTTTTAAACGTTAGTTGGAGCTTACTCGTCAACACGCACTTGTGGCGAATAAAATATTATTCTATACAAGGAATTTTTTGGGTAAAATTGACCTACACCTATCTTCAGATATCTTATTTTAGTCATCAGTTATTCTTCTAAATATGTTTTATTCCCAAGCCCCGAAAAAAAAGCATTCCCCGAATTCAATTGTGTTACTTTAGGATGTCTGTTACTGGGGATCAGATTTTTGGTGTAGTGATGTTTTCCATCTACAGTTAGGGTAAAAGATAGAATTCAATATTACGTGTATATATTTTCTTAGATTGATATATATGATTATTTTAATAAAAGAAAATGATATAACCCGATAATTTGCTATTCTAGTTTTAAAAGCCGAAACATTTACCATTTTTTAAACAATGAACAACAGAAAAAAAGGACATTTTTCTACTATTGTCTTTTTTGCTTTTTCTTTCACGATGCTACAGGTAGCTATATTTATTTTAAAACCTAGTCTCAATATTAAAGCTTGGATGATCTTTCAAGGAATTAAAAAAAATATTCATATTATAAGATTATCATGAGATTTTGGCTTTTCATATATTTATTTATATTCAAATGTATTTACATTTTGGGGGAAAAACAATTAGTTGATCAATGATTATAAACAAGCTGGGTTTTTTCTTCTTTTTTTGGTTTTCTTTTTTTTTTTCAGCTGTTTGTTGTAGTTAATTATGTTCACATAGATGGGAACTCCTTGACATAAAAATATCTAAATATCTATTTTTGAGAGGTCATCATAAAAATATTAAGCTGAATTCTCCTATCCCGTCGTCACTCTTAATACTAGATAGTTCCCTACTAAACGGCGCACTACAACAGCTACTTACACTATTCACATTACAATCACATGCATGAGTGTATGTATGTGTCAGTCTGTATTTTTTTCTTCTCACCTACAATCATTTTAGTACGTCTTAGTTTAATAATATAACATTGGATAATTTTGTCATTTCAGAAATGTAATAATGACATTTTTTTACGTGCACGTTAAAAAAAAGGTAACGTTATGCAATGCAAAAAATCGTAAACTTGAGTGTTTTTTTTTTTTTTTTAAATTTCAGGTACTTTTTTTTATTTGTATATATATACATATACATTTTAAATTCTACATTTATAAATATTATTTCTCTTCAGGGGACCTTTATTAATCGCAAAAGTCATTTCTTCGGAAAGCGATTACAATTTAAAGTGAATATACGAAAATCTGTTGTCTTTGTGAAATCAGGGGGGGGATTTTTTTGGTTTCGTATTCATTTCTAAACCTTGGATTTCTCTGTCTGAATAATCATAGGAGTTGTTTTTAAGGTTTTCATATCCTTTTCGCCTAGTTGAAAGTTTCCTTCCCTAAACAACGACCCTGGGTTGCACTCGTTTTTTTCCCTTCCTTACACAGAAATTAAACTCTTAATTCTCGGCTTGTAATTAAATTGTGAATCACAAATCTGAATTTGTGTTTGTAATGTGTCAACCCTTTATGGGATTATTTCCTTATGTTAGTTCAATATTTTAATCTTATTAATTGCATGAGCCCTTGTGTTCAAGAAGTTAATCTGTTGGAAACTCAGCCTTTATTGAATCGCCTGAAAAAAAACTAGAAAGTCAGTGTGAAAGCGCATATCCCTGTCAATGCCATTGTCAACTGAAAACTGAAACTCGGTTCACAGTCATGATGCAGGGAGGTAACTGTAAGAAAAAAAATCTTGGATCTGTCCCCAAATTTAATCGTTTCTTCTTTAGTCCATGGCCTAATCTTCGACAAAATATTTTGGAATTCACTTAGGACTAATGGAGATATTTTGTGGACATATATCAACGATACAAGGGAGGTAACTGGAAAAATTCATGAATCCGCCCCCAAATTCAATCACTTTTCTTGTAGTGCATTGCCCACCTTTTCGCAAAATGTCATAGAAATTCATTCTGAACTTTTGGAGATATTGTGTGGACAAACAGACGCTAGTGAATACATTTACCTCTTCCAACTCAGTTGACAGGGGTAATACGAAAAGCCTCATCCAAATGTTCACTGATATAAAATTTCCTTTTACTTTTTTCATAGATATTTGAGTCTCTATGAGATGATCTTCATCTGACTCTCAGATCAAGAAGATCCAGGAAACCAAATTTAAAGAACATACTAGAATGCACTGTTATTGAAAAAGAGGGGAAAATGTGATTTTTTGCATTAATTAATTTTCTGTATTTTAAACTTCATATTATTGTCAGGTAGCAATAAAAAAAAAAAAATTTTTTTAATAGTCGTGATGGTATTGCTTTATCGGTAAACATTTTTAGTTATGTTTTATTCACCATTATTGAGGCTCAGGGACTTGTAGGGTGTGAGTTATGTGGACATCATGTAAATAAATCAAGATTTAGAAAAAGTAAATTTTGTTAGTATCTTTACAGAAGAGTTCAACCATCAAATGACAGTCCAGTTTGAACATCACTCAATTCGAATTATCAACTATTATACACCCAATTTTTACCAAATCAATAAAAAAAAAGAATCTATTCATAACTGTTCTCATCAATTTCAGACATAAATTCTTGAATATTGAAAATTTTTATTCATATCAAGTAAAACCTTATTAGCAAAAAAACTTGATCGCATGTTTGAAAAATGAAGCATGGAAAGATTTTCAAGTGTACTGTTCAGATAAAAAAGCTCATCTTGAACTCCTCTACATTATATTTGGGTTGTGAGATGGTGATTATAATGAGAGTGATAATAATAAATATCAAAACTAAACTCTTTGGAGAGTACATGGCATCTGCCTAGGAGAGAGAATCTCCAATAGAAAACCTGAGAACCTTTGTCCCATCTTGGTAGGCCATGGCATGTAACCCCTTGTTTTAAAGTGTAGGGGTTGGTCACATGCATGCTGCACTTCACCTAAGAATTCCATTGTGCAGGCATATGGGCTACTCCATGTACTTGCTTCGTGGGCCACCTGAAGACCTGTAATGGAGATGGTAAACCCTCCTGAATCTTGAGCAAAGCCATGATGATGATTAAAGTGTGATATTAAGTTTAGATATCGAGCTAGTGAAATTAACTAATAAATTTTGAAGATATTTCAAGGGCTGTTGAAAAAACCCCACTGTTAATACTAATTTTGTTATAAGCATAGTTTTCCATCTCACTATAAACTGGAAGCTCTGGAAATATATTTTTTTATGAAATTTCATATGAAGGTATTTTAGAAATGGGAGAATTTTTATTCTATCAAACATTGAATGTTTAGAAATGTTACCTTTTTACACATTTAATCAGACCAAAAATAATAGTAAATTTTAAACTCAAATGGTTAGATTTGACATTGTATTGCTGATATAACTAGGCATCACTCTCTTGAAAATAAAACTCTCAAGATAGTTTCAGTTTTAAGGTCAGTGATAATCTTGAAAATTACTTAGGGTGCATAATGATGCTTTGATGGTTAGTAAGCTCATCTTACAAATTAATTCACTAGCATTGTGAGTTTGATTATTACTGGGTATTCCACTGCCTAAACTTAAGGTAATAATTGGATAAATTTTGTTTGTATCTTTTCAGGAGATTTCAACCATCAAAAGACAGTCCACTAAAAACATTGCACAATCAGAATTATCAAATATGAGACTAATGCTTTGTCCACACTTTAGCAAATCAATAAATCTCATTATTTCTGATTTACATCTAATAGAATATTTATTGTTTAGAAGTGAGAATAAAAGTAACTATTAATTGCTAGTACGCATTCATGTCTCACGAAGCAATCTTCATAATTCTGATCCATAAGAGAAATTCATGGAAAAGAATCATCTAAATCTTAAAATTGAACCATCTTGTTCTGTAATGAAAATTAAGATCCACTTCAATAGTTGTTGATCCAGATGGACACTTATTGACTGGTTTTGTGCTTCCAACTTTCTCTTCCTCTTTATCTATCTGTTTAGTTCTCAGACTTTTTTCTTTTCTTTTTTTCTTAACTTTCTATATATCTCAGTCTCGGCCCTTTTTTTTGCTCTCTCTGCCTCTTTTTTTTGCTCTCTCTGCCTCTTTTTTTGCTCTCTCTGCCTCTTTTTTTTGCTCTCTCTGCCTCTTTTTTTTGCTCTCTCTGCCTCTTTTTTTTGCTCTCTCTGCCTCTTTTTTTTGCTCTCTCTGCCTCTTTTTTTTGCTCTCTCTGCCTCTTTTTTTTGCTCTCTCTGCCTCTTTTTTTTGCTCTCTCTGCCTCTTTTTTTGCTCTCTCTGCCTCTTTTTTTGCTCTCTCTGCCTCTTTTTTTGCTCTCTCTGCCTCTTTTTTTGCTCTCTCTGCCTCTTTTTTTGCTCTCTCTGCCTCTTTTTTTGCTCTCTCTGCCTCTTTTTTTGCTCTCTCTGCCTCTTTTTTTGCTCTCTCTGCCTCTTTTTTTGCTCTCTCTGCCTCTTTTTTTGCTCTCTCTGCCTCTTTTTTTGCTCTCTCTGCCTCTTTTTTTGCTCTCTCTGCCTCTTTTTTTGCTCTCTCTGCCTCTTTTTTTGCTCTCTCTGCCTCTTTTTTGCTCTCTCTGCCTCTTTTTTTGCTCTCTCTGCCTCTTTTTTTGCTCTCTCTGCCTCTTTTTTTGCTCTCTCTGCCTCTTTTTTTGCTCTCTCTGCCTCTTTTTTTGCTCTCTCTGCCTCTTTTTTTGCTCTCTCTGCCTCTTTTTTTGCTCTCTCTGCCTCTTTTTTTGCTCTCTCTCACTCCCAACTTGTTCTTTCTCTTCCTCTGTCTCTCTCCTTTTTTCCTTCTCTTCCTCCGTCTCTCTCCTTTTTTTTTTTCTTTTCCTCCGTCTCTCTCCTTTTTTTTTTTCTTTTCCTCCGTCTCTCTCCTTTTTTTTTTTCTTTTCCTCCGTCTCTCTCCTTTTTTTTTTTCTCTTCCTCCGTCTCTCTCCTTTTTTTTTTCTCTTCTTCCGTCTCTCTCCTTTTTTTTTCTCTTCTTCCGTCTCTCTCCTTTTTTTTTCTCTTCCTCCGTCTCTCTCCTTTTTTTTTTTCTTTTCCTCCGTCTCTCTCCTTTTTTTTTTTCTTTTCCTCCGTCTCTCTCCTTTTTTTTTTCTTTTCCTCCGTCTCTCTCCTTTTTTTTTTTCTTTTCCTCCGTCTCTCTCCTTTTTTTTTTTCTCTTCCTCCGTCTCTCTCCTTTTTTTTTTCTCTTCTTCCGTCTCTCTCCTTTTTTTTTCTCTTCTTCCGTCTCTCTCCTTTTTTTTTCTCTTCCTCCGTCTCTCTCCTTTTTTTTTCTCATCCTCCGTCTCTCCTTTTTTTTTTTCTCTTCCTCCGTCTCTCTCCTTTTTTTTTTTCTTCTCTTTTCCCTCTGTCTCTCTTTTTTTTTCTTCTTCTCTTTTCCCTCTGTCTCTCTTTTTTTTTCTTCTTCTCTTTTCCCTCCGTCTCTCTCCTTTTTTTTTTCATCTTCTCTTTTCCCTCCATCTCTCTCTTTTTTTTTTCTTCTCTTCCCCCCCCCTCTATCCTTTTATTTTCTTTCTCTTCCGCTCTTTCTCTTGTCGTTTCCCTCCCTTTTTTTCCCATAAATTAAACTATAATTGTTGTCCAAGATATTTTTTTAATCCATGCGAAAAATGTTCTTTCCTCTAATTTCATCTATTTTCCTGTTTCCCAAAATATTTGTATGGATTCTTTAATTGCGTTGACCTGTTTGCTCAAAGGCACAAAAATAATCTACAAAGCTGTATTTAATTTAATCATTGCTTTTCTGAAGAGCCTTAGTTTTCTATTGTTAGAATATTCATTATTAAACCCTTATCACATTGAACTCACTGAAATTTTTTTGGTTCTTTCATTGAATACATCTTGCACAGTAGTCTCTCAAACACCATGTCAGGTATCATCAAGATATATATTTTATACCAGTGATTCCCAAAGTGTGCATTTGCCAACATTGAATAAACTGAGTTATGAATATCATCTGCTAAGTGCAAAAGCTCAATGAATGTTAATTCCATTTGCGACGACTTAACTCAGCAAAGCTGAGTCTTAGGCGGAAGCTGTGATAAAAAGTAAGTGCCATGAAAAAAATCAGTGTTGAATAGAAAATGAGAGTGGCTATCTACAGTTTGATCCAGGTTTTGAGAAACTGTGTGGTGATCAACAGGCTCACCCATCCTACTAGTAATTATCATTATCAAAAGAAGAAACAAGTATACATAACTTTTTTTATGAATTTGAATTACTATCGTAGTGTATGGTAAATATCTCCTAACACCAGCCATCAATATTGTAAACATGAAGTGTTAGCAATGGCATAGTATATTTGTCTAGTAATCCGGAATTTTTATTGTATTCTCGATGGCTTTGTGTCTGGCTTTAACTTTTTGGACACTGACGCCCTCTCTTTGTCACCCAGGAGTCCAAACAACAAATGCTCATCAATGTCCCCGGGTCAGATTAGGGTCAGTGGGTCACGATTCCTGGGACGTTTCAATATTTGTAAACGAAACGCATGTGTCAGTGGCTGCTGTAGCAGCTGCTTGTGCTATGGACTTAGAGAAAGCAGCCACTGTTGTTCAGAAAGTTGAACTATGTAAATGCCATGTGATGATCTATTATTCTCTGTTGCTATTTTTTCTTGTGAACGGTCATCATTGATTGAGGTGAGTTTGCAATTGATGCAAATGCTTCCCTAATTTTTAGCTTTAGCTATTTTTTTCTTCTTTTCCTAATCGTCACTACCCACAACAGACCGGTTTAAACACTGTTGGTGAGTTTACGTTATTCGTGTGTTCTGACATTTATATGTATCTAAATATATGTGTCTATGTATCCAGACTTCGACTGGCCCTAAATATTCATAGTAGAAACTTGGAATTTGCGCACACACTCCTTTCAATGAGTAAGGGAATAATGTTTTGTTTTTTTGGGGTTTTTTTTTTTGAAAATTCCCATTCAAAATAAGAGGTGTTCAATTTACAATCTAAGTCCTGTGAAGTTGATCCTTGAGTTTGTGCCTGGCAGTATTCACACAATTTTGTTTTTTTTTTTCTTCTGATATTAGACTTTTTAGTGATATCACAGCCCAACAAAAGTAAGAAGTAACTTATTCATTGATCACCCCTTTTTCCAATTTTTTAATCGATCACCCCAACATAGCATACTCCCAAAAGATGTTGGTCAACTGGAGGGTGAGTAAACACACCTTTTCACATATATTTAGTCCATTGTATATATAATTAATCACCGCTACTCTCGACAGACTGGTTTAGACGCTGATGCTGGGTTAGGTTATACATATGCTCTGATATTCATATTTACATATCTGGACACTGCCCAGCCCTAACCATTTATAGTGGAATTTTTTTTTCAATTATGAATTGATGGTTCAAACCATACTGATAGTATTTTCATCAAGATAACTTAATTTTACCACCACCACTGCTTAATTTAGCATATATGGGTGTTGGTGGTGATTCATACTTTCCCTTGAAGCGCTATTTTTTCCAGATTTTTCTTTTTTTAAAAATCCTATTCCATCTGAGTAGTTCATTCACTTTGGTTTCCTTCTAATTCGAGTTGAAACTTTTTTAGAGGATTTTAGGGATTTGTTCTGTTTTGTTCACTAATGATTATTAGTGCTGTAAAGGATGCCAGGAAGAATGCCTTCTTTTTCTGTACTCTTTTATATGTTTGTTTCTATGTTACACTTAGGTATTTTTATCTCACCTTCTACCCAATTTATATTCAGACCCCAGCTAGAAAATACCGTATTTGTTGGCTTACAAGGCACAAGAGCAGTAAGGTTGGGGTAGACAGCAACTCATCTGCCCATTTCTACCCCTTTTCATAATTCTGATGCATTGACTTCAAAGTACTATTTGAATGGTTTCTAAAGTGCATCTTCTGACAAATTGGGTAATTTTCTTTATGCTGTATTAGTTTTCTCCTAAATTTAATCAGAATATCTTCTGTGATATTTTCAAGTGCATACTGAATGTTCATTATAAATATTTAGCTAGTAAACTCCAAGAGTTTCTTTATTACTCCAGTTTGGCGATATGAAAATCCCTAATAATCCGAGATGATCCAAATAGGGTTGATTTTCCTCTGCTTATTGGACATTCTGTACACCTAAGACATTCTTCTTAATTCCTATGATTTCTGAGTAGCTCTGAATATGAAAAATTAAATGATTGACATCAACAGTCAGATTTTGATGTAAAGATAATTACATTATGCTTTTGTTATAAGTGTTCCCATGTGTATATTTAAAGTCTTTGCTATTTTCAAACATAAGAGGTTATTTTGCTTCAAGTTAGGGAACAGTAAAAGCTAATGAACTCTGCCCAAAATATGCTGCTGAGTTATAAAAACAAGGAAGGGTGGTGAAATAGTTTACTCTCAGGACATAATTACTAAGATTGTACCCATAAAAAAATGACCGGTTTATTTACATGAGGTTTTGTCACTTCTGCCAAGGATCAAAGTGTAGTATCTATTTGCTCTAACTATATTGCAGACAGAGAAACAGATAAAGTCACACTGTTCATTATATAAATAGATTCCTGTATTTTTATGTGTGTTTTGCTGTATCAATATAATCATTTGGGTTTGTATTTAATAAAAATATCAAAGAGATCCACTTCATCCTTGCCCCCTTCAACTGATGAACTGTTGACTGTTTGTCATGTGGATTTTTACAGCCTGATGTTTCCTCACCTGACCTTGGGTGACAGCAGTTTACTATTGCCTGCTGTCAGATGGGCTGCTATCTATATAGTGCTTCTATCGAAGAGCTTAGTGATGGGGGGGGGGGAATATTCGTGCATAGACCATATTAAAGACAATATTATTGCCTGAGACTCTTCAGCAAGATTTATTACTAGCAAGGTATCTTTTAACAAAATGCTTTTCATTTATATCATTAACAAGGTGTATTCGCTCACACAGACAGAGTGGTTAGGAAAATTTTTTTGATTATGGACACTCAGAACATGCCAGTCACAGAATAGATTATAGAAGTTTTATCCTTTATATTATGTAACCTGTTTGTTGTCATGGACAAGATAATTCACCTTAGCAAATCATCAGTAATTCAATGCCATAGACAAGATAACTTGTCTTCTGATAGTATGTTATTCTTTTCCCTCTGCTATTTCTCTGGCAGCTAAAAAATAAAACCCCTTTAGAAAGTGTGAAGTATGTTTACAAAATGGAAACCAATGAGAGAGTAGAATGCATTGAATGTTGAGTGGCTTTACGTGTACATTCATATTCCAAGACTTACATACTCATTTAAATCATTGAAATACTTGCAGTCGCTGTAAATAGTTGAACAATTGTTGTGTCATAATTTGAAGTCTGAAGGGAAAAAATTCCATCAAAAAATAAATATGGTCAGAATGGATTTTATTTATGACATCACTGACATTTTCCACTGGAAAGTATATGAAATAGAGTAAAACAAAAAACATCTAGATTCTGGATAATCTAGGAATCATTAATAAACCTGTCAGAATAAGTTCCTCAAAAAAGTCTAAAAAGCCTCTCCCTTCCCCACCCCCCAAAATTAACAAAATCCAAAAATATTTTAGAAAAGGTTTAGTGGGGTACTGAGGCCAATTTTCAAGTTAAAGGTATGTCCATGAGCACTGGAACGCATGCACTTATAAAAAAGAAAATAACCCTTTGCCATCTTTGATTAAGGTTGTTCAATTTTGATTTAACACATTTATGTGAATATTTTATTAGATATTTCGTTGTACATATTAGTGGATTTGTATGAAGATAAAACCATTTTAAACATTTACTTAAGACTTCCTATTCTTGTCGATTTTTTTTTTTCGATAAAGAAAAACCTGGCATAGCAGTTATGTTAGAAGATCCACTTGGTTGAAAACAGGTTGAACTTATTGGTTTGTTCATCTTGCTAATTTGAAAACGTTTCAAGATGAATTGAAATACAGAGAGACTTATAGATTGTATGTAATAGCCTTGTTCTACAAGTAACGCTTGCATTAATTCCTAACCACTGACAATTTTTTTCCCCCTCCCATTTTTTGATGCACAGGTGCCTGAGCTTGCTAAAACTGCTTGTGTATCAAAAACTACAAAATTCAATTCTAACCGAATTAATTTTCACTCCTGCCTAACTAAAGCTAGGCTAAGGTATCAGTAAAGTCTGAGGGTATCAATAAGAAAAGTAGAAACCTATCCTATGTATACCTGGTTCAAACTTTGCTTGAATGCAACCATCACTATTGTTTTGTTCCTTTTCCACAACCTCTTCTACCAGAGTTTGCTGTTAGATACAGTAACTCTTATGAAGTAGTATGGAATCCTCTTGCCAAACCTACTGCTACAAATGTTGAAAGTTGCACTTTTATTAGTTCTGTGATATTGAGCTAACTTGAATTTAGCTCTTTAAAACAACTCAATTAAAAAAATGTCCTATTAGCATGTTCAACGTTTCTAGCATTTACAGTTCAGGAGTTGGAATACCATGTCTTTTATCTGTATAGATATAAGTTAACATACCAGAATGTATGTGAAAATACCCACTTATCAGTGTTAAATATCCAATTAGTAAGTAGATAGGGCCTGATAAGCACCAGTAGCAAATAAATTTTTGCTATTTTGTTCAAATTTTTGTAGAAATTTGTTTTAGCCTTTATCATGATTCAAAGTGTTTATTGAATGCTTATTGCAAGCATTTTAGTGACATTCTTTGAATAATGGCTTTGCTCTTCATTTTAAATAGGTCGAAAAACTAAAGTATTCACTGGGTTCATTTGCTGCTTTTAACTCTTTGAACATTAGAGCCATGATATGTCAGATTCCAACTAGTGAACAATTTTCTGTTTCTATACTCAGAGAAATCTAAGTATATTTATTCATTACTACCTACTGCTTACTATAATTGTTCAGTTAAAACTTTTCTGTCACTGAGTTTGTCCACTTTGTGCTAGCAGAGAGCCAGAAGAGTTCAGTACTTGAAAAAATATTAATTTTTTTTTTTTTTTCTCTCTTCTTAAGAAAACGATCAGACTCAGTTCAAAACCTGCTACCTTGTTGACACAAATTTTGGCACTATTTGTCTCTGTAATAAAACCATTTAGATTTTTTTTTTAAAACTATGTAAAGCTGTTGAGAGATTCTTGAAAACTTTTTAAAAATGGACACTCATTGATTTTCTCGAACTTTGCTACATTTTTTGTTGTATTAAGTGTCTATTCATTTGTTTCCCTCCTTTATAACTTTACACTTACAATATAAGATATGTTTGAAAAAATGTCTTAGCTACTTGAATCAGAAATGCTTTATATCACTTTTTCATTAGAAAATTGATTTAAACAAAGAATATGACTAAGTGTAATATATAAGAACAAGATATCATTCTTTGCCCACTCTTTCTTCCCTTCCTTTCTTCTGAACGCTTCAACCTCTTTCGATTTGATAAGTAAGAAAGTGATTTTGACTTTCATAGACCTGTTCACATTATTCACTGGTTAAAAAAAAAAAACTTTCTGATCTGTATTTTTTTTTTTTTTTTTAAATGACAAAAGTGTAATTGTCTTTGCAGAGTATACATTTTTATTTTCACTTTTCCAATATAAAAAGTTAATCAAATAATTCCATAAGTTCTTCGGACAATTGAGATTTGTGCTATTTCCACTATATTTCAGTTAGTTCATACTATCTGCATAGAAAGAATGTTTCTTAGCAATGCCTGTAATATAGGCTATTCCATTTTCAGCATGGCATGCAATACAGTTTCTGTGATATACTGGAATACCTATCCAGTCAGATAATTATGCTGGATTTACAAGAAGAAAAAAAAAATTCATTTTTTTTTTCTCTAAATCTGGTGCTGGTTATCCTGTACATTATTCTTACATAATTTCTTGGTGGGATGTTCTCAAATCCTTTCTTTACTAAATGAATAATTTCACACTGTCATTGATGAGTACTATTGGTTCACCCGAGGAAAGCAAGATTGTGGTAACAATACGAGCAACACAAGGAATAACTTCAATTGTCCAAACAACTCTTGAAATATCATCAACTTTCGTTTGAACAATCTAATCTCTACTTAACATCTTTGGTACTGACACAACGTTTTGGCCAATTATAAACTGAACTCTTAGAATGATGACTCTTCTCAATTTTTTCAAAGGTAATTTCTTAGCCAAATGATATTTTGTACAACATAGTCCATATCTTGTTGCTGAGCTGGGAAATTGTATCCGTATCCAATTTGTTTTCGGGAACCTATCCTACATGGACAAGAGCACATTTCTCAATTTTTTTTTTTTTTTTTCTATAGATTTGTTAAAGCAAGTAAGATAGTAGTGTTACATTTTAATTGGAGGAACAATAAAAGTTAATGAGTACTACAGCACTTTTTGCCCAGAATATATAAAAAGAAGAGGTGTAATTTTGTATACCGTTTCTACTTACAATTTTAGAATTGTTTCGGTGTTTGTTGTATATTTGTAAGTGCCAAAGAAAACAATGCCCACTGTTATCTAATCCATGTTTGTGTAATTGTGCCAAAAAAATTATATCCCATCTAATTGCTATACTATGAATCTTTATCTATTTGAGGATCACTGCCGGCTCCAAGTGAGGGGAAAGAACAGTATAATAAAGCAAAATTGTGTTTTTATTTTTATTTTTTTGCTCCAAGGTTAATGGGGAAGATGCACTTGCCTCCCCACTTCCATTGTGAAGTACGTTTGTTGTTGTCTCCTGAACCAGCATTGGTATCAAATGAATGAATGGATGGATGCATTATTTGTCCTTCCTTCAGCTGAGACGCATCTTTCTCCATGTCTTTCTCTTTTGGTATTTACGTCAGGCATGGCAGTCATAAAAAGAAAGAAAAATTCTTATTTTAATCTACCTACTTATTAACCAATGTCCAGCTTTGTTGTTTGAGGTATTCACGTATATTCATCTGTCTATCAATATCTCACAATATTTTCGAAAGTTATCGAAGAATTTCAATCACGTTTCTTTGCTAGTGTGGTTCTTGGACCGAGAAACAATCAATTGAATTTGGAATAGATGAAAGGATTTTTCTTCTGATTTTGTTATCACGGTGATATAGAATAATTATTCAGCTTTTTGGATGTAATAACCGTAATGATGTCATTGTAGATAAATATAAACTGCATTATTGCTGTTTTTCAATCTAGTGATAATATCTCTGATGAATACTTATCACAAGCCTTTGGTTAAGGTACAGGCTGGAATCTGTCACCCAACTGCTCAGTTTTTGGTGACAATGACATTGGCAGCGATGTGAGCTCTCCGATTGCTTTCAAGTACAAAATGAAATCCAGTGACCGTCTTATAAACTATTTCAAATATGGCAAGATAAGATAAATGACATTAAATAACAACAAAAGGAAAACTTGGCATATGTTTCAGGAAGAATGATTAATTCTATTATTTTTTTTTGTGTGTGTGTCATGGCAAGTAATCAGATAATTATTAGAAAATGCTTTGAAGATTTTGGGGTTTTTTTGTTTTTGTTTTTGTTTTTTTTTTTCATAATATTTACATACACTCCTTATTTTATTTTTGCATGTATGGCAAATTAGACCTCATTCATGCATGTGTGAATACATAGACTAAAACATGACAACAATGCAATGTTACCATTCCACAGTAATTTAGGATTGGGGAAATTTCAAGATTGCATTGAAAATTTGCTCATTCCAATTGATACATCTATCCACCGCAGTGGCGATTCACGATGTTTAAGCTTTATATTCTCTGATTATCTTCAGGTGTCCCAAATTTTTGCTTTTGTCTGCATAAGATCTTGCTATTGTTATATTGGGATTTGTACTTGCCAATTTGGATAAATAGTTAGGGATACCTACTGGCAATTAAGAGGTCTAAGATTTCATCTTGACTGCTAGATTGGTGATGCTCATTATCATGAATTTATCTAAGAAAAGTAAACTTCTAATTGTCTTTTCTTTATATCAGCTTAAGACCTCCGTATTGCTGTGAGAATAGACTTCACAAGTGATAGTTCATGAGATGACATCAGTAACCGATACTTTTTGCAAAAACTGATAAAACGTTTCTTCTAGATCATTGGTCTTCTAACTGGATTCTGCTGAACCTTTCCAGGGGTTCTATGGGACAAAGTGGCATTTTTGCTGAATACTTGGTAATTCTATAATACATAAACAATTCCTTCACAGCTTCAGCATTTAGGCTTATTCACATTTGGATAATGCCATAAACAAGGCCAAAATTCAATAGTTGCATACCTATATACATACACACACACACACACATATATATATATATGTTTTGTGTGTCTAGAAAACTTTAAACACTAGAGATGCAAAAAAACACTTTCAAAATTTGTGTGTTTTGGGGAAAATCATGTATTGGTTTTCACAAAGAAAAGTTGAATTATTGTTTGTGTACAAGATTTCATTTTATTCACTTCTATTATTCGCATTTCTTTAGTAGGAATTTAGTATAAAGGGTCCTTATGCTTAAAACCTTTGTGATTTGAAAATGAGGGTTTAGAAAATAATTTAAGAAACATGCTTTTAGTAAATCAAAATTATCGAACAACAAAATAGAAATATTAATATTTCAATGTTATGTCTACATGTTTTTGGGTTTTCATACATATTTCTAGTAATTATGATAATGTAAGATAATTCATGAACACTTTGATAAATGTTGAAGTTATTAAGCTTTTTAAGACCTTTGTCTGAGTTGAGTGATACATTAACCATGTAATGATGGGAGATCGTTTCTATATGACACAATTTATAGTTTTTATATATATATATATATATATATATATATATATATATATATATATGTATATGTGTGTGTGTGTGTGTGATACATATATTACACTTTAATCTCGATCTGATCCTTGGTGGAAGTGTTGATCCATACGTGAATTATCCCATATTATTCAAATACAATGAGCCCTCCACTTTGCCAGACTAAACTTGATAAATATCTATTCACAATTTGCCGAAGTCTAGATAACTATTCATCAACTGAAAACCAGTGATCATATTCACACAACATAACTAGTCTAATGTCCCCTAATAGACTGATTGCACAAGCAATGGGATGCAAGAGAATCGTCAAAAGGCCTACATGGGATTTGTATGTCTAAGTTTGAGACAGCTGTTAAGAAACAATGTAAAAACCATATTTACTGACGAGACTACCTTACTCTGGGGCTTTTAAACTTCAACATCAGTGTATATTGACATTAGTTTCGTATCATGTGAGGTCCTTCTGTGTTCATATTTCCAACAGATAATCTTTTGAAGTTATATTGTTGAGAAACAGACTTTTAACTCTAAAATGCTAATCCCCCTTCGACCCCAATATTTCAACAAATGTTTAGAACAGTTATTTAGGATCATCGTATGTGGTTTAGTCAGACTATTTTACTTGTCTTTATAGGGGAGGGGTCGCAACCTTTCAGCCTTCTACTGTCTGGCCTTCCTCAGGTGTCTATTTTGTTCTGAAATGTCAAATTAGAAAAAAAAAGCAGACACCTGAGGAAGACTGAAAGGTACGCATTCGAAAGGTTGTGGAAAATAAATGGCGAGGACTAGGAAACTAACCCACATGATAAAAAATAAAGTTGAATTTGTTAATCTAGAAGTTTGATTTTTTTTTTTTTCCCTTTCATGATGTTAATTCATTTTATAGAAAATTATACTTTACAGAATTGAGATTAAGGATTAATAATCAAAAAGAAGGCTTCAGTTATACCAAAAAAAATTAATAAAACTCAGTTGAACTAACCTAAGACTAAGGTAATATTTTAAACGTTCAGTGAATGCATTTCATTTGTTTTTGCATAATGATAGTTAATTTTCAAGTGTCAAATAACGTGGTTAAGATGAACGGGAAAAATCTATCTTTGCTGAATCAACCTACTTTTATGTCTATAGTCAAGGTAAATATCACTTGTGTGTAGCTGCAGCCAGTACCTGGTTATTGATATTGGTAACATCTGGTCTGGGAAATTAGTATTAGTACTAGTACTATAAGAGCAGTAGTTGATCGGTCACTAGTTTCCTGTATGAAATTATAGAAAAGAACCTGGTATCTAGTACTTGGCTTTTTATACATACATCGACATAGGTTAATTTATTTGCATTTACAAGTATAGCTTGGTGGTTAGAGTATAGTACTGAAAGTAGTCAGAATTGTCAGTGCCAGTAATCACATGAAGGAAACTAATTTTGGGGGGGTAGGGGCTAGGGTCCATCTGAGTAGGCAATCAAGTATTTGCAATCCATGTATAAAATGCAGTGTGTATATATATATATATATATATATATATATATATATATATATATATATCTTGAGTACTTAGCATTGCTCAAGGAAAGATAAATCCAAATCTAACAACAGAAGCAAATGGTGTTGCCCTCAATGATTTTTTTTTTTTTTCCCTCAGCACCAGTAGTTTCCTTTACATATGAGTGTGAACACTAACTCCATGGAAATTGACAATTTTTTTTTTCCCCTTTATTCGACCTAAAAATGTGTGCTGTAGGTGAAATGAAATCAGCTGATTTCGAATATGCATTTGTTTTCACTCTATGGTGAGTAGTTCTCAACAAAGAAAGTACAAACATTTGCACACACTTTACTACTTCATAATATAGACTAGCTAAAGTACTGTCTATGCCAGGTGGAATATTTGAAGAGTGAAAAAAAAATTTACCTTCACTTTTAACCCCTTAAAGGAAAGAAAGTCTTCCTTTTGACCCATTAAGAGGTAAAAGTTTCTTTTCATTTTTGATCCCTTAAAGAATTATACATAAACCTATTATAATGCTAGGGGTCTATTACTTTTGGGGGGAAAATCCTTGATGAAGAAAAAAAAATTCTTTTAGACAGACTTTGGGTGAGCACAAAGCAGACTCCATTCAAATTGACTATTATTTAATTTTTTTTTCCTTTTTCCTTTTCCTAAATCCAACCTAAAAATGTCTGCTAGAGGTATGAATTGATTCCAAATACGCCTTCGTTTTTCCTCTTTAGTGTATAGTTCTCTATTTATAAGAGTACCAACACACTTTACCACTTTATAATATTGCGTAACTCTTTTCAGTGGGTGTACAGATACTCCACACTGATTATAGGCACAGGGACAGAGAGCCCCATTTGATTCGAGGTAGAATTGTTGATCCCACTATCGATCGGCACTTCTGCCTAGGATTATAGTAACTGCACCACACATAGGTGATCCAGTTATTTATATCTATTTTTTTTTTTTTTTTAAATTATAGGTACTATGCTAGTACAGTCATAATGCAAATATTTCACTGATTCTTAGATAAGTTTTTTTTTTTTTTTTGATGGGGATGGGGGTAGCTCATTCAAGATACTTTATTAGTAAAGCCTCAATTAGACTTCTTGGTTACAAGTTCTTTGCTTTGAACAATGTACCAATTCTTGATGTGTAATAGTCATCAAAAGTTGGACCATCCTCTAAGAATTTAGCTTTATATATAAATACGAGATATGTATATGTAAGTCAAAACGAATGCTTGGCAAATGAAATGATCATTGTCGGAAACTGTTTTTGAATATCAATCGATCAAAAGGGGTGAAACTGACCCCCAGCTCTAAATCTTAGTCAACCTCTTTGCATGTACACAATCATGTGGATACCACCTGCAACTTGCACTTGATGTGAATAAGCAAATTGATAAGTAGTAACTTCAAGACAATCTTGACTTCATTAATTTGACCTGTAGCTGTTCAAAGGTTATAGAATCTCTTATCAAATCACTGAAGGGTCTATTGTTTGTTTTTTTTTTTGTTTTTTTTTCTCTCTCCTTAAATTTTGACCTTCCTCTCTTAGTATACTAAATTGATTCATTCCTTACTTCTGTTCTAAACCTATATGTCTAGTTTCTAGATATTTCAATTATTTTAATGGGTTGAATGTAAAGTTCCTGGTTATCTTTGAAAAAGGTGTAGTTCACTAGATCTTTAATTAACATTGTTTTGTTAAGCATTGTCCTGATGTAATGTTGATGAGAAAAAAATAAAAACAAAAACCAAACACTGTAAAATGAAAATTTATAAAAATGTTATATTAACATAAACGCATCATAACCAATGATGCAGTGTGAAAGTGTTATCTATCACCTGGAAAACTCAAAAGAGCTAAAGCAGAATTCCAAAGTATGTTTGAATTGAATATAATTCATCCATTAAGCAGTCCTTGGGCATGGCATCTGTATATGATCCGAAAATAGAACCTCCAAGTCTAGCAATCCTGTGGTGACTATAGAGTTCTTGATAGAATCCCAGTGGGTTATACTTTTTATTCTCTTCAGTTCACTTAGTGTTCCCTTCTGCCTGTCCAAGGGAAATAACTTGGTTGGTCACATGGTCATTTAATTTCATTTAATGTATTGTAAACCTTTTTTTTTTTTTTTTTGACTACTTTTTACCTTCAACTCAATATTTTAGTTGCTTTTTTTTTTTCATTGTCAACTGACCTGAATGAAAATTAAAATAAAACCACTTATCTACAGATGAAAGGGAAGTGGTTTATCATAACTTTTATCCAGACTGGTTAAAAAAAAATTTTAAAGTAACTAGAAAATTGAGTTGCCATTATCAATTTTTTAATAATTCATAATATATCAAATAAAATTGAATGAAAAATATCATTTGACCAACCAAGTTATCTCCCTTATGCAGGCTGAAGGGAATGCACTAGAAGGGCAGAAGGGAATAAAAATCCACTCTTGAGCAATTTTATTTCATCTTAACGGATCACAGAAATATTTTCTAAAATAGATATCATGTGTGCTAACAACCAGATACCCATGGCTAAGGTGGACATTGCCAGAACAGCCATAACTGCAGTGGATTATTCAAATTTCTGAAAATACTTTTCAGTCTCAAAAAATGTGGCACAGACTTTCTAATGCTTCGTTGATGAAGCAACACTACCTATCAGTTCGCTTCAACCTAAGCCCTTCAGCTTTTGACTTCTTAACCTAAATAGAATATAGTGGGACAGGGAATTATTCTCTGTATTTGGTTGAAACCAAAGGGAATACATTATTACCAATTGCTTTAACTTGGACAAACTGTTAGAGGGCAATGCTACAGAGAGCAATTGGCTCGTTTGAATGATACATGAGTGGAGAAAAGATCTTTTTCCTAGGTAAAGAAGTTGACAGGTAATTTTTTTTTTTTCTTTTGTAGCATATTTTTCAAACTTGTTACAACCAGACTATAGCTTGTTTCATACTGCAATACTCCTTGCCTGGTCAGCAGATTGAATTAATGCAAAATATCAAAAAATTCCTTTAAGAATTTTGATTAAAAATTGTAATTGTTTGATGACAGAATGCACAATTCAGTAGAAAGATGGTGGAAGGTCATATAAGGCCAGGGAACCTACTTTGATGGCTGAATAATGATACAAAGGAATTGTCTGCTGAGAAACTATCATTGGGAAAAATTATCATCTATACAACCCAAAAAGAGGCAACGATTGTAGGAGAAACCGGTTATTATGCCACCCTTGGGGATTCGAGTTCCATTATAATGATTTGCTGTTATAATGGATTTTGTACAAAGTCTTGATAATGAGACACCAAAAAGTTCAGACAAAAATTACTTTTTATCATCTTTTCATAGTCTAATACCCAGTATATGGTTTACAGGTCTGCAAGTAAAATTAATAAACGTGTAGACAATAGTCTTGCAAGAATATAAAAACAAACGTGCTGTCGGAACATATGTCATTAAATAGTGCCAAAAGTTTACTGCTGTACTTTTTGTTGGCAAATACAAGTAAGACTATAAAAGAAAATACTTAATAACTCTTATGCTATCCTCATCATTGTTTAAAGATACACAGTTTGGGGTTTTTGGTACACCAAAATATCAAATGTTCTCTTCTTAGCCAGCTTAATCCTTCCCCTTCGGTGTCATAAGTGAACTTTATCTGCTTTTTCAGCTGCATAGAAGTTCTCAAATGTACCAAATTGCTTTTTAACACCAACTTCCCACCCATCCACCTACCTACTCATAAAAGGAAAATGCAGAAAATATGCTGTTGTCCCATGATTCATATAAGCACCAGTGTGCAACAATTTATTTATATTTAGCTTGTCAAACTGCAAGAAAAGTTGATGAGACTTTCTGCTTTTAAACCTGTATGCTTTTAATTTCAAGTTATGAATACTATGCACTTAGATGCAAAGTATTCTTGTTTCAGGTTAGGAGTACTTCATTCTAATCTTGGGGGGGGGTCCAATATCTTTCATTTTTAAATGAAAAACGGGATCATTTTTTTAATTATTTTTTTTGATAAGGTTAATTACATCTGTATTATAGTTATTATTCACTATTGTCCTAATCTTTTTTTCTTTTTTTTCTTTTTTTTTAGTTTTGGCCATTGTGCCTCAGGCCTTCTTCAGATGACTTTTGTAGTGGGTAACCTCTGCAAATCTAACACTTTTAATCCATGGGAGTAGATTGTTATAATTCCACTGTCTATGGTAGATATCTTCCTAGTTTATCCTCAGGATGTCACTTGTTGTCCGCCTCCACCACTGAAGTAGAGTACATGACTTTTTTTGCCCTGCCAGCACAGGGATTGAAATCGTGACACCAGGTTACCGGATATGCTTAAACAATACTTTTATTCTCTAGATCTAATGTCATTTGTCAAAATTCAAAAATTTCTATTTGTTAAACTATTAGAACTTATGAATGTGAGAGGAATAACCCCAATATGATAATTTTATTTTGGTAATTTTGAATACTCTGAAGAAATCAGTGAAAGAAAATGGTAAATAATATTTTCACCTGTTGTGTCTTCTGCCCTGTAGAAGATAGTCAAAAGACTGCTTTTGTTGGTACCATAGAGAAACATTTGTTACTGTAAAAGGAAATAATGCTACTAAGCAACAACAGTCTATTTGTGCAGGTATGGGTTTGTACAGATCATAAGTATGTTTTGAAGTTTAGCATCTTTTATATGTACTAGTCCATGACCTGTTGCTTCACTGACAGTCATCTGATGAACAACATGCTCGTTGATGGCTGCTATTGTTACTATCTGACAGACATGTCACTTATTTAATGTTTTATGAAGCTTAGTTTGATCTGGCACTGGGCCATAAATATAGGGGAACCCATTGAAAATCAAACTAATAGTAATAATGATCTGCAAGAGAAGTTTGCTGACCACGACTCAACAATGAGATGCTCATTTTTGGTATCATGTTTATCAATGTATCTAAAAAGTTTGGACAAACCTCTCTCTTAGTGAATATAACACTGTGAGATAAATTATCTCTTTATAAAGATATTAATCAGTTTATTTTGGGTTTTTTTTTCAAATAAGTAGCAAATTCTCAATTTCTGTAGAAGTGGGGAAAAATAATGACATTATTGTTTATAACTTAGAGAATAGTGATTAACATTTCTACTTTTGTTTTTTGAACAATCAAATTCTTCTTCCCATCCTTGCTGTTGCCAACACAATGTTTTGACCGATTCATTCTCCAGTTCTTGTCAGGTGTATAATTCAAAAGAGACCAACCTTTCTCTTCTTGTGCATCTTTTTTTAAAATTCATTCATTTTCTATTTATATCAAACGCAATGTGACGTAAGAACCGTCTATTTTACAATGGATTATTATTGAAAATCAAGCACCCCAAAAACGAGTGAAAAGAGGAAAATTTTTGAAATGAAAATGTTGTTTTTAGAAGATGGCTAATGCACTACACATGGAAATTTTCAGGGCATTTGGCCAAAAATGTGACCAGGAGCACTGAAATAAACATGGGTATTGACAGAAAGAAAAGTAGGAAGCAAGAATCTCTTTTAGCCTGTTTTTTTGATCAGCTCTGATCGTGGCTATGATGATTTTCCCTCTCTTTCTCAATATATATACATATATATATATGTATATATATGTACGTATATATATAATTAATTATTGTGTCATCCACAGACAGCTATTTCATTATATTACAACTCTTCAGTGTGGCTATAGACTATCCAACATCCAGTACCACGAGGTAGGAATGAAACCTTCGCTTCAGATCCAGAGGCAGACGTTTTGCCCTATGCGGAACTGGACAGTCAGTAGGACTGAACTGAGCAATGCATATTTACTTACACATAATCTCCCGTCTACTAAAGTGCTCTATTCCAGAGTTGGAAGAGCATTGCATATAGCAGTAATAGACGGGTGCCCCACTTATCAGTGCTCAACCCTAAAGAAGGGAGCGTTGATTATGATATATATATATATATATAAGAGAGAGATTGATATTCATCTGTCTATTCATATCCTATTTCAAAATATTGAGCATTATCACCATAGATGAAACAACACCTAAAAACAGTACCTTTGTATGTGTAAAACTTTTCTGATAATGCACAGATTTTACTTGCTGATCTTGGGTAGATATGCTGGAGAGCAATACTTTGATTCTAGACAGTGCACAGATACTCTGATTTTAGGCAGAAATACTGATCTATATCTTGCTCATCCTGGCATTGTTTTATAAGTACTATGCTTGTTGGTCAATAAGGGATTTGACTAAAGCCTGGTCTACTGCTTTCACTAGAACCTCAAGAAGTCAGTGTGACCATGAATTATACTAACAGCTGGCCATTACATGCTTTGGTCACAATATGCTACTTGATTTATTGATGTGGCATTTGCCTAAAGACCTGTAAACTTCAAAACTATATGCTAAAAGACACTGGGTCATTACCTTCTAGGCCAATGTCCTGTTGGTAAAAGAATCATTTTAATGGAACACCTGTCTCTTTTTGAATAAATTATCCATGAAATAAGAATCACCTTCAGATGTTCTTGTTTGATAATATAAGGTTCAGAATTGATTTTCAATCATGTTTTTGAAACTTACTTTGACTTTTAAAAAAGTCTTTTCAGCAATATTAGGTCACTAGTTTACCTCTGTTGTCAAAAATGACAGTATATATGAAATGTATGGATATACATATATAATTTTTTATACATAAAGAAGAGAGATTTGCATTGCAGTGAGTTAGAAGAATATTGTTCTATTGACCACAAATGGATTTTGAAAATTTTTCCTCACTTTCAGTACTCATTGAAAGTTTTTTGAAAATTTTCTTTAAATTCAGCATTTTTATTATTTTATCAGTGCATGGAATTCTATTTTACTATGTTAGTTGCATCCCAGAGAACAAACACACTAATTATTACACCTGTGGATATGTTAAAGATCTAGGAGATTAACCCTTTAATAAGAGTGAAAAATGTATTTGAAAATCTTTTTAAAAAAAAAGACTTCAATGCATATTTTGAAGTAGTCGCTTGATTGAACACAATCTCTCCTCAGTGTGGGAATAAACATGCATTAGTGGATTAATGGGTCCATAGCCTGACACAGTTATTAGCTGAATTTTGATCTGAAATAGGTATACAAAAAATAACCCACCCTAGATAACTTATTCCCCTCTGAAATTTTCACTATATAATGATCAATCTATGAGATGAATGGTGAAGCATTGTTTTTAGGCTATGTACTTATTGACTGACTTCAGTGTGTATGTATAAATACATATATAATGACAATTGGAAGGTGTAAAGAAAAAAGAAATTGAGATGTAACTCCTATCTTGAGTTTTTCTCTTCACCTTCCTGTTGTCATTTTCAACTACATTCTGTCCGATCACTCAACATCAACAATACAAACGTGTGTGTATATAATGTGTATGTGTGTGCACAAACACTCAAGGAATATGATATAATGCTATGTCCAATGTATGATGTGTGTATTTGCCCAAGTGCTCAATACATTAAATGTCAAGTTGATTCAGGCTAGAGCTTAAAATATGACGAAGTAAGGATTTGCTACGCAAACACGTTAGTTTCTGTAGACGAACGGTATTGTTCATCAATCAGGAACAGTGGACTAAAAAAAGCTATCTGTGGTTTTGATGTTTCTATGGGTAGTCTCAATTCAGACGAGATGTCAGACCTGATCAGTTAGTATATTTTGTATAACTTCACCAGAAAACTGAACTCTAATAATACAAGCTTGTAATGTGCAAAGATTTTTTAAAATTTAAAAAAAAAAAACATCGTAAAAGGAATGAAAAATTGAACTCTAGTTGAAATCGTGGCCAATGTAAAAATTCTACATTTTTTTAGATGTTACTTTTACTTAAAATAACACCCATAAACCACACAGAAAAGAAAACTCTGTAAATACTTATATTGACAAATTCTAACCACCCAAACAAAATCATTAAAAAGATCCTCAAATCAATAGAAACTAGACTAATGTATAATTACTCAAATGAAACAATATTCAACGATGTTAGAAGTAAATATACTAAAGCCCTATATCAAATAGCGGTTTTACCAAAGCTAGCTTCAAATACGAGGAAAAAGTAAAACATAGCAACAACAAAAAAGTAGCGGTAGGAAAATCATCTGGCATACACCGCCATACAACCTACAAGTAAAAATCAACTTAGGAAAAATATTCATCCAATTAATAGAGTAACACTTCTCCCCAAGCAAGCCATTGAGTAAAATATTTAACAACATACTGAATATCAGCTATAGTTGTATAGATAATTTTGATAAATCAATAGATAAAATAACAAAACATGATAATGAAGTTATTAGAAATAATACTTATTGCAGTTGTACTAACAAAAACAGATGCCCTTTGCAGAACAAATGTCTCAAATCGAATATTGTTATACCAAGCTGAAAGATCAACCCAAGAGAAAACGTTGGAAGTGAAATATAATATAGGAATATCAGAAACACTTTCTAAATTAAGACTAGCCAACCATATAGCATCATTTACGAATGAAAAAATATAAAAACAGTACATCACTGTCAACATATTATTGGAGACTATATGATGGTGAACTCAAACCCTCAGTAAAATGGAAAATATTAAAACCAACATATGTATGGCAGAATATTGAAACCCCATGTCACCTATGCCTAAATGAAATCCTTACTTTTGCCAATAGAACAAAAATTCAATCATTGAACAGAAAAAATGAATATCAAAGAACATAACTTGACACCCTACATATAGGTATATAAAAAATTAACCACCGTAGATATCTTATTCCCCTCATTATTACTATGAACATTATCATCATTTTATACCTCCAGTCACTTCAAAGAACAATTCAATTGCCATAATTATCATAGATATGTAGAAAGAGGTCAAACTCATAATGATTAAACAAACGATAAAGTTCATACAAAAGGGAACCCTTACTCTGGGAAATAGATTTAAATGAGTGTAAAATACTCTCAGAGAGGAAACCTACCACAAAGACCAGATGGTTCAACAACATACTGATAACGAAAATGCCTAAACTATATCCTCCTAATTTATAATCTATAATTACCAATGAGCAAGGTATCCCTACTAAATAAAACGGGGAAACATAACAAGCAATGTCCAACCACTAAACAAGAAGAAAAAGATATATGAATAGATCCAGCAACCTAGAAAAATACCCCTCCCCATAATGTCCTAAATAAGAATCTAAAATAATCCAAATCATTTGCCTGAAGAAGTCTAAACTGGACAGAGACATAGACGTGTTTGTGTAAGAAATCCTTACTTCATCATCATATATATATATATATATATATATATATATATATATATATATATGTGTATATATATATATGTGTATATATAATTGTGTCATCCATTGATGTATTACATCTCTTCAGTGTATAAACTTTATCCCATCCAGTACAGCAAGGCAGAATTGAAACCCTCATATCGGACCTGGAGGCCGATATCCTACCTCTGGACTACGGAACTGGGTGGTCAGTAAGGCTGAATTTAAGCAATCTTAGATCATTTCACATCCACAATGCAAACCTATATGTATATATAATATACACACACTATTTGAATCTTTTTGTTCATCCATGCCTCTTTGCTGCGAAAACTATTTGACCTAGAGACTTAAAATTCTGTATGTGGACTGAAAGGGTCAACATCCCATATAGGCTATTTGAGGTTGACCTAGGGAGTCATTCAAGGTCACTAGAAGCTATTTCTGGTCAATTTTCATAGTCACAAGCCACAATCCTCTACCAAGGATGCTAAAATTTAGTGTACGTGTACATTTTCTTACATTGGAGATAGCAATTTATGTTACCTTAACTTCTGAGGTCATTCAAGGTCACCAGGGGTCATTTCTTTTGAAACAATTCTTCTAGTTTTTGACCACCATTTTGCACCTATGAAAATTGAATCCGTCACCTTTCAATGGAGAAGGTCATATGTAATGCCTAATCAACATTTGAGATCAGCAGAGGTCAATGCTACCCAATTTTCGAAGTTGTTAGGTGTAATTTTGCACCTATGAAATTGAAATTAGGCATAACGCTAAATCTCACAGCCCAAGTATTTAGAAATGTGATTTTGACACCTATTTCTAGCCAACTAGACCAGTTTTTAGCATGATATTGAGTTTGCTATAGAGTACAAAAAGTTTTTGACTTCACAAAGTATAGATATGGTAAAATTTAAATGGATGGGTGGTATATTTCAACCATTAATTTACGCAGAATTGTCCCAGGGGTCAATTTTGGATTAAGATAACTTTTTCCAGTCATTTTGCAGCCAAACAATTTCATCCTTGAAGGTAAATTAGTATGTTTGGTTAACATGGGCAAAAACATGATAGATAGATGGTTGCAACTCACAGAATCATTGGGGGTCAACAGAGGTCTTTTTTGGATTAAAATTACCTCTTTTAGCCATAGTTCAACCAAAGAATTCTATTCAGGATAACTTGGCTAGAAAAAGATGATAGGATATATGCTGCTGACCCCCAACGTCATTGGAGGACAGCGTAGGTTAATAGTGTTTTGAAATGGCTTTTCGGTGCCAAGTGTAAAAACTTGAGGGGCTGATAAAACTTTTTTTTTTTTTTTTTTTCGGTTGTGAAACATTAAGAAACGTTTTTAGACAAAAATTCCAAAGTTGTAACAATCTCTCAAGATCACTGGTCTTCATGCTTTTCTCCTGAACAGCTCTTTATTGGTTATTCTAGAATGGATCTCCAATGAACCTTTCCATTCTGGCACCTAATGAGAGAAACACATTTAGTGTATCTAGAAGTCCCGTCAAACTAAGTACCCACATCGTTTTTTGTTTTTTTTTTGTTTTTTTTTGTGCATCAGAATATTTCATCTATTACAGCTACTTTTTCTTGTATACATTATGTCAAGAATAGGTTTTTTTTTCATTTGAATTGTTTTATAAAAAGAAATATATCAGAACATATTTTCCCTGTTTGGTTATATTTTAAGTTATTCTTAAAATAGTGCGGGGTATTCCTACTTGTGTGTGTGTGTGTGTGTGTGTATATATATATATATATATGTGTGTGTGTATATAATCATTGATAACTGATTTTTTTATTATGAAGACTTATCTCATTCAATTGAATATTCATCCTGGAATTTCGAAAAGCTACATTCGTAGCATTGATATTTCCTAATTTTATTATTTAGTTTTTTTGGATACATTATGCTCTTCTCCTTTTATTAAAACCTTTACTTTGATGGTTGTACAAAATCTGCATTCAAGAAGCTTATCAATGGTTAGAACATTATTTTGTAAAGAATTGGTGAGGGTATTTGTGTGTTTCAGGGTTACTAGCTGTTTGATTTTATTTTCATTTTAGTAGATGGGAGAATCAGATTGTTGCAATACCTAAGCAGTAATTATAAGAAGAGAGCATTTCTTGGTTGAATTGACCTTCTATTTTTTTTCCTGGTATCAACAATTCATCAGGGTAAAATTACATCAGAGTCTTCATTAATGGGGTATAGTAATGCATGGATGTAAAGGTATATTTTGAATTTGTATGGGTGATTGTTTCAGGTTTATGTATTCACACAAATGAACCCGAATTCTCCAAACTATAAATTTAACCATAGTTTGCGTCTTTAATTATAACTAGTTTTTCAAAAATGGATTTTACGTATTGATATTTGGAAAAAAAAATACATTAGGCAAAATTCTTATGAAATGTTTTCTAAAGTAATATAATAGCCAGGTTACAATTATTTTGTATGAAACCAATCTGTTAAGTTATGTTTCAGCATTAAATAGATGAATATATTTGGGTGACTGGGCCGAATATCTGTATCTAATTTGTTATGACTTTCCTCTATCTATATTCATAGTCATGTATTAGTGGTAATGTCCAGATTTACAAGTGTAGGATCATGTAATCCTTAGATAGAAACTTGCAGTTGTTAGTTGATATGTAATTACGTTCTAATTCAATTTTATAGAAGTTATGATAATCAAAGAATAAAGGTTTTCAAAGCATCTTGACAATCCACAAATGAAACATGTTACTCCATATATTTATGATGATTAATTTGTAGTGTCAGGCTTGACAGAGATATCTATCTATCAGTTCCTACATATGTCTTATCGCTCCCGACATGCGTCCCTATTGTTCATGATGTGCGTCCTTGTCGCTCTCAATGTGTGTCCCTGTCTCTCCTGACATATGTCTGTATCGCTCCCTACGTGCGTCCATCATTGTCTATCTATGCATCTTTATATCTGACCATCTCTGTCTCTATTTATCTGTCTATGTTGCACATTAGTTTTTATTTTATTACTTTTTAAGACTATTGATCAAAAATCTCATATGGTTGAATTACAAAATTGTATTGAAGTATGAATCAAACGGAGTTGGGAAACCCGACTTCCTTGCTCTTAACCATTTACTAACCTTAACACAATATAATTTAAGATATTTTATGGAAATTAGTTGTGTTATCTCAATGAGTAAGACGGGTTTTTCCAAATATTCTTTTTATGTTGGTCTTAGTCTAGTATATAACATGAGCAAAAGAAAAAAAATGTTCCACCTTTTTTCTTTGTGATATATGTGACTTTCAAAATTTCTAACCCATCTTTATAAGCCATTATCATTCCCTTTGTATATGTTCTCTGACTTGCAGGAGAGTTTAATAATCATTTTATGAATTACTAAATAGATAGAAAAGGCTTGCTTAAAATTTTCATGTTGAATCTTTTATGATTTAGTGCCAAATACAATAGATATTTTCTATGATCCAAATATTTTATTAGTTACTATCTAATATCCTATTCCAACAAAGGTTGAAAATGTCGATATTCTTTGTGAGTCTAAATCTACTGGCCTTGTGTCACCCCAAGCTAAGCTTAGTAAACATAAATTCCAAACCCATTGGATATACACCCAACATTATTACCAATTGAGCCATTGTGAATTGAAAACTCTTCCCTTCCGCCCCTCCACACACACTGCCCTTTCATCATAATTTTATTTATAACTTGTGCAACAATGTTTGAAATTATTGAAATTCCAGTTCATTCTTTTCTTCTTCTTTTTCTCTAACTTGTTGTATGACAAAGTGAAATAACTTAATGTACTTCTTTTTTTTTTTTTTTTTTTTTCTGTCAGCTTTTGTCACCAATTCACATACTTGACAGCACATTGGATTGTAAATACTCTCTGATACTACAGGCTGCACTGTTCAACTCAACGAAATAATGAGTGACTCCTAACATAACTTAGTATTATAATTGCCCCAGGTCTGCTCTGACGGCAGGCTCAGCTTTGTCAACTGATTAAATGACATTTCCTTATGATTTGAACTAAAGAAATAATATAAATGCTGGTAGTGTCACCTGTCCTTACCTGGAATGGTAGGTGTAGGGAAATAGCTGTTTAAAGTTTATTATAATAAGTCGTTACGTATGAAATGTGTTTTTCTTCTCTTTTTTTTCACATTGAGAATAATGCTCTAGGGGCTCAAGGGATCACACAAATTTTCAAATACAATTTGAAACTAGGACATAATGCTGCTCATTTTTAGTGAACTTTACTATAGTATGAACTGTTTGTCATTGGTTCAATAATTAATCTAGAAGTATGGATACGTATAATAAACCTCAAAGGTGGTCCAAACTTATTCTTAATGTTGAAGAATTATCAACAGCAGTGGCCAACAACCTTTGAATTATGGTTTAAGAACTTTCTGGAGACTTTGGGAATTCACTTGCAGCCATGTAACATCATCTCATGGCAATAAGAAAGGTTAGCTTTCAAAAAAAGGGGTTCCATATGAACTGACTGAAAAAGTCCATGACAATACCAGACCCCACACCTCATGACTGACTGTCCAAGTTCAGAAAATTGGTGTATGAAGTCTTGCAGCATCCTCCATATTCATCTGACATTTCTGTTACAGATTATCATCTTTTCAAGCATTTTGGACTTCATTCATATCCGTAGAAAAAGATTTAATAATAGAATTCATAAATCGTGATTTTTCTCATATGGTGACCACTAAACCAAATGGACGCTGGTTTCATGGGTAGCTGTGATTAATTATAGAGATGGAGTATCATCTTCGGAGGATCATTGGGAAAGATGTTCATTTCTTTAGATGGGTCAAATTTTGATCAAACATATAATACTATTTTTTTGTTATTCATATCATCTGTAATCTTACTATTAAACATTTTGATTGATTGTGATTTGAAAATACATCTTAGTGGTAAAACCGAACATATTATTTGTGGTTCTAGATCAGTCTCAGTTGGTAATGCTAAATTTGGCTTCTTACCCAGTTTCTTATTCATATTGTGGCCCTCAGATTAAGTTATATTGTTTAAGTACAAATGAGGAATTTTTTTTTCTTCTTCATATTTATTAGAAAAGAAAAAGGTTTTTTAATCCCTTTATATCAAGCTTTTATATATATATATATATATATATATATATATAACAAATCAGTTTCTCTAATCATTAAAGTTGAATGTTAGTTTGTTTTTTTTTTTGGTTTTTCTTTTCCAGCCCTTCTAATGGCCTTTTATATTTAAAGCTCCTCTGACTGTAAAGCTGCCCCAGTTGTCCATTTTCTCTCTAGAGAAAAAAAAACCTCCGTATGGTAGTCAGTGTTATACTTGTAAAATGATCTTAGAATATCAAAGCTAGAGGTGTGGCATAACGATCACCAGCAGAGAAAATGGAATCTGTGGATTAATCTTTTAGTTTCAGCAGAGGTTGTATGCATTCACTTAAGATCAATACCCTTTGGAAAAGCATGAATCTACTTCTCCCCTATCTATGGGTAAATAGTTGCAGTTGGAGCCCTTTAGCCCTTTAAAGCTGTCCATCTAAGAGAAAGTTCCTATAACTTGGCAGTCACCATAGCTAGTCGCAAGCCTGAGTTACAAGGAGAGGTGTAAAGCTAGCAACTCCACCCTATAAAAATTTACTTGCTACTGAAACCACAGCATAGTGGTTGCTGCACTATGCTCCATAAGGAATCTACTTAGATAAAAGTATTCAAGCTAATTAAAAAAAACAAAAAAAAAATCAAAGGTTAAATGTTTAATTATTTTTCCTAGTATTCTCAATTTTTATGTTAAAATTCAGTTTACTCTTATTGAAAATTAAATTTTGAAGAAGACATTTTCTCATTCTTTGCCACTTATATACATTATAGTTAACTTCTTTTTTAACAAGCATAATTGATAATGATAAAATTCGTATTGACATGGGCATATTAGCGATGATTTTTGTGCTAGTTATTTTTAAAAAGTAACTCTAGAAAAGATCATGCTTGTAAATAATCCATATTGAAAACAATTGTGGTAGATTTTGATATTTCAAAGTTTATTCACATCATCTTCAGGGCATTATAATTGGAAGTGACTTTTGCTACCCATTTTTAGTCTTATATAAAATGCAAATTTATTAAATACTCTTCATTTCTTACTTGTTAAAATCACATAGATATACACACCTACATTCTTTTGTTTTATTACTCATCATATACCACGATTATTGTTGATCTCATTTCAAAGTCTAGTAGCTATTACTATCCCTATTATGGTCTTGCTTAATTTGTTTAGTTATTAGTTGGCCACATTACTGAAAATAAGAGTGCACCAGTTCCTCTAAAAGCACTGAGACTGTTGAAAACTAAAATTGAATATATACTAAGTATCAATTGAATAAAATACATTGATATAAATGAAACAGAAATATATGAGGAACTAAAGGATGTATTATTTGCTGATCATTTTCCCCCCTCTATCTTTGTCATAGTTTCAACTGTGACACAATTTGTTTGCCAGTCTATCAAATTATTACAGATAAATAGTGACTGATATATGAGATCTGTCTGGAAAGTGTATAGTCATTCAATATCTACAAAAAAAGTATATATAGCATTTCTGGGGCAATGGCGTATCATCCCCTTCAAAGTACAGCCCATGGGACCTCATACTGTTATCTCTTCCTCTTTCAAAAACAATCTGCAAAATCCTCTTTTTATGATCACTATCCTCTACCTTGTTGCATTCTCCTTAATCTTTTTCCCGGCCTGAAATCTTAGAAAAAACCGGGTGTGAAATCTGGACTGTAGGGGTGTCGACAAACCTTTGGTGATACAATGTTCTGGCAGAAAATTCTGCATGAGACGTGAAGAACGGTCAGGCACATTGTCTTGTTTATCATTGTGAATGTAATGGTTGCACAGTGCACAAGCTCACTCACTCACTGATGTCTAATCATGAGAGTTCACTCGTGCACTGTAAGGTTCTCTCTGATTGGTTGCCAAGTTACATCAAAGCTACACTACTGACTCTCGAGATATTCAAAATGGCTTGATAATTTCCAGGTAGACCTCATATATAGACATATTTGCACATTCTTCCATAGAAGCATTCGTTTTTTCTTTTTTCCATCCCAAAAGTGTGCATGTGTTTTTTGTATATATAAGTACATCTCCATCAATTCGGACTCGGTAGGATTTGAGCAATTTGGTACAATTGTAAACAATTCGATTATGTACATTTTGAGTTTTAGTATAAAGTGTATATAGTAAGGAAAATTGATCTTTTAGTCATAAAAAAGGGTACTGATACAAGAGTGGGGTCCAACAACTAAAACAAAAAGTTATTCTCCTTGAATAATTTACCCCCCCCCCTCCAGATATACACACAATTAATCTTAATGAAATTTTTTTTTTTTTTTTTTTAAATCTTTCTTTTGCTATGGGTGAACATACAAAAACATAATGCTACAAATTGCAGAAATGTGAATCCAGATGTACCTCATACCTTAATGTGTGTTATTTTTAAAATTAAAAATGAAAATTGAAATAATTGAATTAAAACAAAATAAAAACTTTGTAATTATTTCCAGGTCTAAGCAACATAAGTGGGTGTCAAATGAAGATATTTCTCATTTAATTTTATTCGATGAAGTATCAAAGATCACTATTATTAATTTCTATGAATACCTTTTACCTTCGGCTTAATTTTTTAGTTGCTTTTAATTTTTTTTAACTGGCCTGGATAAAAGTTGCGATAAAATCTTTGTAAGGGAATAGGGGTAGATGAATGTACAACGTATGTAAATACATCTTTTTATTTTTCAAATCGTGTTTCTTTTTTCGTTTTTTTTTTCTTTTTTGTATTTTGAAAAATAAGCAGATTGAAAAACACAGTTTAATGCTAGTAAAAAAAAGATTTGCTATATTTTATTTTGTCTTAAAAAAAGAAAGAAAAATAATGTACAGTTTTCTCCTTCATAGCTTGTTTTGTTGTACATAGCAATTCTCTTGACGTCATTGCACATTTCTTGGAAGGAGGGATAAGTTTAGCATGCATTTTTATTGTAGATAAATATCAAGTGTTTATGTGGTTTCGGTGGTAGGCAAGTACATATGGATGGGCATGGCATTTGGTGAATTATTATAAGATATTTGATTTACTTTGGGTTTTCTGGATTCGGTTTAAAATACGTATCTCGGTTAACCAGAATCTACTGTGTATGTTTATAATATAATCTGTGTTCATTTTACGACCTTTCATGTAGTGAATCCCGTGCTTGTCGCATCAAGTGTGACATAACCACTAATCAGACATGTTGCATGTAAAAATTCATTTTCAATCTTGAATCGTATAAGCAGAAACAAAGTTCAGTTTCTTACCAAAAAAACCTTGAGTTTGGATGAGATGACATGTATTTAGTATGAATCCTAGTATTTTATATGCTGTATTTATTGGTGAATATTTTGTTTATAGCTTTAAATTTTATTGTGAGATCTTAGTTTAATATTTTAACAAATCTGTAAAAAAAAATAAGTGTCAGGCTTTACTGCATGATTTTCAACATATTTCATTGTCTTTAACTTGTAAATCAAAGTTAAACTGGGGTACCAGTTCATAATGAAGTTGTTTATGCTTATCTTCGTGTACATTATTTGAATTTTTTTCTCCTTTGTATCCATATTTAGGTAATATTTCATAGTTTTATACAAAGAATACTTGAAATTGAAATATACCTTCACCCAACCTCACCCTATATTTGATTCAATGGATTATAGATATAGTTCATCTTCAGAAGTTTTGTGTTCACTAATATACTAAGAAAGTGCTCAATAGATAAAGCTTTTGATTGGACGTTTTAAGAGCCACACTCCAATCACCAGATATTATGGATAGCTATATTTGATCACTGAAAATATATGTCACTCGGGTTGGTGTTTATGACAACCTCCTTTTTAAAATAAGAGTATAAAAGTTTCCAAATGGGTTCTTAGCAAATGAAGCGCAAAAGAAAATATTTAAATAGAAACTATACCACCTATATTCCATGTTTTTCTGTTGCAATTCTAATTGTTGATATAAATTGTCTTCAACTCTTTCTGCTAGAATTTTTAAAAAAACAAAGGTTTTATTGCCACAGAAAATAATCCCTGAAACATATGTGCTCTATTGTGTTATTATCGATTGCATGCTTTTAAAATTAAGATGTCAATAATCCAGCCACTTGAAGGTTGGTGAAGATATAGTCGAGTCTACCTTTAGTTTTCCTAGAAAGGCTTTTGGCAAGGAATATTAAGAAAAAAACTCATCATGTTAGATTATGGGTACAGCTGAAGCGTAAAACTATTTATTGCCTTTTCAAATTTATCAAGGATTTTATTAAAAAAATATCAATTGTGGACATATCAACCAAATTTAGCAAGGGTTTATTAACATTACTGTTTCACTGTGTTCACAAGTGAGGTTTTTGATGGTACCATGTTTTATTTGTTGAAGTTTTTGGAACCTAACCAACAATGACAGTCACATAGTTACTGTGTCAAGGTATCGTTATGAAGTAGGTTTTTAATGCACCTTATATAGCAGAGAAATACAGTGTATATATATGTGTGTGTGTGTGTAAAAAGGATGTCTTAGAGAACCCAAAATGATACTACCGTCATAGTTGAACTGCATACATCCTTAATCCTTCACGTTAGATTCTGGTCAGCCTAACTACATCTCAAAGATATTTGAAGTTGTTTGCCTATCAAACTAAAAGTCTACGGAATCAAATTCTGTCAGCAACATTGCGATAACCAACTCAGATGATCAGGTTTCCTATTCTGTTCTTTTCTACTGCATTCTTATTTGCTATAGTAAGTTGAATTGAATTAAAATTTCAACACCCCCAATATTTACGATGATCCACCTCTTGGAGTTATTTTCAGCCATAGATGTTGTTTCAATGACCCCCCCCCCAACCATCTTTATAAAGATAACCAAAATATTATGAGGTTGATGCAAAAGTTCCCAGAGCCATTTTTTGCACTATGTCAGGGAAAGTTCTGAAGTTAACTCAGCACAAAATTGCTTGTACAGTCCTTCAACTAGAAAAAATGAGTTTCACATGAACTTACAGAAACAAATTTAAGCACTTTCTCCATTTGTTAACAAATTTTGGACTACAGTCACTAGTAATGAAAAATTGATTTACTGCGAGAATTTTAAAGGGAGAAAATAGTGGATAGATTCAGGTCAACTTCCTTCATTCTAAACTAAAGAGAATTTACAGGGGAAAATGCTCTTAGTGTTTGAGAATTGAAGTAAATTCTTCGATATGAATTGCTGAATTCTGAATGAATTATTACTGCATATGTTACAATGAACAATTGGCTTATTTCAATAGGAAAAGAAATGACCATTTTCTGGATTAGTCAGTGAAGTTGACTGGTGATGTTGCCGCGTATCTTCAAGTTGCAAATGTAACTCGGCAAATTAACATGAAACTAGAATGGCATGTTCTTCCACATGTGGCATATTATCTGTACTATCACTCCTTGTCGAGTCAGCAGTTCCAACAATTTCAAGGTGTTAAAAACTTGTCAAAGAATTTATCAAATCAAAACCAGAATTTATCTGTAAGTTTGTAGAAAGGCAGAGAAAATACTTTGATAACTAAGTAATTATGCTATTAATTTATATGAATGAAGGATACCATTTGCCTACTCCTTCCCTCCTTGCTAAAAAAATACAGTGAATTTTTGTATTGATTTGATATTCACTGAACCATTGGGATTAAGCTATAGACAGTGTCCCCATAGTAGTAGGAGATTAAGAAAACCAATTGCACTTCACAAAATGTTTTCAAAAGATACGGAATATGTGTTTCTGGCATTGCAAATTTATTACTGTGCTGAATTTTGATTTTTTTTGTCTCTTTATTACATTGAAGTTCCCTATGATTTTCGTCAAATTGTAATCTTCAATTTTGATAATCACTATCTGAAGTGTACACTTCAAACAATCTTGTTTAAGATGGACATCATCCTCATTATTGCAGAAAAAATATCATTCTCTGTAAATTATGACCTAAATTGCTCATTTTAAAAAGTTTGCAGTCACTTTCCAAATTACTTGGAGAGACACAACAAAATGTACTTCTGAGGATTGAACTGTTGGCCTGATTTCATTTCAATGCTTTAATCTATTTTTGTCCTTTTTGTGAGATTTTTTTTTCAAGTATTTTCTTTCATTTTTCAGAGCAAGTTAATCAAGCTCTTCAGTAAGCAGCTGGTCATCAAAGCAAAGCTAGAAGATGATCAGCGCCTGGCCGAGTTTCCCAAGATCGAGAAATGGCTCAACATCTTTGGTATCAATGAGGAAGCAATTTCGGTAAGTTTTTCTTTCTGAAGATCTCTAAAACTTTTCAAGAAGAGTTGTTCTTATAATTCACATGAAATTTCCTGATGTCTCATTTCAGTGGATATTTAAAACTTGGTGATTGTCAGTGTGAAGGCCCTTTGCTCTCAGAATTAATTTTGATTTTGAACACTTTTATGAAGAACCACAAGTTCAATAAGGCATTCCTTATAAAGTTTAAATTCCATTATTGCCAGATCATGTGACTCTTGAGTAGAAGATAATTTCAGATAATAAGGATCTTATCAAGATTCTACCAAATTTTAAGTAAATCTGACTTGAAACAATATGGAGACAGACCAATTGACAAACAGAGCGTCTTATAGGAAAAATTGAATTGGTACCTAGGTAAAGAAAGTTAAGGTTGATATCTCTTATTGTTAGCTCACTAACAACATGACATGTTATTAGTTATGAGATATGTTACTAGTATGCTACTAAGTCGTTCTAGACTAAGTTCGGTTGGTTAGGCACAAAACTACAAATGTTGAGTGCCCAGTGAGGACCAAACTCACTATAGTAGTAGTAATGGACAGCAAGACAAACTCTCTAACTACTAATCTGGTGAAATATTCAAAATACAGAGTGAGCATGAAATCCTTCCACCACTTTCACCAGACATTACCCCCCCCCCCTGACTTTTTTTTCATGGAGGTATACCAAGGACAAAGTGTTCAGTTCAGCAGTTCCTGATATTTAAACTTTAAAGGCAACGATAATGGGTGCTTTAGCGACAGTGACTGAAGAGATGTTGAAGAATACATGGAGTGAAATCAAGTATCACTTAGACCTTTTCCAGGCAACAAATGGAACACATGTTGAAGTTCACAATTAACACAAAAAATCTTTTTTGTATCATGGTATAATTTGCAATGAAACAATGTTTGAACCTAGCATAGGTTTTGTATAATATTTTTAAAATCAGATACACATACGTATGCATATATACATGCATATATATATATATATATATATATATATATATATGTATATATATATATATATATTCTCTGCTTAGCTTAATCTGGTACATGGCCACAAATGTGGAGCACTCAATATAGTAGTGATAGACTATGTGATGATCTTACTATGGTAGGGTGCCCAATCTTTGTTATATAGGAGATTTAATAATTGGATAATTTATTTTAAAGTGGTGTTGGAGCAAGAACAGAATTTGCTACCAATCCTCTATGGAATAAATTTTGTTCATTAATGTTTTTTTATTTACATGTACAAAGCCTTACCATATCTTTATGCATATAGCTAACATTAGATGAACCATTTAAATGGTTGTAGGTTATTAGGCTGCATTGATCATATCAGTAAGTTATCACTGTAATGCTGTAGATTTTAGTGGTATGAGTAAATACAAAGAATTCCTCAGACTATAGTTCCCTCTAAGCGGTGCATGTGTACGTTTTGCAACCAGTGCACAAAGGAAGTTAGTGTGCACACAGAAGAGTTCAAATTCTGGAAATAGCTTACCAAGTTTTTATTGAAAAAAGTATTGATTCTAAATTAAAAAGTGCACACCCACTTTCGTTTTGGGGGAAAACAATTTGCACAACTTGAAATTTTTGTTCCTGCTGACTACAAAAGATTACAGGGAACATTGGTTTGGACTATTTGTTGCATTCATTTATTTATTTATTTATTTATTTTTTTTTTTTTTTTCGCTGCTACCACAATACTTTATACAATCCATATGGAAAGAGATTGGGAGAAGATCCTCCTATTCTTTCTGGTTGTAGTAACTAGTGATGTAAGAAGGGAATATTAAATCAAGCTGTGTATATCAGCCTTGTTGAAAGATGTATTAGTTGGACCAGTATGGATTTTGTTTATTTAGTAAGGAAAAGATTAGAGAGCATTTCTGCTTATAAAATATGAAATTGCCAACATTACAAGTGTTGCTGTGAGGTTTGGCATAAAGAGTTCCTTTATATATAAAGGCTTCCTTCTCTATTCAAAAGTAGAGTTTTTTTATGAAATCTTCCTTAAGCTGAAATGGCGTAAAGTGAAGTAGCAATTACCATTAATTCATATGGAGAAAGTTTGTTAATGTTCCTCTCCCTTCCTAAATTAAATTGTGTGAGATTTTTTCACCCTGATTGACAGCGCTGCAGTGATTGAAGAGAAGTATAACTTCAATTTTGAAAGGGCACATAGGTTTAGGACTGGTTTGCAGAATGTTTTGAGTGCCTGCTAAGAAGTGCATGATAGGAAAAATTATAAGGCTGTGCAATCAAGCATACTGTTGTATTTCAAGCCTTCTGCATCAGCCACTACACAACAAACTTCAACATTCAACTCGAGAAGGCAGGTAGACATAGAAAGATTATTTGGAGGTCAGGGAATGCTCAAAAATGTTTCCCATATAAATCAATGGTAATTGTGTTGTTTTTTTTTTTTTCGTTTTACACTGTTTCAGATAGTTGGGGGGGGCTGTTATAATGTAATTCTTTGTTTCACGCCACTTTGCTTCAAAGAAATTTGAAAAGTGCAGGATACCTTTATTTGCTACCATTATTCTCTGTTTGGGCGTGATTTTTCTGTTTAACTGTATCCTTAAACATTATCAGATGGAGGAAAATCCCTGCCTTTTTCCATATGGAATATACGCTTGAGGAATACTTTGGATTGGCAAAAATTCGTTAGTTACTAAAAGAATGAATAACTGTAATGTTATGACTCCTCTCAAAATTACAGGAGGTGTCCCCTGCTTTTTGAAAGTTTGCTTCATGCCACTTGCTTTTGCGGAAAAAAAAGCAAAAGTGAAAATAGTGTTCAGCGTCTGTTTTGCCGCAAGCTGTTATAAAGGCAACATGCACTTCCTTCCTGCCTTTCCTATACCTTCCACTACCCCAACTTCCAAAGATTCAACCTCATATATAGTCATCACCATTTGGAGAATGCTCAACAAGTTTCCCATATGAATTAATGATATCTGCTTCTTTCTTTGTGACATTTTGACTTGTGAAAGGTTTTTATAGGAACACTACTTTTGGATTACAGGGGGAACCCGTACAGTAATTTGTGTACTGATTTCACAAGCTGTTGAGTGAGTTTGGGTCTTCACTGAACCCATTGAAAGAAATACAGTGTAGTGCTAAAGTTGGACCACTGCAACCAACCCCATCCTGACTGCCAAAGAAAATAGCTCATAACTTTTGTTTGAAATCACCTTTTTTTAGTGTTTGGTAATGAATTTAGCTTAATGATTTGACTGGAACCTGAGAGGTTTGGTTTTCTATCTTATTCTGCTTGAATCCGACCAAAAATTAAGTTAAGGGGTTGATTAAAATTTGTAGCTCTATTTCTAGGTTGTAAATTGTGAAAGAGATCAAAGCAATCTAATTCTATTGTAGATACAAACAAATGAAAAAGAGAGATCTGTTCAGTAACGAAACGATGGCCACTTACTTTTATCCTATAATTTATGTTAGAAAAAAGTGACCTAAATCAATAAAAATTAGTATTTCTTGTTTTAGGTATTTTAACTTTCATTAGAAAGTTTGAATATGGGAAAAACTTTTGTCTCGGCTGCATATGAAATGATCGTTGTGTTTTTATTATACTGCACTTGTGCATTGCCTTTATTTAGTTCCAACTTTCAAGATCTCTCGTATTGATAGATTTGAAAATGATAATCTAATGAGTTGTCTTGGTCTGATACTAATTTCATATTTTTTATTTAATTTATGAATTCAGACAGGCATAGCTCAATCAATCTTTTTTTTTTTTAATGTATGTGTGTGCATATATATATATATATATATATATATATATATATATATATATATACATAAGCTTTTAACTCTTATTTTGACATGTTCGTTGATAACATCTCTGTTTTCCAGAACCGTTATTATTTTTTTTCTTTTCCACTCTATTTTAGATGTTTTCCATTGGAAAGTGATGTCATAAATAGAATTCATTCTGACAATATTTATCCTTTGATTGGATTTTTTTGCACATATATATATATGTGTGGGTATGTACAGTTATCTTATTAATATTGCTGACATTTTGCAGGTGATTGTGAATAAAGGCATTTTGCTGACCTCCCTCCTGACTATGACAGAAGAGCAGGTTCGTGCTCTCTTTAATGATACCAATGCTGAAGGAGAAGCCATTCAGGAACTAACTACAGCCTTAAGGAATTTGAATGCTTGGACTGGTGAGCTCTTCTTTCCTAGTTGTGATGAGTCCTTGAATAAGTGACAATGTTCTTTTGTAAAGTAAATTTACTAGAACCACTCTTTGAAAAAGAAAAAAAATTGTGATATTTATTTATTCATTTTTTCACCTCCGCAAACAAAGTTGGAGAGACATACATATTACCTCTTGTTTTTCCTTCCCTCTCTTCGACAGTCCACACAAAGTTCTGAATGAATTTCAATTAAATTCTGTGGAATGGTTGATTGAGGAAGAAGTGCTTGGATTTTGGGGGCAAATCTAAGAATTTTTCTGTTGAGATATTTTCTCTTTATTTCTTTTTTTGTATATTTATGTATTGTTTATGTCTGTCCACATATATTTGAATTGAATTTTGTGGAGGCTATGAGCTGAGGAAGGAGCAATTAGATTTCGGGGGTAGATTTAATATTTGGTTTCATTGACAGTGCTTTGCATTTTCTGCGTGCTTTGTAGTTTATACTGGATTTCAGATTGACCCCTTGATGAATTATCCTTTGCAAAAGGCCTTTGCATTACAAGCGGCTGTTGAGCTCAATGGTAAGAGCATCGCTACATTGGTGCGACTACCTTACCGGTGGCAGGTTCAATTTCTGCAGCAGCCCCAATCTCTTTGTTTATTCTATTCGATGTACATTGTCTTGGCTGGTTGATACAATGACCATTTAACAACGAGAGATCATTTCAAATAAGAGTTTCTGTTTAACATAATGCAAAATATAATGATCCTGTCGAATTATATATATCCATTTCTTATATATAACTGTCTTGTTGAAAGAAATAGACCGAAAATAAATAAGATAAAAATTTGGGTAGAAAGCAATTATTTGGGCCTTTGCATTACCAACGGCTGCTTTGCTCAATGGTAAGAGCAACACTACATTGAAGTGGCTACCATATAATATATATATATATGACTCCTTTTCTTCTTTTTTTTTTTTTTTTTTTCCAAAATAACTTTTCTCCTTTGTTATAGAATTATCTGCATGCACGCATGCACACACCTACCTGTGTATATAAATAATTGTTTGTTTGTTTTTTTTTTTTTCCCCAGATAAGCAAATAAAGGGGGTTGATACTGATGACAATGATGTAGAACTCCACTGGACCAGTTACACTGCATCACAATCATCATCTGTGGGTGGCAGCAGCAATGTAAGCAGCAGTGGTGAAGGAGGGGGTGGAGGAGAGGCCGGTGGAAGTGCGGCAAGTGAGGGTGGTGGTGGTGAAGGCGGCTTTGGTGGTGGAGGAGGAGGCTCACCAAAATATTTTCCCCGTCCATCAACGTCGTCTCTTCCTCCAGACAGTTTCTTTCCACCCATGCTGCCCACACCTCCACAGAGCACCCCGTCGTCGCCCGTGCCTCGTAACCCTAAGGAGCGACACAGGTGCACCCCTCCTCCAACGCCGACTCTGGTACGAGCCAAGCCGATAGGCACCAAATACCCGAGTACCCCTCCTCCTAAGAAGAAGATTCAACTGTTCCCCGATGCCACTTCACTAAAGAAGAGTCGTTCCTGTGAATCTCAGTTGGCAAGTCGAGTAACCAATATTGACCCTGTAAAGTGAGTGGATCATTTTTAGTTTCTTTTTACAATAAATCCTCACTATAGCAGACTAATTTGGGGTAAGGGATGATCGTTAAAGCCGAAATTTTATTATATCTGATGGTTGCCCCTCTAAGAAGTAAGTTCGGTAGTTCATCACATTTATTGAACATGGTTCGGTAAAACCAGTGGCAGTTTGATTCCCCCTTGTTCTATTTTCAACCTAACCTCCTCATGCAAATAATTAATATATACTGCTCTATAAAATATCAAATACGAAACAATTGTATTTACCTTTGGAGAGGTTGTTACTTTGTAAACAAGAAAATCTCATGATACATAAAGACTAATTGTAGGCACTAGTTAAATTGAAAGGTCCGCTTCCAGAAAATGAAAGCATTATGAATACTCCTGGTAAATAAGAAGAAAGTTCTTTGCAGCCCGTGTTTGTTCACTGCGTTTATCAAACTTCATTCGGAAAATCTGGAGTCAGTTCAGATTGAGCCATGATTTTGTTGAAGCCGAAATTCCTTGTTTCAAGGTTTGTTATAGGGAGGCTTTACTGTTTATCCATTTAAGTCAGTTATCCATCACACGGATTTGCACTGTGTATAGATTTGTCCAAGCATACGGGAAAACCTAGAGAAATGAACACATGTAATCATCAAAATACAAGTTAGCCATCTGGCATCATAGGGAACTGTGTGATGCTAATTAATTTCTTCTGCTGTATAACATATGCTATATTTTACTTGTAAATCAGTACAAGTTGAATAATGAAATAACTCATTTCTTATACAATTATTGATTTGATAGAGGGTTATTATACCGACAATGTTGTTTATTAGGATGCCATCATAGCTTAATGGTTAGCAAGCTTGTCATTTAAAACAATTCACTAGCATTGTGAGTTTATTCTTTAGTGGGTGCCCCAATACTTTTGGTTTGTGCAAGACTTATCTCAGTTTACTCATATTACAGTATGAGGGTTGGCAAGCTTGTTTTGCAAACCAATTCACTAGTGTGGTGATTTTGGTCCTCATTGTGGGCTTGCTTAGTAAATATTTTGTCACTTGCTTGCTTGGTGAATTAGATAATTGCATATTGCAGGTCAGCGTTTGAGCCCAGGTAAGAGCTAGGATTTAAAATGCTGATTTTTAAGGCAACTAGGCATACCTGCCCTGACTTAGAGATTTTTGCTATATAATCTTCTTAACCTCCCCTTTCATTCCTCCATTCCATTTGAGCTTGTGTGTAAATATCAAGAATGTTGCCATTCCAAAGTGGAGAGCTGTAATTTTCAAAAGTGTAGATTGTAAAGATTATCATCTCTTTAAAAAAAAAAACAAACTGAAATGTCGAAGTTTAGTTTTCATTTTTCAATGTATATCTTGTAAGCTTTGATTAGATTATCCTACTACATTACTTATGAAACCTAGTTGAGAATCAAAGCATCACTCCACTACCTAGTATTAGATTGTAGTATCTTTGCACTCGACTTTGGGTCAGTGTCATTTTCTTGCACTTCTATCTAGGATCAGAGTAGTATCAGGACACTCTCTGAAAAGTACTACAAAAAAAAATATGGTGCCTGTCAGAAATTATGGAATCGTAATGTATGGATGAATTATGGATTGGTGCTATACACTATTATGACTCCCATTTGGCCCTTTGCAGTACACCATACTTGATGTAAACAAAATCATTGGTTATCAAGGTAGACAAGCTAGTAAAGCTATAATCAGTAGCAGCCATTTGAGCTGTGCTTGCTTGGTTTCGTTGCTAACTTGTAAAATAACTTCACCTATTTTTCAAGCAGTCTAAGGTTGATTTAATGGATACACTACTTGCTTGCCTACCCCCACCCCCCACCCCCAGTTGGATTTTCAAATCACAGTGGAGTTTTAATAATTTCATACATCTTGCTTCGTTTTAAAATGACAAAAACCAACACACTGAAAAAGTGACCACAGCTTTTATATACTAAGATTTATATTTTTATTTTATTTTTTATTGAGCTTCTTATAATGAGTAACATCTTGGAAAATTATGCTCACAGGTGGAGCTGGGAATGATGGGTTGAAGTAATTTTCACAAATTGCTTCATTTCATAAATTTGTAAAGGAGAATATTTTATTTTTTATCAGCCCATGATTTCTGTTTAGGGTAATCTTGGCTGAACAGACAGTGTTTTAACCAAGGAAGCCTGTGTGATATCCACATGTTGCCATAAGAGACTAGGAAATGAAAGAAAGTGCACATTTGGTCTAGAAGAGAATACTTTATCAAATTGCTAATGAATTCATTTGTTTTATTGATTCTATGAGTGAGCAGTCACCATTCTCTCTGGCCTTGAACTTGTCTACCTATTCAGCACACTATGCAACGAGTTGCTATTCTTGTGCACTGAATTGACTGATAGCTGTTCAGTGTAGAATGCACAGTGACGGATAATATCTATTTAGTACAAATAGATAATGCCATTGTGCACAGTGTTTTGTTGATAAATGCATCAGCCCTTCTCAACTTTTTTAGACTGAAGGAATGCTTGAAATAACTTTTATATCTCAATGAACCCCCATGCATAAAGAATATTATATATACATACTGCTAACAACTCTTCAGTCTGTTGAAAAATTTATATGTATTATATTTTAAATGAGTGATCATATATATCAGTGGAAATCCATAAATATCAAATCTTGACCCCTAATATTTTGTTATATCGTCAGAGAATGTAGCTTTTTTGAAATTTTTCCTTACAAAAAAAAAAAAGCTCAAAATCGTTACAATTGTCAAAAATGAGATGCTGGTCTTTTCTGTTAGGTAAAAATTCTGTGTCTTCCAGTTTCAAATGCTATCAAGACAGGAACCGCTACTCATTATATTAAAAAAATAAAAATTAAAATAAAGCAAATGTCTGATGCTTCATGCCTATATAAAAACTTTTGTGGAACCTCGGTTGAGAAAGGTCATACTAGGTAGTAATTTCTTTTACCCCCCAAATTCTGATCTGTTTGTCTCTGAATCATACCAATATGGAATCAACTGGCTTGCATGTTTTTAAAAAAAAATCTTTCATGAGTTTGGTATCTGCAAGTTTTGAATCGTCTCTCTTGAAATTACTTGGTCAATGACTCGGAGTAATATGTAGATGAGTTTCATTAATCCAAACTGTCATAGAATGTTTGCACATCTTATATATGTACACTTCATTAATTATAAATTTAAATTGGTTTTCTATTTGTTCAGTTGATAAATCAAGAGAAAAGAACTGTATTAAAAAAAAAAAAAAGAGACAATTGTCAACAGAGTAGAGAAAAGGTGACCGGAAACATATATAAAATTGAAATGAAAGAAAACTAGAATATCTAAAAAAAAAAAAATAAAATAAAATCAATACAGATTATATTAAGAATAATAAATCTGTAATAATTCTGTTCTGTCAGTATTGCTTGCATTAACTACTGACCACTGATTAATCCCATTCTTCCTGATTTTCAATGCATTTATGTAGTAAAACTATTAGCATTACATTATACATATAATAGCTCTATTCTGTTTGTAAGGCTTGCATTAATTCCTAACTATTTATAATCCCCTCCCTGGTCATTTTGATGCATTTTTTTTTTTTTTTTTTTCTGATAGATTTTTTTAATTACATTTCCATTATACATGTATCATTCTATCAATAATGCTTGCCTCAATTTCTGACCACTGGAGATACCTTCCTGATTTGCAATATACAATATATAGATTGAGTGGCAGCCTTATAAATCTTTTATCATACAGATCATTGTAGGCACTCAAAACATCCTGTGAACCTGCCCTAAACCTGTGTGCTCTTTCAGAAATTATGTTTTTCTGTAATAACTGCAGCACAGTCGGTCACGGCAAAGATCTCACGCAAGATTTTTTGTGTGTGTGTGTCCAGAAATGCCCCCCAAATTTTCTGGATAAATTAATGGTAATTGATCATTCGCTTAATATCATTTTGACTCACGAAAGGCTTCATAGGAACGTTCTCCTTTCGGATAGCAGTAAACCCAGTACTAGTTTCTAATCTGGGATATAGCAGATATTTTGGGGGTGGGGGGAAGATGATCATTTAATACTTATCCATATTCTGTGAAGAGACCTATGCAAAATATTAAGGGTATATATTCTGCCCTTCCATCTAGCTTCACTGAAAAATTTATAATGGCCCATTATCGATAATTGAAAAAATGCAGGGATATGAATTGATGAAAATCACTCTCCGTACTAAAAAGTTAAATTTGATCACTAACCATAGAATTTGGAATTTTTTTGTCTAAAATTAGTTTTGGCACTCAATCTGCTTGTTGTACATCAAAAATGAGGGGGTAAGAAGTGTTTTTCACAAGTCAGTAATTAATTTGAGTGTTACTGACAAAATGAGGTTATCATATATAAAACTATTATTGATATGGATCTAGAGATGTAATTTTCATTTTTATTTTATGCTTTGAAATATACCATCTGTTTGACAAGTGTATGTATTTAGTAGCTGATTTATTTCTCATAATTTGCTTTGTTTCAGGCAAAAAAAGAAACCTGGGAACAACAAATTGGGAGGAAGTTTTGAAATCTTGAACAATCGCCGGCCTTCAACAGAGGGCTCAGAGGCTGGAGGAAATAGCCAAGGCCCGTCCCCAGTTCTCTCCCCAGCAATAAGATCTCCCCCTTATAAACCAGACCAAGAACGTTATAGAACGAGTAAGCATTATTTGTTTTTTTATTTTTTTTATAGTTTTTATGAAATTCATTCTATTATTATCATTTCGGTAAATGATACTGTCGTCATTTTCACTACCAATTATCGGTTATTCTATTGGCGTGAGGATCATTAAATGGTTTTCTGTATCTATTTTCTTTCTTTTTTTTTTCTCATTCTGAGAAGCACCAAGAAAACTGGATATAATCAAATTGTGATAATTTGTTTTATTTATTTGGAGTCTGAGAATCAGAGAAAATGAACACCGTTTTCAAAGTTCTTGGGAAGCAACGGCTTATTTTATTTTTTTTTTCAATGGATTTAACTGAGAAGTTTACTTGCAGTGAAGAAGTCTGGCTTTATACCAAATATATTCCACATTATCGAATAAGCCAAGACTGAATTGCTTGACTAAGATCATTCCATCTCTGCTTACACATCATTGGCCAGTGTGGCTGGGTAAGGCTTATCAATTGCCATGTCTTACATTCATAACAACTGGCCCTCCCCAAGGTCTTTGTCCAACAACTGGTTCATCATCATCATCATCATCATCATCAGTCTTTTAACGTCCGTCGTTGGACATAGACCTTCCCCAGGATTCGCCACAATTCTCTCTCATGGGCATCGCGGAGCCAGTATTTCCCGAATTTGTTTAGTTCATCTTTCCGTCCCTTGTTCTGTTGACCTTGGTTCCTTATGTGATCTCTGGGGATCCATATTGTGAGATGTGATGTCCATCGGTTGTCTTTCATTCTTGCAACATGGCCTGCCCATTCCCATTTGAGTTTTTTAATAGTTTCTATGACGTTACGGATACCTGTTATCTTCCTTATATACTGTATCAAATAAACTTCTTCAGAACTGAGTGTATTAGGACACACCATGCACAACTCACTGCTCCTCTTTTCAATCAATGAATCATAAATATATAGCATGTACTCTATCCTGCCACCAGCATTAAAACTTGGAACCCTTTCCGGATGTCTCTGTCCATTTTAGCTTTTGATACATCTATTTGGTGAGGTAGTTTTGAGCAATAATACATCCATTACCTGCTGCTTCTCTCAGCTAACAAAAGAAATGAAAATCCATCAACTAAAATATCCACAATGTAAGCTCTTTTCAGACAACTGGACTCCTCTGTGTTATTGTTATAAACTCAACATTTTGGCAGATCCATCCTACTGCCTTCTTCAGTCCTATAATTCACCAAGAAAAGGAGGTTCTTTCTTTCAACAAGACAAGATGGTTGCTGATATACCGACCAGATCAGTTCATTCCAGCAATGCATGATGCACATAGAGTACGATTTGCTGCCACTCATGTGACTCCAAGGATTCTAATTTACACTTGGAGGTATTCCCCCAACCCTCCCTTGCTGAGTGAAAAAAAAAAAAAAAAAACCCACACCAGGCTGAAATTTATAGACCTGACTTATGCAACTAGTTGATAAGTCGATATATGCTTCCTTCAATTCTCACTCTCCAGCTGTGTTCCCTGTCCACCATCTGAACCTCATTCCAGAGAGGGTAGTGTAAACCCAACGTAGCAGATCTTTCTACCTCCCCTTTGGATATAATCCTTGAGTCTAACTTTAAAGGGACTGCTAGTTTCTCCCTTATATTTTTTTTCACATTTGCTGGGGTTTTATGAACACTTTCAAACTCCTATTCTTGTAAGGAACCAATGCTTTTAAAGAGCTCTTTTGCTGTTGAAAACCCACCCAGATGTTGTAAAATCCTTTGATCCATTCACCTGCTCTTCTTACACATGGTTTGCTTGCTGTATGATTCATCCTCCTGTATTGTGTTTTTTTTAAACAATCTTTCTTCACAATTTATACATCTGAAGGAGGTTGTGGAATGTATTGGCCAAAACGTAATAACAATTTCAAAAACACCACAGAAGAGTTCAATTTTCAAACAGAGCCTGAAATTTCGCTGACTCCTAAAGTTATAAACAATATATGCTAGCAATGCATCTCTCAAAAAATCTACAATCTCTTGATGGGGTCAGTGAGCCAAGTTCAAACCCTAGCTGAGACAGTTTTGCGTTCATTTTGCATTAATAACCCTGGGAAAGGCATGTATCCATCTCTTCATCCTTACCAACATATCACGGGCAAGTTTGGCAGGATAAGGCCCACTACCCCCATTCCACATACCAGCACGTGTCTTACTTGGGGAAAGTCCTTACAACAAAATCTTTAAAAAAAACAAACATTAATATTAAAAATACCACTTCACTCGCAAGAGTGAGTAATACTATAATGAGTATACATATGTTGAAAATACTCCTTTCCTAATTGTATACTAACAGAAATTTTATGGAATTTTGAAAACTTATTATAATCTTATATGAACACGTTTTTAATTTTCTTAGCTCTCAAAAAGTAACGTAACTATAAATGAATCTGAAAACTCATCATGGTCGTTAATTGAGTGACCGTAGCATTTAATTTTTAAGTCGTGTATAAAAGAAATAAAAGAATTAAGAAAAAAGATTCTGTGAAAGAATAAATGTGATCAGAAAAAATTCTAATGATAATATCACTAAGTTCCCACTGAAAAATATCTAAAATGGAGTAACAGAAAATAACATTTTTAGAATTGGTCTGTAGGAATAATGATGCCAATTTTTAAGTCTGCTGGTGAAATAGTATGGCTAGGAGCACTGGAACACAAACATACGCATATTAAAAATGGATACAACCCTTTGCCATTTTTGATGGCTATGATTGTTCAATCTATGTCATCCTTTTCTATAATACTATATTTATGATAGCGTGGCATCTTCGTTTCTACTCACCTCGATGATAATATATCATAATGATTCAATTTCTCAAGGGGGCTAACTCCAGGTATATCGGATGCAAATAATAGATTAGTTTCCATTATTTATTTGCAAATCAAAGTCTGGTGAGGTAGCTGCTAGATCAATCGAGTTGAACAATTTTTTTTTTCTTTTTTTTTTTTCACCCTAAAATAAGTTTTACTGCAGTAGTTAACTATTTGTCAGAACAGCATAAATAACTCGGAAATAACTTTGGACGATCTTCATCAAAAAGTGATTTTGTAAAGGTTTTTACCATTTGCACAGATTGTCGAAATTCAAAATTGAATGGATATCCTTCCTCGTAGTGATACTTTCTTTTGAGATTTGTGCATATGTGATTTTTGAATGACATAGAAAAAAAATAATTTAACCATTCTAATGGAACTCTTTATCAATTTCGATAAAGAAAATTACTTCTATTTTCCAGATACATTGTCAGTTCCAAAATCTCCAATAGCACCGGATCAGTCTATAGTGGTATCTTCAAGCCACAGGTGAGTTTGCCATTCAGTTCTGTCATACCTCACTAGAGTAACTCACCAATGACTAATTGCTAACCCTACAAGATCTAGGCTGTTCATTCTTCTGATTGGCTAACCCTTATTGTTTTGTTGTGCTGTTGTTGTATGAATGCACAAACGTCTGCATCTTTGTTGGTCAAAATCGGAGAGTGGCTATTTGAGTTGAGATAGTGAGATGGAATACTAACCTTTGTTCCTGCTCTTGAAATGGTTAATCATCTGAGTGCAGCCATACTAATAACTACAAGACTCATTGATTTTCCACCAGTTTATTCACTACATTTTCATTTGGTAACCACAGGATGCTTCAATTAATTTTTTACAAAACCTCAAGACAGAATTCATACCAAAAAAAAACAACATTCTACTGGACCTCCAATATTATGCAATCCTACATCCTATCCAAGTGAGGCGAAAGATAAAACCCCACACCAAACTACCGCTGCTATGTTAAATCTACTATGCATAGACCTTGAAACACTGTCATCCCTTCCTTCTCTCCCTTCATCTCCGTCTTAGCGGCCAAACGAAGCAAGTGCCTGTCTTCAAGATGAAAAATCATTCGGCCTAAAAAAACCATCAAAGCACGCTAGGTACAAAGATAATTTTGTCTTAGAAAATAACCAATCAGAAGAAAGCTTACAGATCTTTAATCCTGCTAGTTTTTTTCTGTTTTCACTAATATTTTTAATTCTTCTCTCTTTTTTTGTGTTGGTCAGCCTAAAAAGTGTTTTTAACTCCTGAAAACCTCTTTTCTTTCTTTGCTTTTCACTAAAGTCATATCATAATATCCCCAATACCATGATACTAATTCTTATTCTTTCTTTATCTCTTTTCTTTTCCTCTACACTTCTATCATACTGATTCTTATTCTCTCTACCTCTTTTTTTCTTTTTCCCCAACTCTTAACGTCATATCATAACATCCCCACTACCATGATGCTAATACTTGTTCTCTCTTTATCTCTTTTCTTTCTTTCCGTCTTCACTAACCTCATATCATAACATCCACACCAACATGATGCTAACACTTAATCTCTCTACCTCTCTTCTTTCTTTCTCTCTACAATAACATCATATCATTCTGACTCAAATTTGGACTGTCAATTTATGGTGTGGCTTGTCTGTTATTCTTCTTTTTCAACTCAGCAGTACAAACCACCCTGTTTCAGGAATATCATCCTTTTCAAAAACTTGTTTCTTTTCCAATTCAGTAAACAACCCAACTGAAATTTGTAATACCAGGTGTTAAAATTTGTTCTACTTCATATGTGCATATTTGTGTTTTTATTGAACTATGTGTATTTTTCCTGTATTGTTTGTTGGCCTATTATTCATCATCAAAAAAGAAATCACCTGTTCTGTTTGTCCAAGTTCACAGCGACTTACCATGTTTATAGATTTGTTTGTCAAGAAATTCAAATAAGTTGGTTTCGCTATTATTTAGAGAATATTTTCCTTGCTAAGAAAGTAACCTGGCATTGCCTGAATTTAGATAACTGCCTTGGATGATCATGAGCTTTTTAAGGCTTAACATTACTTTGGTAAAAGAACATTGAAAAATCAGTTTATTTGTTGCTTTTCAATTGTTAAATTCAAAGTCATTATCTTTTTATCTATGATGGAATTAGTATTAACAACTATTTTTCTTTCATCAACAATGGTAACGAATCTTGACTGTTCACTTTATAGAAACTTGGAGGCTAAAAATATTCCAGATTCAAAATAATTAATATTCTTCAGCTAGGAATAGTACCTCCCCTGCAGATATATCTGGTTATGTATGTTGGGAAGATTTTTTTTTCTTTTTGAAGTTAATTTTCTTTCAGTGGCTCTGCTATATTAGCTTATATAATTCCTGGACAGTTACCTTGGTATTGAAGCTACTGGACATTTTCAGAAAAGCTTGAAACTTCTACTTATTTTAGATATAATTCATAATTTAAGTATCACAGAAAGAAAACTTTATGAAGAGTTATCTCTCTTAGGTGATTGTGGCGCTGATTGCTGTACTTTAATTGGGGTCATAGGTACACCAGATGGAGGAAAAATGTTTCGTTGGACTTGGTTTTAAGGCTAACATCATTGAAAACAAAAAATCAATTGTTATCCGTGGATATTTATCTTGAGATAAAGATCAGCTGGGAAATATCAATTTTCTGTTTTTGTTTTTCTCCCTCTTTATTTTGATTTCTTGTCTTTTACTTCATTCTTTATTTACTTACTGGTATAATGATTGTCAAAATTTATACAAATATATATTTTAGCCTAAATGTTTGTATATATTTATTAGGATGAAATTAACTGTATGCTAAGAATTCTTTTCTAATGTTTGTAATGCATTGAATTAGTTGCTTATATTTCTTTTTGTTTTCGAAATGATATTGATGCACTAAACTGAATTTTAACATTTTTTTAAATTTTTATCACATTTTAACAATACTGCTGTCAATTTAAATCTTAAAATTCATCACTGCTTTGATTATTTCTTTTTCAACCAATAGTTTATTTCATTAATAGGATATTCGTGGAAAAAAAGTAAAATGCAAATGATTTTTTATACACACTGCAGTGAATGGGATGTTGAAATGAAATTCAAGTAATTACAAATATAAAAAAACAAACTCTTAACTAAGTATTTGCAAGTTAATTTCATCCTATGTTCAAGCAGCTTCACTGTGGCCTCATGGATACATCATCTTGCTTATGTTCTGGTCAGAGGTTCGAATCATGACAGAATATACTTAATTTTACATATCTGTTTGCTTTAGCATGACCATTTATGAGAAACCAACCAAACAACCGACCAACCAACAAAAAAAGTGACATGGGTTTTTATTATATTATAAGATTTGTTAACACCTTCAGCTCCTACATTGTTTTTCGCTGATGTGTATAGGCCAAGAATAGAACCATGTGGATTCTCCAGAGACTAAGTAGCATCACTGAAAAGCAGGTATAAGTCACGGCAGTGTGCAGAAGACAAAATGGAAACAAGGCACAATTTCAAAAAAGGGATTTTTATTAGCATTGTTTGGTGCATAACAGGTAAAGTAGTGAAAAACGGTAATCAACTTCTTTTGGCACTTAACGTGTTGAATAATTCAGTGATTCAAGGAGAGTCTTTATTTTCTGTCTCCGGTTTTAGGATTTTGTGGAATGTGCACTAAATTTCATGTGCATGTAAGAGAATTCAAATTCAGCATAAACTCTTTACATTTTGACTAGTTTTCTTTCATTTAATTTTTTGCTTACTTTTAGGTTGTAATTAAGCCAATTTTTCAGTCTTAAAACTGAACCGTGCAAATATTGAGTAAAGAAGTAGGTCATCCAAAGTCATTCCTCTCTCCTGATTTTTCAGTCAGGTTTATAAAATTGATAAGGTTTCTAGAACAAAAATGTTATAAAGAAACAAAAAGGGAGGCTAAACTTTAATTATAAAAATATACTTCATTTCATAAACAACTGACGCCTTGTCTTCTGTATGATCTCTCTTCAACCCTTACATCCTTATTGGTAGATGTTGGTGGAATTTAGCTCAAGTCCTATCTAAGCAATTAAAAAGTACAAGATGTCATATTTTAATAAGATATACATCTGAGAGGAATTGTTACCAAGACTTACATATGACCTTTTATTTATCTCTTGCTTTTGGACCTAGGCATTGAGTTCTGAAGTGTAAGATATTTGCTATATGTAAGGGATGAATAATATGTGGGAGCATAGGTGTTGCAAATTTGCGTTGTGAATTATTATCAAAAATAGATACAGGTGTCCCCCATTATGTTTTGAGATTCAAGAAAGCCAATTCGGTTACAACTCCTGCGATAACTAATGAGTGGATATGGATGATATCCAGAGGTGGAGGTTAGATGAAGAACAACAGACATTGTCTATCGTATAAAAGCAAAGAGTTGGAATAAATAAACAAAGGCATTATTTATCCTCCCCCCCCCCCCATTAAAAATCTAAAAAAATAACTACAATATATTACCAACATGTACCAAGTTTCATCATCTAGAAACAAAATATTCGTAAACATCACTGGTGTATGTTAAATGCTAGAGTGGGAGTCTTATCAAATGGGCTTATGGTGTGGTAAAGTAGTACTCGATCTGAAACATCGGACTTAGTGATTCACAAGGAAATTCTGTTTTTATAAATATTATGAAAATGTTAGGGTCCGCAGACCACCCACCTTATATCGCAAACTGTGCTTTATCAGGGGATGCCTGTACTGTTATGATAGATTTGTTTACAAGAGAGAAAGAAAATTGGGTATATTATGGAAGGCGATGTTGTGGGAGAGTGAGGCAATGAAGGGCTGAACCCGGAATAAATCTGCCACAAGCTGAAATTTGGTCCAAATATTCCCTCGTATATGTATTTCAGTGAAATACCACTGCATTCTATTCCTGGGAAAATTTTTTACAGGTGATCAAGTACAGGAAAGAAGTATAGGCTGATATAAAGAATTATATAAATTTTAGTCTATGGGTCTATACCGTGGACTGATTGCTACAACTTTAGAGTGGTAATTGTGCATGGATCTGCTCAAAAACTTGATCATATCTTCCCTTTCCTATCAGCAAACCTCGACAAAATTTCATGACAGAACTTGTGATGCTATTGTGTCATTGCTGATAGTTTGTTAAGATTTATGGAAGATAATTGCTCATTGATCCTGTCTAAAATTTCATGTCAACTTTTGAGGCTCTTGCCCTCTCTTCCACAAAATTTCATTGAAATGTTTTGGGAACTTATGGAGATATCGTATAGACAGCCATGAACGTATACATGAATGTATAGGGGGGAAAAAATGGAAAAATATTTCGATTGAAAAAGTATTTTTGAATTCACCCCCAAATCTTAAGGATTCCTCTCTTCCACATTGCCCCCCCCCCCACATTCATTGAAATTTTAAACATAAATCTTTTTCCCATGGATAGAATGCAATGTGATTTCACTCAAGTAGTGTGTATGTATGTATGTATGTGTGTGTATGGTTGTGTATATATATAAAGGTAACTGTGGACCAAATTTCAGCTTGTTGAAAATTTGTTCAAGGTTGTTCAATTTTAGACTTAATCGCCCTCACCAATGCTTGCTCTCTCACTTTCTCCTCCTTCACTCTTGGTCTCTCCTCCCAGGTTTGGCCCATTTTTAGTCTTCGTCACCCCTCCCACTAATGCTTTCTCGTTTACGTATGTCTCTCCCTCTCCCCCCCTATCTCTCCTCCCCCTATCTGTCCAATTTTAGCCCCCCCCCAATCAGGGTTTCCCTTTCCCCACCTTTCGTCCTTCTGTTTGGCCCATTTTCAGCTCTCTCCCTACCACTCTCTTTTTCCTGAATAATCACTCGTATTGGACTTATATCATATATTTCTGTCTTACCTTTTGGTTTTCTATAAATGAAATTATAACTCTTAAAAAAAGAAATCTCATATTCTTTTATAATGCCCTTATTGAAAGTTTCTGATTATCTCATGGAAAGGAAAATTTCCTATGCTTTTAGATAGGATTAATACATCTATCTTAATTTTGAAACAAAAGAATTTAAACAACTTTTCTCGCAATGTGATTAGAAATCCAAGTTTCATTTCAAGGTTTTCTTGATTTTGGATGGAATGTTAGTGAAATAAAAACTTATACACTTTCATTTAGATTTAACTCTAAAAATCCAAGTAAATAGAGTGTATTTTAGATATAAAGCCAAGTAGTTAACTATTCACCCTATGAACTTTTCATATCTTTAGATTGTGACATATATTCTTTTTTCAATTCAGATTTATCACTAAACCTATGCCTGGGACCTGTGATTACTGTCGAAGACATATTTTGTTAGGAAAAATTTGTAAAGACTGTAGGTAAGTGAATCTCTATTGTCTGTTTTTTTTTTGTATCTACATTGTACTTTTGTCACCAGCATTGACAGCTGCAGTTCAGAAATCTTTTGCACTGACGCACATTAATATACATGCATTCAAGCATGAATGTCCAGTCAGCTGCTGCTGCTGCTCACACACACACAAAATTTGCCTGAGAAAGTAAGAATTTTAACATGTTCACTGCCGTCTGCATCTTGTGGCATTTTGAGTGCATCATTTCCTTGGTGTTATTTAAGGTAATATAAGTAGCTATTGCAGAATGCTAGACTCAGTTTCTGCTGTACAGCACTGAGCAGAGGACGTGCCTAATTTGTTCCTCTCTATAATGTGCTGCCCTAGGTAGCAGTGGACATGTTAAAAGAATGTTTTGTTTTTTTTTGTTTTTTTTCAGGTTATTGAATCATTATACAAATAGCTATCCGGTTTCATTGAAGTACTTACTATTTTTATGTAATATTTTTGCATTGTTTTTCATTTATAACATTTTTATATTTTGATTTCCAGTTATTTCACTCATTTTTTTTTTCTTAGCATCAATTCCACATATCTATTAGAGAAATAAAGATCCAAAGAATGTAGTCTAAATCAGTTTATCTCATTCATTTTCTAGCATCGTACCCCCCAAAATTGACTTGATTAATTAAACATTTATGTATGAAATGACACTTCTGCCTCGCATCAGAGTATCCGTGTGCTGTGTCTATAAATGTCTCTCCCCAGCACTTCTGCCTAAGATCAGTGTGTAGTATCTGTTTGGTAGCTTTGCGCCGGTGCCATACAGTGGCTGATGATGGCCTCAGTATTGATAATTGTAAAAGACCTAGGATTCATCCTGTGGCTTCAAAAATTCTGTCCTGTCTCAGGGGATCAGTAAGCTCCATGGCAGCACCTTCCCATTGCACTAAAAAGCAAAGGTCAGGCTTGCCCTGACGCTTTCACAACACCAGTTGTGGGGACTGGACCATTTTTAAAAACTTTTCTAAGGAATTCCTACATTCAACCGACTTGAGAATTTATACAACCACATTTTTCACATGGCCAAATGGAGGGATTGCATGTAGGAAAATTGTATTGTGCCAATCTGGTCAATTGGACCTGCATACCTTGGAAATCAGCTTTTGAAATTCTTTTACCAGGATTTGAGGACAGACCACCTTTATTTATGGGGAACATGCAATTATCAGACCCATCAAACAAAATTTAAATGATATTCTAGATGTTTTGTTAGAAATTTGTTAAATGAAACATCGAACTTCTGAAAAATATTGCTAGGTGACCTGGAATTGTTCATGTTCAAGTCTAACTAATAAATTTTTTAAAAAATTTTCTAACTAATTCTCTTGAAGCTAAATTGTACATAATTTGGTCTTAATGTAAAATGAATTCTTACTAATTAGAAAAAAAAAATTAAAAAAAATAGCTGGCTGGGTTTTTGTTTGTTGGTTCCTGTCCACCCACATACAAACCTTGATTTTCCAAAAAAGTATTGCTATTTGTGATGGTGTGGGGATTCCTTGATTTGTTTAAGAATCAAATAATAGATTTTTTTTTCTTTCTTTTTTTTTTCCATTGAGAGAAAAAAAAAACTACAAAAGTGCTCCATAAGTTTCTCTTGTGCAGTCAAAACTGAAATTGCAGTATGAGTTTCTAATTCGCCTACAAAATTTTGATTTAGGGCATTGTTTTGGATTAGAAAAATACCATCCTTTACATAATCAACATGTATAAAATGCAGTGTGTAATATATATATATATATATATATATATATATATATATAATGTGTGTGTTATAATGCTTTTCAAAGAGTGCACAGATACTACACTCTAAATTGTAGGTAGAGGCCCGGGGAGCAGCACTTTGGTCTTGGGTAGAGTGCACAGATACTTTGATCCCAAGTAGAAGTGCTGATCCATACAAAAATTATTGCATCATTTTTGACAGGTGTTATACTAGCATACTATGATTTCAAGGGATAGTATACGTTCATACTGAATAGATTGAAGAAATTAATTAGTGTCTCTAGAAAGTATTACAATATCTACTCTTGGAAATACCAGTTGAATATAGGATCATTCAGCCCTGTAGGTTTCTAAGTTGTGTTAATATGATATTTTGTGTTTTCCAGAATAAAATGTCACCGAGACTGTGCCAGTCGAGCTCCTAAAACCTGTAATCCTTCGCTCAGAGATGGTGAGTTGAAACTTCATTGAAAATTGATAAAAAAAATCTAACAATTTTGAAAAATCAGCAAATCAGTCTTAGTTGTCAGGAGGTGGTGGGTTGCTCTATTTTGCTTGATGAAACAAGCCTGAAAGTCAAACCATAGATGTGCTTGTTTGATCTCCTGGATTGATGGTCATAGGTGCTAGAGATTCTAGCACATCTAACCACAAAAAAAAATGAAAATTTGGACATAGAGAAAGGAAAAATATTGTGTTAACTTAACTCAAACACAAACCTTTAAAACTAGGTTTTTAAATGTTACGCAAGCCAAAATTAACAAAAGCCTTTGGAGTCTAATGCTTTTAACATTTTTACAAGTATTTTTTTCAAATAAACAGCGTGTGATAATTTGAAATTGCGCTTGCTTTGTTTTTGTTTTTTTTTTTTTTTTACAAATGATATCAACTGATAAAAGCAGCCGTACATCTTCTCTCATGAAGATCTAGCAATGGACGTTACTGTTGGAAAGGCAGTCAACACAAGTTCTCTCCTTTGCATTTTCAGACACATATAAAAGTTTAAGGAGGAAACAAGAGGTGGTGTGAGTTATTCGATATGCAAGCCTGTCAGTCAGTGATGGTCTTCAGTACTGGAGATGCACACCCAACTAAAAATGTATTTTTCACAGGAAGATTCCATCTATCTACTTAATTATAGTGCATTATCTTGAAGTAATTTTAGATTCTCTTTCAGTCAATCATTTTCAGTTAGCATAGAGTGTAATTATCTTATTTGATGATATACAAGACCCACCCCTCAAAAGGTTAATGTAAACCTTGTTATTCAGCCTCCATATTGGCCTGAATGAGTTTTTATCAAAAACTGGTTGGTAAATGTGACAAATTCAGGGAAATGTGGGTTTTTTGTTTTTTATTAAATGCGTGATCGTCTCTGGTGGGGATGACCGTTACTGACTGACAGACTGACTGACAGACTGACAAATATACCGGAACTATTACAATACCACTCGTCTCCTTGCCCTCCTTCTGTGTGTTTTAAAGTTCAAGGGAGAGAATTCGCTCGTGTATCGGCTGACTTTCAGGCTTGTTTCTCAATATTTGCTGCTGAAATGAGGCAGGGTCTTATATGCCATCAAATACGGTAGTTGTAGATTTAGATGATTTCTTAATCTTATCTTCTTTATGACAAACATTTCATAATATAATTTCTGTACATGAAAATTCCTGTAAACATAGTCAAGTTGGTACATTCTTCAATTCTCTGTCACATTTTTCCACACTCGTTGAATGACCTAAATGAAATGAACACAACTTTTATTTATGTGCTATGTGACATGAAATTGATTTTTGTTTCAAAATGATTAAATTGAACCATAATAGATTGAATTATTCTGAGCCAACATGTACAATGCCTACATGCATTAATATTACACCGATTTTGTTTTGATTCATTTCTAATTAATTTTAATATAATTTCCTATCGTATCTGATGTTCAATGGTTATTTTTGTGTAGGCATTTTCAGTCATTAATTTTTTAGAGTTGCAACAACCTTTCATTTTATGATCAATATAAAACCTTGATGAATGTTTAACATGTACTGCTATGTTATATGCAGATTGTGTACTCCAAAATATATACACACTTGAGTTAACTTTCCTGTTTATTTTCTATCAATTTAGATTGATAATTATTCATATGATAACCTTATTCTGCCAGAAACACTTGCCTTAATTTCTAACAATGACAATCCTTTACTTCTTAATTTTCAATGTCCTACTTACAGTTAGAATGCCAAAACCAACTAAAATAAATTTTTAATTAAGATAGGAAGAAATTTATCAAATTCCACTTATAAGCACTAATATTTTTTTCACTGTGATACTTGATTCTTAGACCTGTGAATGATGTTCACAGTTTGATAGGATTGGATTAAGTAATAATTCTATATCATTTTCTATTTCTTTGAAAAAAAGTTATAAGTATGCACAGAACTTAGATGAAGGGAGACAACTTTATTAAGACAGAAAAATGTAGAAACTAAATTCAAGCATTCTAAGAGGCTATGATTAGGGCAAAAATACTAAAAAAAAAAAAAAAAAAAAATGATTACTATTGCTATTCACTATATCTTGCTCACACACGTACATAGAGAGACTTCACAGTAAATCTACTAAAAAAATTTTGGCATCTGCTTACTTCCTTTATGCTTTTAGTATTGGCTGTATGATTAGAATGAATGAAAGTTTTGACATAGTTGTTTTATGATTTCTCCCTGTGATATCACCTATTCCATTGCTAGTGTCATAATATAGATTAAGTGATGCAATAGGGATTACACATAAAAACAGTATTTGTGTAAATGATTCATCATCGCCTGTGTTCAAAATAGATTGATAAAATATCTCTCTCTTTTGGACACTGTGCCTGTATATATGTAAATAACATCAGCAGGAACCAATCCAGGCCTACTGCTGTGCTGGACAAAGGTTTTTCCCCAAAATTTCTCCCATGATTATTGTATTGTGGTATTGGTTTTTGGGAAGGTAGTGGCTCTCCTGTTGTCACTATTTTCTGATGTGGTGGCATTCAATTTCCTAAATCTCAGATTATTAATTGTTCAGTTGCTCGCCGCCGAATTCCCAGAAAAATGAAGGAAGAGCCTTTCTTTCATATATCATTATCAACACCCCCAAACCCCATTAAACCCTGTTTTATATGTTTAAATGATTCATGGAAAAATGGCATCTATTATGAAATTTTAAAATGTACCATTCATTTTCAATAAGATTTAGTATTTACAGTATACAAATTTGTAGGAAAAGAAAAAAAAACTTTTTTTTATACAATTGTTTACAGACACGCATGCTTGTTTGTTAATTGAATATCGTACATATAAAATAATTTTTTCTTTATCAATCTTATATACGATATACAAGATAAAAAAAAGCAAATTCTGTAAAGGTCCTATCTTTTTTTTTATAAGATTTTGGTCGTATTTACAAAAACACTGGTTGAATTTTTTTTTCTAAAATTAGTATGATAGGAACATGCAAGCAATTTATGAAAAAAGAGCATCTATTGTGGAATTTGTAAATGTATTATTTATTCATGGGATTTAGTTTTGATAAGATGAGATATAGTGAGGCAAATTATGCTCATATTAATGCTTTTATCTTGCTTTTACATTATAGGGTTTAATAGATCTTGTATAAGATTCATGGAGAAAGAATGATTTTTGTCTAAGTTATTCAATTTAATGAGTATATATAAGCCTGTACACTTACAATCATACAAAAAAAAAATTTTTTCCCCCCTTATAAATTTTATACTCAATCCATTCTGTAAATATTAAATCTTATTGTAAATAAATAGTACATTTAAAAATTTTACAATGAATGATTTTTTTCCCAATTGATGGCAAGCAAATGAACAGACAGTAATCTGAGATTCGGAAATTGATACAGACCAGTTTCTGATGAACTGGTTTTTGAATCCAGCTGTCCTTATCCTAGACTGGTTGCCTCCCAAGGCTTGAGTGCCAAGATTATCCTGCTGATTCACCTATGATTGAGTAAGAAGAGATGTATTCATGCTTTTTCCAAGGTTATTAGTGCAAAATGAACTGAAACAGCCTTGGCTATATTCTAAACTCAGCTTGGTGATTCCATCGTCCGAATAGTTAACTGTTACACCACTTGCGCCACACACAAACTCATATATTTATATATATATATATATATATATATATATATATATATATATATATAGTGTTCAGTATGAATTTTGTTACTGTGAGGTGGGGTTAGCTATACAATTTTGGGTTGCTAAAGTGTGTAAACATTTTTATACCCTGTATGCATGTTTATGTATGTATGTATATATATAAATTTTGCTAAATGAAAACTCAAAACACTCAACGGCTTTGCTTACTCAATTCTCTTAATACTCTTTATTTTTTCTTTTTTTTTTTTTTTTTCTCCCACCATCCATTGTTTCTTGCCTTTTAGGTTCTCCAAATACATCTCGGCGGGGAATAATAAAGCCAGTGAAGCCTGTTCCAGCTTTGCCGCATCAGGACTCAGGCTCGAATACATCGTCTTGTAACTCATCCACCCCTTCTTCTCCTGCTCTCCCCATCACCTCCCCCACAAGTATCACCTCTCCCTCTCCGGTTGCCTCCCCGCAGATTGTGGTCCAGCCATCTCAATTTCAATTCCCAGGTGAGGACCCTTACCCTAGATTTCCACTTGCTGCGCCTGCTGCTTTATTTGATAATTTTCAGTCCGCTTGTCAAGTATGTGCACGTGCTGCCCCTTTGGCTCCGACAGCCAGCAACACCCTACAGAGGCATGGCTCTCTCCAGTATCACCGTCACCACCACCACCACCACCACCATGTCTTGCCGTCCGCATCCTCACCGGTGACCAGCTCCAAAAAATCTCGTCCGCCCAATATACACTTAAAGGGCACATCGCCGTATGGTAGCGGTGCCTTGTCTCATCTAGCCAATCGGCATGCGTACGATCGAAAGCTTGGCCTATACACATACCCTTACCTCAATCTGACTTCGACTCAGTGTGTCCACCGGAGATCTGTATCAACTCTCTGTTTCCCATGCTTCTCTGCATCGTCCGAGAAGCCATGTAGTCATGATGACGATGATGATGACGACGACGATGACGATGATAGCGAGTGCTATGCGGGGCAGGGCATTGACAATAGCGCTGGGCAGATATTTTCTGATTCCATTTCGCCTCCGTTGTCTGTGTCCTCGCAAACCCCAGTGTTGAGCCGGGCACCAGTTCTGCGTCTGCCAGCGCAGATATCCGCATCATTGCCAGAGCCATATGGGCACTATCCTGAGTCTGTTCGAGTCGAGGACCAAATGACGAGACCGCAACGGCGACATGCCAATACAGGTAACCAAGGGAATGGCATCTCTTTGGTTGGCATGAGGGCATACTGCTTTTATTCTCTCTATGCACCATTTCTGACAAGGTGGAGAAAAATATGGATACATTTTTCTTTATGGGAATTTTGCTTTTATCAGGGAAATATGTTTTGGTTTAGAGTCTCCATTTTATGAAAATAGAACCATTTTCAACTTGACGGCTCTTTTGGACTTGGATCCTCATCTTTGTTGATTTTGTTGTAATCCATATTGAAATCTGCTGTGTGTATTAAAATTTTTTTTCCCCCAATCTTTTGATTGTACAGAATATCATCAGCAATTTAGAATCACATTTGTATTTATTTGAAACCAACTTGTGCTTCTTTTTTTCTTTTTTTTTCTCTCCCAATCTGCATAGTAGGTTTTATCACCATCAGTTTGCCAACTTGCTGTATGTTTATATCATATATTGATAATGATTCAGTACAATGGATTCAATGTTGTTTTCGCTTTCAAATATTGTAATAATATCCAAAAATTGTTGCTGAAAACATTAATGAAACCAACTAAGATGGGGATGTCTGTTTACAAAAATGGAAATAAAACGAAACTTTTTTTTTTTTTTCCTCAATTGTTTCATCATTTTTAAATTCTCTATATTTTATTTTTTGTTGCTTTTGGCTTGAATTTTCTTTTAACGGAATTTTCAGTTGCACCCCCACCCCACCCCCCAAAGTCTCAAAGATGATTGCTAGGAGGTAACCTGAAACCTTCAGAATATTCCAGGTATTAAAATGACTATTATGTCATTTTGTCCAGGCTTCTTAAGAACTTTGATATTTTTTATGGCTTCCAATTTTTAACGATATTTCTCACGGGGAACTCTTGGGAGTCTGATGTGAAATGTAGCATTAGCGAATGGAGTATCTTTGTCTCAAAACTTGTTTTGTAAATTGATTCAATTATATAGGCAACTCCCTTAATAAAAATGATCTGGTATTGTATCAAAAAGGAGATGAATCATGGTTTTGAAGCATAAAATAACTTGTCAAAATGACTCCAAAGGAAAATGCAGTGAACTAACTTCTTGCATTTAACATGTATTCAAATGTTCAAAGTCAGAATTTAGGAAAAGAGTTAGATTGAACTTAAATTCTCTTTAACAATTGATCACCTTTATTTTGTGTAATAGCTTGCACTGGATATACGAGGTTTGTGCTGAAAGTATCCAGCCGTTTGATATGAAAAGTGGACTCAATAGTGCTATAACACCCTAGTCCCCTTCAAAATACTCCCCGAGAGTCCTACACACTTATCCCAATACCCCTTCCACTTTTCACAACAGTCTGCATAATCCTTTCAGAATTACCATCAGCAGACTCGTTGCATTCTCCTTAATCTCGTCCACCATCTGACATTGTGGGGAAAGGTAGAAGACTCAGAGAGCCAAATTTGAACCGCAGGAGGGAGGAGGCAAATAGATCAGGGTGATGAAATGTCTTGCCAAAAACTCTTCATGAGATGTGAATGCAACAGTCACACAGTACACAACCTTGATTAATGCCAATTAGTGTCAGCTTAGGCATGCGCACTAAGGTCCCTTCTGATTGGTTGCCAAGTTGCATCAAAACTGCACAACCGGTCCACAAGATCTCCAAAATGGATGGATGCCTTCCAGACAGACCTTGTATGTTGGTATTTAGTTATTACAGACTGATTCATATTAAAAGCAATATAAACTTCAATGTCTGTATGCACTGTCAGAATAAATGAATAGCTCTCAGTATTACAAAATCTTTAATTACTATAGATTTGTTGTGTAGATATTTACCAAGTTTAGCTTGGTCCAATGCAAAGCAAATTTACATGGGTGGGGATTGTGTTGTGCCAATCTACCAAGTGAAGAAAAAACTTGCCTGCTTTTGAAATTGGCAATTAAAATCCTGACACTGACTCCTGGCACTAGTGGAAAATATGCAACTACCTTGGTCAGTGAATCATGCCCCTGTAAGTTTGTAATGTCTATTTTTATAATAACAGAAGTCCTAAAATACAGTCCTAGGTATGTTCGAAACCTCTTATGACAACTATTGTATTTGCAGGTCTAGAAAGATGCATGTCTTAACATTACTCACAGCTCCTTCTCCCAACCCCTCAAGCTGTACAGCTTCATCATTTGGTGTTGACTTCCTTTTCATAATACCATCGGATAGGGTCCAATGTAATTGATATCAGGATAGTTTTTTTTTTTTCTTCATGAAGTATGGCTTGGGTGTTGGGTTGAGTAATTCATCTGTTGCTATTTGTTCACCCAAAGAAGGGATATCACCTTTGCTTCTTGAATTTATACCAGATTAGTTTAGGGAATCACGTTTTGGGGTTTGTTTATCTTTCTATCTTTTCTTTATACATTAACAAAATAAGTAGTTGATATAACTAATCCCCTAAAAAACTTGTATCGTCACTTACAGACTAAATTTTTTTTTTCTCCTCTTGTCTCGAGTTTATTATGTAGGGAGAGCTCAATATCTCTTCTTAAGGATTTAAGGATTTTTTTTAAAGATGATAGTAAAGTTATTTCCTTCTGAATAGAAGTTAAACTGATTGAAAAAGATGACTATATTTTGTCTTCGATATCTCTTCTTGAAGATTTAAGGATTTTTTTAAAAGATGATAGAAAAGTTATTTCCTTCAGAATAGAAGTTAAACTAATTGAAAAAGATGATTATATTTTGTCTTTCCAACTATTTCCTGAGAAAATTATGTTATATGGACCGTTTTTTACATTTTTCATTTTAATTTCATTATCGAAACATCTTTTACTTGATCTAAATTATTTTGGTCATATATATCATGTTTTTATTTTGGTGTTGGATGTAGAGCCCTACTTGGTGCATAGAGTATTAGGCTAGAGGTTGTAAGGTCTCTAGTTTAAATTCTCTATATTGGTATTGCTTGTTATATTAGCTTTCTGATGGTCTTTACATATCTCACTTGTCATAGAGAGTTTGTGCCAAGTATAATTTTCCTACAAAAATTACTTAATATAAAAGGTGAGGAGATTGGTAACCCTGAAAAAGATACCTATAACAAATTTCACTGAACACTTCCAAGACTACTCTACTGAGGTGCCTAATGCCTGAATTATTTTGTCCCAGTAGACTTCAAGAAAAGATCTATGGGACATGTATCCCAGCAGTCGGAAACATTGGGATATATATCTTGAAAGGGTTTACTAATCTTGTTTACTCATCAAATATTGAATATCAACAAGTATAGCACCTGAAATTACTTTCTTTGCCTTTGTAAATATTTGTTGGTTGGTTTAATTTGTTTGTTTTTTTTTTTCTTTCAATTTAAGTGTCTTTGTAATTAAAGGAAAGAATTGTGGTCCAACTATAAGAAAAAATGATTTACATTTAATGTTTGCATATATTTTTTAACATTTTTGTGTGTGTTATAAGTTGATGATTTTTGAGTACTTGTAACTTCCTCTACTAGTATTGGTAAATTTAATGTTGAAATAAGGAAGTCTGAGATCACTTTATTGCTTTATATGAGAATGTCTCTTCATAAATTTAAAAAAATATTGATCTTTTATCTATTGTATTTTCTATTGAACTTACAAAAGTAGAGAAATAACTATGAGCACGCAGTAAGATTTTATCAATATTATCTCTGAAAGAAGTAGTGAATTGATATCAGGATTGATAAAATCAGTTACATCTTTATGATCTGTTAATTTTTGACAGTTCAGTATTTTTTAAGTTTCATCATTACAGAATTTTAAAGTATTAATATTGATGCTTGAGTTCATTTTGAAATTTTCAAAATGATTTTTTTTGTATACATTGTCCTGCTAAATCAAATTTACAACTTCTAAATTAATTTTTCATTTTATACAACATGAAAATTCTATTACTAATTTCCCTACATTTTGGTGAATTTGCTTATTTTGTTTGTGATATTTATGAATGAATGTTTCTGTTTGAAATTGAATTTGACTCTTTTTTCAAAATGGATGATAATCTTTTTTTCTATTGTTAGATGTGGTTGATGGTGTCATAGATCCATATTTGACCAGAAGTCTTGACAACAAGCAACAAGAAGTGTGAGTATTTTTTCTAAGCATATAAGTTGGGACCTATTTGCTTCTACCAAGATTACCTAGAATAACCTCTCCAAATTTAAACCCAAACAAACCAATAGTTCATATTATTAATTTGATACTGTTTATTAGTCGTAAATGCAAATAATATAGAGATTTGGAGTAGAGGTGGCAATATAAGTAGATTTGTGTCTTGTCTATCCATCAATTCCCACATCCAAAGTGGTTATGGCATCATGCATGAAGTATGAGCTCCTGGGATGCGAGTTCAGTCTCGAGGAGATGCTACTTACTCTTAATGATTGGTGGGTATTCAACATAGAAAGCTGTGGCTAAAAAAGCAAAAATTAGATGAAGTCTAGTGGAAAAAATATACTGCATCATGGAATTCAAATAATTTAAGACTATGAAGATTTAGAGTAGAGAAGAGGCAATATGACTGGGGTTTTGTGTTCTGTCTAGCCATAGGCTTCTGTGACTAAATTGGTTTATGCATCATCCATGAATGACCAGCTCCTGGAAAATGTGACATGAGTTCAAGCCATGTTGAAGTTTCTTCTCTCTCTTTACTTCATGCAACTTAGACACAGGTTCAAACTACAAATCTATAATAAAAAGCAACAATTAAGTAGGAGGGGAAAAATGAAAACATTTCATCTCAGAGTTCAAAATAATTTGGCATATGTTCAAATTATGAACCTCGGTTTCTTTTAATTGAAACCTCTTCAGTCTTGGAAAAGCAAAATAAACAGATGTTGGTGTATTATAGGAGGATGCTACTACCATAACCAGATGTTGTTGCCATTATCTTGAGGGTGCATTCAGTGAAGAATGTGCATGTCTCGCATGAAAGGCAAAATTTTGGCAGCACTTGAAGCAAGCATGTGTTGCATTACCATGGAAACGGAACTTGGAATCGTGTGGAAACTTTTGATACTCACTGAGCGTTCATTCATTTATATTAGAATTCATAAAGTTTGGGAGAAGTAATTCCCTGCGGCGTGCTAAAGATTATTTTGAATAAGTGGGTTTAGAATTATTTCACTAATGGTTAGCAAGATTGTTGCTGATCATTGCTACTGAGTAGTGAGTTCAATCCTCAGTGGATTCCATGAAATTGTGTTTTTGTACCATAACTAGGCTATGCTTTCAAGATTTGAGATTGTTGTCTTATATCCTGATTGATTTTTTCATCTCTTGCATAAATTACTGTTATAATTAATTTTATTGTCTTAACTGAAGAAAAAAAGAGTTGTTGAACAGAGTTTGAAATATATTTTTATTTATTCTCTTTTGTTGAAGTATTATAAATCATTATTTTGAATTTGTGTGATTACTTATAAACTTTCTTTATTTAAAATTTATTTTTTTTGTTTTTTTTTTTCAATTCTGAAAGGAAATGTTTTTTTTGTTTTTAACAGAGATGTAAATACAAACACATCTGATGACAGCGATAAAACATTAGTCTTTGTAAGTATCTCTTTGATTTCTTTTTTTTTTTTTTTTTTTTTTTGTACTATTCATTCCTCATTCTGTTAAGGAGCATTGCTTTGGTAATTTTGGTACAAGAAAGATCAGAGAACCCCCACCCCACCCTAAATGACCCCAAGTAGCATGGGAGAAATGCAGTCATACAATTTGGCACTCAAATTTTTGCATTCATCTTTTAAAAGTCAGACTCTTAGTGGTATTTTTTTATTCAGTGCCATAACTAAGAGGGATAGTAGTAAGAGAGATCATCAAGGGAGAACCAAAATTGAAGTTTTTTTGTTTTTTTTTCCTTTTTCCTTTTCTTCTTTTCCAAAAAGATGAGGATAAGAAACTTGAGAAACTTGGAAAGGAAATTAGAAAAAAGAAAAAAATTGAAATATATTCTATGGAAGAAATTCATGAATTATGTTGCTTGATTTCATATTATTTCTTGCTTCCTCCCTTAAAACAGTGATTTTCAATCAACCTTTCCAAAATAAAAAAATAAAAATAAAGAACTTGAAAGCACTGCTTGAATAGATCTGCTAATAGTTACTATTTATCTATTGTCTATTCAATAAGAGGTTTTCGCACAATGTTAGGGAAATCCTTGAAAGGTCTTTGAAATTTACTCAGCTCTTTATTGCTTACATAATCAGTTAACTGTGGTATGTTATTTTCAAGCCTTTTGAAAAATTCAAAAGAAAGAAAATAGATTCTGCATGAACTTATGGGAAAGTCATCTGTCAGCTTCTAAATAATCTCTTTTCTTGCCCAACATGGAAAGAAAAAAATCACTTTCAGACAAGATAGTCCCTGGCAATGAAAAAATAGATTCATTACGAGAATTCGTAACAAAGAAAATTATAGCTTGATCAAGGACAGCCTTCAACATTTTAACCCAAATGGAATTTTCTTAGAGGAAAAAAAGTGTTCTCTGTGTTTGGTGAAAATCATGACTTGGAACCTGTATAGACCGGTACAGTAAGCAATTGGCCAGTTTGAATGATGCCTTGGAAGATCAAAGACCTTTTTTGGAGCAAGGAAATCAATCTGATTTTGTTGTAGGATAACACCCATCCTTAGGTTGCAAATGTGAAGAAGAAATCAATCATGAAGTCTGGATCAGGAAGTTCTCCCACTTGCAGTTTATCCTCCTGACTGATATTTTTGGGGTTACTCGTTTCACCTGTGCAACACTTCTTGGTCAGTGGTTCTAACAAGTTGAATAAGTAGAAAATTCTTTGAAGAATTCATTCAATCAAAACTGGAATTGTTCTTTTATGATGGAATACATAATTTACATAAAAGGTGGCGTAAAGTTATAAAAAGGTAGGGAAAATATCTTGATGACTGAATGATGATGCTATAAAGTTATATGAATAAAAAAATTCTGTCAAAATGTTTAAATGTTTTGCATCAATCTGATGGTAGGATTAAATTGTCCTTAATACTCTATCATTCTTGTGATTAGGTGAAGATAAAATCAATTTGGGGACAAAAATCTTAACCTTTTCTTTCCACAAATATCTTCAAATCTTGAAGCAATAATTTTACTTTATATCTGATTGACGTGTTTGAAATGTTTCTATGCTTTTTCACACGATTTTTTGAAAATGTCTGAAATGGATAAAGCGATTTCTAATGTTATTCTCTATTTGGCTTTGATAGAGTATAGGGGAAAGAACTCTGCTGGACAGAGTTGATTCTATAGACAGTCAGGATGATCCCACAGGACACAACTGGAGTCGACAATATAGTGTGAGTATATACACCTTTAATTACTCCTCATGTAAAAATATAACTCTTTGTTCATGGATTTTGGTTTACTATTGAAGAATTAGAAGTGAATATAACAATGAAAATTGCGTCACTTTGTGGTGGTCGTAGTGATAAACTCATTGTATACGTCTGTATATAAAATGTTAAATTTTTTTTTTTTTCTTCTCCTAATACAAATATCATACTGTGTTCAATGTGCTAATAATATAACTATGGGCGCCATCTACTGGAATTTGATATGGACAGTTATGATGCACTGGTGACTTGCAGTGAGTGATGGTCTTCCAAATATCCTTTTGAATCGTTTATGTGTAAAAGCTTTAATGCTTTGAAATTGTTGAACAAAGTGGTATTATAAATTTGCTGCAGAGTAACCAACATCACTTTTTCTCTGTATTGGAAATGCAAAAAAAAATAATTTAACGTATGAAATGATTTCAGAAATGAGCTTTTGAGAACTCTGTTTCATTTTGTGTGTCATTTTTAACCCTCTTACCAACACAACATCTCGATATGTTTCCACTAAGTCTTTATTTTTATCAAAAGTTTATTGGAGGGGAGAACTCGTTATTTGATATTGTTTTGGGGGATGTAACTATATTATATAACAAAAACTGTAGAGCTTTTCCAATCTCTGAAGTCATGTTATCTTTATTTTCAATAATCATTTGCTTGTTCTTCTTTCCAGCTATCTGTGCAACTCAAAGAGTGGGATATTCCATTTGAAGAAATAACAATTGGAGAAAAAATAGGAATGGGTCGGTTTGGTATTGTACATAAGTAAGTTTTGATTTCTCTGAAATTATCTGCTCTTTTGATTTTTGCTTTATATTACAACAGTTCGGCATTTTGTTGATTCCAAACAGTTTCACAAAATGATGATCTTTCATTTTGTGTCAGTAAGAGATGGAGCTACTCCCGGTGGGTGAATAAAGCTTTCTTGAATTTCCCTACACAAAACTAAAGATCGCCCAAGAATAATTACCAGTGAATGGAAAGCATACAATAAGCTACAGAATCATGCTGTAGTAAATCATAGTATTGGCTTCACGGATCCAAATTATGCCTCTGTGTATATGAACACAATTGAAACATGTCCAACATTAGAACTTAGTACTGAAACCTATTTGACTCATCAAATGACTGATGGAACACATGTCTATAAAAGTTTGATTTTCAAGTTTTTGCTGGCAATTCTTTTTAATGAATTTCATTTATTGGATTCGAGATTATTATCCACTGTAGTCAGTTTATTGTAAAATATTATTTTTAATTCATTATCTGTATTTTTACTTTTTGTGGGAGCTTTTTCCATTGTTACTGGCATAAAATGAAAGATTGTCCAGAATACTTAATTAGAATGGAATACCGTAATCCAGAACTCTTTTCTTTCTTTTTTTTCTTTTTTTTCCCTTTTTTGTAGTCTTTTCTTCCTTTTCAAATTATAATTATGAGGAATTTTTTAGGCTGAGTGGTGAATAAGATTAAGTAACATTTCCTTTCCATGTTTTATTTCCATACATATCTAAAAAAATATACCTGAATTCATTTTCTATCATTTTTTGTCGTAAATATTGATAAAATAATTTAGAAAATCAAAATTAATATCTGAGGTGTGTATATACACTTTTTTTTTTGTGTATGTAAAGAACATGAATATAATAAAATATTGCATTTTGTGCTGTTTTCATTTTGAAAGAACTTTTTAATCATATACCTTACACTGAATTTCCTACAATTTATATATTGGTGTGTATAATGGAAACAGTTTAGAGAAAAATAGTTTTTTCCTATTAACTCAGTTAATTTTACACAATTTTATTGATTTCTGTTTATTTTTGGGCGGGGGGGGGGAGATCTTCAATAAAATGACAAAAGCAGCAATCAAAGCATTGTGTCCAAAGCTCAAAGGGTTAATCAGAAATGTTCATTTTTCTATTTATAAATCAAAAATTTATATTTGATCATCACCATTTGGTTCAGTTAACTGATTCTGTCAGCATAAAGCTCTTATTGGAATTAAATACAATATTCTTCTCCAAATGTATTAATCTTACTATGTCTACAAAGGTTAAAATATTGTGTAAAGTTGTCTACGAACAAAAGTTCAGAACTCCTCTAAAATGTTTGATTTTCAGAGCTATTTTACTAAGAAATAAAAAAATACTTGAATATTTTCTTTCAGTACTTGAAACTAAGAAGTATCCCTGTAATCGTATGGTCTGTCTTTATCACATTTCATATACCACTGTTGAAATAAACAAATATTTATTGTCTTAATTTACTCTACTCAGTGTGAATATTTAAATGGTTCACTGAACAGACATTGCCATTTTTTAACAATCAACTTGATTGTCTACTTTATAAACAGTATATTCCAAATCTGAAAAATTCTGAATTCTGAAAAGTGTCTGGTCCATTTCGGATTAGGGATTGTGTACCTGTGTTATCATTATTTACTTTTGTTTATCCAGGGGCCACTGGCACGGTGATGTAGCTATAAAGAAGTTAAACATGGATCCAGAGTCTGACTACCAGGCACAATTGTCAGCATTCAAACTGGAGGTGAGCATTTATTTATTTATAACCATCTGAGCAATTCTTATTGACATGAGGTTCATCCTTCTGACCTGAAAAACTAGTAATAGATATTATAAAAGAAAAATATCTCATAAATATTCAGATGATTAATTACTTGTTTGAAATGAAAAATTGGTTTGTAATGCAATTTTTTTTTGTCTGCAGGTTGCAATGTTGAAAAAAACGAGGCATGAAAACTTGGTTCTGTTTATGGGGGCCTGCATGAAACCCCCAGATCTAGCCATCATTACCAGGTAAGCTAGCAATTTTATTAATTACCTGGAGCCCATACTGTGCGAGGGAGGTAGTGTTTTTGTATGTACAATCTTGACTGTTATATATATTACTGCTAGGTGTAAACAAACAATATGGCATTGAGAATATCTTAGGCAGGATTTGGTTATATAACTAAATTTGAATTGGTGGATTTTTGTGGACAAAAATAGGTGAAGTGTCAACTATGTCCAACAGGCTCCTATGGGCACGTGATAAGTTAAAATCATCTTTGAGATCCCTTTACACAATCCCCGAATGAAATGTCATTATTGTGTTATTATATCATATCAAGACTATGTTGTAACTAGTTGTGAAGTGCATTGCAAGGGATATGATGTATGATACACATGGATTGACCACAATCAATCAGTTTTATGAACATAAATAAATGAAAATGGAAGGAACAAGAAGTTTAGTGTTATATCAATTTGAATGACTTGAATGCTGATTCAAATTGTAGAGCTGTGTTGCTGCTTCAGAGAACTCAGTATTGAAGGCTAAACCTGACTTTTTATCTCCCTAACATGAAGAGGCAAGGTTCATGAGGACCTTAGTTAAAATTAGTTTTCCGTCTCCTGGTTTTTTCTTAAAGTGGAAAACTTGTTCCACTTGACTCTACCCTAAATCAACAAAGAAACAGATTGGGTGTTGCTTCTCAGTCACTTATCAGTCTGAACCAACTCCCCAATGTTGACCCAAAGCTGTAGGCATTAGTTCCATCAGTGCAAGTGGCCATCTTTAACATGGAAAGTCCTTTTTCGGTGCTGAAATGTATAGTAAATAAAATTTGATTTGTGGTGACATTATAACAGTGTTTAGGAAATCCCTTAATTAGCGTGTGATAACACGCCTTCCCAAAAATGTAAGGTTTTATGACCCCTACTTACGCAATAGAATATTTGTGAGATTTCCGTTGCCTGCTTCTCTCAGAAGTCAACTTGGTATAACAATATGGCAGAAGATAATTCGACTTTTTGAATTAATTTAAAAATTGAATTCAAGGATGAAGTCAGCATTAGTAAATTCTAATCCCTCTCTGCATGCAATAATTTGCTTAGTTTTTCAAGTTTTGTAGTATCCGGTTTCTGTCAAACAAGTCAATTGGTATTGATTAATTTAGGTTATCAGTGAAATTTCCTACAAAAGAAATGAAAATGTAAGATATAGAAGTAATTTGTGCTAATTGAAGATGATGCATAAAACCTCAATTTCTATTCCAATATGTAATAACTTTAAGCTTCAACCAGACAGTGATAGAAATTGTTTATTTGAATCTTTTAAATGTTATTTATTGTTGCTCAGCAGATTAGATAGAAATTTAGTAAACTGCAAAAATGAGTGATAATTCTCCCTTCTAAGAGTGCAAATTGATTACTTCTGTTTTAACAGTACAGCCATGTGTCGACTTGCTTACAGGTTTCATTCTGATAGTATAGATGTAACTATATCATTATAGGGTGGAGTGAAATATACATACTGCACAAAATAAGATACCATGACATATGCACATTTACCCAGACCTCTATATTGTACATTCATCGTCCTTGCCTTTTCAAAGAGAAAGTAACAATGCCATCCATTACCTTTCTTTCATTAAGACATTAGCCGAACCTTGCAAGCTGTCTGCTCTTTTCATCTTCTCCAACTTGCCTCCCCTGTCTGGAGAACTTAAAACAAACATGACATATTCACTGCATCATCTTTAACATGCTTGCAATAACTTGATGTGGAATTTTGTATTTCATAGTTGAGCCATGGAAATACAATGACTGAAATTTCCATCATCCACTGTTAATCTGTTTAAAGTTCTTATCGGGATGTATCAGCGATTAAATGTGAATCAGTCAGGCATAATTTGATGTATGACTATGTAAAATAAACTCAGATTCCGGCTGAGACAGTTAGTGCCCACTTTGAACTAATACTTTTGGAAAAGGAAGCACTTCTTTCAGTAATGTTAAAATAGCAAGGCAGACTGGGCTTTCTAGCCTTGGTCTCCTCCCAGATATGAGTGATTAGTAGCATAGATCGGACTCTCTAGCCTTGGTTGGCAACCTGTCGAGGATTTCAAGCAAAGAAATGTCATGAAGGGGAAGTACTCACTCAGCATGGTACCCCAACAATCTTGTATGAACTGGATAATAAGTTAATACTTATACTTTTTAACAAAATCCCAAATACTGAGTGCCTTTTTGATAAATTTGATTTAATGTTCCTCCTTTAATTCCTACTTACAGCTTTTGTAAAGGCAAATCGCTCTATTCGAGCATTTATGAATTTCGTCAAAAATTCCAATTCAGCAAAACTGTATATATTGCTTCTCAGATAGCACAGGTGAGTACGAATCTCTTCTTCTTCATATCTATCTTTCTTTCTCATCTTCTTTTCAAATATCTATTTAGTTTCTGCAACCTTTGAACCAGAGAACCAATTTAATTTTTATATCTTGGAATGTGTGTTGATTGCTAGTGGCTCAATAGAAATACGTTATTAAACAATATAATATATAAAAGAAACATAAGATTTAACTAGTTTGGAATATTCATCTAATTTGGCTGTTGGTTCTGTATCTTCAATATTTACTTTCCCCTCAATCAATGGATGAAATTTAATGGATTTATTTTGACTTGAATTGGAGTAAAACTGTGTATAGACAATTAAAATATAAGGATTATCTCCAAGCTTAATTGTTATTATTAATTATTATTAAAGTATCATCACTGGTATGCCATTATACTATGGCTGATGGAGAAGAATGCAGATAGGTCAAGGATTCTTCCCTGCTTATTATTATGGAAACTTTTCTGTTATTAGCAGTTAATATACCTGTAGTTTCCTCCCTTAGACAAACTTTTTTTGTGTGTTTCTTTTTTTTTGTTTTTGTTTTTGTCAGTTTATACTTGATTAAAATCACTCTGATGCTGATAGCTCAATTGAAGTGGAAGTTGCTTTAGTCTCCAAATTACACCATTTTGACAATATTGCAGATCCAGCCAGCTCATCTTTTAGGCAAACCTAGGTAGTGCTCTTGGCGCAAAGGTCCTAGGTCCTCCAAATTTTGAAAAATAGTTGTTAGAATACAACCAGGGAAGCAAATTTTTAGTCTTGCCCATGAAAATCCTTGCATGAACCCTGATTGCACTGATAAAAATTGCGCTATGATTTTTTCCTGTGTTATGGTAACAAGCAGATACAGAAATTGGATCATTATAAGATGGATAATGAAATTTTGTATTGTCAAATTCAATCATACCTATCAACCCACTTGTCACACAAATTTTCTTTCAAATATGTGTAATTTATTGATCACTATTCTCAAATAATTTACTGATTTCAAGATTCAATGTAACTGACTTTGTTTTCTTTAAAATTCTAATTTTATTGCTTGTGAAATCTTGTATATAAAGTTCATATTTTCAAATCTGAAAAATTTGATAAAAGATCTATATAATCAAAATTTTTGTTTCAGAAACTCGAGAATTGCTTCTTTATAGTAAAATGATCTTTTGGGTGATAAGTTGTGAAATTGATTGACTTTTAGACCCAACATGTTTGTCAAGCAGTAATTAGGTTAAACCTTTTTTTTTTTTTTCAATCTATAATAGAGATTGATTCTTAAAATATGTTAGCATCAATGAAGCATATAGTCAGTTTATTGCCTTAATATCTACTTGAAATTTAAAATTAGAAAAACTGGCTTCTGATTATTATTCAGAGTTTGAATACCAAATCCTCTAAAAGCATTGTGCATTTTTTAAAAAAATTTTCCTTTTGTAGGGCATGGGTTATTTACATGCACGGGGAATTGTACATAAAGATTTGAAGACCAAAAACATTTTCTGGGAGGAGACAGGCAAAGTGGTAATCACAGACTTTGGTCTCTTCAATCTCACCAAGTGGTGTCATGGAAACAGGTAAGAAGCATATGTTCAGATCCTCCGGGATAATTCTTTTAGATGTTTTATAAATTCCCTGATTGATCCAAAACATGTCCCTTCCTTTTTTGGTTCACACAAATATTCAAGTATCCCCTGCTTCCCAAAATTATGCTTCACAATAGACCTACATTATTATAGGTTTCTCCTGCTATCCAAGAAGGTGTAAAGTGGAGAAGCAATTATCATTATTTTATATGGAAAAAATTTTTGAGCATTTCCATTTCCAAAAAAATAACTTGTGTCTGCCCGGCTTTTCACTTTATGCCATTTCAGCTTATGAAAGATTTCGTGGGTACATTCTGCTTTTGGATTGCAAAGGAAATGCGCATTATTGATTAAAGTTGTGGTTTTGACACTGCAGCTTTTAAGAAGTAAATTGATTTTGATAACTCATTTCATTAGGATTTTGGCTAGACATATTACCATGAAGGGTTTAAAACTTGTTGAAATTTTCATTTTATTACCTCCCGGGTATGATTTTTTTCCCCACCAACCAAAGTTTTGTCAAGTGTTCAGCATCAATTAGTATTTATTTGGATTTATTTTTGAAGTATACGCTTTTAACAAGGGCCTAAACATGAAATAACTTGGTCATATTTTAGACCATACTGCTTACTCCATTTAACTATATCATTGCCCACAAGCAATCAGCAGTCTTATTGCAAATCATATTATCATTATCCTGTTTTAACAACAACATAACTTATATAATCCTAATTTGGAAGTGAATCAATTTTTTCAAACTCTCTGAGGGATAATGTACATCATATCATATGAAAATCATCGAGTATAACCTGTAATTTTGAAATATGTCATTCTAAGAATTGTTAGTATTATTAATCTTGTTCTTTCCGAAGTGCTTCTGCCAATGGTATCTGTGAAAAATATGAGAAGTAATGGAAATGTAACATTAAAAAAAGCTTTTATGAAGAGGTTTTGTGGTGATTATTGAAATGGGTTAGGGTCAGTCATTCATTGATGATATCTTTGCTTCACTTCTTATCGCTTCTTGTATTTTACCATAACTCTCCACTAATTTATTCTTCACCTTACTTCAAGTATACAATCTGTATAAAAAGAGAGGGGGTGTCTCCCCCCCCAACTCCTAGATAGTGTCCAGAATTCTCTTGTGGTTTCTTAACAGGAAATGAAATTTATGGACACTACCTGGGGAAAATAAGGTACCGACCCTCCTCCTCCTCCTGTGCGTACGGTACACTTGAGAAAAGTTGAAAAATGGATCAACCTCAACATGATTGTGTAATAAAAATGGCAAAAAATAGTGTCATCGAATTGTCCAACCAAGTTTTTCGAACGATCAATTACAGTATTCATTTTGATTTCTGTTTATTAATTGTATTGATAAACACTTGCATTTCTGCTTTTGTTATTCAGGAAAGGTGATTGTCTGGCCATTCCCCAAGGCTGGTTATGTTACTTGTCTCCAGAGATAATGAGGTCTTTGCGAGCAGGAAACACTCGGGCATCTAACACCGACCTGCCTTTCACTGAAAAATCAGATGTATATGCATTTGGGTGAGTACTCAAAATTTTATTAACATCTTACCCTCTGCCTCTTCTACAGGTTCTCAAGGACTGACAAGGATAATCTTGTTCACTAAAAAAAAATTTTAAATTGTTGAATCCGAAAGAAGTAAAATGCTTTAGATGAATTAGCATAGCTCTGAGTAGAATTTGAGGTATTTGTCTGAATTTTTGAATTGAGCTGTTGTTACTATTATACATTGATTCTTTCAGACTAGTTTCCTCAACTTTGTTGTTTTTATCGCAACTAGCTGAACTTGTGGAAATTCCATGGTTTACTATTAACATCATCCATCATCCTATGCCTCTGCTTTTCTCTCACCTTATTCATGTATCTCCTTAATATCTCCCTTATCCCTTCCAATCTTCATCAATCCATGATTTTGTCTAGATGTTTTACAAACCATGGATTGGCTTCAAGTGCAAAGATTTTCCCATCCTTCCATAAGCTACCTAACTTTCTTTTCTATCCTCTTATTGAATTACCCATTTTTCTCTTCTCTCTCTTTATCCTCTCAGTAAATGACATAACTGTCTTTCCTGCCCCCTCTTCCTACCCACTTATTGAACTACCTAACTTTCCTTTCTGAACTCCTCTCTTCCTACCCATTCAGTAAACTGACTTCAATTTCATATTTTTTTTGTATTAAATGTCCTTTGGATGAGAGGAGACTGAAAAAAGATAGAATATCTCTGCATCTTTACCATAATGAAGAAATATGTTGAAAACTAAAACACTGTGGAAAGATATAATCTTAACTTGATGGTGCTGGTCTGATCACAGAATTTGTTTCTCATTTTACAGTACGGTTTGGTATGAACTGCTATGTGGAGAGTGGCCTTTCAAGCAACTGCCTCGTGAGAGTATCATCTGGCAGGTGGGCCGTGGGATCAAACAGTCCCTATGTCACATCATCACATCCAGGGATGTTAAAGTGAGTCTTTTTTCTTTACATTTATCCGAAAATGTTTATTGAAATTTTCTGGATTTAGTATGAATTAGTTTGGGGAAAGGATAAAATCAATTTTATTGTGGGTTAACATTATAAGAAATGTTTTCATAAAAATGTGGGTTTTATTTTGCTTTTATTTCATTTATTCTGTCTCCACGCTTCATTTTACACCATTAGACTTTACCATTCTGCTCTTGGATTTTAATTTGCATTATTTCTGTATTAAATTGTCACACTATTCTACTTTGAAACAATATGGCGAAGATGAGGACATCGATCTCAAAGCATCCTTAACTAAAGACAGAGCCTTGTTTCAGAGTTATCTTGAGTTGATCTATCAGCTGTACCATTAATGTTTGTGATGTTATAGTTTATTAATAATTTTGGAAAGTTCAATGAATCCCGAAGTAGCGTTTACAGAGTTATCTCCTCCTCAAATTTATTAAGTAGTAAATACAGTGATACTCCAGAAGACTCGGGAGGGAAGAAACTGCTTATTGGCAATCCAAGCTCTGTCATTGAGAGGCATGAATTCACTTCTCTTTGTGGTCTGTCATTACAAGTTATTTTATCACTGGTATGCCATAATGATTGACTGAAAAGATAGTGGGTGAAAGAACTCTTGGGAGAAACCATTTCTCCATAATTACTTGCTCAGATAGTGGTAGCAAGAGGCTGTTTATCCTATAGTTGAATTTGATCAACTTGCAATAAGTAGAAATGCATTTGCTGTATTGGAAGCAAAGCTGCCTGTGAGCAACATCAACTAAGTGATAATCTCTGATTGCAACAAGGGGATGCACTGCTTTATATACTTTAATTCAAAATCAACCTTCTTTGAGAGAAAAAAAAGATTCTTTGAAAAGTTTATTCAATTTTTCTGTTGTTAGTATTAAAACCTTTTGGCACTCTGTAAGCAACTTCATTAGATGTGCAAAATTCATCGTATCACTGCAGATGACTTCAGTTAGCAAAACCACAGATTATCATTTATGTCGATACCGTCATGCATGAACTGACACACAAATTACCAGATTTCAAAATTATTGAGTGTACAAAATCTTGGCACCGCTGAAAATGAATGCAGCGTGCTAAAACTTAACTTAAGAATTATGGTGCTTGTAGTTACATTTAGAAGTCCATAATCTAATGATGAAAAGAAGCGTGTATTCTACACAACAAATATTTATTAGTTTAGCGTAATTTTCTTCGTTGTCAATGCACTTAACCCAATAGATCAAACATAATACAGTGGAAATTTAAGATCAAAGTTCAGCTAATGATTGTCTTGCTCTAGACCAATTGATCCACTTTGGTACATTAAGACAATAGCTTTTTACAAATATTTATAGAAATAAAGAACGCCATGTATATAATTTTTTTTTTTTCTCATCAGATATTCAAAATCAGCTTCAATATTTAACCTTTGGCACTTCCACTTTCAACCTTCCATTTATATTCCATCTCATTTGTTTCTTTCACCTTTCACTCCATTTTTCTCTTCGCAGGACATCTTAATGGATTGTTGGGCTTTCAAACCTGAAGACCGACCTGAATTTAGCCAAATTCTGAAGGCATTGATGCGGTTACCAAGGAAACCATTGATACGGAGTCCCTCCCACCCTGTCCATCTTTCAAGGAGTGTTGACTCAGTATACGTTGCCTAGAATATCTGTGAAGGGAATGGCCGTGTCCTTCGCTCTCTCAATCTCTCTCTCTTTCTGTTCAATCTTTAGGAACGAGCGAATGGGACAATTGCTGAACACCCTCAGTGCGTGTGAGTGTATATGGAGAGCATGACTGAAACATCAGATGAATGTATGTATGTATGTATAAACAGTTTACTGACTTTCAGCATGGAATCATGCACCCCTGTCCATTTGTCCAACAGGAATAGGAGCTGTCGTTGTCCAGCCTACCCTTCTTCTCCCTCTAAGCACCAGCCCTTCCCTTTCTTACTCCCCTACCAAAAACCGGCTTTTTCTAGAAGCTCCTTAACTCTCACTCAAGACCTCTTCCCTTCTATTTTTTCAAAATTAAATTTTTTTTTTAAAGTTTTTTTTCCTACCTGGTTGGCTTCATACTTTTTGCTGCTGTGTTTTTTTTAATTTATTTTTGTCCCCCCCCCCCTCTAAAAAAAACAAAAAAACTCCCTGTCTTGCAACCTTTCCCTGTACATCTGGTGGTACTAGAATTACCGTTATCACCGTTTGTTTTCACTTATGATTGGCCCTTTGTTTCCTCTTGACCATAGAAATCTAACAGTCTTTTAGAAACTGCTTCTTAAAATACACAATTACATTCTCCGTCCGACATTGATTTGTTTAACAAAGATCTACTTAATCTGAAGCCATTAATCGAAATTATAGTTACTTATACTAACACTTTGATGTGGATCAGTTACTAATGCTGCTACTTGAATACTTAACTATTGATACTCTTACTACTATGACACCATGGATATATAACTCCTTAATTTTATAGTTGTTATTAAAAGTACTACTATTGGCATCTCTTGCATACACTACAAATCTTCTGTACAGGATATTTTGCTATTACTATTTCTATTTTTTTGAACATGGGACTTAATGATAAGTAATAAAGCATTAATTATCCACTAGCTCTGAATGGTGTTAATATCATTGATAATAATTAACTTAATCATTACTACTACTTTCTTGAACACTTGCTGTTATTACCAAACGCATCCCTATTACAGTATTATACAGGAACATTTAGCCACTGTTACTACTAGTACTGCTACTACTACTCTTAGCTAATATATGATTCCTAAATATCTAGCTGTTGGTCCTATCACTGCAGATTTTACTCATACCTTAGCTAAACTATTTTGAAAAATGTCTGGTTGTTGATAGATGTCATGCCTTAGATGTCTTGATTACTTTCTCTCTTTCAATATTGGTTCTTACACTTGCCACTTCTTACTGTCTTTATCAAGATTACTAGCATAGTTCCCCTAAGAAAAGGACATTATTATTTACCTTTGGATTGGCTAAGATCAGTGTGTATATGTAGAATTATATATATATATATATATATATATATATATATATATATATATTCACATTGCATTTTATACATGAGTATTATTACCACAGAGATATTTTGGAATTGTTGCAGATACATTTTTGTTGAGTTTTCCAAAGTTACTATTATCTAAGTAGCCAGTTGATCTTATACAATTGATGAAAATTCAGTTCAGTACACGAAAATAAGTTATAACATTCTGTCTTGAACCTTATTCAGACCTGAGGTAAGAGGATAGCAAAATGTTCAGAATAGATTCAAATTGAATGCTTTTTCTTTTGTTCAAGTGTTGGCAACTTCTCAATCCAGAAAAGATAGGTCTACTAGCAACTTGAAAATAATACAATAATAGGGAAATGAAACGCTGAGAATTACAAATTGCTTGACTATAAAGTCACTTTCTCTGTCTGACACAGTCAGCCTGTCTACAGTTTTCACCTTTCTTTTTGTTTCGAATCGGTAAACATATATTTCAGTTTGATTCCTCTCTTACTGCTTTTCTTGTAAAATGAGGCAATGTTGAAATTCATGCCTGCTTTTGAACAAGCCCCTAATTTGTGAAGCCAAACATAAAGTGGGGGAGAGGGGACATCAATTTAGTGATTAATGTCTCCTGCTTTATGGGCTACTAAAAAAAAAAAAATCATCATCATCATCATGTTGGTCCTTTTGTGGTCTAAGATGACCATAGCTTCAGTTCTTAGTGGTGCAGCAGCTGCGGTGCTCTGTAGAATCTGAAGTCATGATTTGCGCTTGACTTGGAATATAGTGAGGGAGAGTTGCGCACGTTGTCAGCCTCACTCTCTCGTTCCTGGGTCTAGCAGCAAGTCATAGTTAGGACGGCTGGAGACAGACTGGGATGCAGTGGCTGACCAGAGTGCTCTGCATGTCACGCTGTGCTCTTCAGTCTCCACGATACGTTGGTTTGGAATCTTTGATTGGTTGCCAGCCATGGCTAGAGAGCCCAATTTTCCCTGCCCTTAACCCATAGCTGGGGGTAGAAGAGATAGAAGAGGCGAAAAAAAAATACGTAAATAAAGCCCCTGTTATGCAGAAGAACTCATTATTCGAGATACAGGAATAGTATTTAACTTTTCTAACTGCTCTTCTTGTCTTTTTTTTTTTTGGTCTTTTTGAAAATGTTTCGTCTTAGTTTTGTCTTTTTGTTCAAACCCAAGTTAAGTAGAGGATCTTTTGCTAACTTTTCACCATGAATGATGGTCTCTGTCTATCAATTTATATGAGACGTACGGAGCAACATTCAGAGAAACCAAATAGGGATGATAACCTGATAAAAAAAATTTTAAGAAATACCTAATTATTTATTGGTATTTGACTTTTCATGAATTAATCTTTGATATCATATCAAAGTTTTGAACACCTGACAAATCTCTTGTTGTATTGCCATTCGTAGTAATCCAGCCTCTCGACTCTCATCCATCTATCAATGTATATTAATCGTATTCATTCATGGGTTTATCAACCTCTTTTCTTTAGACCGTTCGCTGCATGAAGACGTTTGCATTACATGTAATAATATTTCTGTTTCTCTAGCAATATTGCAAGAGATATCTTTGTTGAAATTTTCTTTTTTTTGCTCTTTAATTTTTCACTGCTACCTTTTTCTCTTTCCAAGAGCTGCTTCGAAGAAGACTCTACTCTGTACGAATTTTGGGAAATGGCTTTCTGTTCATCTTTCAAGAATATCGTTTCTGCTGATACACAAAAAATCTGTCTGCCTTTCCTCACAATTATGAAATTTAACTCTCCAATTCTTTTGGAATGTTTTTTTTTTTTTTTTTCTCATTTCGTAAACATTTGTTTTTTTTGTCCCACAATCTTTTTCTATGTATGTCAATTTTGCTTCCTCTTTTTGCCAATAATTACTGTATTTGATGGCATATAAGACCCCACCCTTATTGTAGCAGGAAAAAAAATGTATTTCCAGTATTCTGCTTATCTACACCCAGTTTTTCAATTATTCAAATTCTCGCCTATGTGGGGCTTTACAACAAACATTATGTTTACCTTTTTTTTCCTTTTAAACGGGAGGTCCTATTTGCCATCAAATACAGTATTTGCAAAAGAAAATATGATATTTATGTACCAATCTACATACTGCATAATATACTTCTATACTATTCTAATATTGGCCGGTTGTAAGGAAATTGTATAGCATGATACTTTCTTTGACTCTCAGTTACTGTAGCTAAAGATTTATTCTGAAAACGTTAAAAAAAAAAACATGATTTGAAAATTATTGCAACAACTAAATGGTTGTATATCTACTACAATCATTTTCCTTTTTATTTAAGAAATGAATCATTATGCTCGTATGCTTGATCGATGTATTAGTGTACGTGAAAAATCCTGTAGGCATGGTGATCTAAATAATTATAATCTGTCTGTCTAATGGAGGCTGTTGATGTGTCTTTGTGATGTACTTAGTTTTTGGTTGATGGCTAGCAGTTTACTAAAGGAATTATGTTATTTTTCAGTTTAGCAAAGACAAATGGCTAATTGAAAATTGGATTTGTCCTAATCATTGTTTCAATTTCATCTTGTTGGTTTTCCCATCTCTTTATCTTAGCCAATGTTCTATTGAAATCTCTGGAAATTTACAAGCTGTATCTTTTGTTCAAGAAACAAGACAGATTCAATTACTCAAACCATCAATCTTTAAGAGTGAGTAGACTGTGTGGATCAGAAATGAAGGATAAGCTCTCAGTGAGATTCAAACTCCAATCACTTTGGCCTCACAGAAGCTTGGTTAAACATATACCAGCTGCTCTGACTGATTGAGCCATGAGAACAGTATGGTTGGCAGAATATCAAATCTAACCTTTCGAACTATCCTTTGTTCTTCCCCAATATCTCTTGGAGCTATGTCATTGTTTTTACACTTAAGTAAATACTTGTCAAAAATAAAGAATGATGGTCAACTATACTTCTTCTAATAAAAATTTTAGAATAAAGATAATATTACTAATCAACTTGTTAGCTAGCAACAATTTCTGTAATAAGTTCTTGGACTAAATAATCAATTCAGAGTGTTTATTTTAAAGTAAATTGAAGCTAATTTTTCATTTTGTATATCAGCTCAACCTATTCTTTGGTTATTTGTGGGTATGATCCAGCTTTCTTTTTTTGTTTATGTAAACATTTCTTCCATTGTATAACTTCCAAATCCGATTTACTCTTCAATATTTAATTGAACACTGTAGTTACTCAAAGGTTGTTTTTCAGTTTGATATATTTTTCATTCTCATAAAATAGGTTTAATTAATCTTCTATTTAGGTAAGGCATTTATCCGGAAAAAGGAAATGGAACCTAATTGGCATCTTGCAACTTTTATGTGCCTGTGTTTATGCTGAGAATTAAATTTGCTGATCCAAATTTTGTGAACACCAAACTTTTTGGTAAAGCTGAACATTACAAAATTACACAATGTCCAGTGAGTGCTAAAGACTTTGTCATGCTCTACTGGATGTTCTGAAAATTATCAGGAAACCAAATATGGAAAATATTCCCCCTGAGAGATTTGAACTATGTTATTGAGCCTGTTATTTGCATCTAATTCACTTTTGATCAACTTTATGATGGAGCTTCTGATGTTGTTCAAATCGATGGAAGTTGAACCTCTTGAACTTTTTATCACTTCTATCAGAAATTATTTTTTTTAATAGGGAGATAAAGTGCACGAATCAATTCATTACAGAACCTTTGCCGATGTTCTAAATATTTTCTTAAATCTGTACATTACTTCCTTTCATCTACAACGGATTGATAAACTACACTTTCAGTCCAAGGAGAAAAGCGTAACCAGGCAAAGATGGGAAATATAGATACGCCACTGATTTTTTGGGCAGCTTTGATCCTGGAAGTGTGCCCAATCATTCTGATGACGTCTGTGGCTGTGCTGTCATCAGTGGACTCAAATGTGCTTGGCAAATCATGGAGATTCATGCAGCAACCTATGCATGAATGTTTCAAAGAAGGGTTGTCATAGCACAAAAACAATCTTACTCATTGTTCCCAAGGCATTTCCCAGTAGTACAGTGAGAAATTACAACTGTCAGCCTTTCTGGCTGCAAGAGTTGCCAGAAAGAAGGTAGCTTACCACCAGTCTGCCTCAGGAACTTCACTCCTGGTTTGCAATCAGAATGGTACCTCTCCTAAACTGGTTGTGAACTAAGGTTAGAAATTACGTAATGATAATCCAATAATACACATCTGACCCACTAATTATGCCTGTCTCGTATAATTTGAAACATTAGGCTTGCTAGAACCTTAAATTAAATGAATATTGATTGAGTAGTCAAAAGCCATACTTTTATATAAACGATAGTTGTTGAAGTAGTTTATGTTTGATAAACATAGATAGACTATCATTCTATTCAATTTTTGACTGGTATTTTCTTTCATTTTGATTTTTTAGTTGCTCTTTATCCCAAATGAAGATAATATTGTTGCTGCAAATGAAATGTGAACAACAAAATTGGATTATTTGGTCTTTAGAGTAACTAGAACTGACATTTCCAGTGGCATTAAATGATCAAGTCTTAATTTATCAGATGTGCCTGAAGGCTAAGTTACTTCTTTTGTGCTCTTGGTGATAACGGTGTCTCTGGTATCAGTAGATTTTTTTTGTGTGTGTTTTTTTTTCTTTTGGGTGGACATTGGTCAATTCAGATATCTGAAGCAGCTTGGTTTATGTCGGTGTCTGGTCTATTTCTCTTTTGCTATGTGTTGAGCACAGATGTTTGTTGTTGAATAAAGAAAACAGAGACAGTGAAGGTTAAGCTTTTAGAGACTTGCATTTCTGTTCCATATGTTTTGTTTTTTTTTTTCAAATACAGTAGTGTATTTGTAGAACCCCTGGACTTTTCCTTTCTTTTTTTTTTTTTTTTGATCCCATCTCCTGAATTGCTACTGCTGCTATTATCGCTCTAAATGTCTCAGTATTATTATTATCATCACCTGATATTGACTCAAATATTTTGTTTCATTATGTGTTTCTCTTTTTTATATATCTACGTAGAACTTTTTGTTTGATCAAATATATCCTCAGTCCATAACTGTGTGCGCATACTGTCAGTTATCTTGCCACAAGAGCAATATTGTTTGCACCAGCCTTTCTCAGCCCCTACCACAGCCATTAGGAGCTCTTCTCAGCTTCCAGGGCCCCCTGTCAAACAGGGATACAGTCCAAGCAGATAGACTGAAATTCGTTTATTATTATTTCACACTATGATCCACTTCAAATATGCCAGAGGGGCCATATGGCCCCTGTTGAGAATGGCTGGTGTGAACAGTACCTCACCTTGGTTACATACATGCACATGCATATGAACTTTGTGCAATCTTTTAAGTTCAACTAAGATGTTTAATAATAATGCAGTTGAATATTTCAAAGCTTTTTTTAGATTTAAAAAAAAAAAAAATTTTTATTACAAATAACAATTTTTAAAGGTTCTACGTATGCCTTAGTTGGTGTCACATTTCTTGCTGTTAATGCCTTCGTCTGCAGATGTTGATAGCAACATGCAGCTACCCTAACCTTGTGGAGAGAAAAAATTTTTAAAAAGTGAACCTGAGTTTTCATAACGGCCTTTTATTGTGGCACTTCATTCGCACAACCATGATCTTACCCATCAGGCTGCCATTCTTCTCTTCCCCTTATTAATTTATTTGTTCCGAAAGGTTTAAGAGACTCCAAAGAGGGGGGAAAAAAAAGTTTTATTTGCTATGTATTAGTCAATGCAAAAGAAAAATATAGCACATAGGTGGAAGTGGCAAATGTATGAACTGTGTAAGTTTTGAAATACTAAAAACATTGATGTATCAAAACTGGACTCATCTTTTCCTCCATTTTTCTTTTTTTTTTTCTTCTCTACATTTTCTAAACTGCCTTTCCTGACTTGATGGCTTGATACATGCAATCTGCTGCACCTTGAAAATTTCAATATTTGCTCGTTTTGTGTGCTTGTCTGTGTATGAGCAGGTTGGGATAGTGTAACTACTATCAGAGAGGAGACTGTTGTCACAACAGACCTTGGGCAAGTTCCTTTGTACCTTAGTAGCCCATTGGTTAGCCTCAGGTCTGGAAAAGGTTTTGGGATTGTGTAGAAACAGATAGGATAATAAGATAAGAGTTGAAGGATGAAAAAATGGTTTGGAAATAGAGATTCTATCCACCTACCTTCTATTTAGAAATAAGAGAAAATTAAATTTTTGAGTCGTTCTTGGCAATTGCTATTCAGTTTTATTCCTAGCAGTAGTAGCAAACCCTCTGTTTTTACCTTACCTTGTCTCTGTATTCTTCTCTCTGGCCTGGTGGATACACACACTTACTTGCGGACAGTGACAGCTGCTCTTTTTATTACATCTGGATATAACAGTTGCTTTTGGGACTTGTATGACACCATAGTTGAAATGCGTTACACCAGTTGTTATGTGAATTGTACAAACCTGTTGGCTGTAATGCATTACACTTTTAAAAAAAGAAAACAAAAAAAAAACTTACTCTCTGCCTCTCCCTTCAATTTTCTTGATCTTCTCTTTGTTTTCTCCTTCTCCCACCCAATTCCTTCAAGTTTTATCTTCTTTTTTTTTTTTCTTCTTGTATTCTTTTACCTTCCTCCTCTTTCTTCAATTTTCTTTATCTTTTCTCTTTGTTTTCTCTCCCCCCCCCTCCCTTTTAAAAAAAATCTTTTTAAAAAATTGAATCGTCATTTTGTAACCGATGCATTCTGGAAACCAATGTGAAAAAAAAAAAAGAAAAAAAAAGTCAGTCCAGTCATGTCACAAGTTTAATTGTCACCATTCAACGGCATATTAGACAAGTTCAGAGCTCAGATACTCTGTCTTTGGACTGGGATGATTGTGTAGTATCTGTTCTGCTGTGTTCTCGTCTTCGGACAGGACATGGCATAAATAAGACAAGCGCACCTCCCCCATTTCACTATGAGGGGAGGATCAGGAGTAGTGCTGACACCTTTATGACACTGGTGACGGGTTTCGGACAATTTTTGTCCTTGCCCACACATACACATGTGGGCCCTCATGTTAAACTGGTCTTGTGTCACATTCTGTTTTTGTGGAAAGGTGGTTGAATATCGCGTATTAGACAAGTCATCAAAGAGGAGGAGAAAAATCTATTAGTTTTAACAGCTTTTATTACCTGTGATTACTTAAATAAGTACAGCCACTGTTGCTACTGCTACCACTACTTCTGTTACTACTAATAACAATATGACAGTGAGACAGCTTCAACTGAAAAAAAATTGTGTTATTAACTGAGGAAAATAATTTTTTTTTTTTTTTTTCTCAATATACATTATCAACTTCTGATTACTAATTATTTCATCGTATTTTGAATTGTTTTACAGCAACAAAAAAATTCAATTTGATATTACTGCTTTTTTGTCTGTCTGTCTGCTTTCCCCTCCCAAAATGCTTTTCATTATATTTTACTAGTCCATGACTTGTTGCTTTGCTCATAGTTTTCATAAGTATGTTGGTTTTAGGAATTCACAACTGACCAACTCGTGGCAGTAAAACAGTCCTTCATATTCTCCAAATGGAAACTTATCAATTGGCTTATCCATATTCCAGGCTGTGTCATCTTTTATACAGGGTTTCTTGCAAAGTTGTTAAGTCAAGAAAGTAGATTTTCATCTCAGACGGTGTACAGACATTTATTTATATTTTACATGGGGGGGGGGGTTAGATAGTTTTAAATACTAATTTTATTTTAATTGATAATGTATGGTAATATGAAAAATGGGTAACTTAACCAAATTGTAAAGATGGAGATTCTGTGGAAATTATTTTTTCTGGAAAAATTGCCTTTATTTTGAAATGAATTGTTTATTCCTGGAGACAACTTGTGGAGTGTAGGGCTGCAACTTTCTGCTGTGGTTTCAATAACAAGTATGTTTTTTTTAATTTTTTTTTACGGGATGTAGTTGCTAACCCCTCACACAATCCTCTCTCTTTATCTTGGTTTGGGACCACCTATGGCTGTAGGTTTTAACCTTCTCTTAAATGGTCTGCTCATGGGGCAAAAAGGCTCCAAATGCTTTATGTACTCATAGCTTAGAGAGAAGTGGATTCATGCCTTTCCCAAAGACATTCATGCAAAGTGAATGTAACTGCCTTGGCTGAAACTTGAACTTAGTTGGCCGATTCTGTTTTCTGCACAAGTAACCATTACGCCACTCCACACCTTTAAAGTGAACTAAGTAAAGTAAAATAGAATTGAAGATCTTATGCCCTTATCTAAGTAGATAAAATTTAGTCTGATCAAATTGTTGGCTAAATATTATTTCAAGATGAAAATCTGTTTTTATTTAAGATTTTTGCTTGGGGTAAAGAAGACTCAAACTTTTTAAAAGATTATCCTGCTGCTAAAAAATTTTGTTTATTCCTGCTCTTCCAGAACTTTTGTATGGTCAAGGAGAGTTCGTGAATGCCAATTATTGTAGGAATAAGATAAATTTTTTGGATAAAAAAAAATAATTAAATTCTGTTAAGTTTTGTCCCGATTTCTCGGCACAAATAGAAATCAAAACTTTGTGAAATGTGCAGAGGTTTAAAACAAAACAAAAAACTGACAAATTCTCAAAATTTAATTTATTTTTTTGACATCATTTTTACTCAATATTCTAAATCAGGGATGAGCAACCTTTTTGCCTCTGCAGACTGCATCTCATATTAATGAGTGGACTGTGGGCCAGATAAATGCCATGAAAAAGCTCAAGATATATGAATTAACCATTTAAATATATCTTGTTATATTTTGTCTCAAATCAATGAATAACTTGCAAGAAGATCTGTACTTAACAGAGAATGCCAATCAGTTATCTGTGAACTCTGTTAATTCCAGATTATTTTAATCAAAACATCTTTTAAATATATTAAAAAGGTACAAAGAATCTTCAAAACACAAAAGTAAGCATAGAATCCTAATATTTGCTAATGAGTGGTCAAAATCACTTCACAGATCACATCTGGCCCACAGGGCCTAGGTTGCTTACCCCTGTCTTAATTATTCATTTATAATTGACTTCTTGATTTAAAAATCAGGTAGACTCTAATTTTTGATTTGTGTGTATATAGATATAAATGGAAGATTAAATTACTCTTTTTTTTTTTTTTTTTTCGATCAAAGGAAAAGTTAAATATCTTTCTGTATTTTTCAAAACTTGGTAAGAATCATGCCTTTAATTTCGTAAGTCTCAAGAACATTTCGGTATTTCAACATTGAAAACTTTAAATCTAGTAATTTGTAACAAAAATTACCTATTTTATCTTTAAAAAAAGAAAAAAAGCAGACAGTGCTTTTTTACACTTTGTTTATAGATGTAATTTATATTTCTATCAAAAAGATCTTTTCGAAGCATTATTTCTCTTAAGTACTTTGCAAAACCTATTCTGAAGTATTTACTTACAAATAATTATGGGAGTGTAATTTGAAAATTATCAATGTAAATTTCTTTGAGTCTTAGTTATTGAAATTGTATTGTAATTATAAGGTAGTTGAAATTTTCTTTTATACTCGCTTTCGAAGCATAATTTGTTTTTTAACTATTTAGTACATTTTGTTTCTTGCTCTGAAAATGAGCTGTAATCTACAAATGAAAACAACTCTAGAAGCTTTACAAGAATAATAATAGCGAGTAAGTTTATACAAAATCTAGAATCCCTCTATGAAAATGAATATCTGCTAGTAATGAGTGGATGGTGTTTTCAGTACTTGATCATGCAGAAAAAAGAAATTGCCGTTCTCAATATTAAGGTTAAGAGAATGATTTTATATCAAAATTTGACTACAAGCAGCTACCATATTTGGTGGGATGCACGTCCCCCTCGCGTACACCTTGCATCTGTTTTTTATTTTTACTTATTTTTTTAATTTTATTTGGTTTTTTGTTGTTTTTTTTTTCATCTCTGTGCTTTTGGCATTGTCTCCTACTGACCTCTCCACTTGCCTCGGAAACTCCTGTCAAGCTTTTCTTGGGCCTCACTCAGAGAATCCTAATTTCATAGCCCACTCCTTCAAGATCAGTGGTTCTTGCAAGCTATTCATGCAATGCTGATTGAATTATCTGAGCATAGTATGCAAGCAGATTTCTCTGGCCTTCTTATTCGTCTGTGTTCCTCCTGGTTTATTATTTTGCCCTCATTCTGTAAAAGCTGGTGTGCACCCCTCTCCCTGGTCAGCCATGCCAGATTTTCAAATGTCTCCACATGTTACAGCTTTTTTGTTCTCCTTTTTGCTAGATTCTGTATTGATTTTAATTGTAGCATTTGGTCTTTCCATGAGATAATTCATACTTGGTAATGGTCAGTCTCCATTTTAAACGCTCCATGGCAGCATCTTGCATGCTTCCCCGGGTTAGTCCAACTCTCTTAAGGTCTTTTGAATGTTGAGTGCCAGGTTTTTCTGGGTCTGACACTATTTCTTTGTCTCACCTGCTAGAATCCACCTCATTGCAATTTTCTGGCATGCTTGGATGTGTCCAGCTAGCTTTATGCATCTCTCTGCAATGGTGTCAGTGAACAGTTTCTGCTCACTTCCCTTGAGTACTTCTTCATTTGAATTTTGAGAATTCTCCTGAGGCACCTTTGCTGATAAATATTGAAAAAAATTCGTGGAAATGTTCAGTCATTTTGCGTGTTTCTCTTGTATACATGGCTGTGGGGATGACAATGCTATTGAAAGATTAAGAGGTGACATCAATCTAGATAATCCATGCTCTGTCAGGGTCCGTTCTCCCCCCCCACACACACACACATTCTGATCCAAGTATTTCAGTTGGGTGCCAGGAATGAAAGTAATTTTTACACCCATTTCTTTCTTCAGTACTTTTAAAAAGAAAAAAAATATTTATTTTTATTGTTGTTTTAACCCCTCCCCATCTTTTCTCAATAACTTTTTTTTTTCCCCTTTTAGAAACACAAGAAAATGTAAGTGGTTAATTTGAAGGCAGTTATGGGGGAAATTTTGCGATAGAATTTGGTGGGAGGGGGGGCAAGGAAAGAGGGAGATGTCTTTTTTTTTTTTTTCTAATCATTGATGACATAGATCTTTCTCTTAGCCATCATCTTTCTTACATCTGAGGATGCTCAACTTTTTTTAAGCTTACATGTAAAAATTGGTTTGTAGATTTTTTTTGAATTTAAAAAAAAAAATTTTTTTTCCCCTGGAGGCGGGGGGGGGGGTCATCAAAACAGTCTGCTCACCGCCATCTTGCCGATCCCCTCACAGTTGGCCTGCTTGTCAGTCCCCTGAGTGAAGCCCATGAAAAGATGAAATAACACCTTTAGTCTCAACCTTATCAGATAAGTCCAGTTATTTTTCCTTTTATTTCTTTGGCAAAGGGGTCAGTTATTAGTCATTTTTTTCTCTTTCAAATTAGATTTTGAACTGTGTTGAACTACTTTGTCATTTTCTGTGTATTGTTTGATAAAATGCTAGGCAAGTCTTACTTGGGACTCTAATTGTTTTGCTGATTATTGTGTGAGGTATCCAAAGAATTAAGTTAATGATGTGCAAGTGCTAGTCAATTGTAATTTCAACCAATCTATCAACAGCTCTACCACATTTGTTTAGTTACCGCTAATATCTTCTTTGTCTTCTTGGTGCCCTTGTGCTGGCTACGGCATCAGCCGTCCCTACTCGAGCCTCCCAAATCACGTCTCTCTCATCTCGGCTTGTGAAATAGGTTTAGAGATGACTAGCATATTAAGTGCCATCTCCCACTTCACCATTCTTGCTTACAATACCTAGTATTCCCTGGTGGTCACCCATCTAGTTACTGACCTGGCTTGATGTTGCTCAACTTCCATGATCGTACAAGACCCAGTGTATGGCTTCTTTGCTCTGTTAATTGGATCTCTGTTTTTGAATGTTTTCAATTAATCTTTAGATATGTCAAATAAGCTTTGACAAGATCTTGATTCACCTCCCAAGTCACTTTAATCAGCATCTCTTTCCACGGTCTTCCTGATTGTATTGTTCTTATGGCCTTTGATTAAGGAAAATATCATTATTCCATCATGAATATACTTGTAAATTCAATTATAATATCAGATTTAGAAAAATTACTGTATTTGCCAGCCTATAAGATAGATCACGGTTTACAAAGGTGTTTGGGGGACTACTGCTCACTGCAACCCATCCAAGCCCCATAGCTGTCCGTTTTGTGTTTTGGTAGATGGCCCTCTAGTCATAATACCAGTGCATTGGACGCTGCGTAATGGGATTGTTTTTTTTTTTTTTTTGCTTTTTCAAAAATTCAATTGTGCATTTTATGTGTTGGCAAATACAACTGTAAACAGATATTGATTTTTTTTTTGTATTTTTCTCCCTTTTTACAATGTGGAAGGACAGGCAACATGTTGGAAATATAAGTGGTTGGCTGGGAAAGTTGTCCTCATTATAACTCTTTTCTTTAGTTTATGATGTTCTAAGCCCCAGAACTGTTACTTATAAAAAAATTTGTATACATTGAATAATTCTCATGAACGCAAACCTATTTCTAATCTTTCTTGATGAAAAATGAATGTCTATAGTCAGTTTACTCTTATTTAATTTTAGAAGTCGGCCAACCCACAGTTATGTTATAAACATGATTCAATTTAGTCAGCTTTTACATGGCCAAGATGTTACAAATGTCATTTCTAAATAGCTAGGTTGGACGAGAAAGGTTAGTTTCAAATTTGAATCCTATTGTTCACTACTTTATTGGTGGTTGTTTTTCACAAACCTGAACCTGAATCTACATGTGTAAAGATGTGCATATATTGGGATAAACAATCTATTTAGTACAGTTGTTTGAAATCTCCATGTACATTTGTATTTCTACACTTTGCATACGTCTTCAAACAACAAAGTTTCCGTTGTTGTAATTGATTTCAGGGCTTGGCTCTGCCAGCAAAGTATTTTTCCATGTCTGTCGCTGGCTCTCTCGTGAGCAGCGTCTCCTATGCTTTTCACCAGTTGTTGCGGAAGATCTGGTGGAAGCTCTCGGCTTACAATGTAGCCTCTTTTCAGCTCATGCTCAGCGGTTTGCTCCAATAAGGGAGATTGTCTAGTAGACCTTGTCTCAATCTTTTGCCCACTGACAGATTGTTGATTCCATTGGATGTAAGGGTCCTTCTTTAGGAATATTACAAAGGCAACTTCCAACAAGTTACATTTCAATATTACTAGTTATTGGTCTTCTGTTTGTTTGGTTTACTAGTTTTCTTGTCTCAAGCTCTCAGGCATGAACTTGCGCATCTCATAGACCCAGTCAAAGTTAGAATAATCAGCTATCACCTAAGTTGTGCATTCCTGTGTAAATATCAGACTATTTCAGAACGATAGAAACAATTTTTTAAAATTTTAATTTTCTCTATTCTCCCCCTTCAATTTTTTAGCCATTCTTGGAAAGCATTCAGATTCAGACCCTTTGAAAAAGCAACCAAATTGCTATATTTTGTGGTCGTTAATTTATGCGTGTAAAAAGGAGAGAGAGACTTGTAACTTTTAACTGTGACTTGTCCACTTATCAACTCGATTTAGAAATTTCATTTTAATCATGTCTCTGGCTGCACGTTTTTTGTTTTTTTTTTGTGTGTATATTAATATGTTGTGCACAAATCTCTAAATTTTCTTTAAGCTTGGAAATATCCAAATACAGAGGAAGCCACTTATTGTGATCACTTTGGGACAGGATCTTCTTAATCACATTAAGCGAAGGACATATAGAGGTAGCCGCTTATTGTCATCACTTTATTTAAAGTGTTTGGGACCGATTGTTTTGATAACAATATCGTTTGATAACATTATCCATGATTATAATAAGCGGCTCCCTCTGTGCAAAAAGAGTCTGTTTTTTTTTCTGCTTATGCCACTTGAGATTCTCAAACATTCACATATTTCATGATTAGGTCATATAACTAGCTGTCTCCTCTATGCTGCAGTTATTGGCTATTAATACTTAAAATTCATTTTCTGTTTAACATTAAATTATTTTGATTTTATGTTCTTTAGGGTTTCACTTAACAGTATTCTTCATTTATTTATTTATTTTTGACACGCATAGAAAGTGCTGATTTCCTTCTTATTCCCAAGTGTATTTTATTTCTCAATGTACCATTCAGAGATATTCATGTATCTCAAACTTTTCAAAACATCACAATGAAAATGTGAACCATTTCTGGTGCTAGGTAGTAGTAAGCCTCTCAGTGGTAGTTACAGGGTTAATTAAATTGAACCTTCAACCCTTATGTTTGTTAGGTGAGGAGAAGGCTAAAATTTTGCATTTGTTAATTGGAATTGTTCATTGCCCTACCTCACCCTCCCCACCCACACAAAAAAAAACATTTTTTTTTTTTCAAATTGTCATTGCACAAAATAAGACAATGAATGATGGAAGAGAAGAAGAAAAAAAAAAAAACATATATCTATATATTGGAAAAAAAAAAATCTAAAAAAAAATCCCCAAACTCTTCAATTTCTTTTATTCCTCTTAGATCAGTCTGTTCTCCGAAGTCCATCAGTGATACTGACCAGGCTATTTTTTTCTTCCCCACAAAAAAAAAAAATGAAAAAGAAAAAAAAAAGATGCATTGTCTCGTTTTTAAAGACTTCAAGTTGACATGAAGAATACAAGTGTTGGAGATATACAACCACAGGACAGACATTTTAAAAGAAAAGAAAAAAAAAAGTTTAAACCACAAGACTGTGACACTAAGTCAACATTTGGTAAGCAGCTTCTCATTTAGATTCTATATGACGACGACTACTACTACTACAACAACCGATACTACTACAACTCGATCAACAATGACATTGACTACGACGTCTGCTATTCTGATCCTGATCCAAACTCTGATCTTGATCCACACACAAAAGAGAAACAAAAAAAAAAAACAAAAAAAACAAAACAAACATCAACAAAAAAAAAAAAAACAACAACAAACAAACAAACATCTGACTGGCTGGCTGTGAGATCCGGATCAATGCTTGAGTCAGACGCCTGTAAATCTGGATCAACGAGGACAATGACTAATCCTACTATGAAGATCCAGAACGATTGAATAACAACTATCACAAAAAAAAGGGAAAAAAAAAAAAAGAAAATAAATGGAAAAAAAAAATGAAAAAAAAAAAAGAAAGAAAAAAAAAGACTTAAGTGGTTGATTGTTTCCCCCCACCCCCAACCCCCCGAAAAAAAAATCTAGACACGCGCGGAAACCCCATTGGTTTGCTGCACAGATGCTACAAAATGATGGAAGGGTTCATTATAAAAATCTACTTTCGTTTCTCAATTTGCCTATGAATGGTTTGACCTTTTATTGCTAGGGGTTGATACTGTCAGTTGGTTAATTGGGGATGAGTGTGTCCAATCAAAAGTCACTCTTAAATTGGCTTTTGGTCTAATGTTATGTATAATTTATGCAAATTTAAAAATAAATATATTTATTTCTAATTGTTGTGTTTCTGTTGAATTTATTAACCCCTAATGTTTGTATTTTTTTTTTTTTTTTTACAACACGCAGATATTACTTCCAAGCATTTTCTTTCTTGTATCTTACTATAATTCACCAAATGTCTGTCCTCGCATAACTCAAGGACGGCTAGATCCATAGCTACCAAATTTTCTTTGATAACTAATTGGACCCTGGTGTATGTTTTAGCATATTGGTTTTTGAAAATTCCCAAACTTTTTAGCAAGGGTTCTATTTGCAATGCAAGTATAATGCTAAACTGGACCCTGATTTTGTGTCCATCTGTTAGGTTAAACCAAATCTTTGTCTTTTTAATTGGATATGAATATGTGTTTTTTATAAGTACTGAAACATTTACAGGTATGACTGTTGTTGATCAGAAAGAACTTGAAGGGTCATGAAGTAACATTCCAATGATCTTGTTTAGGTTCCTAACCACAGAGTTACTTCAACTAGGATGAATTTCTTTTTAGTTATCAAATCTGACAGGTCCTGTTTTCAGGTTATGTTCTCTTAAATCCTTAGTGTTTTATCCGCCTATAATGATGATCCAATTTCTGTGTTTGTTAGTGGGTTTACTTACATAACAGCAAACACTTACATAACACAGCACATCATTGTTATACCATTAAAATGCTTTAAATACTTGGACTGGAAATTGCCATATTCTCCAATTAATGAGTCTAAATTGAACAAAAACAAATGTTTGTTTTGGGATGATAATTCCAGATCTATTGACTATTAAATACAGTTATCTAAAGGAAACCATGTGATTCTTGGTGAAAAAAAATCACTAATGTACAGGTTTCCCCCACTGTCCAAAAGAAGTGCATGTCTATAAAAGCTTTTTATAAGCAAAACTGGTGTAAAGCAAAAAAAAATCTTTGGCCTAATAACATTTTCAGGGATTCAAATTTGATCCATCCAAAACATACATTTTACTACCAGTTTTCATTTATTCAATTACACACTACTTTTTTAAAAAAATTATTCTTATGATACTTTTTCTATGTATTTTTTCTATGTTGCTGAAGGGGTCTGAATTCCAAATTTCATTCTTGTTTTGATTGAATTACTTTGACTTTTTGGTAAAAGAACAGTGTAAATTTTGTTATTTCTGTTGGAACAGAACAGCATAAGTTATTTTCAGTATACTCCAGACAATTTTATTTACTTTTTATTTAGTTACTGATTTTGAAATTAATAGACCAACTGACCTTTTGTCTCATGAATTTAAAAAAATTTTTTCTAAATATAAGTACAGAAATAAGTTTATCACAACTACCATTATGAACTTTCATCCTCCAATATTTTGTTCTAATAATTTACAAATGGGACCTACACTTCTTGAACTGAATTATCATTAGTCCTTTTTTTAAAACTAATATAATTAGTTCAGACTCTTTATCCTGAAGTTGTAATGGGCAGATAACTCGTGTCTTCCTTCCTTTCCTTATGATTCTATGTATATGTAAAACGGCTGCTGATATATGATGAAACCAAGTCACGCTCTGCCTATTAACATTTCATCCACACAAAAGGGTGTTTCGTCAATTTTTTCATATTTTTGATATTATTTGGCTGACAGAAATTGTCAAACTGAAATCTCAGTTTTATCTCATCGACTTCTCATATTGTGAAAAATCTTAATTTTACTTAAAACTGAATGAATGATGGGTATTTGGCTAGTAATTCACTTCCTATTTATGTAATAATTAACATCAGGCTTAAAAGCTGTGGAAGGTGGCTTTTAAGCAGAATGTATTAATCTTATTTGCCAAAACTAGTTAAGTGTTAATGAATCCATAATCATGAATAAACTTTCGTCAAACATTTATGAAATGTTTTATGATGCAATGTTAATCACTAACTTGTCTTAGAAACATTGTTACTGACCCTTGTAGCTGCGGTCAAGGAAAATCTTGTCTATTGCACCTATCAACACAAGGCACTTACTGTGATGTTGAAGGGAGGTATTTAAGTGACCTGAGAGCAGGGCTTCTCAAACTCTTTTTCATTCACAACTCTTTTTGATGACGCAATTTTTTTCGCAAACTTGTACTGACCAAAAAATTGCAACATCTTTTTTTTATGGTGTTTATTATGGAACAAAAATAGATTTATTTTCCAAAGATTAATGAATAGCATTAAACATTTTATAACAAGCACAATTTTTTTTTTTTTCTTTTAAATTGCATAACTATTCTTGAAAGGGATTTTCAAATATTTCTTTTCCCCCATAATATTTGGGACCCCCCTAAATCACAATCCCTACTTTGAGAAGCCTTGCTGTCGAATACATCAGAGAAAGAACCAAAATGAAAAAAAAAAAAGTCTGAAAAATAACTTAGTGGAAATTCCACAGGAATTAACTATTAAGATTATCCATTATCTCCTGCCTCCGCTCTTACATCTGTATCTTCTTATTCTCTCCCTCCCAATCTTTCTTGCCTGTCCACGATTTTAATGTTCTGCAAACATGGATGAATGTCATATGCAAAAATTTTCCTACCTCTTCAATTACCTAACTTCCTTTTCTCTCCACTTTCTGAATAAATAGAGTAACATTTTAATTATTTGCATAAAAAATTATGCTGTTTTTGTAAAACATTTTAATCCATTTTTTTTTTTTTTTTTTTTACAAAATGGTAATTCCATAACATAACAAAGAATTTGTTTTATAAAACAGTTTTATTCAAATATCCACATTCCAAAAATCTCTCAGTTCTTTTTATCAGTCTCACAGTCGTAACATGACAAGCGTGGTACTAGTGTGAACACTGAATCATCGAACCCTTTCAAGACTAACTTAATGCCTGAAATTTCAAAAAGATATGGAAAAAAAAAAGTCAAAAGCATTGATTTTTATTCAATGGTTAAAGAAAACTATTCTTTTATTAAATCAAACATTTTCCGTATTTTGAAGAACCAAAATCATGACTGGATACGGTGGTCTTATAAGACATCCTTGGACTGACGAAAAATAAGGAATTAGTAGATCACTTCGTCTGCGCATCTTTCTTGTTCAGACATGGAATGCAAAGTAATTTCTGAGTTGATTTCATACTAAGATGATGTCATTGTCTTTGGTTGTAAAAGTCAGGAAAATATTATTTACTTTATTATTCATGAAACACGTGTTCCAATAGACTTCTAAAAGAGATATATGGGACATGTGTACTAGGAGCCTCAAAAGGGTTAAAGAAGTTGAAATTCATAGAAGGGGTGATTTCAAGATTGCACAACAGGTGAGTGATTGCTGTACTAAATCCTTTATCTTTTCCAATATCATTTGAAGAGGAATGCTTATTAACTTATGTCTGTTTGTTTATCAACACAATATCTGCATGTGTTTCAATGTAATTTTCTGCGAGGGTATGCCATGGGGTAAAAGATTGATTAAATTTGAGGGCAGATTCAGGAATTTACCGATTGAGATATTTCTTCATTTTTTGGGGGGGGGGGGATACATGTATTCACTCAAATTTGCCTAGACAATACCTCTAAAAGTGAATTTCAATGACATTTTGTTGATGGGATCCAGGAATGTTTTGGAGAGTTACCTCCCCTACGATTTGTGAACTAATTTTCATTCAGTTTTTTTCACGACAATGGCGTTGACGGAGGTATGTGCTCAAAGAGTACTTTGTAGTTTCCTTTTTTCATCTCGATTAGTGCAAATAAAAATAAAGTAAATTTCATGGCCACCCGTCTAGTGCTCTAACTTCTGACCAAGGGGGTGGGGAGAAAAACGACTCACATTAATATTACTGTGGCAAAATGAACCACTTGTAGTTGAGCTAACTGAGTAGTTAACAAGTCTGGGACAAGTCCTCCACCCACACCAGGTACCTGATGTTCAACAGCTGGCCCACCAGGAAAAATACTTCCAGGGGTTGGGGGGATCCCAGCCGGAGGATGGAGACGTTGGGGGGGGGGGGTTGAACATGAACCACAGTACACTTCCTATATTAACCCAGAATACAAAGAGAAAAATGTTGGTCGAAAATAGCAAGCATTGGAATTCTCAGGAAAATAAGGAGAGTGTAAAAAAAGGTTCTAAATTGTCCAGACCTCATAGTTCACAAGGTAAATGAAAAAGCAAAACATTAGACTTTGCTTGGAGAAAAGAAATCAAGGGTTTAGGTAAAAAGCAAAAGCCGCAAGCCAGAAGGAAAGTTCAGGAAGATAACTGATCTAGTGTGGTTTTTTATTAAGAATAATAGTAGCAAAATGTTGTGCATTAAGAGAAATATCAAAGAGTTTGGGAAAAGATGAAGGCCATCAATGGACCAAAGAAAGGCAATGCACCAGAAGTCAGGAACTGGATGGGATTTTCCCTGTGGTTTAATGATTTATTGCCTTTGTCAATCTCTTAGTATAAGCAGAAGTTTTTATGTCTCAAATTAGTTACAGGGTAGATTTGACAGAATGTTCTCTGAATTTGCCTTGCAAAAAGTCTGCAGTTTGAAGATGTAAAATCACCATACTCAGGAACCGACTAGCTTAATGCTATTACTTGACTAAAGGTGACATAGACAGGGTTACATCTTTGTCCATTAAGACATCTCAATGTAAATACCAGTTTGATCCTGTTTAAAATGAACAAATTTCTCCCACCACTTCTGCATTGATTATCAGGGTACAATAGAGACACGCACAGGTATCGACACAGTATCCATGATACTGATTATATTGTCCTTCCTGCATGTGTCAGCCAAAATTGGGTCCGGAAGAAGATCCAAGGGAGAAAAAGTAAGCATTAATGTTCTCCCACTTTGAGTGAACCCCAGTCACCTCGACGAAAAAGTAATCCAAAAAAATTTTACAAAATATAGAAAGAAACGTTTAGGGATAATTGAAACTTGAGACTGGGTTGTGGGATGTTACATTATAAATCTTTTTTAACATCTAAATCTTTTTCAACATTTATTCTCCACTCGTCTGCTCCAAGTAATGCTCGGTTAGTGACCCAACCTTTGGCTTTCAGCCTCTTTATGAAGTTTGGAAAAGTTTCCTTTGTGTACTCGAATGATGTCCTCATGACATTTTGCGCATCTCCTATTCAATGAAAAGCAAAGATATATTTAGAACATGATTGATAGAACCCTTTTCTTTTCTCTATAAGAATTAACATTTGCAATAAAACATCTCTGTTCAATTGGTCGGTCATAAAAGGTTCATTCACATTGGATCAGTAATTATGGCTACCACAATAATAATAATAATTATGATAAGAAAACAAAAGAAATATTAACACTAATGATATTATATTGATTTTATTTCATTGAAATTTTGTTGCCTATCATCAAAATTACTCAGACAATCGGTCTGCAGCTACTAGTAGACCACGTAATGATATATGAGGAAATAGATACAAACTGACTCACAGACACTCATCTGAATATTAGATCAAACTTCTTTAGTGTTAGAATAATAAAAATATGCTCAAATCAGTCAGAGTAGCTGAGAATGAACAATCATTTGAAGCAAAACTGGACAAATCATGGAATTATCAGGACTTTGAATTCAACTGGAAGAACGTTTATCAAAAAACAACTATGGATTTCCACTTAAAAGATTAAATCCAGGGTAAAGAAATGTTTTTATGTACAACTAATGTATGTAAGAGAATTCAAAAAACAGTGCCAAGATATTGGATCATAAGAATTAAGGGTTACATTTGATCTGCCTGCCATAAAAACTCTTGCAGAGCATCTGGTACAGATAAAGCTGGCTTTCTGCAGTGAAAGGGATGTTAGTCTCATCAGAAGTTCATCCCTTATTTCCAATCTACGCTATACTAACACACTGTATTGACAGTCTGAGTAGTTGTGATGAAAAGCAACTAAAATTAAGGTGGAAGAAATACTAATAAAAAATTGGTAACGATTAAACAATGACACTGCCCATACAAATCTGTCACCCAGATCTGGAATGACCTTAAGCTATCCAATGAATGAATGCATGAGTAAAAAAAAGGATGAGAATATTTGCCCAACAAACTCATAGTTTATTGATATTGACTCATCTAAAAAATTCCAGACAATATTTAGCATCTCTTATTTTTCAATTCTTTAACAAATAGAGCAGCACTTGTGCGATGAGAAAAGTTAACTGAGTTTTTGAATGGAATTCAAAATCATCATCAGCAGCCTTTCAGCGTCTGTCGTTGGACATAGACCTTCCCCAAGATTCACCAAACCTCTCTATCATGGGCATTGTGAAGCCAGCACTTTCTGAATTTAACTAGATTATCATGCCATCTTACTTTCTGTCAGCCACAATTTTGCATATGATCTATGGGGATCCACGTTGTGAGTCGTGATGTCCAGCCCATTGCCATTTGAGTTTTCTAATTGTTTCTGTTATCTCGGACTTCTGTCTTTTCTCTAATGTACTTTGCTGTCTTATGATCTCTTCACATGAGGTTAAGCATGATTCTCTCATATGCATGTTGTATAGTTCTGTTTGAGGGTCAATCTTTTGTTTAGGTTCCATATTTCAGCTCTAAACGTGATGATTGATAGGATACATATGTTGTATATCCTTCTTTTTAGGACTGTGGGATTATTTGGGTTCTTGAAAGTCAAGCTTGCCAAACTAGTATGATTCCACACTTTATTTCTTCTACATTTGAGGATTCCATGGAAATTAATTGTCCTAGGTAGACGTAGTGGTCTACTTTCTTCAGCTCTACTTTTTGATTCTGATCATTGTCTTTGTTCACAACATGTTTGTTGTAGATGGCATTCATTTTGCTGAAGTTCATGTCAAGGCCAACTTTCTCGTTTGCTTCACTTAGTTTGTCATTCAGAGATCATAAAGGTGCTTAACAAAGTGGACGATGTTGTCTGAGATCACGTAGGTATTCGAATTTGAAATAGCTTAGCTCAACCACTGAAAGGTATCCAAGCCATTTTTTTTTTTTTCTAATGGAAACAAAGTCAAACTGAATAAATTTCTATTCATCTGGACAATGGACATCCTTTCATGCCTGACTTTGAAGAAAATATTAAAAACATAGACATGATGTATAAAGGTTTTTAGTGAAAAGTGTGCAGAAAAAAATGGGAGAGCAAGCACATCAAATCATGAGCCTCCTCAACAGTAAGAAAAAAACATTTCTGGTAGAATATTATCTTATTAACTCATATATATATATATATATATATATATATATATATATATATATATATATATATAGTAGGTTGTGGATTCCAGAGAGGGCTGAAACATGAGCTAGTTTGTGTAGCGAATCCACAACCTACTATATATATGCTAACATAGCACCGATAAAAAATGACGGAATTATTTACATATGCATTGGCACTAAGAAAATAGGATAAAAAATTAAAGAAAAAAGTGGTTACTGCAGGAATTGAACCTGCGACTGATAATGTAGCTGCTTCAACATAGTCAATCTTGAACATTGAGCTAAACAGTCTGGCAGAAAGGCAAGGGCCAAAATAATCACTTTATCCCCACTCTCTTCATCTTGATCACTCTCTGATTGGTGTCCAACTATTCAATAATTATTAGATTATAAATTTTTAAAAATGGAACAAGACTTGGATGAAACCTAAGGAAGCTTCATTAGAATAAATAAATGGTGAGAGAACCGAGTTGGAGGTGGGAAGGTAAAAACTCAATGCAAAGATTGCAAGAGTTGTTCAGACTATTGATCTCATTACCTCTTTTCTTTGGACAATCCATATGGGAACTTTCTCTCTCTTTCTCACTTACCCCCCCCCCTACACACACACACACACCCCTACACACACACACACACACACTTGCTCACACTCAAAGTGGAACAAAGGAAATCTCTCAAAGAGGTAATGCACTGAGCCTTGAAAGTTAAGGACACGAATGCCCCTGTAAGTTTGGCGGTTTCAGTACATTCCTTCTAACTGATCACATAATATACATTTTCATAGTCAAAATCATGTGATAAGATTATGTTCATTACTGTCATTCAACCACACATGTCACCACTGAGTCCTTGGAATGCCTCATCCATAACTCTTATTTTTCACATCCATGTTGCTAAACATATTACAGTATGAAGATTGCATTGCACCAATCTTTCAAACTGGTCGGGGGCAGCTTAGAAAATCAGCATTTGAAATCTTGGATTTAATTGAACCTCAGACACCATCCTTTAACGTTGGTGGGAAACAGGTAACCATTTCAACAAGCAACTAAATGGAAAAAGTTATCAATCAAAACGAGGCAAATATCTTACTCACTTTCATTTGCAGCTTGGGCCAATTTCTGAAGGAGAGGGTTTTTTGCCTTAAAAAAAAAAAAAAAGAATATAATAATTTAGTGAGAAACAAAGTAAATCAAGAGAAACTTTTGATAAAATTTATCAAATGATGAAATCTACCCCTGATAAAGAGCAACAATAATAAGATGGTGTAAAACTAGTAATAAAATAGTGAAAATGCATCATCTAAAAAGCAATAATGAGATGGATTCAAACTACACCTTTTCAAGAGTAAATTAAAAAGTAGAGGAAGCAAATTCAAAAATATGGCAACCAATTTGAAAATACAGCAACCAAATTTTGAAATTAAAACAAGTGAACTGAATTAATTAAATGAGTAATCACATACAAACATAGATTGGGGGACAGGTCCAGGGGGTCCAGCCACCCACACTCCTTTGCTAGAGAAAGGCACAACTGATTCTTTTATTCATAGATTCACTTGATGAAAATCCCTCTTTTGAAAAAGCTGATCTCAGCAATCAACTTACAAGACATTCCTGGGGTATGATGAAATCCATTGCAGCATTTATGACTTCAGCTTGAAAACAGGCTTGTAACTCGTCATTGACGCTGCAACCAGTGTAGAGGAGGATGTGAATGCTACCTACAAAGGAGAAAAAAAAAAACAATCAGAAAAAATGTGTTTGCAACACTAAAGACTCAAAAAATTCTATTTCAATTTCACAAACAAATTTACTCAAGTGTATTTTTATTCCCTCTTATACATTTAGGATCTCAAAATAAAATGTAACTTAATAGTGTTACTCGATATTATCTGATCAATACAAAATCTTTTATCCATATAAATCCATAGCATCATGATTCAGTCAGAGTATTTTCCCCGGCTTTCTATGACCTTACATCAGCTTTCAGCTAAATTGGGTATTCCATTGAATAAGGATGATATGAAAGTTTCCAGCATTTTTTCAAATTTAGTAATTTTTTCATCTCACTTTCGGTTATTTTCTATTGCAATTATTCATCAAAAAGTACAAATTGGGATTTTAAAAAATGTTTATTACCTTCATTAAGGTCAGCAGATGTTAAAAACTTTGATGAACTGTAGATTTTTTTCAAGGTGTCAAACTCCTCTTCACTGAAAGAGAAATAACAAAGAACCTACAAGTTTTGAAATTTGTACAATAAGCATTTGAAGAGGGAGGGAAAAATACTAAATTGTTTAATGACTTAAGAGGAGAGTGGGGATTCATTTATCCGACTGTTATAAGAACAGAGCTAGAAACTTACAAGTGCATGAAATTGTGACATCCTATTTTATCCCAAAGTATACTTACAGAAACAAATAAAGATTAATTTAGCTGTCAATAAGATTCAAATTAAAACCAGACCATATTGAATAATATTGACCCATGGCCCCTAGCGCATCTTTAATGATCTTCTTACTTATATTTGTAGCATTATTTTCTTTTATTCTAATTAGTTGCTTTTTATTGCAACATTACTCATGCTGTTATTCTGAAGTGAATAGACAACATGGATCAAAGGTAAAGGATAAGGTATTGGTGAGACTCAAACTCATGTCACCATTGCCATCGTACCAGCTGCTCTTACCAACTGTGCTACAAGAACTATACTGCTTGGCAGGAAATCAAATCCTTAAACCTACCATTCATTCTGTCCCAAGCACTCAGTGACATATTTGTTATTGTTTTCACACTCGTACATCGAAAATATGAACTTAATGATCAGAATCAAAGACACAGAACTGGAGAGAGCAGACCACTACATCTACCTAGGACAACACATCTCCATGAAATCCTCAAAAGAAGAAGAAATCAAGTGAAGAATCACTCTACAATGGCAAGCCTTTGGTAGAGCAAGCTCAACCTTCAAAAACAAGAAGATCCCATTAGTTCTAAAAAGAAGGGTGTATAACCAATGTATCCTCCCAATAGTCACCTATGGACCTGAAACATGAAACCTAACCAAGAGACTGACCTACAGACTGAGAAGCATACAATGTGCACATGAAAGAATCATGCTCAAACCTCACATGAAGAGATCACAGCACAGTATATCAGGAACTCAAATGGCAATGGGCTGGCCATGTAGCAAGAATGGCAGACCAGGGATATCATGACGGCAGAATACAAGATGGAGAGACAAACTAGACAAATTCAGAAATTATTTGCTACGCAACGTCCACGATATAGAGGTGAGGCGAATACTGAAGAGGGTCTGTGTCCAACGACGAACTTAAAAAGACTGATGATGATGAAGAATATAAGCAGCAGTAATATCTCTTTTTTCATTAGATAAATCACTGTCAACCATTATTATCAATTTTTGACTAGTATTTTCTTTCATCTTAATTTTTTTAGCGCTTTTTATGCAACTTCACTCAGGTCATCATCTCATGGTTCTACTAATAATGGTTAGCAATGCTTCATCTAATGAAAAATAATTGTTATTACAAATATTTAGAGCAGTTCATAACCTGAGAGTGTTACCACCTTAGTCCACATTGATAATTAATCCATCAATAGAACTATAACAATGGTTGTCAAGTAACAAAAACTAGAGAGTTTCAAGCTGTATGTGAGCCAATATGGCCTTTCCAGCAATACTTCAGACAAATGATTGGCCCTTTTTAAGGTTGACAATGGATGTAACAGCATTTTGCAGCAATTACCTGGGCAGCTGAGGTAGTTATGGGAGAGTGGTCTTCCCTGACAACCCTATTTATCTTCATTTTCAATGCATTTCTAGAGTAAAAACATTTACAATACATTACATTATACATGTAATAGCTCTATAATTACTCACAATCCCTTTCTTTTTTGGTTTTTGAAAGCACAACATATGGACAGAGCTTCAAAATGACAATGTTCAATTAACAATTTTTTCTTCCTACTACTGGAAATAGTTTGTTAGTACGGAAAATGAAGAAGTGGTAATGTCAGTGGGTACTGATGAGAAAAGCCAAAATCTTGCCTAAATGAATAGGACGCAGATGCGGTTAGCACCAAGATACAACAAAAGTTATATGAATGATTAAAGTAAATAGAAGTTTTCATGCATTTGTTTAATAAATCTTGCCTGCATTATTACATTACATAAACAGTGAACATTTTTTTTAATATCATATCTTGCTGAGGGATTCACAAATGCCATGAAGTAGATTTCAAATTGTTTACTTACTCATAGCAAGCTTTCCTTACAGAACTACCAAGATGAATGGACATTTTCCTGGATGTTCCTGAAAATACAACAAAAGGAATCATGGTTCAGCTGGGGTACTTCTTGATACAAGCTAATGCCATGTTACCATAGAATCATCTGTGGCCCAAGTGCGCCAAGCAGAAATTCACAGTAGTAGACCAATAAACACGTGAATTCAAAGATACATGGACGCTAAACACGGCATAAAATTTCAATCAGTTTTGATGGGAAGAAAACAATTCAAACTTTTGGTCAGACAAAAGAATCTCTTTATCTTTTTTGATATCGTTAACACAATGGCAACCTTTGGACCTAAACGTTGCTGCACCATAGAAAATGCCAAGATATATAAAATTTTCTCTTTGTACTCTTATGTAATAAATTTTAGCGGTTCATTGATTTTTTAATGATTTTCCTAATAGTGTGGAAAATAGAATGATATATTTTTAATGCGATCTATATAATATAGAATACATCATAATAAATTAGAATAATTTGTTATCAATCAGTCATATTGAAAATAATTCATAAGATCCAGAAAAAGAATAAACATTGAAAGTCGTCAAATCTAGAATTCTCCAATTCGATTTCAAGCAGCTATTGGATTTTACACATTCGGATTAACAAGTTGATCTATAAACCAGAAAATCATGGATTAAATCACAGTTTGATTTCAATTTGAAGAACCTCGGTAGCAGATCCACAAACTAATGGTGGCAGACTCAAAAACATGTAGGACCATGGGAGTTACTGGACTACTGAGTGCCAGATCAGGGAGGTACAACCTGTATATATGAATGATTTCAAGACAGTATATAAGAGTTGTCAGGAGTACAGAAATAAGTTTTCTGTACACAGAATTTATTACACATAGACATTACAAAAGAGAGAAAAAAAATTTCTTATTGAAGAATTTATGAGAAGATAACTTACTAAAAAAAACAGGTTCTTGGTGGTTAGCATCTTGAACTGATAAAACCTCGTTGGTTTTTAAGAATTCTTGCACAAGAATGCATAGACGGGCCTGGTTGAGGGTTTCCATGATAACAGATGTTACAGCCATGTAGTTAGTTATTAGATGAAGAAATGTGAAGGCACCAAACAAGATTAAGATGAGTCTGGAAAGAGAAGTGGTGGAATCAAATCAAGTGACAGCAAGAGAAAAAAAAAGAAAAAAAAGATTTATTGGTCTTTTTGTACTCAACACTTGTGGGCTTACACAAAGTGGCAAAGCACTGGACTGAATGTTCACACTTCGATTCTTGGGCTCCAAAATGAATTTAAAATCTCTATTTGATCATCAACAGAGTCTAAAAGGGAGGTGTTGGTGGCCTGACAGTTACTGAATGAAAATATAGTTTCAATATCTGCATGAAGTGAAGATATAGAATAGTTTACCTAATGAAATAGAGTTGAAAAAATATGAATTCTTTCTATACAACTACAAATCTACAAGGAACATTTGGAAGTCATGTGAAAATCTGAATAATTACAGGAGTCGGGAGAAGTGGATTTAACAAAAATCCCATTCCAGAAAATATCATGGAAGTAAGCTTGACAAAAGAGAGAACTGATAAATTAAGTTCAAACTTTGGCACTCAATATGCACTAACACCCTTGGAAAAACCATGAATCTATTTTTTCTCCCCCAAGCTATAAGTAAATAGTATGGCAGTTGGAGCCCTGTAGTCCTGTAAGGTAGTCCACTTTGGGGTCGGATTAGCACTATCTTCTAAAAAACCAACAGCTACAAGAAACAATGATTAAGTTTCCATGGATAGTTTGAGAATTTGACATAGAATCATTTCTCTGTGTCATGTGATACAAGAGCAGCTGAATGTCTACAATAGCCCAGTGATAGCATAATGTATCAACAAATGACAATTATGAAAATATGTTACATGAAAAGAACAAAGAAAAGACTATGAATTCATAAGGATTAATAAAAACAGAGAAATGGTTCAATTTCTATTTTCATTGGAATATTTATGACGATGGAAATTTCCCTTGATATTTTGTGTATTATATTCACACCATAGAAACTGTTGCCAAAAATATGAATATGTTGCTGTCCTAAAATGAGTACACCTGTACGAAAAAATATTTTTGGCAACAAGGTTTTAAAGCTGTAGACTTTGGTCATAAATAATACCTGATAATATTAGTTTTGATTGTATAATGTTTCACTAGAAATAATGAAATCCTGCTGTGTTTGGTTTAGAAGAAAATTTCCTTTAAATAAAAAAAGTGGTAGGGTGTGCTCATTGTGTGTATGTGTGTGTGTATAAAGAACAGTGTGATTTTTTTTTAGTTCACTGTCCGTAACCATGGACTCTTCCACTTCAAAGGTAACAACTTTGCTTGTAAAAATACCTCCTACACACTATTTGAAACTATAGTCTCTTCCAGGTAAACAAATTCAGTATTAAAGAAAATAATCTCTCAAATCCAAACATATTGGTAATTTTTTTTCACTTGGATTAACATGTAGACCATAAAAAAAAAATAACATATTGGTAAGCTAATCTTGACGACCATTAGCAGTGGGTTTGATCCTCATGGGATCTGCAACTACTGATAGTCTGAGACAAAACTACCAAGTTGACAAATAATATTCAAAAAGATAAACATGATTGACCCATACGATATTTTGATGTATGTCTAACACATCTAATCACATTCTTCATTTAATGGTCAATTATTCCAATTATTTTATTTATATATATATATATATATATATATATATATATATATATATATATATATATATATAAATAAAACACTCCCCTATTCAGGGTTGAGCACTCTTTAAGTAAGGTAACTCGTTCATTGTAAGCTTATACAATACTCTTCCAACATAGAATAGAGCACTCTGGTGAATGGGGAATATATATGCATAAATAAATATATCACTTAAATTCAACCTTACTGACCGTCCAGTTCCGTGGAGCAGAGGGAGGATACCAGCCTCTGGGTCTAAGGTGAGGTTTCGATCCTACCTCTAGATACTGGATGGGATAATGGATAGTCTATAGCCACACTGAAGAGTTGTAATACAACTGTGGATGACACAATAATATATATATATACATATATATATATATATATAAGCTGCACAAGTACACAGACATATACATGACAAATTCTTATATGCATACACTATGAGGACACATGCCACATACATACACATAACATCCACAGACACACATGCACATACATCATATACGTGCGTCCTGTGTATGTGCATATGATTTGTTTATGTGCATAAGTATGTGTATATGGTGTTCAGGTGTGTATGAGAGTATTTAGCATATGTGTATGTGATGTGTGCATGTTTGTGTATAGTGTGTGTGTGTGTGTGTGTGTGTGTTCAAGTGTGCATAAGAGTATGTAGCATATGTGTTTATTTCTAGATAGTATGTATATATGTAAAGTTTTCTTTGTCTTGAAAATCCTTGTGGTTTTTATGCTAAAAACTTTGCATTGTTTAAAACACGATGGGCGGCATTTTAAACATAGGTTTATTAGTTACTTTTTCTACATGCCTCATAATGCAAATACGTTTTATCCAAAGAGTCTTCAAGGGTTTATTATTATTCATGATCATAGAAAACAAATAGAAAAGAAAAGAAAACAAATTACTTAAAAAGATATTAAATGGCTGATTTCTACTTATAATTCATCAGTATAAAAACAAAAGGCCATCATCAATTACTGAAAAATTTGTCTCCAGCACCCATGTTTGCTGTATACAGGTGGCACTGTCACCAAGTGAATTTCTTGCTTTTGCATATTCTCTTATATCGTAGAAAATACAGTCAACAAGACTTTGAAACAATCCCCTTTTGTTTGTTTTTTAAAAAATAAATCAATAACATTTTTTATGTATATATGCATAAGAAAAGAACACTACAACAACAACAAAAAAAGCAAGGACTTTCACTTTAGTCTGTTTTTGCAACATCGAACACTTTTAATTGATTCATCAAAGGAAAATATAAATTATTCAATGATCAAAGATGAATAATAATTGAACTTTGCATACTACTTTTTACTTTGAACAGTTCAATATTCAATGAATGATAATTAACCACTGCTATTCACAACACTGGTTTAGATATTGGGTTTAGATTATTCATGTGCTCTAACATTTATATGTATCTATGTAACTAGACCTCACCCAACCATAAACGTTCATAGTGGAAACTTGAAAATTTGCACATACACTCTCCTCAATGAGAAGGGAAAATGTTTTTGTTTTTTTTTTTAAATCCCCCTCCAAAATGAGATTTAGTGGGGGGTTCAGTTCAGTTTTCAATGTAAGTCTTTGCTAAATTGGTCCCTTACTTTATGTCCACCCTTGTTTTTTGAAAATTTGGATATTTTAGTGCTCAACCAAAAGCAAGAGGTAACTTATTTTTTGATCATCCCTTTTTCTAATTTTTTTTCATCCAAAAGACACTGGTCATCAGGAGGTTGAGGAAATAATAGCTCTTCACATATATCCAATCTGTTATGCAGGTGACTGCTTTTGTTATTGCTGTTATTAATCACCACAACCCCAAATAAACCAGTTTAAAGACTTTTGCAGGGTTTAAGTTATTCATGTTTTCTGACAATCACATATATGTATTTATCTATGTATCTGAACTTAACCCAGCTCTAAGCATTCAGAGTAGAAACCTTATATTCCACACACACACACACACACACACACACACACACACACTGTCCTTAATGAGTAGTGAAAATTTTTTTGTTTTGTTTTTTTAAATTTTGCTAACCACAAAAAAAAAATGTTCCGGAACTTTTTCCAACCCAATAAGTTGGTTATTTCAAGGGTTCATTTCAATTAACACAGACTTATTAATAGTATAAACAACTTACGGTTGATTTCCTGTGATGAGAGGAGTTATTGCTAGACTAAACAATAAAGCAGTCACATTAACAAGTGTTTCCTGCAAATAAAAAATAATAATACACATGAAAATATACATTGACCAATTTTTGAATTCTACAGTTTCATGAAAATTCCTTTTACAATTTACTTTTTATATATTTTTTTCTGTATTGTAAAAAATGGATACGCATTTAAGAATCAACTGAATGCAAGAATAAGCACTAAAATCATGTTAAACCATTTAAGAAATTTACTTACGAAACAAAGAGAAATGATAATATTCAGAATTGGTAACTAATCAATAAGTGTTAATTGTAGCCTGGTAACAGAGGATCTGTTCACCAGCCAACACCTCACCGTTGCATAAAGAGGGGTCAGGTCAGGAATGCAATTTAATGTCTGCTGCGAAGGTCAAAGAATCCAGATATTCTTGTGAACTAACCATTTGAAAAGAAATTCCTTGCCTTGTATTCCAAATTTAGGTTAGGACAAATGAACTGCCTCTTTGTGTTTCATTTCAGCGGATCCATTCTTCAGCCTTTATCAGGAGTATAATCCGTACGAAAATAGGGAAGAACCTTATTTCTTCAAAAAAAAAAATGGGAACAGAAAAAAAGTGGTCTATCACCTGATGAAGGCTGGAGAATGGATCAGCTGAAATGTAGTAATGATATCAAGAACCCCAAAAGGAGGTTCATCTGTCCAAAAAAAATTTGAAATTTAACCAGTACAAATACAACACTTTTTATTTTAACTATGGGCAGGATTTTCCATGTACTCCCTGTGGAAGACCTAAATGGGGCCCTCAGCATTGATAAAAAGATCATAACCGGCTATACCACTGGCTACAATGCACCATTTCGGCTACTTCGAGATCATGTATAATTAAACTGAATCAGACTTTTAGTATAACTGAGATAGATACAAGGAAATCAGATCATTATCATCAAAGAGCACATACACAGACCCCTTAGCATTTTTATTTTTAATTTTCAAGACTAATATGCAAAAAAAAAACATGCTCCACACCTCATTAGAAACCACAGAAAATTTGGTGGCCATAGTTCTAGTTGTCCTTGAAGTATGCAAACACAGAATGATAGGCAGTTATTTGGTGATGTACTAGTAAATTTTTAGATAAGCGTAAATGCAGCCAGATACAAAATAAGGGGTCAATTCAACATAAAACTAGATAGTACATCGAACCTTCCTACTAAAAGCTTATATTATGGGAGAATTTACGAAAACTAACTAGGTAAGAACCTGCCCTAAGGTCCCATTAGTCAATCACAGGAAATTTGGTGGTTCTAGCTCAAGCTGTTCTTGAGTTTTGCTATAACAGATGGACAGACATTTGGCGAATTATTGTAATAAGATAGTAAACTTTCAGGTAAGTGCTGAATACAAACAAAGGGATGAATTTAGTGAAAATTGACATAGTAGATTGAACCCCCCATAAAAACTTATTGTGGAGGGGTGAAATTTTCAAAAAGTTACCAACTAACTTTCTGGGTCCCATTAGTAACCATGAAAAGATATTTGATGAATTATAGTAAGAGGAACAGTAGTGATAAATTCTTTCACCTTATGCCCTGATTCATAATGACAGTTCAGATTTACTATTTATCAAATTATGACAGAGAAATAAAAAAAGATTTTAGAAGTATTTCCCACTTACCTGACTGCCATCTTTCACTGCAACATCGGCCATATTGTTTTTTCGTGCTTGATGTTGGGATAGAGCTGCACGTGTTGAACCACCAGCCACACCAACAATTGACTAAAATATTGAGAAAAATTATCTTCTTCCTTCCTCTGTATATTTATGCAAGTAAATTTTTTAAAATGGAGACATCTATATGTCAATGCTACAGCTTTACAGTAATGAATGTAAGAAGCAAAAAACTTTTCATGGTGTTCAGAAGAATAGACACTACACTTAAAATTCCAAAGGCAAAGAAATAAAAACAACCTGGAGAGCAATACAGAATATTCGTTCATGAATCTAATAGAAATAGATAGTAGTCAGAGATTAGTCAAATGAATGCTGTAAAAAAAAGTCATCCTATTTTAAAAGATGAATAATGTTGTCTCCATGTTCAATTTCTTCATGCATCATTAACCATAATTCAAAGTCTTACCTTACATAAGCCAGCAATACAAATTATGAATGTGAAAAGGCCAGGGATAATGGGAGCCACAATCTCAAGGAATATTGCAAAGTCATTCAAAATGTCTGCCATGAGTCTACAAATGATGACAATAAAAATAAAAGAAAGAGAAAAATGTCAACTTGAGATATTGAAACAGAATATGATTGTTTTAAAAATTACTGAACCAATTTCAAGAAATATAACATAGTGAAAAAAAATGTCTGAGTAAAATCAAAGAATATTTACCGACATCGCTTTGCATTACAATCCAGATTAGTCCTTAAAGAAAGAAAAAGAAAGAAAGGCAGGTAAGTAAACACATATATTCTACTAGACAAAGTATTAACTTCAAATAGTGGAAATCATACCTAATGTAATCATGACAGATAGATGCCAGTGTCAAAGCAAAGATCACACCAGTTCTTATCTGATCACTGAAGTTGAGCTGTGTCAAATATAGTACTTAGATAAATGACAGCTTAAACCCACCAAATTACTGTGAGCAGCCTTGTATCAATCTGACTAAAACTAAGTATATAAATTACAAGTGCATACTGATTCTATAAAACTAAAAACAAAACAGATATGATGCAACAATGTTTTGCAGAGTTGCCGAATATGACCATGTTTTTAATAGCCACAGGAAAGTGGCTGATGGAATATCTTGAGAGAAATTTCTCGGGTCTTACTTGCAGTAAATTGGATTGTGATTCAAAACAATTTGTAGGTGGTGATGAAAACACTGAAAGCAATAATTGTTCTGGAATAGCAGACACTACATCTCGAGAGAGATTTCTTTGTCTTAGGTCTTCTCATTCTGGCACCGAATTAGATTTCAATTCAAAACAATTTACAAATGTTGATGAGGGCAAAGAAAGCAATAATTGTTCTGAAATGGCTGATCAGATATTTCAACAATAAAATGTTACAAAATATATCCAGGTTTCAAGTGATTAATCTAAAGATTTTCAGTAGCTTCAGTTTTCTTCTATGCTCTTCTCTACTAGCTGGTGTCAGTATACTGCTTACTCCAAGCAGTTATATTATATTGGCATAATTCTAGTTGCCAATGGTTGTATAGGGGGAAACCAGGGCTAGTTATTAACTTTTTGCACTCACAGCAGTGTGGAGAATATCTTGATAGAGTTAGATGAACCATTCATGGTTTAAACTGTCAATATCTTGTCTCAATTTGTGATATCAATAAAGGGAAAAACTATAGTAACATAACTTACAGTTTGACTCATAGCTGACATAGTAATGTAGAGCTCAACTTAACTTTTGTGTCACAGTTAGTTGGCCCACAGTATGGGGCAAGTCAGCTACGCATTTTTGATAAGCAGAAAACAATTCATAAGAATGCTAATCATTGCAGTTTTTGTATCTTTTTACCCCCCCCCATCCCCTTCTAAATTCAGCAAATAAGAAACTTTCAGCGTCAAGATTTTCTTTGAATCTGAAAGTATGTTACAAAGTTAATTCAATGAAAATGTCAGCCAGAGAAAAATTATTGATAATTACTTAGTTCAGCACAAGGCCACAAGTGTGGAAACTCACTACTGCTGTAACAGCCTGTAAGAATCGCTTGCAACCAGTGATCCATGGTGAGGTGCTTCCTGTCTGGTTTTGTTCATATATATATATATATATATATATATATATATATCTTAGTTTGGCACAATGTTATAAATGCAGAGCACTCAGTAAAAACTCTCTGTATATTTGTGTGCATACAAGGTCTGACCATTAAACAGCAGTCGAATGAGATGTTTCAGAGTGTTCATGACTTGAATAGTATGTAGCCATGACTTCGGCCTTTCTGTATAAAAAAAAAGGCTGCATAATGCTGTGTTAATTCAGTTTCCGAGCTGCACATGCCAGAGTGAACACACATTTCTCCAAGTTGAAAAGTGAAGCATCCTGAAGAGCGATGTGTTCTTAGAAAATTTTGTTTTGGGAAAACACTTTTCTGGAAGTACTACTCCAGTTGCAAATATAGATGTATACCCACCCTCCCCAAGTGGTTTCTCATTTTAAACTAAATATCACAAAAACATGTTCTTCGAGATGCTTTCTTTTTTTTCCAACTTGGAGAAAAAAAAAAAAAGAGTCAAGTACATCAGACATGTTCACTTTGGTACATGTAGCTGAAAAACTAATGAACATGGCTCAATGCAGATTTTTTTTTTACAAAAGGTCACACCTACATAATCTTCCAATCATGAGCATTCTAAAACATCTCAATCGTGCACTGTTTTGAAAACTTGCTTTCTATATAAACAGACCTTGCATGTATGCATGTTTGATTGTATCTATATTTGTGTTTCTGGTATTTACTAAGATTAACTCGGACCAAAGGCAATAGTAAGGAGGACTCATTGAGGGCAAAATTCACAACAGTAGAAATGGTCTACAATGTAATAGTCTGATTGCTAACCATTGCTAAATGCTGTAGCACCCGGTTTCAAAATTTCAACTTATTTTCTGCTATTTCATTTATCAACGATCTTTATAGGAATAAAACTAATATTGATATTCATTCATCTAGATAATTGAAATCATAGCCACAGTTGATAATTGAATCAGTTATTTGGGAAAAAGATATCTTTTGAGAAAACAGACTTATCAGCTGAAGTTTTGTTTTTTGCCATAAATTGACTAAGTGAATGAGTTTGTGCATATACAATGAAATAGTGAATAAACGTAATTTACCCCTGCATCCAGGCAAAAATAATTCGTCCCAGCATACCTGTGCCATCTACAAATGAAAAGATTGAAAATTTTTCCTTATTACCGAAATGTCAAGCAGATAGTTATTTTTAAATACGTTTCAAACAACAGATTGTTCTAAAGACATTTTGAACAGGTCAATCTAGAGATATTTTAAACAACAGATACACCCAAGAGCATATATCCTTTTATCGATTTAATATTGTTCCTTTAAAATTTTTAATCACAACAAATTATGAATGGCTCGAATTTGACCAAACAAAATTTCCTTTTATTTACACTGGCATCTTTGGATTGGATCATCTGCTCAGCATCACCATCATCCTCCTCATAATAGTTATTTGCTGAAAATGAAATTTAAAAAAAAAAAAAAAAACATCTAAAAAGTATTTTTTAGCTACTATAGTAATAAACAATGTTTATTCATCTTTTATTTTATTCTTTAAATTGTATTGTTCTCTTTGGTTTTTAAATGAATTAAACAAGTATTCACCCTAAGGAATGCCTGCTAGTTAAATGGAGGTGTGATACAAGGATCCGTGAATGACGTTTTGAATTAGCTTAAAAACAAAGTAAAAAATATCTGTTACCTTTCAGCAACCATGTGAGAGAAGCACCGAGAAGTGTAGCTCGCTCATTACCTACACCAATTCCTTTCAAGACAGACTGTGCAGCCAAAGTCCCAGTGATGCTGCTAGCAAATGCCTAGAATAAAAGGAAGAAGGGAGTTGATTAAGAATGTTTTCCAAGTTTAAAGATTCCAGTCTAGATTTCAGAGATGATGAATTCTCATTGGTATACACGGATTTATTCAAACTGAAGATAAGAAGTTACAATAGCTGGAACATAGTGACTATAATAACCAAGATTAGGACTGTAGTTTGACTAAACCAGCATATAACTTGCCATTACAGTCAATAATTGAATGACTATAGCATCAAAATTTGAGATCAAGTAGGAAAATTCAATCCAAGAATAAATATGGTCAGAATAAATTCTATTTATGACATCACAGACATTGAAAAACATCTAAAATAGAGTGAAGAAATATCTAGTTTCTAGAAGGATAAACCTGTCAAAATAAGACCAAAAAAAGCTTTTTTTTCCAAAAATCAAAACTAACATTTTTAGAAAGAGTCTAGTGATGTATTGATGTCTATTTTCAAGTTTATAGACAAAACAGTATGGCCAGGAGCACTGGAACATACAAACAAACATATAAACCAACTCAGAAACACATGCACATATACAAAAAGATAGAATCCTTCACAATGGTTGTTCAATGAATTTTAAAGAATGCAGAACTCCTTTGTATTGGAAATGCACTCCAGTTTTGAGTGGCTAGATTTAAAAGTAAAGCTACAATAATTCTATTCACTTGACTAAAATAATTGCTGTAGTTTTTAGTGACTTAGTCAAGCTGTCTTCCTTATTTTCTGTAAATAAAATCTTTTAAAAATAATTTCAGAATAATACTAGGTAAAGGTAAGATACCACTGGAAGCACACACCACTGAAGATGGGAAAAATCCCGAAACATGTCTGGACCATCAACATCTAAAGATAAATAAACCATACCTCTGAACACTTTACTCCCGAGTCTGTCTCACTCTTTACAGTTCACATTATATATATATATATATATATATATATAAAATTTTTTTTAATATTTAGTCTATCATAATGGTCAAGTGTTGTTTAACTACACAAGATTTCCAAATAAGATATACATCAGGAAAAATGTTCTGCATTGAAGTGTAGTTATCATATTTCAGACCAATCTTCTAATTCTTTTATGTCTATATTTATTTTTGTTGTGTTGTATTGATCTTTTATCGTATCATAAATTTTTGTGTTGGCTGCAAATGTACTACATTTGAATTGCAATATTTGCAACAGACAATAATAATCTATGTATGTATGTTGGTACTCCAAAACCTTGAGAACTACGCATCCAAGGTCAATAAAAAAAAATACATTAATTTTTATAAGTTTTTTCAAATTTTTTTCAGTTTTCCTCTCGAGTGAAATCTATTCAGCTCATACCAGCAGGCAATCTGTAACCAGCAGTCAGTCATAGTTTTAAATGACCAGCCTTGATACTCTCCTAGAGGTGCAGTTGGGCCTTCTGCAGGAACAAGCTGAAAATTGCCCAATACCATGGGTTTTGAGCTAGTATATATACATATACACCTACAGATAATATCTGTCAGGAAAGCCATTTAATACTAATAAAAAAATAATCTACAAAGGGTAATGGTGCCATAGACTCCTTCAAATTTCTTTAGGGACCCCATACAATTATCCAAGTGTGCCTTCCACTTTTGAAAACAGTCAGTAAAGTCCTTGTTCACCATTGCCACTAGTTGTCTTGTCAATGTCTCCTTAATCTTGTCTATGATCTGAAATCTCTTTAGGAAATGCCAAAAGTTGCAGGGAAGCAAATCTAGATGGTAAGAGGGGTAGAAAAATATGGGTGATTTGATGTTTTGCCAAAAAACCAGCACAAAACATTAAGAGCAACTCAGTTAATCATTGCGAATGCAACAGTCACACAGTACATGAGCTCACTCAATGGCATCTTACTGCCGACTAAGTGATCCCATGGGAAAGAGTCTTATGTATGTGCAGTAAGGTCCCTTTTAATTGGTTGCCATATTACATCAAGGTCAGGTGACGGATTCTTCAGATATTCAAAAAAGCTGGATACTCTCTGAACAAAGCTCGTTTGCACTAGATTCAAATTTAAAAGCAGCAGACTCACCTGGACACTGTCCCAGATTTGGTATGCAAGGTAGTCTTCACTGACACTTTCAGGATAGCCTTGGGGTAAAAATACACTCTGTAATAATAAGAAATAAAAGATAGATTAGAAGATATTGTTTATAATTCTGTGAAGAATCATCAACATTTGAAGAGTTTTTTAGACACTCAAACCAATTTTTGTTATTTTTGTTGTTTATGTAATATTTTGGCCAATCGATACAATGGCTTCCTCAGGAGTTCTATGTGTATTTTAAGAAGGGGACTCTTTTTTTCTGGTTATGATAATTAATGGAAGGAAACAAATCTATTCAATTTTTTTTTCTAACAGCAACCCTTCTAATGTAAGATGAAGATATTTTCAATACATTTTTTGTTAGACCAAGACTTCGAAGATAAATCAGAAAATGGTAAACAATAGAAATGTCTTATTATAATGTCTATAATTTATTAAATTTGATCCCATTTCCTTATATAAGAGGGTGAATGAATAGGTCTGCAGCCTGACATATAGTTATTACCTGAATTTTGAACGGAGATTTTCACTGTATAACGTTGGATCTAAATGATTGATATTCACCACTGATTTGAATGCATTGACAAGGAAGGAAATTGTTTAAAAATAGATATTTATTGAATAAAATAAATGTTTTTTCATCATTGATGTACCTATATATAAAAATATATAATATATATTTCATAATATACTTTCAATTTGTAAGAATACAAGGAGAAATAGATATAGATTTTATCTGTTGTTAATGTTTATTTACAGCGCTCAATATTTAACACAGTAAATACAGCTATTAATATATAAAAGATAGGAATTACAAGGATCCTTATAATCCTCATTATATATATATATATATATATGTGTGTGTGTGTGTGTGTGTATGTGCATAGGTTTGGGATAGAGCATAATTGTTATTGGCATGGAAAACGGAATCAGCAAACTGAATTTGGGCTGAGGGTGCTTATGTTCACTTTGCACTCATGCCCTGGGCAAAGGCATGAATCCACCTTCCCCTGCATCTTATATATAAACTAAATGGAAGTGCAATGTAGATTAATGGTTAACAGCACCGAAAATGGAATTAGAAAACTTGGTTTGAATTTTGGTTGAAGTTGCTTACAGCCTCTTTGCACAAATGCCCTTGGGGGAAGATCTGAATCCATACCCCGTACTTTGCATCATCACCAGATATTTTGACTAAATAATGTCTTGTCTCTGGCATGCCACAGTGGCTGATAGAAAAGAGAGTTTGTAGTAAGAGCACTTGGGTAAATCATTCTTCTATAACAACCTTACAGTCCAGCAGGCAGGGGGAGCTATTAAACACATTGTTAACTTTGACAAGTGCAATTCCACCATTATTATCTGACAATGTAACCTCTGATATGCACAAGTGGCTTGTATTTGAATATTGAAAACTTAAGTGAAACCAATTGTCAGTTATTTGAAAACCAAGAAGGTTCAAGAGTAGAATTAATCAAGACCTACAAAACCATATCTGATATGCACAAGTGGCTTGTATTTGAATATTGAAAACTTAAGTGAAACCAATTGTCAGTTATTTGAAAACCAAGAAGGTTCAAGAGTAGAATTAATCAAGACCTACAAAACCATATCTTGAAATAACAATGCTAAGAGAAAAAAATAACTCCTGTAAATTTTTTAATTGGTATGATATATTACTTAATGAAAACATTCAAAATTTCCACTATTGTAAAGCATACTTTCAAAAATAGCTTTTCTACTTCTGTGCATAAGTAGAATAGCTTTCCCGTTTTGAATATTCAGTTAGAAAATGCATCTGATACATTGCATTGATTTGTATTGATTTTTATGCGCCAGAGTTGAGCCAAATTTTTAAATTGTAAACAGGTGATAACACATCAAATCAATACCATTCTTCAATCCATTGTTTGTTCGGGGATTACATTTCATAGCATTACTATAAACCAAAATGTTAAGTTTTGTTTTAAAATGGAAATCAAAGTTTTCAAAATCACAAATTTTTTTAAAGAGTAAAAACAGAAACAGTTACTAAGGATAACAGAAGACAGTAATTATATTGTAGTTGGCTCCATACCAGTATTGCCAGCAGTTTTTCCTAAAAAAAAACCCAACATATCTCTAACTTAAACAAGCTCAGATTCTACAAAAAAAAAAACCCAGAACAAACCCAGATAACCTAAAACTACTGAGACAGTTTTAAAATGTTTTTGAACAATTACTAGTTATCTGCACACATATTGTTACAGATAAATGTTACTAACATTTGATTTTATTACTATTCATCGAAATCTTTATAAATTGAGACCGTTTTGTTATAATTCTTATCTGTGTCGAGTCTTAGAGAATATCTTTGGTATGCCGCACGTCCCTAAATATCTCTTATCAGTTCTTTTTTTGGCTCCCATGTTGAACAAGAATTTTTTTTGGTACTGCTCGCTTGGTAAGAAGTGTGTCAAGTTGGTTATAAGATCTGATAATAATTGATATTTTGGCTGATCAAGACCATTTTGGATGTCTCGTAATTTATATTAATATCCTGGAATTTTCATGTTATGAGGAAAGCAGTACAAGTCATTTAGCATTTGAAAGCATCTCCACTCACGAACAAGGTCATTTAATTTATTTTCAGGAAGAAATGTTTTCAAGTGAGATGCTATATTTGTGATTGACATCAGCTGCTGTTTTCATTGGTGCTATTTTTTTAGCCAGTTTTTAAATTAAGGTTCCCACAACCACTCATTTTTGAGAGATTGTACATACCATATTTTTCTCATTTCCTTCGATGACTTATCACTCATGGTTGTAAATAAGAGATAGTTACACACAACTAACAATGTAGCTATACAACAAACCCAACAACACCACTTGCAAGGCTGCCAAAGTTGGTACGTTTGATTGAACTTGGCACTATTTTCTGCCGGATGGATTTGACAGAAAAAACTTGAGATCTGTAGCTGATTTACTTATGTCTAAAAATCATTTGACTGCAAGTTCAAGTAGGGAGGTCAGTCACATGACAAATATGGTCGAAAAATAACCAGATCACTACCATATCATTGAAATCAATCAAGATTTTCTTTTTCTGATACTTTTTTCCATTATCAAATGATTGTAATTTGTTTCTTGATTAGTTCTGTCGATTGATATGTTTTTTGTCAGAAAGTATGGTAGATAATGTTATTTTGACAAAGGTTTTGGCAAGCAAAAATCAGCTCATCACACTGCATGCGAATGATCATCTAATACACCTCAGTCTATTTAGCTTTCGTATGGGTCCCTCTTCCTCGGTAAAATAATGAAAATATCTTTCAATTTGAATTTTCTATGCTTTGTTCTTAATTACCTAAGGTTATGCTTCTGTCTCCTGGGTATTTTACAATGTTGTGCAACAGAATTAATATTTCATGAGTGAAAAAAATCAGTGATTAATTAAACTCACAGAATTGCATAACCAATTGCATTGAAATATAATGTTTTGAGTATCATCATGAACTTATTTGGGAAATTTTACGTCAGAGAGTTTTGTGTATACTGACTTTGTACTTTACTGCTCCATTCCAGAGATACCAATTTAGTTGTTTTGGGATCGAAATTTAGCCCATTAACTTATGACGGCCCAAGTGTCTGTACACATTAGCAATAACTCAACATATGATGATGTTACTACCGCTATTACACTTGACTGGTGCCAAAATTTTGATTGTAAAATTAATGGAAATATTAATTAATATGAGATTTGAAAATAGAAGCAAGATTCAGAATTTGTGGCTAAACAAGGAAAAAAAGTCAGATCTAGTTCCAAAAAAGCTAAATTGGCAACAAAGTTTAAAATGCATATTCTGCTAAACTAAACCTGACCAAAATATAAATATAAAATATGAATTCCCCTTGTGATTTACCTATTTCCCCTAATTTTGATCCCAGAAAATGGGCAAATTTCACAGTAAAGGGAATTTCTTTTTGCATCATTCTTTTCTTTTGGATTATGTGGAAAGGGCAGTTTCCATTACATCAACCTCAAATTATTTTGCAAAAATTACAAATTCAAACCTTCATAACTTTTGATCTGATGAACGAATTTTAGTCAAATAAAGTACTTTGTGCTCAGCTAAATGTCCTTCATCTTTTACAAATAAATACCTTTCAGTAACGCAATTTGCAAAACTAAAATTTACCCGACCTCCCTAGTTTAAGTGAAGAGCAAACCAGCCACAAAATCATGTAGTTTTTTCTGTAGGGAGATTTTAGCGGAACTCTAGATAACGGAACATGTGACTTTTTCAACAGGTCAATGCTAAGAACATTTAATAGGCCATAGTTCACCAACCGTTGTCTAGTTAGTAGTTCTCAATTCAAGACCAAAAGGCGAAGTGAGGAAAGGGCATTTGTTTCACAATGTAAGACGAAATGAACTTGACAAAACTCATATTGTGAAAAATAGGTATATGTGAATTCTATATACATTTAAAAAAATCATTTTTGGATACATACTGCAGGGTCTGTATAATGTGAAATACTGTTAAAACAAAAAAAAAACAATCCCGGTTGCTACTCTGAGAAACAGTAATAGATGGGAAAACCTAAATTTCATTGAATTTCAAAGTAAAAAAAACAAACGGAGACCACTACAGGTATCGAAAAATCCAGCACTGGCAACTCTGCTTCATACAAGTAAGAATTTGGTAAGTTGTTCTTACAATTGATTCATTGAAAAGTATAACCTGGTAATTATTTTCTTTTCTTTTAAGAAACTGAAAATGTTTATGGAAATAACGTAGGAGAGAGAGAAGAACACCTTGTGTTGGTATAATGGTTAACAAACCAGTCTTGCTGATTATTACCTCTGAGTAGTGAGTTCGATCCTCACTGGGTGCCCCATACTTGTAGCCTTGGACAAAACTTGACTATATTTAGTACAAAGAGCGCCTCATTGTGATCAGCAAGTTGGCCTTGCTAATCTCACTACTACAGAAGTTCAATCCTCTCCGGGTGTCCCATTCCTCAGACATTTTACTAAAATTAAGCTGCACTTAACAGTGGTGTAGTGCCATGAGAACGTTGTTTACCTAATTTTTGAGGGAGGGGGAACAGCGATCTCTCACTATCTATGTTCTATATACTATGAGAATTCTCTATTTGAACAATTCATTGAGAAGAAGAATCAGCCAGTATATGCCTAAATACTCATCCAAGATGGCTTCAAAACGTCTCTGAAATATGTTAAATTTCAAATTTTACTATGAATCCTTAAGGGACACCAGAGCAGATTTTTAGCAAATTAGTTTTTGAAAATCACCTCAAAATGTATTTAAGCGAGAGGAGTCGATTTACAATGTAAATTCGTGCTAAGTTGACACATTTTTTATACCTGCTTTCCCAGCTGAATTGATAAAAGAAAAAAAAACTGCTTCATCGCAGAGCAAGGGGCACTTAGTATAATTCATAGAGAGGTGAGAGTGCAAGAGGGAGATATCTCGCAAACAGTGGGTACTTTGGTATCGTTTACAGACGGGGAGACTGAGAGTAAGAGGGAAAACGTGTTTGTTTATTTTCTGTTGAGTGATGTGCTTGTAAACATCTCCCGAGGTCGTAAAAAAACAAAAATAACAAAAAACTATGAGTCACATATATCACTTTTCAAAAAACAAATTAAACACAACTTGATTTCCATATCTGTTCTATCAATTAATTCTTTTCTGACAGCAACTTATCTTGCCCGTTAAGGGTGAATATTCAGTTAGTGTAAATAATTTCAAATTAAAGATGAAAAACAGGCTTCTACCCCAAACTTTTTATACCCTTAAAAAAAAGTTCTGAATTGGCTTCTCTTGTTATAAAGTCCTTGAAATACGTCAGGATAAATATACTGTATCTATCACCCCCTACAAAAAGAACGAGCGGAGAAAAAACAACAACAAACAAACAAAAACAAGTGATAAGAACAGAATAATATTATAATAGTGTGTGTGCGTGAACAACAACGAAGTTCAACAGGTGTTTAGATGCCTCATCCGTTACTTGTGAGAGGGGAGGAAAGCAACACCCTTCGGTTCAGACACCGTGACAATTGCAGAAAAAAAAAGAGTAACTAACAGGATAAGAAGGTGAAATATTATAACGCAGATATGGAGGTCTACGACAGAAATAATCCAGTAGACAGCACATTGGAAAGTGGAGAAATAACGACAATTCAAGGTAAAGTAAATATGTGAACTTGTAAAATGTTTTTACTGATTACTGTTCAATGTCATCAAACTTCTAATCATCGTTAAACTTCTCGAGTTGAGTAAATGAATCAGGACTACCAACTCGCCAAGTAAAACAGTTAACTTAATTTCTTCTTTCACTTCAACTTTAATTAACTAACATTGCCGATGTACACTTACTGCGTGTGTACTTTATTTCAAGAGATTCTTTTCAATGATATTTTTGCGTAGATTGCATCATAAATTGGAAATATCTGCTTCATATTTCAAACATCTTTTTTAAAGTGCTTCAAGTTGACTATAGAATTAAAAGGAAATCATATTTGATAAAAATAAGAGTAAAATGAACTTCGATTTAAAGTTAAACAAGTCTGACAAAGCCACATCTGCGGCACACGGTGAGGCTATTTATCTATTAAAGCTTTATTGAGATTGGCACAAGGCCAAAGTAATGGGCACACAGTGAGTATCAAATTCACTGTGTCTCACAAGACCAGTTTGCGTGGCTAATAGCCCACAAAGTTGGTGCCCATTATTAAAATTGATGCTCATTTTTATTCTATATTGAACAAAAGTATAAATGGTTAAGGAAAGGGGTTGCTCTTTACCCAAACAATGTAGAAAACAATCAATTTGCTCTTTGCAGATTAACATTTTTTTAAACTCCCAAGTTTGTGACGCTACATTAGTACTTAGCGGATATAAAACAGAAAGTAAAATAAAAACTAAATTACAATCAAAACTGCTCTACCAGTGATTGTATTAGGACTATATAATTGTTGGCGATTAAATTCTTGTTTGCAACTGAACTTTAAGCTCTTCGCTAGTATTCGCATTAACGTTCAGTGTTTATTTATTCACAAAGTTGTTTCTTTCTTTATTCTTTCGTTATTTGTTACTGTTAGTAGTGCTTTTTGAGAGAAAAAACTTACACGAAAGAAATGGCTAACTGTGCTAAAACCATTTCCAGAGGAGATATTTTCAGATTTGAGGCGAGTCGACTTTTTTGTGCGAACATATCTTCTCCTCAATGAAGAAGAACCGTAACTTTCTTGGCAAATTTCCATTTTCTCATCGACGTGGACCCACCAAGTCACGCCGTGTTTACTCCAGTTTATTTACCGGTGCCGGTTCTAGACGGTTCTCTCTACTTATGATACCGATATTATCATCTTTTCCAATCTCGAATGATATTTACTTGTAAAAACAAAGACCTCCAGAGATTATGCACATGTCAAATAGGTCATTGAATCCATACTAATGTTTATCAGCTGTTGAAAATCAATAATGCATAAAAGTTATACGCAAAAAAAAAAAAAAAATCAACAATAATTCTCTGCTGACGTTGCAAATAAATAGATGTCAATAATAATTCAGGGGACTTAATCACGCAGATTCCGTTATTAAAGGAGGATAACTCTTGAATTGCCAGAATGCTTTATTTTGATTGGTTGAGTTTAGTTTGCCATCAAATTTAAACTTGACTTTATGGCATAAACTACAACGTGAGTTATTAATTTTTGTTTATTGGGCAATTTTTTTCGGTAAAATTATCAATTTTTATCGAAAAGATATTGTTTTAGCTGACTAATCAAATTGTAAACTCTTGGTATATTGTGATATTGTCTTTTTTTTGTATGAAAATAGTTTGCAGTTCTCTTTCACGATGTTTTTGCGATTTCGTTAAAAAATCATGTCCCCGACCGTTTAAAACACTGTTTGGAAAATTGCGTATTATTTTTGGTTATACAACTCTATTACGTATTATATTTTAGAAGCTAGTATTTTCATTAAGGGATTACGTCTTGCATTTGGTGGTTGACTTTTTTAAAGTTTGAATCTGCATCGTGGAAATTAAATGTGATGTATTGTAGATATAAAATGGAACAGGTATCGGTCATTATTTGTTGAAGATGATTTTGACCTACACTACAGCGAAACAGATGGGTCTTTTATCTCAACTGTAACTTCGTATTTGAAAATCGGCACAAACAGGTAAAATTACATGTTACATTGGAGAAAATCTTACACAGATTTTATTATATTTTGTAGATACACAGCTTTAAATATGACACTTTTTATGATTAATTTACTTCTCCAGAAAACTAAGTGAAGAAAAATATACTACCCAACTAAAGTAGCCACTTTCACAATACTCTTTTTTTTTCGTTTTAAATTTGGCTTTAAATGTCAAAGCACATAATTTGATTGATTGGATTTCATTTAAAAATGAGTAAATGATAATACTCTGGGGCATCTGCCAGTGTTGTTACTGTTCACTGTACCATCCTAACAACTTCACCCACACAATTTAAACGGCTCCCCATGTTATCGTGACTTCAATTTCATTCTTTATCCTCTTCTGCCGTTTAAAATTGAAACAATGACGTATTATTAGTTCGTTTTTTTTTTAAACAAACTGATGAATGTTTTAGAGCTTTTTATTTTTTTTTAGATAATTTTGAAAAGACGCCATTTTAAAAACTGTTGACTCTATGACATGAAGTTTTTCAAGGCTCTAAATGAAAAAATTGAAATCAATGAACGACACTGAAAGTTATTTGTAAAAGCGATGTAATTACTTTTAAAAATGAAAAAATAAACTTACGTAAATTTGATTAAACTTGTAAAAATTCTATAACGAAACTAAAAAAAATAAAATTTTAGAATAAAATTTGAATAAACGAAAAGTCTTCTTAAATGGGAGAAAAAGAATTTAACATTCTCTAACATTTCAAGTATCCCAATTTTAAGGGTGTTGTTTTTTTTTTTTTGTTTTTTTTTTTCTCCAAGTCTCGAGCCGAGCTGTTATACTAAAGGGTGGTTGAGCATAAAGTATTGAGATAAAATGTCGTCTGAGAAAAGTCACAACTGATATCGTGCGGTAGGAATTAAAAAAAAAAAAAAAAAAAAAACCCTTATAGTTCGAAATTTATTTCATTAAAAATATCATTCCTTTCATTATAAAACTTGGATAATATTTTTATTCAATTTATTTTTTTCTAGATTAGTCTTGGATTAAATATTTAACCATACATTGCAATTAACTGTAATGGTCATTTTTATTTTACACTAATCTTATCCATATAATTTCCAATTCGTAATTGGGACTCAATCTATGAAATAACCTTCAATAATTTAACTTTTAGCTCACTGCAGTTGATTTCATTTACAGAGAAAAAGAGTTTGTCCTGCTATAACAGTAAATTTGAAGGCCTGAGTAAAGTTGCGACAAAAAGCAACTAAAGGAATAAGATGAAAACACTAGTTGAAAATTGATAATTATCGTTGACAGTGCTTCCTCTTATGAAAAAAATAAAGATGGTATTGCAGCTACTGATACTACTAGTGTAAAAATTCAAGTTCAAGAATATTTGGGTGCATTATCAAGATAGCTGATATAATAATAATTTTCTCTCTCTTTATGAATTTAAACTATTTTGTCTTTAAGCAGTTATTTGTTAGCATGATGAAGCTGAATGAGGTACCAACTGGACCCATTCTGAATGAATGGAAAATATTCACTTCTAGCTGTTTATGTAACCCTCAATATCATGGGTGAGATTTATCAAGTAAATATGTCAAAATGTAACTGAGAAGGGAAGCTTTTAATTCTGAAGTAGAACAATGGTGAAAATGGTTGAACTTGTTTGATTCCCTGAACATTTTGCCTCCTCTCTTGTCATTTTCTTTCTCCTTTGCTTGAGATGATAATTGAAGATGATGCAAAAATGCATTTTGTTAAATCTTTGCTGCTCTAATAATGATTTCATTTAAAAGATGCCTTCAAAGGATCACCCAGAGTGGTTAGACTTCCCAAATGTGCTTTATCACAATCACACTTTTTTTAAACTTGCCAAGTCAATACTGGCATTTATGCATTGTCACTGCACCTGGGTACATAGTGCAAATATCCATCATTGTCGGTGTTGCATTACTGCTTTCATTAAATCCATACACCATGCAATAATGGGTATGACACTCATTAAAGTCTTTATCTCCCCTTGAGGTGGACATTACCATAAACAATAATCAACCTGAAAGAACATATGCTGAACTAAATCTAGGTCTTGTTGATTACTACTCAGCCTTTAGTTTGAAGTTGTTGGTTGCAAATTTACAAATCTTGAATGTGATATCAATTTTCAATTGACGTAATTCATTTTTCTCTTTTTGTAGAAACTAGAAAATGGATGACTCAAAGGAAAGGAGGAAAAGCGTGAAAAGTCGCCGTCGATCTTTGCGTAATCTTCAGCCTGCTGATGTTGGGGCATTAGCCGTTGACCAAGCTGAGTCTCTTGGTGATATCACTCTAGATAGTCAGCCAATGTATGGGTCAATATGGATTGAACAAGCAGTCTCTCCAGCAGTTGTTAGGAAGCCTCGTAGAAGTATCTCTTGCAGCCAGATCTCCCAAGATTTGGCCAATTCTGTGATCAGGAACAAGAAGAATATTTATGGAAAAGAACACGTAGAAAAGGAGAATTTCAGTCCAGAATCATCTCCTCTTAAAATGGTAGAGGACACACCTAAAAAGGCACCAGTGCTTTGCCCAGCTAAAAGCTCAAATAGTTCCCCAGGCAATTGTTCCATGGAAGATGTCTGGAATCAGGAGAACAGTTATGAAGAAATTGGGGTGCCACGTTTTGAACACAGAACTCTGGATGGGTCAGTGTCTGAAGAATCACTCATGGGGACCATAAGTATTTTGTCCATTGATGAAACGGATCTCCAGTGTCAAGATCGAAAAGTCAACCATTCTGTTGATGAAGAACTACAAATCTTGTTGGGCTCCTTTCCAAAGAAGGAACAAAATGAGATTGGTATGGAAAATATATCTCTGTCACCCGATCAAATTACAGACCCCGTCAATTCATTTGCTGAAGAAGGTGCTCAGCCTTCTCTGGATCGTTTTTTTCACTCTGTGCGCAGTTGTTCAGGATCGCCTGAGGGCCTTGATTGTGAAATAGCTACTCCAGCCTCCCCAGTGGAAGCTCAGATCCTTAATGATAGTTTGCCTCTTTTCTCCGGAGAGAGATTTTCCAATGTTCCTAGCGAAGATTCTCCAACATTTTCTACTGAGTTATGTCAAAATTTCCAGCAATTGGACATTTCAGAAGAAGATTTGACTACGGGGAGTGACTCTGAAACAACTGATGTAAATGAGGAATCTGATGTGGAAACCCTTCACGAGAATGCACTTGATTCTTTGCTTACTTCTGATGAGACATTTGATACTAGTCTTCTCAATGATTCATCTTTGGATCAGTGTTGTTCACAGCCCTCAGATTCTTGGTGCTTTACCAAATGCTACCCTGATGAAGACTCAAGTGACCTTTCAACTCTGATTGACTCTTCTGTATCTGATGGATGCGAGGTCTTGGAGACTGACCTTTCTTCTGCTGGCTCTGAGCTTTCTGATTCCTGGTGCTTCAGCCGACACTTAGATATTGATGGCCACTTTAATTCAACCCCTTGTAAGACTGCCAGTCCAATGGCTCCTCTAATAAACAATGATCATTGTGTAGAATCTGTTAAGCACCTAATTTTTACAACTGAAGATGAAATTCCAAATGAGAATGAAACAATCGTACCAGTTGGTATGGAACCGTCCACCATTCTTCTTGAGGAAGAGGAGCAAAAATTACTGGCAATTGAGTTTTTGAACCTGGAGGATTCTTCTGGTTCGAATGAAGAATGTCAGATCCAAATGCCGGAAAAATCTCAAATAGAAGGGACTGAACTCTGTTTCTCTTCAAATGATGAACCAACGAAAGATGAATTTGTGAAGACACTCCCTAAAAAAACCCTTAATAAGAAATCGACTCAACAGATTTCTGATTCAAAAACTAAAAAAATTAAGCCAAGTTTGAACAGTGCTTTTCAGTCCACAAAAAAAAAACAGACTGACAACTCTGAAAAAACGCCATCTAGCCAACCCCCAACATCTACCACAATGTACAATAAAAGTTCTCAAGATCTGCCGAAAAAACCCACTTCTGTTAAAACAAAGAAGCAAGCTACTGTGAATACTAAGATAACCCCTCATGATAAATTAAAAGCTCCTACTGACGTTAAAAAGAACTTGGGAGGAAAAAGGGAGCCAGCTTTAGGCACACAGCGTCCAAATGCACAAACTTTGAAATTAGAGGAGAATTCTATCAAATCGGTGTCAAAACAAAAGAATTTATCAAAGGCTGTATCTCCTGATGTAGTCATACTTGATGCTTTGGAGACAACCCAAAAAATGAATACGATGGCATCCCGGGGAGAAAAAGTTAAAACTCTCAGCAAATCAACTAAGCCTTTATCTACAGAGAAACGAAAGGCTTTGAAAGGATCAAGCAAGTCATTGCCAGTGGAAATGCCCCTTCATGAAAGTGATCTCAACCAGTCATTACCCCAGCCTGGCCAACAAGTGGGCAGTGAACCAATACCAGTTTCTATTGAGGAAACCAAGACCAAAGCAGACCCTGTTGGAACTCTCTCAGAATCCTCGATGAAAAAGACACAGAGAAAAGGAATCAATGCCTCTGCTTCCAGCCAGGTTTCAAATCGGCCTACCTCATCTGCTGGAACAAAGAGGAGGTCGCTAGATAATCTCACTACAAGCACTGTTACAATCAGAAGGCTTAATACTCGTACCAGGCCAAAGTCTACGGATACTTCTTGTGATGCAGAAGCTATGATAGACCTTGTCCCTGCAAAAGATAAGCCCAAAAATCCTGTATCTAGCAAGTGGGAGAAGCACAGACGTCGGGCGTTGGTGGTTCCTACTTTACAGACCAATGATGTGACGGTTGTAGATCTTGAACCTTCAGCGTTGACAAGTTCCGGTAGTGACTGTACATTCTCTGATGATATTTTCGATACGCAGGTGACCACGAGGACCAAAAGGAGATGCAAGTCGATTGGATCAAGTAACTCATCTATTGAAAACTCTCTTGTTAATGATGAGCTGGCTGTGTTGCCAACCAAAGTATCAAGTGGCAGAAAAAAGTCTTGTCGGTCTGCGGTCTCTGTTCCTGAGAGTGAGCTTCAGAATATGGATACCGCTGAGGCTCAGTCTGAATCGCCTTTATCAGAACCTGTGAAGATTTTGGATGATGGTGTTCTTGCTGTCCACTCTCAAAGTCAGACCACTCTTCGTAGATCAACCAGACGTAGATCCATTGAGCTTTCTTTGTCTTCTAACTCAAATCTGAAACCAACCTCTGTTGCCGCACAAGGCAATAACAAGACCTCTCAACTTGCACGATCAGCTGACAGAAAGGTAGATTACAATGAATATGATGATGAACAACTTAGGGAGATCTATGCAAAAAAGCCATATGTTCCTATCTCTCCATCACGCTTAGAAACTATCTACAGTCCGAATAAAAAACGTGGTGAGTGCAATGTATTCAGTAAGCGGAAATTAAGTCGTAGGATTACTTTTCAACCTTCAGAAGCGCGGCTTAAGAACCGGAGAAAGAAGGCGATGAGGAATTGGCCATTTCTCTTTGAGGTTCCTGATGTAGATGAGAAACTATATGAATTATTGAATTCTACATAATGCTAATTGAAAAAGGTTATACAAGAGAACAAAATATGATCACTTTACATTTGAAAAAACAATTCAATAAAACGAAGAGAAGATAAAACATTGATTCAAGGGAGGTAACTCTTCCACGTTGGATGAATTTTCTCTATTTCAATTACGATTGTAGTCGTCCATATTTGTTGTGGGGGATATGATAATTCAGCTCAACTGGTGAAGCCATTCAATCTTTTTTTTTAATCATTAGAATGAACTGCTGGAAAGACCTGAAATAATACTTAACTTGGAGCAAATCATTCTAAACTCACACCCCTTATAGTTTTGTATATAACTCAGTGTTTCTCAAACTTTTTTGGCCGGGTAACTGTAAGGGTGGAAATAAACTTTCAGGATTTCTTCATTTATTTCTATCCAATAAATTTTACTGAATTTAACTTTGATTATTGATTTGCTCAAGTAAATTTATTCGATGTGAACAAACCTGAACGCATCAGGAGTTTTCATAAAGTTATCCATGCTTTATTTTTCACAATTATTTTCCTGTTCCAGAGTCCCCCTGATGCTTAATATTCAAAAATAGTAATGCAAATATATTTGCTATTTCCTACTCTTCACATTTTTTTTTTTTTCATTTTTTTCACAATTTTCTATTTTATTTCTCTTATGTTCCAAACCATCTTGCAATACTCAGGAGCATCCTTGTGACCCTCATTTGGTTCAAGACCATGGGTTAGGGAATCATTGATATAACTATTGGTCCAAGTACCTACACTTGACAAACCTTTTTCCGGAGATCTTTGCCCCTACCTGTCTGCAACATGACACAGGATATTAATCATGCATTCACAAATAGTTTGTCTCGATGATCATTTTTTCTCGGATAATCTATGAAATTGATGGAAGCCAAGTAATTTTATGAAAGGAAAAACGAGAATTTGGGTAGGGGGGCTCCCATTGAAGAGATGATGAAGGATGATAATCTTATTTGAATTTTGAATGATTTTATTTTTATGAATCTTTGTCTCATTTATTTTGTTTTTTTAGTGTAACTATGTGCCAGTCTTTGATAGCTTTTGTAAGATTTTCTCAAGAGAATGATAGAATGTGTGCAAACATAATTATATATGCCTATGTATGCAGTATGCACTGTATTTGCTGGGTTTGTGTGTGTAAATATATATATATATCTGTTTGCATGAGTACATACAGCTGTACAGTCATGTGAACAAATGTCTTGTATATGTCTCTCAAATGAAAATGTAATGTCAGTGGGTGTCTCTATGTGTGTGAATGCATGTGTAATCTATTTGTATATTTCACGGTTAGTCATTCTTGTTGCTGGACTATTTCATGTAATGCTTTGCAGTATGTGTGTGTACTAAATATACGTATAGCCATTTGTCTCTCTCTCTCTCTAAATATATATATTTATATACACACACACAAACACAAGGTATCTCCTCAAAAATGAAAACATGTTCATTAATAGCAGCTATATTTATTACCTGAAAGTTACTGTATTCGATGGTATAGACTCCTACCCCACCTATTTTAGCAGGGATTATTGAGAAAAAGATATATGATTTATCTTCTGGTTTTCAATTCTTCAAGTTCTGGCCCATGTTGGGCTGGAGAAGGAGGATTCTGTTTATCTTTTGAGCCATTTTTGAGAGATGGGGAGGTCTTTTATGCTGCCAAGTAGTGTAATAAAATTTCCATGAGAATAAATCTTATAATCAAGTTTTGAAAGAAATGCATTGATATCTATGCTGAAATTACACTTTAACTTAAGTATTCTAAATGTTCTCCTTTCACTATTAGGCAGACTGTTATTGAAGAGATGTGTTAATTGCAGTCCTGTTCAAAGGAGCAACATGAATACCATATCAAAGAAATGACATAACGAATTGTTTGGGTTATTTACCTTCAAGTGAAGATGAAGCTGGAGAGCTCCGACTGAGAGCGCAGCTGAAAACTGACAATTTATTCATGGTTTCAGATAGGCTTAGTATACTAGAAGGAATAAGTTGATCATTTCATTTTATGTTTCAGATGTACTTCTGAAGCAGTAAATTCGATTCAGAAACATTTTACATTGTCACTTCTTTATGGTAATATTCATATTACTACTTTTGAAATATATTTCCAATTTGTCATTCCCTCATTACTAACCCATTAATAGATGTTTATCATAACATTCATTTATTGTTATGAAATTGCTTAATTAACTTTCGGGTAATAAATATAACTGTGATTCAAAGTGTACGTACATTTTTGAGAGGACACCAGGTGTGTGTCGTGTTCATGAAAGGTAGCGATCATGTTATCAAACCTTCTCAGATAGCCTTATATTTTAAGATCTTCTTCTATTGATTGAAAAATGCTGAGAATTCTCTCGACTCTCTTCACAAAATATTAGGTGTATGCAAAAATTCCCTATGCTCTTTTTTTGAAATCTAGAGACTAAATACACTCTTGAAAATCATTTTTCTGATGGAAACTTTTGCACACACCTAATCTGACTCGAGGAAAAAGAATTTCATTATTTTCTCTGTGTGTTTGTATTTAATTGTTCTTTATTTTCCTTTTGAAATATAACCATAATTATTCCATGGCATATTTTTCTTATGTATGTTTGTTTTAAATAGATAAGAGAATTTTAAATAAAATATCCACTACTTGGATTTGAAACCATACCTCATTATTGCCTTGGAGAAATTGTTTTATGTTGTAAGATGCCTGTAGATTCGTCTTTGTCATTTGATATCCTGACGAAAATGTCTTGTCACTGACTGCAGCATAATACAAGATTTGAATCTTGTGCACAGAAATATTTCTACTGAATACTCTATTAACCCATTAACTGTGAAAGGGGGTGAAGAATAAAAGATATCCATAGCAAGATAAAAGCCCTGCTATCTATCACAATTAGATGGAAATTTTATTGAGTAAGCCATAGAAATGCAATGACAGAAATTCATGTCATTCACGGCTAACGGGTTAATATTGTGTGTCAAAGTCAACATTGTCCTACAGATGTTAAATTCATTTTAGGCTTGTGAAATCTCTGGAAAAAAAAATGATCTTTTCCCATTTCATGCCATAACTAGATTAAGTGTATGGATACCTTTTTGAAATGTTTTCATAACATTCAAACTCTTAGCATCATTGATAAAGCCCTCATATCATTTCTTTCATTGCACCCAAGCAAAAACACTTATTTGAATGCCTGAAGCATACATTCTTTCTAATATCACAGACATTTACACACACAATTTTAGAATGGTAATAGTTACTTGGTCTTTATTTAACTATCCAATCATACACATCGAACTATTCTGTTAGTAATGCTTGCATTAATTCCTGGCTGTTAATAATCCTTTTCTCCCTGGTTTTCAATGCATTTCTATAGCAAAATCATGCGCAATACATTTATATAATATGTATAATAGCCCTATTCTGTCAGTGATGCTTGCATTAATTCCTGACCATTTACCTTTTTCCTTATTTGCTTTGCATTTCTATACTTAAATAGAACATTTAAAAAATATAATAGAACTATAGTAAAATAATGTTCAATGCATTTAAATTATAACTATAATAGCTATATTTTATCAGTAACTATTGTTTCTTTTTTTTTCTCTTTCAAGAATGGATTTACTGAAACACTATGGTAACAACGTCATCAACAAAAAAGAATTCAGTCATCTGAACAAAGCTTGAAATCCTACCCATAATACCACAGGATACATAAACAGCTAGTCGTACATATTTTCTAAACTTGTGACTGTTATTTTCAACTCCTGACACGCCACGTTGTCCCAAAGTTATTGTATTTATAGGCCCAGAGTTATTGCTTGTTAGAAAAATCTATACAAATATTTTTAGTTGCGTTACCTTTTCCTGTCATAGATTTTTAAAAAAACAAAACATCTGCACTTTATTGATACACTAGCCCCTGTTTCTCTCAATCTCTGAACAAAATTTTCGGTAATATGTGCTATGATCAATGCAGTCCAGATATATTTATTATACAATATTTTTCTATACCTATATTTATTCACATGAAGATTTCTTTTGCGCATGTCAGTTTTGTATTATAAGATCAATAAAAAAAAGATTTTACTTACAGAAAGATACTTTACTTTTTCTTTATGAATTTCCAAAATTTTATTTTTCTACTGTGTGGGTTTGGGAGATTTTAAGAATCCTCTCAGAAGATTTGCCTAACTCAAAAGTACTACATGGGTTTTTTTATTTTCTTTTTTTTTTCTTTGCTGCTCTTGAAAATTAGTCATGATATAAATAAGATAAGATTCTTATTTTGGGTGTTATCTTTTCCCACTTTATACCATAACCTAGTGTTTAAATCAATCATTTTCAATAAGGGCTATATTGGCTCAAATGGGTGAAAGCTGAGGGGAAGGGATTGTCACACAAAAATGGATTTTTTTGTTCTATGACGGTAAAGCCAACATAAGGGGAGGCTACTCTAACTTGGTGAATCGAAAAATTTCAATATTTACGTTACACCGTATTAGTGAATTTGCCTGATTGTCAAAAATTACTTATTTATGTAAACAAGTTTGATTTCACTTTGATTGCATGAATTTTCGATCTTGAAAAATATTTGTTTTATATCCTTGTTTCGATTAAACTTTGATTTGATCAGATTAAAACTATCTATTTATTTTTTGTAAAGTTTGATTTCACAAACTTTTGAATGAAAAAATATTTATTTCATATCCTTGTTTTAAATGAATTCTTGATCATTATAAGACTACTAAAAGTAATGATTTCCCTAATCAGGCAATTTCATTGGTTCGGCATAATATAATACATGCTTTCAAAGAGACATGAGGCTAAAACTTGTAAATATCAATGCAAATATTAAGAATCTAGCTGCAAAGCAAGTGCAGGGTCACATTTAATAAATGACATGAAATTTTATTTTAATTCCATCTGGTTTTTTTTAAGGACGATTGCTTTAAAAAAAGATCATCAAAAGAGGAGGATTGTTAATGGTCATGAATTAGTACAAACATTAATGACAGATCAACATTAATGCATTGAAAATGAGGAGGGTGAAAAAAAAGGGGGTTGAAAATCTCTGATTTAGATTGAATGAACAGTTATCTTTTTCACTTGTTTGCAGACAACTATATTTTCAATGTAACTGCTGTATGGGGCTTTTTTCATAAAAAAGAAATCTTATGGAAAGAAAGTCTTCATAACATGTTCAACTAGCTAGCTAGTGCTCTTATGGTAGCTACAGCATCAGCTCTCCCTGACTAGACTTGCTATTTCATATGGATTCACAAGTAGGTCACCCATCTAGCTACTGATCAAGCCCAACATTGCTTAACTTCTTGATCGCACAAAAACAGCTGTATCCATTATGACTTGCCCGTAAGACCTATTGCCTGTTTGAAAATGTTTCATTTTCATACAAATCAACTATTATATATGACTAGATCTTATTAATACAAAGCCACTTTCCCGTTATATGTTGGTCGCTGCCTCCCTTAAACATTTACACAGCTCAAACAAATTTTGTAAGCATACTGAGTCCATCTTCTTTTCCAAGGTCTACTATTTGTTTTTTCAAAATAATGTTTGAGGGTTTTAAAGAGGGGGTTCTATTCACAATGTAACTATAATACAAAACTGAACCCTGACTTTCCTTTCATTGGTACAGCTTTGGCATAGCTCAACTAAATTTGGTATGCACACTTGGTGGGCCTAGAGGGAGAACTGTTTTTTTTTTTGTTTTTTTTCCCCAAAAGTTTTTAAGGGTCCAAGTTGGAACAAAATTTCATAGTTGTAGATGGTAATCTTTAATTTTATGACCATAAAAATTGGATCAATTCATTAGGTAGGAAACACTGCAGCTGTTATCTATTTAATTGTTCATTTATGAATTGAGCCTTTAATTTCTGTTCAATATACATATATACCAGGGGTGGACCTAAGATTTTGAGTGTATATGTGCGGAGGAGGTCTAATTGGAAACATTTATTTTTTCCTAATAAATACGCGGTAAAGAAACTAACATCAATGTTTTGAAAAAAGAAAACCGAACTAGATTGAGCTCAGCTAGAGCAGGGATCTGCACCTGCATACATATAGTTACTAGCAGGAAAGTGTCCAATAGAGGGTTTTCAACTAGTATATAATGAATGTGATGCATATATAAATACGCTAAGATACCATGCAGAAAAAAATTACATACTATTAGGAATTATTTTGTCCAGGGTGCTGGATTGACCACTGACATTTTTTAACACATTTCTATAATAAAATCATTAACAGCGCATTTACACCATCTATCATATTGAACCTTCTCCTGATGCCTGCTCACATTATAATCAATAAGCCAATCATGTTGTTTCTTCATTGCACCCTGACAGAAACAGTTTTTTTCAATGCTTAAAACAAAAGAACATATATTCTTCCCTTTCTCATGGATATTTGCACATTTGCAGCGAATCTTATGGATATATTCCTTCATTTTTTGAGAATCAAACTCAGTGATCAACAAGACCAGTTTTCTAACCATTACCACACAAGTTGTTGTATTTATTTTTATTTGCATAACTCTCATTATTGATTTCCTGCTTTCTACATTTCTGTCATTAAATCTGTTTAATGTGTTTTATTAAACAATAAAAGATAATCGGAATATTGGATACTAGACAACCCTGTGATTACTGCAATCTGATATGAACAGAATGAACCTAGATTTTTCACATATTTGCAAAAATAAAATAAGGTAGACTACCCTATCATCATCATCATCATTCATCATCAGTCTTTTAGCATCCATCGTTGGACATAGACCTTCCCCAGGATTTGCCACACTTCCCTATCATGGGCGTCATGGAGCCAGTACTTCCTGAACTTGTCTAGCTTGTCTCTCCATCTAACATTTTGCCGGCCTCGGTTGCGCATGTGGTCTCAGGGGATCCATTTTGTGAGTCGTGATGTCCATCGATTGTCTGCCATTCTTGCAACATGGCCGGCCGACCGCCATTTGAAATTTTTAATGGATTCTATGATGTCCCTAACTCTTGTCTTTTCTCGGATGTACTGTGCTGTCTTGTGGTCTCTCCATGCGAGGCCCAGCATTATTCTTTCATGTGCACGTTGCATGGTTCTCAATTTACGGGTCTGTCTCTTGGTTAGGTTCCATGTTTCAGCTCCATAAGTGACTATTGGGAGGATGCATTGGTTATACACCGTTCTCTTTAGGATTAATGGGATCTTATTATTATTTTTGAAGGTTGAGCTAGTTCTGCCAAAGGCTTGCCATCCTAGTGTGATTCTTCACTTGATTTCTTCTTCTTTTGAGGGTATCTGAATTTAATAGTTATCTCCCTGGACAAATCGGTTATTATGACATATAGAGAACTGATAACGAACGCAGACCCCACACTATTATCATTCAGTTGCAAATCACCTAGATCTTTTGGAATTCTTCAAGTCAGCTCATTTTTCTGGTGCTTCAATTTAATACCTTCGGCTACAATCCACCGTTTCAGCTACTCAGTAGTAACACCGATAAAATGAATCAAACTTTTACCATTATTTAGATGGGTTAACCTACTAGAATGCAAAGTTGAAGGTGTTTTCTCTAATGGTTCAAGATATATATATATATTTATTCATAAAAATTTCTGTACAGTTATGAGGATATGACACAAGGACCAATAAGAGGTTGGGATTAGGAATGGTTTTGTATCTATCTAATGCTTTGCTCATTCCTTTTGAGACCCAGACACCCAACATTGTTCCTTCTACCACTATTATCATTTCACCACCTTCATAATATGATATTTTCTCTATGGGACCTAAACTATCTCACCGTGATATATTTACAAATTTAGACGTTATGTATACAAATGAAAGATGATAGGTGGGGGCAACCCCCCAACAAAAAGAAAAAAGAGTATGTTGGTTAGCCAAGGACCCATCTTTTCCTCCTAACTAATCCTACTGTTTTTTAAATGCTTTTTTTTGTATGCTCTCCTCTCTATTTGGAACAAGCAGTGGTGATGTGAAGAAAATAAAAAAGTGTATTGGGAAATAATGTAAAAAGTGGGTCTCCAAAGATAAGTGAAACAGGTTGATATTTTTCAAGATCACAAAAAAAAAAAAAGGAAATTGGGGCCAGATACTAACCTTCATTTCATACCCTAAAAGCCTTTACTCTAATCAGGATATTTATTTGCCTTCTTTTTTGTTTCTTTTCAAGTAACCGGAAGTTCTTTACTATATGGTACAATCAGAGAATAAGGACACAAGTCCTTCCTTATTATAATGGAGCTAATGTAAGCGTATGTAAACAAAACTATATCACCATGATGAACACTTAAACCTGAAACACTGTTCTGTGTGTGTTTTCAGTTGGTGTGTGCTGCTTATATAACCACGAGAGAAAGAAAGACAGCTAGGAAAGAAAGAAAGAAGGTGGGCTTATTTGCACTAATCTACTGGAATAATAAACTCAGTGATTTTCTTGGTTCTCTCTCTGTAATCATGCATTCTTCAATATTGAGGTAACAAACTTGCTGAAAAAAATATCTCCTATTCAACTTTTAAGCCACTTATTCGAAAAAGAGCAAAAATAGCATTCAGTGTTTGTTTTACAGTGAGCCATTCCTCTCTCGGTCTCCTGTACCTCCTACCATCCCAACCTTTGAAGATTACCATCCAAACCATTTTGTGTGTCTTGGGAAAGATTTTTCCTAAATAAATAATGGTAATTGCTTCTTCGTTTAAAGCCATTTCAGCTTACGAAAAACTTTTCATAAAAACACTCTGGATAGATTGGGGAAACTTGTGTATCTATTAATTTTTTTTTTTGCAGGTTTAACTAGAATTAGAGTGACTGTGGGGGCCAGTGGTGTTCTGTGGTGTTTTGCATACATGTTTTTATACTATTTATGCTCGGATTCTAAATTGAGCTCTTTGAAATTTGAAAAAAATTAAAACTGAGATGTGCTGATGTCTATTTGGCGGAAAGTCCTGATAAAAAGTACCGTCTTTCATACATTTTTTAAATAAGATATTGTTAAAATTATGAATAAAGATGAAATTTTTTTTTGTGCTAATAAGTCAACACCAAACCAAGTGAAATTTTTTTTTTGCAACATGAAATATAAATATTTTGCAAGTAATAAAAAATGGATTCAAAAGAAAAACCCCAAATTAAAAAATCCACGAAAATGTTCAAATAACACGGGTATTCAGCTAGTATATACAACAATCGGCCAACCATTAGATGATCTCATTGGTTTGACTGCCAAGCTTAGAATTAACAATTCTTGCTGATACTGACTAACATAAGGTTAAATGGAAGAGGGCAAGAAGATTGTGTTGCCCCAATTTTCCAAATGAGAAGGATATGCCTGAATCTGAAATTAATTTTTATGAATAATTTCAATTATTTTATTAAAAAAGAAAAAGTATGAAAGATGATACTTCTTATCAATAGGACTTTTTGCTGAATGGACTTCGGGGTGTTTCAGTTTTATTTTTTTATTTATTTATTTATTTTTAAATTTTAAAGAGTTCAATTTAGAATCTGAGCAGTACAAAAACATAGATGGATATTTGTATGAACAAATGAGGCCAGTAGATGATCTCATCAATTTGACTGACTCTCTTAGCATTACAAATTCTAGCTGATATTGACCAAGTCTTACATAAGGTCAAATGGGAATGGGTAGGAAGATTGTGTTTCCCCAATCTTCCAAGTTATAAAAAGATGGCAAATGGGTTCTATCCTTATTCATTCACTAATCACCTCCTAAAAATGTTTGCTTTCCGTTTTGTTTTTGAAAGAAATTTTTTTTGATCTTATTGAGGTTTGTCAATAACACCTAGATTTTTCAGTATCTAATACTCCAGAATCTAAATATTCCTAGACATTTTTTTAAAAAACTATATTTTAGATGTTTTCCGGAGGAAAAAATGTCATGGATATCATAACCTCATTCTGATCATATTTATTCTTTGCAGAGCTAATGATAAAATAATTTCCAATGAAGGGGGGGGGGTAATGTTGAAAAAAGAGACTAATGTTAAAAAAAAGAGGGCTGATGTTAAAAAGGGTGATATTCAAAAAAGGGGGAGGGCTAATTTCAAAAAGGGGGCATTGAAGAGCGACAGTTAAAAAAGAAGGGATTATTATTAAACGAAAAAAAAAAGTGAGGCTCAAAAAAACAAAAAATATTTGAATCTGTAGACTGACAAACCTCTGTGTTTCGTCAAATCCATTCCCTCTCATGTTATAAAACAAACAATCTGTCATCATTGTCTTCTGATCTTTAACTGAAGCCCCAGAACCCGACAATGTTACGAACTCAATCGAAGAGTCACCTGTGCTGTTGTAGACAACCCAGTGTTGCCAAATTAACTATTTCCAGCTAGCTGTGGCTGAACTTTGTTCCAATTTAAACGATAAAAATCTACGATAGCCAAAAATCTGGCAAATTTTGAAAATATTTAGAAAGTTTGTTAAAAGTAAATGTTTTATTCTCATTATTGCTTTGAAGGCTTAGTTATTTGATTTAATAGGTGGACTTTGAATGAGTACATAAAACATTTTAGAAATAAATTTAGCTTGGAATTGAAAACTCAAGTTGATTTTAGCCATTTTCAGAAATTTGCGTTCGTCTGAAACTTGCTTGAGCCCCGCTCAGTTCAGCTTCACACAATTTTTTTCTTCATTATCATCCATGCTGCTGTTCGTTGCTCTATTTTTTCTTAGAAACTTCCTTTAGACTCAATCAATAAGAAAGTTCTTCAAATTCAAGGCAACTAGAAAAGGTAAGACATTTATTCTTTCTCATTTGTCCTTCTGTTTATCTGAGCACTGTTTTAGTATTATTTTTAATATGATAGGAATCTTTTTTTGAAAGTTTCATTTCGGGGCAGTATCCTGGTTTTGTGGTCTGGCCTTTCACAGCCTTTTAGTTCAAAATTAAAATTTAGCATTTGTTCTTCTCACGTAGATATAACATGACATAGACTTTCACTTTTTAAAACTATTTTTAATTATTATAGTTGTATTTCAGTTATTTTCTTCACGGATTTGAATAAAATTTGTTTTTTTTCTCAATTGACAAAAAAAAAAAAAAGAAACAAAGGTTGTATGTATTTTAATAGTTGAATGTTTTTCTCAAATTATTAAAACAATGATATACACAGGAAACAATAATTTACTGACTAATGTACAAAAACGATAATTTATCCTAAAACAGAATTTAGTCCTTAATGAGCTAAAATGAATAATAAAAAAAAGAGTAAATGATAAGTTATAAGTAGAAGAGATAGTCATTTCTATTTATAACTCTTGATTATGGTTAGAAGTGGGTACTGGATTTTTTTTTCACGAGAGAGGTAAACTTTATTATTATAAAAAACAGGAATGCCAAGTTACATGGTTTTCAGGGTGTAAATATCCCATCCTTGCTATTTCAAACAGATAATCTGGATGTAACCCAATAATTCTTAGTAATTTAATGGTGAATACACAGGTACCAAAAAAAAAAAGGTGCTGTCTTGGTATCTTTTGAGATACACAGAAAAATTGTCTATAAGATTGTAACTTTCAATAACCATTTTGATTTTTAAGTGTTGGGGCGATTTAGGTGTTTCAATTGAAAGAAAATAGGGCGCCAGGAGCAATAGCTTCAGAAATATAGGGATCCGTGATATTTTTTTCTTTTATTTAGTTACGCACCAAAAAAAAAAAAAAAAAAGGAAGAATCACTGAATGTTTGATTTCTTGTCTTATAACATTTTAGAGAAATTTCACTGGGAAGAAGCATACATAAAAAACAAAAATTCTCCTGACATAAATATATGTATAGAAAATTAGTGTATATTTTGTAGTACAATTAGATGTGTTGCCAATATGTTAGTTATTTTGGCAGCGATAAAATTCAACATTTAGCGCTATTTTTCATGGATTTTAGCCATTTTTAAACACTAACAAGTCATTTGAGTCTAATCTAGCCATTTTAAACTATTGAAAGTGACCAGAAAGGGCTGACATTGATTTTGAGCGCGTTTTATCATTTTTAAACACTTTTTTCAAGTCGATTAGCACGAAAAGAATTTGAGTGGGCAACACTGACGGTGACACCCTGGGTTACTGTCCCGGGTGACACCAATCCTACGAACCCCACTGGACGTAATGTTGGTCCACCATCACTCACACAAAATTTCATTTCTGAATTACGTTTGAAAATGCGGGGTGTATTTTTCATGCCTTGGACGCCTTTTGGCAATATTATAGCCAAATTTGACAAATCTGTCCTTCAGGGAAAGTATTTGGCTACGAACTATTTTCTTTGGTAGTAATATTTAAATTTTGGCACTTTCTGGAAAGCATCTGACCATGAACTTTCTTCCTCGGCAACGTATTTGAATTTTAGCACTATTTTCACTTGGTAGCTCATTTTCAACGAATTCTACATAATTGCAGTTGTCAATCAACAATAATCATTTATTATTTTGAGAGAAGCCTTATGTGTCGTTTGGCCATATGACCAAATTTGGCATATTGATCCTCTCTTGAAAGTTATTCGGCCACGAACTATTTTCTTTGGCAATATTTTCTTTTATTTAGGCTCATTCTGAAAGAAACATTTCTTCTATGCCTGGTACCGCTTTAAGCCATATTACAAATCCTGGACATAGCCTTGGATGACCTGGACATTCTACGGCCTTGTTCAAGTTTAATATTCGTTCGGAAGTACGTTCTATATTTTAGCGCGGAAGGGCCTTGCTAATGAGCGATCATGATTGCTCCCTGTTTCATTTGTATATTGTTGCTAGATTTACGTATTGGCATATTTTTTTTTCACTTGGTCCTTATTTTAAATAGATTCCTGTTTTTGTTGCATTCTGCATTATTGCAAGTTTTTATATAAAAAGATGTTATTTATTACTTTTGATTTTGTGAAAAATATTTAAAAAGAAACTAAAAATTTGAGATGAACGTAAATAGTATGACATTCCTTTTATATACGAATTAATAATAGAATTGTTGCTATAAAAAAAGATTTGTTATTTGGCAATTTTGTTCGCGTGCTCCACCTTCTTCAGGTTAATTATCAATAACGAGGCATTCAGGGTATGCCATAACATGGCAACAATGATTGCTCATTTACATTGGCCAAACACTTTTCAGAAAAAGAGAAAGCAAACCAAAAAAGCAACCATGATCACTCGTTTAAAAGGTACTTACGCACTAAAACAGTGCGTATTTCCAAATAAACACCAAGCCTGAACAAGACTATAGAATGTGCAGACAAGTGCTGGGTAATGTCCAGGCAGTGCAAGATAATGTCAAGTGCGAAGAAGATAATATCGGAGACGTGTAATGTCGTCAAACAAGACGCACTTAATTTTACGAGAAATATACACCCTTCCCCAAAACGAACACCAAAAAGAAAATATTTCGGGGGGAAGATTTTGAAAATATAATTTGTGGAAAACCTAAACTGGGGCCACGAGTGGAAAATTGAATTGGTTTCTGCTCTGTTTTCGGTGAAAACATATAGAAATTTGTATTTAAATGAGACTAACTAATATCAAGTACTTATAAATTGCCATTTAAAAATATAATCCTACTTATTGGCAGCAAAAATTGGGGATATCTCTCAGAACAGATGGAATCATTCTAATTCTAAATATCATCATCATCCAGAATGAGGCTGGACAAGTGCCATTTCTATCCCTTTCTTCAAAATCTTCCCCAGGTTGTAAATTATGTTTTGTGGTTCAAAAAATGTTTTTATTTACAATTATAGCAGTCAACAAATTATAAAAATATTGAACAAGAAGAGGACTTTGTAGTTTTCGCTTGTTTCACTACCTTTCCCGGCCGGGGATTTTTCACTTACGGATTGCCTGTCGTGCAACAACGCGCCTAAAACGAGCTTTCCATTTCATTTGATGCTCAACTCACACACAGCATTTCACAAATGATTCCTACTTTGTCGTCCACATTCTATAATTACATGGACACACGCTGAGCGAAGCGATTTCATTTGCTATTTTATTTTCATACTCACAACTATTCTCCTACACTGGCAGATTGTTTTCGTGTAAATCAGCCCGGACGGACGTCTCCAATTCGAACAGATACTTATGAAGAAAAGTATCGTTGCCCTAAGGACTTCGTAGTTTTTTTGCTTGTTTCACTACTTTTCCCGGCCGAAACTAGAAGCAACTTGTCTAAGTGGGGAAGAATGAAAAAGCGGGTGTGTGTGTTGGGGGGGATTAGAAAAATAGGCCTGGCATCTAAGTACTCGTAGGTATTCGGGGGGAGGGGCACGTGGTGCCGTGAGAGAAAAAAAAAAATACGAAGAAAAAAGCTGATGGTGGAAAAAGAAAAGAGGGGATGAATTGTAAAAGGTTGGTTGTCGGGGGGCGAATGTGAGAAATGGAGCGTAATTTCAATGCCGGATGCATGATAATGTATGTAGTGCTGTATTTTGTAGATGGATTTTGCATTTAAAATCATGTGGCTTGGGTGCGAAAGGAAAAAAATAAAAATAAAAGAAATAGTAGTGAGTAAATTTTGCCGAGTCGTTGTTGATATGTGGCTGAAAAATCCGAGTGAATGCTAAAAGAGCAATAGGAGATGCTTACAGCACCTAGTATTCCCAAGCGGTCACCCATCTAAGTACTGACTAGGCTCGACGCTGCTTAACTTCGGTGATCGGACGAGAACCGGTGTTTTCAGCGTGATATGGCCGTAAGCGATGATTGCAGTTAGAATGTGTGTATTTATTCTGCTAATACGACATGTTCCCCTCGAATTGTGTCAAGAAATATTCTCTCGATATTTAAACGATTCTCATATATTTTTGGCTCTCCATTTTTCATTCTCTCTCCGTCCCTCCCTCCATCTTTAAAGTCAACTAAACTCTGTCAAACAAAATAACCAGACTCCACTAGCTGTATACTTGACTCGCAAAATCCGAGTGAACGCTAAAAGAGCAATAGTTGTGCCGTGAGAGAGAAAAAAAAAAAAAAAATAGGAAGAAAGAAAGAAAGAAAGAAAGAAAAAGGCTGATGGTGGAAAAAGAAAAGAGGGGATGAATTGTAAAAAGTTGGTTGTCGGGGGGCGAATGTGAGAAATGGAGCGTAATTTCAATGCCGGATGCATGATAATGTATGTAGTGCTGTATTTTGTAGATGGATTTTGCATTGAAATCATGTGGCTTGGGTGCGAAAGGAAAAAATAAAAATAAAAGAAATAGTAGTGAGTAAATTTTGCCGAGTCGTTGTTGATATGTGGCTGAAAAATCCGAGTGAATGCTAAAAGAGCAATAGGAGATGCTTACAGCACCTAGTATTCCCAAGCGGTCACCCATCTAAGTACTGACTAGGCTCGACGCTGCTTAACTTCGGTGATCGGACGAGAACCGGTGTTTTCAGCGTGATATGGCTGTAAGCGATGATTGCAGTTAGAATGTGTGTATTTATTCTGCTAATACGACATGTTCCCCTCGAATTGTGTCAAGAAATATTCTCTCGATATTTAAACGATTCTCATATATTTTTGGCTCTCCATTTTTCATTCTCTCTCCGTCCCTCCCTCCATCTTTAAAGTCAACTAAACTCTGTCAAACAAAATAACCAGACTCCACTAGCTGTATACTTGACTCGCAAAATCCGAGTGAACGCTAAAAGAGCAATAGTTGTGCCGTGAGAGAGAAAAAAAAAAAAAAAAAAAAAAAATAGGAAGAAAGAAAGAAAGAAAGAAAAAGGCTGATGGTGGAAAAAGAAAAGAGGGGATGAATTGTAAAAGGTTGGTTGTCGGGGGGCGAATGTGAGAAATGGAGCGTAATTTCAATGCCGGATGCATGATAATGTATGTAGTGCTGTATTTTGTAGATGGATTTTGCATTTAAAATCATGTGGCTTGGGTGCGAAAGGAAAAAATAAAAATAAAAGAAATAGTAGTGAGTAAATTTTGCCGAGTCGTTGTTGATATGTGGCTGAAAAATCCGAGTGAATGCTAAAAGAGCAATAGGAGATGCTTACAGCACCTAGTATTCCCAAGCGGTCACCCATCTAAGTACTGACTAGGCTCGACGCTGCTTAACTTCGGTGATCGGACGAGAACCGGTGTTTTCAGCGTGATATGGCCGTAAGCGATGATTGCAGTTAGAATGTGTGTATTTATTCTGCTAATACGACATGTTCCCCTCGAATTGTGTCAAGAAATATTCTCTCGATATTTAAACGATTCTCATATATTTTTGGCTCTCCATTTTTCATTCTCTCTCCGTCCCTCCCTCCATCTTTAAAGTCAACTAAACTCTGTCAAACAAAATAACCAGACTCCACTAGCTGTATACTTGACTCGCAAAATCCGAGTGAACGCTAAAAGAGCAATAGTTGTGCCGTGAAAGAGAGAAAAAAAAAAAAAAAAAAAAATAGAAAGAAAGAAAGAAAGAAAGAAAGAAAGAAAGAAAAAGGCTGATGGTGGAAAAAGAAAAGAGGGGATGAATTGTAAAAGGTTGGTTGTCGGGGGGCGAATGTGAGAAATGGAGCGTAATTTCAATGCCGGATGTATGATAATGTATGTAGTGCTGTATTTTGTAGATGGATTTTGCATTTAAAATCATGTGGCTTGGGTGCGAAAGGAAAAAATAAAAATAAAAGAAATAGTAGTGAGTAAATTTTGCCGAGTCGTTGTTGATATGTGGCTGAAAAATCCGAGTGAATGCTAAAAGAGCAATAGGAGATGCTTACAGCACCTAGTATTCCCAAGCGGTCACCCATCTAAGTACTGACTAGGCTCGACGCTTCTTAACTTCGGTGATCGGACGAGAACCGGTGTTTTCAGCGTGATATGGCCGTAAGCGATGATTGCAGTTAGAATGTGTGTATTTATTCTGCTAATACGACATGTTCCCCTCGAATTGTGTCAAGAAATATTCTCTCGATATTTAAACGATTCTCATATATTTTTGGCTCTCCATTTTTCATTCTCTCTCCGTCCCTCCCTCCATCTTTAAAGTCAACTAAACTCTGTCAAACAAAATAACCAGACTCCACTAGCTGTATACTTGACTCGCAAAATCCGAGTGAACGCTAAAAGAGCAATAGTTGTGCCGTGAAAGAGAGAAAAAAAAAAAAAAAAAAAAATAGGAAGAAAGAAAGAAAGAAAGAAAGAAAGAAAGAAAAAGGCTGATGGTGGAAAAAGAAAAGAGGGGATGAATTGTAAAAGGTTGGTTGTCGGGGGGCGAATGTGAGAAATGGAGCGTAATTTCAATGCCGGATGTATGATAATGTATGTAGTGCTGTATTTTGTAGATGGATTTTGCATTTAAAATCATGTGGCTTGGGTGCGAAAGGAAAAAATAAAAATAAAAGAAATAGTAGTGAGTAAATTTTGCCGAGTCGTTGTTGATATGTGGCTGAAAAATCCGAGTGAATGCTAAAAGAGCAATAGGAGATGCTTACAGCACCTAGTATTCCCAAGCGGTCACCCATCTAAGTACTGACTAGGCTCGACGCTTCTTAACTTCGGTGATCGGACGAGAACCGGTGTTTTCAGCGTGATATGGCCGTAAGCGATGATTGCAGTTAGAATGTGTGTATTTATTCTGCTAATACGACATGTTCCCCTCGAATTGTGTCAAGAAATATTCTCTCGATATTTAAACGATTCTCATATATTTTTGGCTCTCCATTTTTCATTCTCTCTCCGTCCCTCCCTCCATCTTTAAAGTCAACTAAACTCTGTCAAACAAAATAACCAGACTCCACTAGCTGTATACTTGACTCGCAAAATCCGAGTGAACGCTAAAAGAGCAATAGTTGTGCCGTGAGAGAGAAAAAAAAAAAAAAAAAAAATAGGAAGAAAGAAAGAAAGAAAGAAAGAAAAAGGCTGATGGTGGAAAAAGAAAAGAGGGGATGAATTGTAAAAGGTTGGTTGTCGGGGGGCGAATGTGAGAAATGGAGCGTAATTTCAATGCCGGATGCATGATAATGTATGTAGTGCTGTATTTTGTAGATGGATTTTGCATTTAAAATCATGTGGCTTGGGTGCGAAAGGAAAAAATAAAAATAAAAGAAATAGTAGTGAGTAAATTTTGCCGAGTCGTTGTTGATATGTGGCTGAAAAATCCGAGTGAATGCTAAAAGAGCAATAGGAGATGCTTACAGCACCTAGTATTCCCAAGCGGTCACCCATCTAAGTACTGACTAGGCTCGACGCTGCTTAACTTCGGTGATCGGACGAGAACCGGTGTTTTCAGCGTGATATGGCCGTAAGCGATGATTGCAGTTAGAATGTGTGTATTTATTCTGCTAATACGACATGTTCCCCTCGAATTGTGTCAAGAAATATTCTCTCGATATTTAAACGATTCTCATATATTTTTGGCTCTCCATTTTTCATTCTCTCTCCGTCCCTCCCTCCATCTTTAAAGTCAACTAAACTCTGTCAAACAAAATAACCAGACTCCACTAGCTGTATACTTGACTCGCAAAATCCGAGTGAACGCTAAAAGAGCAATAGTTGTGCCGTGAGAGAGAAAAAAAAAAAAAAAAAAAAATAGGAAGAAAGAAAGAAAGAAAGAAAGAAAGAAAGAAAAAGGCTGATGGTGGAAAAAGAAAAGAGGGGATGAATTGTAAAAGGTTGGTTGTCGGGGGGCGAATGTGAGAAATGGAGCGTAATTTCAATGCCGGATGCATGATAATGTATGTAGTGCTGTATTTTGTAGATGGATTTTGCATTTAAAATCATGTGGCTTGGGTGCGAAAGGAAAAAATAAAAATAAAAGAAATAGTAGTGAGTAAATTTTGCCGAGTCGTTGTTGATATGTGGCTGAAAAATCCGAGTGAATGCTAAAAGAGCAATAGGAGATGCTTACAGCACCTAGTATTCCCAAGCGGTCACCCATCTAAGTACTGACTAGGCTCGACGCTGCTTAACTTCGGTGATCGGACGAGAACCGGTGTTTTCAGCGTGATATGGCCGTAAGCGATGATTGCAGTTAGAATGTGTGTATTTATTCTGCTAATACGACATGTTCCCCTCGAATTGTGTCAAGAAATATTCTCTCGATATTTAAACGATTCTCATATATTTTTGGCTCTCCATTTTTCATTCTCTCTCCGTCCCTCCCTCCATCTTTAAAGTCAACTAAACTCTGTCAAACAAAATAACCAGACTCCACTAGCTGTATACTTGACTCGCAAAATCCGAGTGAACGCTAAAAGAGCAATAGTTGTGCCGTGAGAGAGAAAAAAAAAAAAAAAAAAAAATAGGAAGAAAGAAAGAAAGAAAGAAAGAAAGAAAGAGAAAGGCTGATGGTGATAAAAGAAAAGAGGGGATGAATTGTAAAAGGTTGGTTGTCGGGGGGCGAATGTGAGAAATGGAGCGTAATTTCAATGCCGGATGCATGATAATGTATGTAGTGCTGTATTTTGTAGATGGATTTTGCATTTAAAATCATGTGGCTTGGGTGCGAAAGGAAAAAATAAAAATAAAAGAAATAGTAGTGAGTAAATTTTGCCGAGTCGTTGTTGATATGTGGCTGAAAAATCCGAGTGAATGCTAAAAGAGCAATAGGAGATGCTTACAGCACCTAGTATTCCCAAGCGGTCACCCATCTAAGTACTGACTAGGCTCGACGCTTCTTAACTTCGGTGATCGGACGAGAACCGGTGTTTTCAGCGTGATATGGCCGTAAGCGATGATTGCAGTTAGAATGTGTGTATTTATTCTGCTAATACGACATGTTCCCCTCGAATTGTGTCAAGAAATATTCTCTCGATATTTAAACGATTCTCATATATTTTTGGCTCTCCATTTTTCATTCTCTCTCCGTCCCTCCCTCCATCTTTAAAGTCAACTAAACTCTGTCAAACAAAATAACCAGACTCCACTAGCTGTATACTTGACTCGCAAAATCCGAGTGAACGCTAAAAGAGCAATAGTTGTGCCGTGAGAGAGAAAAAAAAAAAAAAAAAAATAGGAAGAAAGAAAGAAAGAAAGAAAGAAAGAAAGAAAAAGGCTGATGGTGGAAAAAGAAAAGAGGGGATGAATTGTAAAAGGTTGGTTGTCGGGGGGCGAATGTGAGAAATGGAGCGTAATTTCAATGCCGGATGCATGATAATGTATGTAGTGCTGTATTTTGTAGATGGATTTTGCATTTAAAATCATGTGGCTTGGGTGCGAAAGGAAAAAATAAAAATAAAAGAAATAGTAGTGAGTAAATTTTGCCGAGTCGTTGTTGATATGTGGCTGAAAAATCCGAGTGAATGCTAAAAGAGCAATAGGAGATGCTTACAGCACCTAGTATTCCCAAGCGGTCACCCATCTAAGTACTGACTAGGCTCGACGCTGCTTAACTTCGGTGATCGGACGAGAACCGGTGTTTTCAGCGTGATATGGCCGTAAGCGATGATTGCAGTTAGAATGTGTGTATTTATTCTGCTAATACGACATGTTCCCCTCGAATTGTGTCAAGAAATATTCTCTCGATATTTAAACGATTCTCATATATTTTTGGCTCTCCATTTTTCATTCTCTCTCCGTCCCTCCCTCCATCTTTAAAGTCAACTAAACTCTGTCAAACAAAATAACCAGACTCCACTAGCTGTATACTTGACTCGCAAAATCCGAGTGAACGCTAAAAGAGCAATAGTTGTGCCGTGAAAGAGAAAAAAAAAAAAAAATAGGAAGAAAGAAAGAAAGAAAGAAAGAAAAAGGCTGATGGTGGAAAAAGAAAAGAGGGGATGAATTGTAAAAGGTTGGTTGTCGGGGGGCGAATGTGAGAAATGGAGCGTAATTTCAATGCCGGATGCATGATAATGTATGTAGTGCTGTATTTTGTAGATGGATTTTGCATTTAAAATCATGTGGCTTGGGTGCGAAAGGAAAAAATAAAAATAAAAGAAATAGTAGTGAGTAAATTTTGCCGAGTCGTTGTTGATATGTGGCTGAAAAATCCGAGTGAACGCTAAAAGAGCAATAGTTGTGCCGTGAAAGAGAAAAAAAAAAAAAATAGGAAGAAAGAAAGAAAGAAAGAAAGAAAAAGGCTGATGGTGGAAAAAGAAAAGAGGGGATGAATTGTAAAAGGTTGGTTGTCGGGGGGCAAATGTGAGAAATGGAGCGTAATTTCAATGCTGGATGCATGATAATGTATGTAGTGCTGTATTTTGTAGATGGATTTTGCATCGAAATCATGTGGCTTGGTTGCGAAAGGAAAAAATAAAAATTAAGAAATAGTAGTGAGTAAATTTTGCCGAATCATAGTTGATATGTGGCTGAAAAATCCGAGTGAATGCTAAAAGAGCAATAGGAGATGCTTACAGCACCTAGTATTCCCAAGCGGTCACCCATCTAAGTACTGACTAGGCTCGACGCTGCTTAACTTCGGTGATCGGACGAGAACCGGTGTTTTCAGCGTGATATGGCCGTAAGCGATGATTGCAGTTAGAATGTGTGTATTTATTCTGCTAATACGACATGTTCCCCTCGAATTGTGTCAAGAAATATTCTCTCGATATTTAAACGATTCTCATATATTTTTGGCTCTCCATTTTTCATTCTCTCTCCGTCCCTCCCTCCATCTTTAAAGTCAACTAAACTCTGTCAAACAAAATAACCAGACTCCACTAGCTGTATACTTGACTCGCAAAATCCGAGTGAACGCTAAAAGAGCAATAGTTGTGCCGTGAAAGAGAAAAAAAAAAAAAAATAGGAAGAAAGAAAGAAAGAAAGAAAGAAAAAGGCTGATGGTGGAAAAAGAAAAGAGGGGATGAATTGTAAAAGGTTGGTTGTCGGGGGGCGAATGTGAGAAATGGAGCGTAATTTCAATGCCGGATGCATGATAATGTATGTAGTGCTGTATTTTGTAGATGGATTTTGCATTTAAAATCATGTGGCTTGGGTGCGAAAGGAAAAAATAAAAATAAAAGAAATAGTAGTGAGTAAATTTTGCCGAGTCGTTGTTGATATGTGGCTGAAAAATCCGAGTGAATGCTAAAAGAGCAATAGGAGATGCTTACAGCACCTAGTATTCCCAAGCGGTCACCCATCTAAGTACTGACTAGGCTCGACGCTGCTTAACTTCGGTGATCGGACGAGAACCGGTGTTTTCAGCGTGATATGGCCGTAAGCGATAATTGCAGTTAGAATGTGTGTATTTATTCTGCTAATACGACATGTTCCCCTCGAATTGTGTCAAGAAATATTCTCTCGATATTTAAACGATTCTCATATATTTTTGGCTCTCCATTTTTCATTCTCTCTCCGTCCCTCCCTCCATCTTTAAAGTCAACTAAACTCTGTCAAACAAAATAACCAGACTCCACTAGCTGTATACTTGACTCGCAAAATCCGAGTGAACGCTAAAAGAGCAATAGTTGTGCCGTGAAAGAGAAAAAAAAAAAAATAGGAAGAAAGAAAGAAAGAAAGAAAGAAAAAGGCTGATGGTGGAAAAAGAAAAGAGGGGATGAATTGTAAAAGGTTGGTTGTCGGGGGGCAAATGTGAGAAATGGAGCGTAATTTCAATGCTGGATGCATGATAATGTATGTAGTGCTGTATTTTGTAGATGGATTTTGCATCGAAATCATGTGGCTTGGTTGCGAAAGGAAAAAATAAAAATAAAAGAAATAGTAGTGAGTAAATTTTGCCGAATCATAGTTGATATGTGGCTGAAAAATCCGAGTGAATGCTAAAAGAGCAATAGGAGATGCTTACAGCACCTAGTATTCCCAAGCGGTCACCCATCTAAGTACTGACTAGGCTCGACGATGCTTAACTTCGGTGATCGGACGAGAACCGGTGTTTTCAGCGTGATATGGCCGTAAGCGATGATTGCAGTTAGAATGTGTGTATTTATTCTGCTAATACGACATGTTCCCCTCGAATTGTGTCAAGAAATATTCTCTCGATATTTAAACGATTCTCATATATTTTTGGCTCTCCATTTTTCATTCTCTCTCCGTCCCTCCCTCCATCTTTAAAGTCAACTAAACTCTGTCAAACAAAATAACCAGACTCCACTAGCTGTATACTTGACTCGCAAAATCCGAGTGAACGCTAAAAGAGCAATAGTTGTGCCGTGAAAGAGAAAAAAAAAAAAAAATAGGAAGAAAGAAAGAAAGAAAGAAAGAAAAAGGCTGATGGTGGAAAAAGAAAAGAGGGGATGAATTGTAAAAGGTTGGTTGTCGGGGGGCGAATGTGAGAAATGGAGCGTAATTTCAATGCCGGATGCATGATAATGTATGTAGTGCTGTATTTTGTAGATGGATTTTGCATTTAAAATCATGTGGCTTGGGTGCGAAAGGAAAAAATAAAAATAAAAGAAATAGTAGTGAGTAAATTTTGCCGAGTCGTTGTTGATATGTGGCTGAAAAATCCGAGTGAACGCTAAAAGAGCAATAGTTGTGCCGTGAAAGAGAAAAAAAAAAAAAATAGGAAGAAAGAAAGAAAGAAAGAAAGAAAAAGGCTGATGGTGGAAAAAGAAAAGAGGGGATGAATTGTAAAAGGTTGGTTGTCGGGGGGCAAATGTGAGAAATGGAGCGTAATTTCAATGCTGGATGCATGATAATGTATGTAGTGCTGTATTTTGTAGATGGATTTTGCATCGAAATCATGTGGCTTGGTTGCGAAAGGAAAAAATAAAAATTAAGAAATAGTAGTGAGTAAATTTTGCCGAATCATAGTTGATATGTGGCTGAAAAATCCGAGTGAATGCTAAAAGAGCAATAGGAGATGCTTACAGCACCTAGTATTCCCAAGCGGTCACCCATCTAAGTACTGACTAGGCTCGACGCTGCTTAACTTCGGTGATCGGACGAGAACCGGTGTTTTCAGCGTGATATGGCCGTAAGCGATGATTGCAGTTAGAATGTGTGTATTTATTCTGCTAATACGACATGTTCCCCTCGAATTGTGTCAAGAAATATTCTCTCGATATTTAAACGATTCTCATATATTTTTGGCTCTCCATTTTTCATTCTCTCTCCGTCCCTCCCTCCATCTTTAAAGTCAACTAAACTCTGTCAAACAAAATAACCAGACTCCACTAGCTGTATACTTGACTCGCAAAATCCGAGTGAACGCTAAAAGAGCAATAGTTGTGCCGTGAAAGAGAAAAAAAAAAAAAAATAGGAAGAAAGAAAGAAAGAAAGAAAGAAAAAGGCTGATGGTGGAAAAAGAAAAGAGGGGATGAATTGTAAAAGGTTGGTTGTCGGGGGGCGAATGTGAGAAATGGAGCGTAATTTCAATGCCGGATGCATGATAATGTATGTAGTGCTGTATTTTGTAGATGGATTTTGCATTTAAAATCATGTGGCTTGGGTGCGAAAGGAAAAAATAAAAATAAAAGAAATAGTAGTGAGTAAATTTTGCCGAGTCGTTGTTGATATGTGGCTGAAAAATCCGAGTGAACGCTAAAAGAGCAATAGTTGTGCCGTGAAAGAGAAAAAAAAAAAAAATAGGAAGAAAGAAAGAAAGAAAGAAAGAAAAAGGCTGATGGTGGAAAAAGAAAAGAGGGGATGAATTGTAAAAGGTTGGTTGTCGGGGGGCAAATGTGAGAAATGGAGCGTAATTTCAATGCTGGATGCATGATAATGTATGTAGTGCTGTATTTTGTAGATGGATTTTGCATCGAAATCATGTGGCTTGGTTGCGAAAGGAAAAAATAAAAATTAAGAAATAGTAGTGAGTAAATTTTGCCGAATCATAGTTGATATGTGGCTGAAAAATCCGAGTGAATGCTAAAAGAGCAATAGGAGATGCTTACAGCACCTAGTATTCCCAAGCGGTCACCCATCTAAGTACTGACTAGGCTCGACGCTGCTTAACTTCGGTGATCGGACGAGAACCGGTGTTTTCAGCGTGATATGGCCGTAAGCGATGATTGCAGTTAGAATGTGTGTATTTATTCTGCTAATACGACATGTTCCCCTCGAATTGTGTCAAGAAATATTCTCTCGATATTTAAACGATTCTCATATATTTTTGGCTCTCCATTTTTCATTCTCTCTCCGTCCCTCCCTCCATCTTTAAAGTCAACTAAACTCTGTCAAACAAAATAACCAGACTCCACTAGCTGTATACTTGACTCGCAAAATCCGAGTGAACGCTAAAAGAGCAATAGTTGTGCCGTGAGAGAGAAAAAAAAAAAAAAAAAAAAATAGGAAGAAAGAAAGAAAGAAAGAAAGAAAGAAAGAAAAAGGCTGATGGTGGAAAAAGAAAAGAGGGGATGAATTGTAAAAGGTTGGTTGTCGGGGGGCGAATGTGAGAAATGGAGCGTAATTTCAATGCCGGATGCATGATAATGTATGTAGTGCTGTATTTTGTAGATGGATTTTGCATTTAAAATCATGTGGCTTGGGTGCGAAAGGAAAAAATAAAAATAAAAGAAATAGTAGTGAGTAAATTTTGCCGAGTCGTTGTTGATATGTGGCTGAAAAATCCGAGTGAATGCTAAAAGAGCAATAGGAGATGCTTACAGCACCTAGTATTCCCAAGCGGTCACCCATCTAAGTACTGACTAGGCTCGACGATGCTTAACTTCGGTGATCGGACGAGAACCGGTGTTTTCAGCGTGATATGGCCGTAAGCGATAATTGCAGTTAGAATGTGTGTATTTATTCTGCTAATACGACATGTTCCCCTCGAATTGTGTCAAGAAATATTCTCTCGATATTTAAACGATTCTCATATATTTTTGGCTCTCCATTTTTCATTCTCTCTCCGTCCCTCCCTCCATCTTTAAAGTCAACTAAACTCTGTCAAACAAAATAACCAGACTCCACTAGCTGTATACTTGACTCGCAAAATCCGAGTGAACGCTAAAAGAGCAATAGTTGTGCCGTGAAAGAGAAAAAAAAAAAAATAGGAAGAAAGAAAGAAAGAAAGAAAGAAAAAGGCTGATGGTGGAAAAAGAAAAGAGGGGATGAATTGTAAAAGGTTGGTTGTCGGGGGGCAAATGTGAGAAATGGAGCGTAATTTCAATGCTGGATGCATGATAATGTATGTAGTGCTGTATTTTGTAGATGGATTTTGCATCGAAATCATGTGGCTTGGTTGCGAAAGGAAAAAATAAAAATAAAAGAAATAGTAGTGAGTAAATTTTGCCGAATCATAGTTGATATGTGGCTGAAAAATCCGAGTGAATGCTAAAAGAGCAATAGGAGATGCTTACAGCACCTAGTATTCCCAAGCGGTCACCCATCTAAGTACTGACTAGGCTCGACGCTGCTTAACTTCGGTGATCGGACGAGAACCGGTGTTTTCAGCGTGATATGGCCGTAAGCGATGATTGCAGTTAGAATGTGTGTATTTATTCTGCTAATACGACATGTTCCCCTCGAATTGTGTCAAGAAATATTCTCTCGATATTTAAACGATTCTCATATATTTTTGGCTCTCCATTTTTCATTCTCTCTCCGTCCCTCCCTCCATCTTTAAAGTCAACTAAACTCTGTCAAACAAAATAACCAGACTCCACTAGCTGTATACTTGACTCGCAAAATCCGAGTGAACGCTAAAAGAGCAATAGTTGTGCCGTGAAAGAGAAAAAAAAAAAAAAATAGGAAGAAAGAAAGAAAGAAAGAAAGAAAAAGGCTGATGGTGGAAAAAGAAAAGAGGGGATGAATTGTAAAAGGTTGGTTGTCGGGGGGCGAATGTGAGAAATGGAGCGTAATTTCAATGCCGGATGCATGATAATGTATGTAGTGCTGTATTTTGTAGATGGATTTTGCATTTAAAATCATGTGGCTTGGGTGCGAAAGGAAAAAATAAAAATAAAAGAAATAGTAGTGAGTAAATTTTGCCGAGTCGTTGTTGATATGTGGCTGAAAAATCCGAGTGAACGCTAAAAGAGCAATAGTTGTGCCGTGAAAGAGAAAAAAAAAAAAAATAGGAAGAAAGAAAGAAAGAAAGAAAGAAAAAGGCTGATGGTGGAAAAAGAAAAGAGGGGATGAATTGTAAAAGGTTGGTTGTCGGGGGGCAAATGTGAGAAATGGAGCGTAATTTCAATGCTGGATGCATGATAATGTATGTAGTGCTGTATTTTGTAGATGGATTTTGCATCGAAATCATGTGGCTTGGTTGCGAAAGGAAAAAATAAAAATTAAGAAATAGTAGTGAGTAAATTTTGCCGAATCATAGTTGATATGTGGCTGAAAAATCCGAGTGAATGCTAAAAGAGCAATAGGAGATGCTTACAGCACCTAGTATTCCCAAGCGGTCACCCATCTAAGTACTGACTAGGCTCGACGCTGCTTAACTTCGGTGATCGGACGAGAACCGGTGTTTTCAGCGTGATATGGCCGTAAGCGATGATTGCAGTTAGAATGTGTGTATTTATTCTGCTAATACGACATGTTCCCCTCGAATTGTGTCAAGAAATATTCTCTCGATATTTAAACGATTCTCATATATTTTTGGCTCTCCATTTTTCATTCTCTCTCCGTCCCTCCCTCCATCTTTAAAGTCAACTAAACTCTGTCAAACAAAATAACCAGACTCCACTAGCTGTATACTTGACTCGCAAAATCCGAGTGAACGCTAAAAGAGCAATAGTTGTGCCGTGAGAGAGAAAAAAAAAAAAAAAAAAATAGGAAGAAAGAAAGAAAGAAAGAAAGAAAGAAAGAAAAAGGCTGATGGTGGAAAAAGAAAAGAGGGGATGAATTGTAAAAGGTTGGTTGTCGGGGGGCGAATGTGAGAAATGGAGCGTAATTTCAATGCCGGATGCATGATAATGTATGTAGTGCTGTATTTTGTAGATGGATTTTGCATTTAAAATCATGTGGCTTGGGTGCGAAAGGAAAAAATAAAAATAAAAGAAATAGTAGTGAGTAAATTTTGCCGAGTCGTTGTTGATATGTGGCTGAAAAATCCGAGTGAATGCTAAAAGAGCAATAGGAGATGCTTACAGCACCTAGTATTCCCAAGCGGTCACCCATCTAAGTACTGACTAGGCTCGACGCTGCTTAACTTCGGTGATCGGACGAGAACCGGTGTTTTCAGCGTGATATGGCCGTAAGCGATGATTGCAGTTAGAATGTGTGTATTTATTCTGCTAATACGACATGTTCCCCTCGAATTGTGTCAAGAAATATTCTCTCGATATTTAAACGATTCTCATATATTTTTGGCTCTCCATTTTTCATTCTCTCTCCGTCCCTCCCTCCATCTTTAAAGTCAACTAAACTCTGTCAAACAAAATAACCAGACTCCACTAGCTGTATACTTGACTCGCAAAATCCGAGTGAACGCTAAAAGAGCAATAGTTGTGCCGTGAGAAAGAAAAAAAAAAAAAAAAAATAGGAAGAAAGAAAGAAAGAAAGAAAGAAAGAAAGAAAAAGGCTGATGGTGGAAAAAGAAAAGAGGGGATGAATTGTAAAAGGTTGGTTGTCGGGGGGCGAATGTGAGAAATGGAGCGTAATTTCAATGCCGGATGCATGATAATGTATGTAGTGCTGTATTTTGTAGATGGATTTTGCATTTAAAATCATGTGGCTTGGGTGCGAAAGGAAAAAATAAAAATAAAAGAAATAGTAGTGAGTAAATTTTGCCGAGTCGTTGTTGATATGTGGCTGAAAAATCCGAGTGAATGCTAAAAGAGCAATAGGAGATGCTTACAGCACCTAGTATTCCCAAGCGGTCACCCATCTAAGTACTGACTAGGCTCGACGCTGCTTAACTTCGGTGATCGGACGAGAACCGGTGTTTTCAGCGTGATATGGCCGTAAGCGATGATTGCAGTTAGAATGTGTGTATTTATTCTGCTAATACGACATGTTCCCCTCGAATTGTGTCAAGAAATATTCTCTCGATATTTAAACGATTCTCATATATTTTTGGCTCTCCATTTTTCATTCTCTCTCCGTCCCTCCCTCCATCTTTAAAGTCAACTAAACTCTGTCAAACAAAATAACCAGACTCCACTAGCTGTATACTTGACTCGCAAAATCCGAGTGAACGCTAAAAGAGCAATAGTTGTGCCGTGAAAGAGAAAAAAAAAAAAATAGGAAGAAAGAAAGAAAGAAAGAAAGAAAAAGGCTGATGGTGGAAAAAGAAAAGAGGGGATGAATTGTAAAAGGTTGGTTGTCGGGGGGCAAATGTGAGAAATGGAGCGTAATTTCAATGCTGGATGCATGATAATGTATGTAGTGCTGTATTTTGTAGATGGATTTTGCATCGAAATCATGTGGCTTGGTTGCGAAAGGAAAAAATAAAAATAAAAGAAATAGTAGTGAGTAAATTTTGCCGAATCATAGTTGATATGTGGCTGAAAAATCCGAGTGAATGCTAAAAGAGCAATAGGAGATGCTTACAGCACCTAGTATTCCCAAGCGGTCACCCATCTAAGTACTGACTAGGCTCGACGCTGCTTAACTTCGGTGATCGGACGAGAACCGGTGTTTTCAGCGTGATATGGCCGTAAGCGATGATTGCAGTTAGAATGTGTGTATTTATTCTGCTAATACGACATGTTCCCCTCGAATTGTGTCAAGAAATATTCTCTCGATATTTAAACGATTCTCATATATTTTTGGCTCTCCATTTTTCATTCTCTCTCCGTCCCTCCCTCCATCTTTAAAGTCAACTAAACTCTGTCAAACAAAATAACCAGACTCCACTAGCTGTATACTTGACTCGCAAAATCCGAGTGAACGCTAAAAGAGCAATAGTTGTGCCGTGAAAGAGAAAAAAAAAAAAAAAATAGGAAGAAAGAAAGAAAGAAAAAGGCTGATGGTGGAAAAAGAAAAGAGGGGATGAATTGTAAAAGGTTGGTTGTCGGGGGGCGAATGTGAGAAATGGAGCGTAATTTCAATGCCGGATGCATGATAATGTATGTAGTGCTGTATTTTGTAGATGGATTTTGCATTTAAAATCATGTGGCTTGGGTGCGAAAGGAAAAAATAAAAATAAAAGAAATAGTAGTGAGTAAATTTTGCCGAGTCGTTGTTGATATGTGGCTGAAAAATCCGAGTGAACGCTAAAAGAGCAATAGTTGTGCCGTGAAAGAGAAAAAAAAAAAAAAATAGGAAGAAAGAAAGAAAGAAAGAAAGAAAAAGGCTGATGGTGGAAAAAGAAAAGAGGGGATGAATTGTAAAAGGTTGGTTGTCGGGGGGCAAATGTGAGAAATGGAGCGTAATTTCAATGCTGGATGCATGATAATGTATGTAGTGCTGTATTTTGTAGATGGATTTTGCATCGAAATCATGTGGCTTGGTTGCGAAAGGAAAAAATAAAAATTAAGAGATAGTAGTGAGTAAATTTTGCCGAATCATAGTTGATATGTGGCTGAAAAATCCGAGTGAACGCTAAAAGAGCAATAGTTGTGCCGTGAAAGAGAAAAAAAAAAAAAAATAGGAAGAAAGAAAGAAAGAAAGAAAGAAAAAGGCTGATGGTGGAAAAAGAAAAGAGGGGATGAATTGTAAAAGGTTGGTTGTCGGGGGGCAAATGTGAGAAATGGAGCGTAATTTCAATGCCGGATGTATGATAATGTATGTAGTGCTGTATTTTGTAGATGGATTTTGCATTTAAAATCATGTGGCTTGGGTGCGAAAGGAAAAAATAAAAATAAAAGAAATAGTAGTGAGTAAATTTTGCCGAGTCGTTGTTGATATGTGGCTGAAAAATCCGAGTGAATGCTAAAAGAGCAATAGGAGATGCTTACAGCACCTAGTATTCCCAAGCGGTCACCCATCTAAGTACTGACTAGGCTCGACGCTGCTTAACTTCGGTGATCGGACGAGAACCGGTGTTTTCAGCGTGATATGGCCGTAAGCGATGATTGCAGTTAGAATGTGTGTATTTATTCTGCTAATACATGTTCCCCTCGAATTGTGTCAAGAAATATTCTCTCGATATTTAAACGATTCTCATATATTTTTGGCTCTCCATTTTTCATTCTCTCTCCGTCCCTCCCTCCATCTTTAAAGTCAACTAAACTCTGTCAAACAAAATAACCAGACTCCACTAGCTGTATACTTGACTCGCAAAATCCGAGTGAACGCTAAAAGAGCAATAGTTGTGCCGTGAGAGAGAAAAAAAAAAAAAAAAAAAAATAGGAAGAAAGAAAGAAAGAAAGAAAGAAAGAAAGAAAAAGGCTGATGGTGGAAAAAGAAAAGAGGGGATGAATTGTAAAAGGTTGGTTGTCGGGGGGCGAATGTGAGAAATGGAGCGTAATTTCAATGCCGGATGCATGATAATGTATGTAGTGCTGTATTTTGTAGATGGATTTTGCATTTAAAATCATGTGGCTTGGGTGCGAAAGGAAAAAATAAAAATAAAAGAAATAGTAGTGAGTAAATTTTGCCGAGTCGTTGTTGATATGTGGCTGAAAAATCCGAGTGAATGCTAAAAGAGCAATAGGAGATGCTTACAGCACCTAGTATTCCCAAGCGGTCACCCATCTAAGTACTGACTAGGCTCGACGCTGCTTAACTTCGGTGATCGGACGAGAACCGGTGTTTTCAGCGTGATATGGCCGTAAGCGATGATTGCAGTTAGAATGTGTGTATTTATTCTGCTAATACGACATGTTCCCCTCGAATTGTGTCAAGAAATATTCTCTCGATATTTAAACGATTCTCATATATTTTTGGCTCTCCATTTTTCATTCTCTCTCCGTCCCTCCCTCCATCTTTAAAGTCAACTAAACTCTGTCAAACAAAATAACCAGACTCCACTAGCTGTATACTTGACTCGCAAAATCCGAGTGAACGCTAAAAGAGCAATAGTTGTGCCGTGAAAGAGAGAAAAAAAAAAAAAAAAAAAAATAGGAAGAAAGAAAGAAAGAAAGAAAGAAAGAAAGAAAAAGGCTGATGGTGGAAAAAGAAAAGAGGGGATGAATTGTAAAAGGTTGGTTGTCGGGGGGCGAATGTGAGAAATGGAGCGTAATTTCAATGCCGGATGTATGATAATGTATGTAGTGCTGTATTTTGTAGATGGATTTTGCATTTAAAATCATGTGGCTTGGGTGCGAAAGGAAAAAATAAAAATAAAAGAAATAGTAGTGAGTAAATTTTGCCGAGTCGTTGTTGATATGTGGCTGAAAAATCCGAGTGAATGCTAAAAGAGCAATAGGAGATGCTTACAGCACCTAGTATTCCCAAGCGGTCACCCATCTAAGTACTGACTAGGCTCGACGCTGCTTAACTTCGGTGATCGGACGAGAACCGGTGTTTTCAGCGTGATATGGCCGTAAGCGATGATTGCAGTTAGAATGTGTGTATTTATTCTGCTAATACGACATGTTCCCCTCGAATTGTGTCAAGAAATATTCTCTCGATATTTAAACGATTCTCATATATTTTTGGCTCTCCATTTTTCATTCTCTCTCCGTCCCTCCCTCCATCTTTAAAGTCAACTAAACTCTGTCAAACAAAATAACCAGACTCCACTAGCTGTATACTTGACTCGCAAAATCCGAGTGAACGCTAAAAGAGTAATAGTTGTGCCGTGAAAGAGAGAAAAAAAAAAAAAAAAAAAAATAGGAAGAAAGAAAGAAAGAAAGAAAGAAAGAAAGAAAGAAAAAGGCTGATGGTGGAAAAAGAAAAGAGGGGATGAATTGTAAAAGGTTGGTTGTCGGGGGGCGAATGTGAGAAATGGAGCGTAATTTCAATGCCGGATGTATGATAATGTATGTAGTGCTGTATTTTGTAGATGGATTTTGCATTTAAAATCATGTGGCTTGGGTGCGAAAGGAAAAAATAAAAATAAAAGAAATAGTAGTGAGTAAATTTTGCCGAGTCGTTGTTGATATGTGGCTGAAAAATCCGAGTGAATGCTAAAAGAGCAATAGGAGATGCTTACAGCACCTAGTATTCCCAAGCGGTCACCCATCTAAGTACTGCCTAGGCTCGACGCTGCTTAACTTCGGTGATCGGACGAGAACCGGTGTTTTCAGCGTGATATGGCCGTAAGCGATGATTGCAGTTAGAATGTGTGTATTTATTCTGCTAATACGACATGTTCCCCTCGAATTGTGTCAAGAAATATTCTCTCGATATTTAAACGATTCTCATATATTTTTGGCTCTCCATTTTTCATTCTCTCTCCGTCCCTCCCTCCATCTTTAAAGTCAACTAAACTCTGTCAAACAAAATAACCAGACTCCACTAGCTGTATACTTGACTCGCAAAATCCGAGTGAACGCTAAAAGAGCAATAGTTGTGCCGTGAGAGTGAAAAAAAAAAAAAAAATAGGAAGAAAGAAAGAAAGAAAGAAAGAAAGAAAGAAAGAAAAAGGCTGATGGTGGAAAAAGAAAAGAGGGGATGAATTGTAAAAGGTTGGTTGTCGGGGGGCGAATGTGAGAAATGGAGCGTAATTTCAATGCCGGATGCATGATAATGTATGTAGTGCTGTATTTTGTAGATGGATTTTGCATTTAAAATCATGTGGCTTGGGTGCGAAAGGAAAAAATAAAAATAAAAGAAATAGTAGTGAGTAAATTTTGCCGAGTCGTTGTTGATATGTGGCTGAAAAATCCGAGTGAATGCTAAAAGAGCAATAGGAGATGCTTACAGCACCTAGTATTCCCAAGCGGTCACCCATCTAAGTACTGACTAGGCTCGACGCTGCTTAACTTCGGTGATCGGACGAGAACCGGTGTTTTCAGCGTGATATGGCCGTAAGCGATGATTGCAGTTAGAATGTGTGTATTTATTCTGCTAATACGACGTGTTCCCCTCGAATTGTGTCAAGAAATATTCTCTCGATATTTAAACGATTCTCATATATTTTTGGCTCTCCATTTTTCATTCTCTCTCCGTCCCTCCCTCCATCTTTAAAGTCAACTAAACTCTGTCAAACAAAATAACCAGACTCCACTAGCTGTATACTTGACTCGCAAAATCCGAGTGAACGCTAAAAGAGCAATAGTTGTGCCGTGAAAGAGAGAAAAAAAAAAAAAAAAAAAATAGGAAGAAAGAAAGAAAGAAAGAAAGAAAGAAAGAAAGAAAAAGGCTGATGGTGGAAAAAGAAAAGAGGGGATGAATTGTAAAAGGTTGGTTGTCGGGGGGCGAATGTGAGAAATGGAGCGTAATTTCAATGCCGGATGCATGATAATGTATGTAGTGCTGTATTTTGTAGATGGATTTTGCATTTAAAATCATGTGGCTTGGGTGCGAAAGGAAAAAATAAAAATAAAAGAAATAGTAGTGAGTAAATTTTGCCGAGTCGTTGTTGATATGTGGCTGAAAAATCCGAGTGAATGCTAAAAGAGCAATAGGAGATGCTTACAGCACCTAGTATTCCCAAGCGGTCACCCATCTAAGTACTGACTAGGCTCGACGCTGCTTAACTTCGGTGATCGGACGAGAACCGGTGTTTTCAGCGTGATATGGCCGTAAGCGATGATTGCAGTTAGAATGTGTGTATTTATTCTGCTAATACGACATGTTCCCCTCGAATTGTGTCAAGAAATATTCTCTCGATATTTAAACGATTCTCATATATTTTTGGCTCTCCATTTTTCATTCTCTCTCCGTCCCTCCCTCCATCTTTAAAGTCAACTAAACTCTGTCAAACAAAATAACCAGACTCCACTAGCTGTATACTTGACTCGCAAAATCCGAGTGAACGCTAAAAGAGCAATAGTTGTGCCGTGAAAGAGAGAAAAAAAAAAAAAAAAAAAAATAGGAAGAAAGAAAGAAAGAAAGAAAGAAAGAAAGAAAAAGGCTGATGGTGGAAAAAGAAAAGAGGGGATGAATTGTAAAAGGTTGGTTGTCGGGGGGCGAATGTGAGAAATGGAGCGTAATTTCAATGCCGGATGTATGATAATGTATGTAGTGCTGTATTTTGTAGATGGATTTTGCATTTAAAATCATGTGGCTTGGGTGCGAAAGGAAAAAATAAAAATAAAAGAAATAGTAGTGAGTAAATTTTGCCGAGTCGTTGTTGATATGTGGCTGAAAAATCCGAGTGAATGCTAAAAGAGCAATAGGAGATGCTTACAGCACCTAGTATTCCCAAGCGGTCACCCATCTAAGTACTGACTAGGCTCGACGCTGCTTAACTTCGGTGATCGGACGAGAACCGGTGTTTTCAGCGTGATATGGCCGTAAGCGATGATTGCAGTTAGAATGTGTGTATTTATTCTGCTAATACGACATGTTCCCCTCGAATTGTGTCAAGAAATATTCTCTCGATATTTAAACGATTCTCATATATTTTTGGCTCTCCATTTTTCATTCTCTCTCCGTCCCTCCCTCCATCTTTAAAGTCAACTAAACTCTGTCAAACAAAATAACCAGACTCCACTAGCTGTATACTTGACTCGCAAAATCCGAGTGAACGCTAAAAGAGCAATAGTTGTGCCGTGAAAGAGAGAAAAAAAAAAAAAAAAAAAAATAGGAAGAAAGAAAGAAAGAAAGAAAGAAAGAAAGAAAAAGGCTGATGGTGGAAAAAGAAAAGAGGGGATGAATTGTAAAAGGTTGGTTGTCGGGGGGCGAATGTGAGAAATGGAGCGTAATTTCAATGCCGGATGTATGATAATGTATGTAGTGCTGTATTTTGTAGATGGATTTTGCATTTAAAATCATGTGGCTTGGGTGCGAAAGGAAAAAATAAAAATAAAAGAAATAGTAGTGAGTAAATTTTGCCGAGTCGTTGTTGATATGTGGCTGAAAAATCCGAGTGAATGCTAAAAGAGCAATAGGAGATGCTTACAGCACCTAGTATTCCCAAGCGGTCACCCATCTAAGTACTGACTAGGCTCGACGCTGCTTAACTTCGGTGATCGGACGAGAACCGGTGTTTTCAGCGTGATATGGCCGTAAGCGATGATTGCAGTTAGAATGTGTGTATTTATTCTGCTAATACGACATGTTCCCCTCGAATTGTGTCAAGAAATATTCTCTCGATATTTAAACGATTCTCATATATTTTTGGCTCTCCATTTTTCATTCTCTCTCCGTCCCTCCCTCCATCTTTAAAGTCAACTAAACTCTGTCAAACAAAATAACCAGACTCCACTAGCTGTATACTTGACTCGCAAAATCCGAGTGAACGCTAAAAGAGCAATAGTTGTGCCGTGAGAGAGAAAAAAAAAAAAAAAAAAAATAGGAAGAAAGAAAGAAAGAAAGAAAGAAAAAGGCTGATGGTGGAAAAAGAAAAGAGGGGATGAATTGTAAAAGGTTGGTTGTCGGGGGGCGAATGTGAGAAATGGAGCGTAATTTCAATGCCGGATGCATGATAATGTATGTAGTGCTGTATTTTGTAGATGGATTTTGCATTTAAAATCATGTGGCTTGGGTGCGAAAGGAAAAAATAAAAATAAAAGAAATAGTAGTGAGTAAATTTTGCCGAGTCGTTGTTGATATGTGGCTGAAAAATCCGAGTGAATGCTAAAAGAGCAATAGGAGATGCTTACAGCACCTAGTATTCCCAAGCGGTCACCCATCTAAGTACTGACTAGGCTCGACGCTGCTTAACTTCGGTGATCGGACGAGAACCGGTGTTTTCAGCGTGATATGGCCGTAAGCGATGATTGCAGTTAGAATGTGTGTATTTATTCTGCTAATACATGTTCCCCTCGAATTGTGTCAAGAAATATTCTCTCGATATTTAAACGATTCTCATATATTTTTGGCTCTCCATTTTTCATTCTCTCTCCGTCCCTCCCTCCATCTTTAAAGTCAACTAAACTCTGTCAAACAAAATAACCAGACTCCACTAGCTGTATACTTGACTCGCAAAATCCGAGTGAACGCTAAAAGAGCAATAGTTGTGCCGTGAGAGAGAAAAAAAAAAAAAAAAAAAAATAGGAAGAAAGAAAGAAAGAAAGAAAGAAAGAAAGAAAAAGGCTGATGGTGGAAAAAGAAAAGAGGGGATGAATTGTAAAAGGTTGGTTGTCGGGGGGCGAATGTGAGAAATGGAGCGTAATTTCAATGCCGGATGCATGATAATGTATGTAGTGCTGTATTTTGTAGATGGATTTTGCATTTAAAATCATGTGGCTTGGGTGCGAAAGGAAAAAATAAAAATAAAAGAAATAGTAGTGAGTAAATTTTGCCGAGTCGTTGTTGATATGTGGCTGAAAAATCCGAGTGAATGCTAAAAGAGCAATAGGAGATGCTTACAGCACCTAGTATTCCCAAGCGGTCACCCATCTAAGTACTGACTAGGCTCGACGCTGCTTAACTTCGGTGATCGGACGAGAACCGGTGTTTTCAGCGTGATATGGCCGTAAGCGATGATTGCAGTTAGAATGTGTGTATTTATTCTGCTAATACGACATGTTCCCCTCGAATTGTGTCAAGAAATATTCTCTCGATATTTAAACGATTCTCATATATTTTTGGCTCTCCATTTTTCATTCTCTCTCCGTCCCTCCCTCCATCTTTAAAGTCAACTAAACTCTGTCAAACAAAATAACCAGACTCCACTAGCTGTATACTTGACTCGCAAAATCCGAGTGAACGCTAAAAGAGCAATAGTTGTGCCGTGAGAGAGAAAAAAAAAAAAAAAAAAAAATAGGAAGAAAGAAAGAAAGAAAGAAAGAAAGAAAGAGAAAGGCTGATGGTGATAAAAGAAAAGAGGGGATGAATTGTAAAAGGTTGGTTGTCGGGGGGCGAATGTGAGAAATGGAGCGTAATTTCAATGCCGGATGCATGATAATGTATGTAGTGCTGTATTTTGTAGATGGATTTTGCATTTAAAATCATGTGGCTTGGGTGCGAAAGGAAAAAATAAAAATAAAAGAAATAGTAGTGAGTAAATTTTGCCGAGTCGTTGTTGATATGTGGCTGAAAAATCCGAGTGAATGCTAAAAGAGCAATAGGAGATGCTTACAGCACCTAGTATTCCCAAGCGGTCACCCATCTAAGTACTGACTAGGCTCGACGCTGCTTAACTTCGGTGATCGGACGAGAACCGGTGTTTTCAGCGTGATATGGCCGTAAGCGATGATTGCAGTTAGAATGTGTGTATTTATTCTGCTAATACGACATGTTCCCCTCGAATTGTGTCAAGAAATATTCTCTCGATATTTAAACGATTCTCATATATTTTTGGCTCTCCATTTTTCATTCTCTCTCCGTCCCTCCCTCCATCTTTAAAGTCAACTAAACTCTGTCAAACAAAATAACCAGACTCCACTAGCTGTATACTTGACTCGCAAAATCCGAGTGAACGCTAAAAGAGCAATAGTTGTGCCGTGAGAGAGAAAAAAAAAAAAAAAAAAAAATAGGAAGAAAGAAAGAAAGAAAGAAAGAAAGAAAGAAAAAGGCTGATGGTGGAAAAAGAAAAGAGGGGATGAATTGTAAAAGGTTGGTTGTCGGGGGGCGAATGTGAGAAATGGAGCGTAATTTCAATGCCGGATGCATGATAATGTATGTAGTGCTGTATTTTGTAGATGGATTTTGCATTTAAAATCATGTGGCTTGGGTGCGAAAGGAAAAAATAAAAATAAAAGAAATAGTAGTGAGTAAATTTTGCCGAGTCGTTGTTGATATGTGGCTGAAAAATCCGAGTGAATGCTAAAAGAGCAATAGGAGATGCTTACAGCACCTAGTATTCCCAAGCGGTCACCCATCTAAGTACTGACTAGGCTCGACGCTGCTTAACTTCGGTGATCGGACGAGAACCGGTGTTTTCAGCGTGATATGGCCGTAAGCGATGATTGCAGTTAGAATGTGTGTATTTATTCTGCTAATACGACATGTTCCCCTCGAATTGTGTCAAGAAATATTCTCTCGATATTTAAACGATTCTCATATATTTTTGGCTCTCCATTTTTCATTCTCTCTCCGTCCCTCCCTCCATCTTTAAAGTCAACTAAACTCTGTCAAACAAAATAACCAGACTCCACTAGCTGTATACTTGACTCGCAAAATCCGAGTGAACGCTAAAAGAGCAATAGTTGTGCCGTGAAAGAGAAAAAAAAAAAAAAATAGGAAGAAAGAAAGAAAGAAAGAAAGAAAAAGGCTGATGGTGGAAAAAGAAAAGAGGGGATGAATTGTAAAAGGTTGGTTGTCGGGGGGCGAATGTGAGAAATGGAGCGTAATTTCAATGCCGGATGCATGATAATGTATGTAGTGCTGTATTTTGTAGATGGATTTTGCATTTAAAATCATGTGGCTTGGGTGCGAAAGGAAAAAATAAAAATAAAAGAAATAGTAGTGAGTAAATTTTGCCGAGTCGTTGTTGATATGTGGCTGAAAAATCCGAGTGAACGCTAAAAGAGCAATAGTTGTGCCGTGAAAGAGAAAAAAAAAAAAATAGGAAGAAAGAAAGAAAGAAAGAAAGAAAAAGGCTGATGGTGGAAAAAGAAAAGAGGGGATGAATTGTAAAAGGTTGGTTGTCGGGGGGCAAATGTGAGAAATGGAGCGTAATTTCAATGCTGGATGCATGATAATGTATGTAGTGCTGTATTTTGTAGATGGATTTTGCATCGAAATCATGTGGCTTGGTTGCGAAAGGAAAAAATAAAAATTAAGAAATAGTAGTGAGTAAATTTTGCCGAATCATAGTTGATATGTGGCTGAAAAATCCGAGTGAATGCTAAAAGAGCAATAGGAGATGCTTACAGCACCTAGTATTCCCAAGCGGTCACCCATCTAAGTACTGACTAGGCTCGACGCTGCTTAACTTCGGTGATCGGACGAGAACCGGTGTTTTCAGCGTGATATGGCCGTAAGCGATGATTGCAGTTAGAATGTGTGTATTTATTCTGCTAATACGACATGTTCCCCTCGAATTGTGTCAAGAAATATTCTCTCGATATTTAAACGATTCTCATATATTTTTGGCTCTCCATTTTTCATTCTCTCTCCGTCCCTCCCTCCATCTTTAAAGTCAACTAAACTCTGTCAAACAAAATAACCAGACTCCACTAGCTGTATACTTGACTCGCAAAATCCGAGTGAACGCTAAAAGAGCAATAGTTGTGCCGTGAAAGAGAAAAAAAAAAAAAAATAGGAAGAAAGAAAGAAAGAAAGAAAGAAAAAGGCTGATGGTGGAAAAAGAAAAGAGGGGATGAATTGTAAAAGGTTGGTTGTCGGGGGGCGAATGTGAGAAATGGAGCGTAATTTCAATGCCGGATGTATGATAATGTATGTAGTGCTGTATTTTGTAGATGGATTTTGCATTTAAAATCATGTGGCTTGGGTGCGAAAGGAAAAAATAAAAATAAAAGAAATAGTAGTGAGTAAATTTTGCCGAGTCGTTGTTGATATGTGGCTGAAAAATCCGAGTGAATGCTAAAAGAGCAATAGGAGATGCTTACAGCACCTAGTATTCCCAAGCGGTCACCCATCTAAGTACTGACTAGGCTCGACGCTGCTTAACTTCGGTGATCGGACGAGAACCGGTGTTTTCAGCGTGATATGGCCGTAAGCGATGATTGCAGTTAGAATGTGTGTATTTATTCTGCTAATACGACATGTTCCCCTCGAATTGTGTCAAGAAATATTCTCTCGATATTTAAACGATTCTCATATATTTTTGGCTCTCCATTTTTCATTCTCTCTCCGTCCCTCCCTCCATCTTTAAAGTCAACTAAACTCTGTCAAACAAAATAACCAGACTCCACTAGCTGTATACTTGACTCGCAAAATCCGAGTGAACGCTAAAAGAGCAATAGTTGTGCCGTGAAAGAGAAAAAAAAAAAAAAATAGGAAGAAAGAAAGAAAGAAAGAAAGAAAAAGGCTGATGGTGGAAAAAGAAAAGAGGGGATGAATTGTAAAAGGTTGGTTGTCGGGGGGCGAATGTGAGAAATGGAGCGTAATTTCAATGCCGGATGCATGATAATGTATGTAGTGCTGTATTTTGTAGATGGATTTTGCATTTAAAATCATGTGGCTTGGGTGCGAAAGGAAAAAATAAAAATAAAAGAAATAGTAGTGAGTAAATTTTGCCGAGTCGTTGTTGATATGTGGCTGAAAAATCCGAGTGAACGCTAAAAGAGCAATAGTTGTGCCGTGAAAGAGAAAAAAAAAAAAATAGGAAGAAAGAAAGAAAGAAAGAAAGAAAAAGGCTGATGGTGGAAAAAGAAAAGAGGGGATGAATTGTAAAAGGTTGGTTGTCGGGGGGCAAATGTGAGAAATGGAGCGTAATTTCAATGCTGGATGCATGATAATGTATGTAGTGCTGTATTTTGTAGATGGATTTTGCATCGAAATCATGTGGCTTGGTTGCGAAAGGAAAAAATAAAAATTAAGAAATAGTAGTGAGTAAATTTTGCCGAATCATAGTTGATATGTGGCTGAAAAATCCGAGTGAATGCTAAAAGAGCAATAGGAGATGCTTACAGCACCTAGTATTCCCAAGCGGTCACCCATCTAAGTACTGACTAGGCTCGACGCTGCTTAACTTCGGTGATCGGACGAGAACCGGTGTTTTCAGCGTGATATGGCCGTAAGCGATGATTGCAGTTAGAATGTGTGTATTTATTCTGCTAATACGACATGTTCCCCTCGAATTGTGTCAAGAAATATTCTCTCGATATTTAAACGATTCTCATATATTTTTGGCTCTCCATTTTTCATTCTCTCTCCGTCCCTCCCTCCATCTTTAAAGTCAACTAAACTCTGTCAAACAAAATAACCAGGCTCCACTAGCTGTATACTTGACTCGCAAAATCCGAGTGAACGCTAAAAGAGCAATAGTTGTGCCGTGAAAGAGAAAAAAAAAAAAAAATAGGAAGAAAGAAAGAAAGAAAGAAAGAAAAAGGCTGATGGTGGAAAAAGAAAAGAGGGGATGAATTGTAAAAGGTTGGTTGTCGGGGGGCGAATGTGAGAAATGGAGCGTAATTTCAATGCCGGATGCATGATAATGTATGTAGTGCTGTATTTTGTAGATGGATTTTGCATTTAAAATCATGTGGCTTGGGTGCGAAAGGAAAAAATAAAAATAAAAGAAATAGTAGTGAGTAAATTTTGCCGAGTCGTTGTTGATATGTGGCTGAAAAATCCGAGTGAATGCTAAAAGAGCAATAGGAGATGCTTACAGCACCTAGTATTCCCAAGCGGTCACCCATCTAAGTACTGACTAGGCTCGACGCTGCTTAACTTCGGTGATCGGACGAGAACCGGTGTTTTCAGCGTGATATGGCCGTAAGCGATGATTGCAGTTAGAATGTGTGTATTTATTCTGCTAATACGACATGTTCCCCTCGAATTGTGTCAAGAAATATTCTCTCGATATTTAAACGATTCTCATATATTTTTGGCTCTCCATTTTTCATTCTCTCTCCGTCCCTCCCTCCATCTTTAAAGTCAACTAAACTCTGTCAAACAAAATAACCAGACTCCACTAGCTGTATACTTGACTCGCAAAATCCGAGTGAACGCTAAAAGAGCAATAGTTGTGCCGTGAAAGAGAAAAAAAAAAAAATAGGAAGAAAGAAAGAAAGAAAGAAAGAAAAAGGCTGATGGTGGAAAAAGAAAAGAGGGGATGAATTGTAAAAGGTTGGTTGTCGGGGGGCAAATGTGAGAAATGGAGCGTAATTTCAATGCTGGATGCATGATAATGTATGTAGTGCTGTATTTTGTAGATGGATTTTGCATCGAAATCATGTGGCTTGGTTGCGAAAGGAAAAAATAAAAATAAAAGAAATAGTAGTGAGTAAATTTTGCCGAATCATAGTTGATATGTGGCTGAAAAATCCGAGTGAATGCTAAAAGAGCAATAGGAGATGCTTACAGCACCTAGTATTCCCAAGCGGTCACCCATCTAAGTACTGACTAGGCTCGACGATGCTTAACTTCGGTGATCGGACGAGAACCGGTGTTTTCAGCGTGATATGGCCGTAAGCGATGATTGCAGTTAGAATGTGTGTATTTATTCTGCTAATACGACATGTTCCCCTCGAATTGTGTCAAGAAATATTCTCTCGATATTTAAACGATTCTCATATATTTTTGGCTCTCCATTTTTCATTCTCTCTCCGTCCCTCCCTCCATCTTTAAAGTCAACTAAACTCTGTCAAACAAAATAACCAGACTCCACTAGCTGTATACTTGACTCGCAAAATCCGAGTGAACGCTAAAAGAGCAATAGTTGTGCCGTGAAAGAGAAAAAAAAAAAAAAATAGGAAGAAAGAAAGAAAGAAAGAAAGAAAAAGGCTGATGGTGGAAAAAGAAAAGAGGGGATGAATTGTAAAAGGTTGGTTGTCGGGGGGCGAATGTGAGAAATGGAGCGTAATTTCAATGCCGGATGCATGATAATGTATGTAGTGCTGTATTTTGTAGATGGATTTTGCATTTAAAATCATGTGGCTTGGGTGCGAAAGGAAAAAATAAAAATAAAAGAAATAGTAGTGAGTAAATTTTGCCGAGTCGTTGTTGATATGTGGCTGAAAAATCCGAGTGAACGCTAAAAGAGCAATAGTTGTGCCGTGAAAGAGAAAAAAAAAAAAAATAGGAAGAAAGAAAGAAAGAAAGAAAGAAAAAGGCTGATGGTGGAAAAAGAAAAGAGGGGATGAATTGTAAAAGGTTGGTTGTCGGGGGGCAAATGTGAGAAATGGAGCGTAATTTCAATGCTGGATGCATGATAATGTATGTAGTGCTGTATTTTGTAGATGGATTTTGCATCGAAATCATGTGGCTTGGTTGCGAAAGGAAAAAATAAAAATTAAGAAATAGTAGTGAGTAAATTTTGCCGAATCATAGTTGATATGTGGCTGAAAAATCCGAGTGAATGCTAAAAGAGCAATAGGAGATGCTTACAGCACCTAGTATTCCCAAGCGGTCACCCATCTAAGTACTGACTAGGCTCGACGCTGCTTAACTTCGGTGATCGGACGAGAACCGGTGTTTTCAGCGTGATATGGCCGTAAGCGATGATTGCAGTTAGAATGTGTGTATTTATTCTGCTAATACGACATGTTCCCCTCGAATTGTGTCAAGAAATATTCTCTCGATATTTAAACGATTCTCATATATTTTTGGCTCTCCATTTTTCATTCTCTCTCCGTCCCTCCCTCCATCTTTAAAGTCAACTAAACTCTGTCAAACAAAATAACCAGACTCCACTAGCTGTATACTTGACTCGCAAAATCCGAGTGAACGCTAAAAGAGCAATAGTTGTGCCGTGAGAGAGAAAAAAAAAAAAAAAAAAATAGGAAGAAAGAAAGAAAGAAAGAAAGAAAGAAAGAAAAAGGCTGATGGTGGAAAAAGAAAAGAGGGGATGAATTGTAAAAGGTTGGTTGTCGGGGGGCGAATGTGAGAAATGGAGCGTAATTTCAATGCCGGATGCATGATAATGTATGTAGTGCTGTATTTTGTAGATGGATTTTGCATTTAAAATCATGTGGCTTGGGTGCGAAAGGAAAAAATAAAAATAAAAGAAATAGTAGTGAGTAAATTTTGCCGAGTCGTTGTTGATATGTGGCTGAAAAATCCGAGTGAATGCTAAAAGAGCAATAGGAGATGCTTACAGCACCTAGTATTCCCAAGCGGTCACCCATCTAAGTACTGACTAGGCTCGACGCTGCTTAACTTCGGTGATCGGACGAGAACCGGTGTTTTCAGCGTGATATGGCCGTAAGCGATGATTGCAGTTAGAATGTGTGTATTTATTCTGCTAATACGACATGTTCCCCTCGAATTGTGTCAAGAAATATTCTCTCGATATTTAAACGATTCTCATATATTTTTGGCTCTCCATTTTTCATTCTCTCTCCGTCCCTCCCTCCATCTTTAAAGTCAACTAAACTCTGTCAAACAAAATAACCAGACTCCACTAGCTGTATACTTGACTCGCAAAATCCGAGTGAACGCTAAAAGAGCAATAGTTGTGCCGTGAGAAAGAAAAAAAAAAAAAAAAAATAGGAAGAAAGAAAGAAAGAAAGAAAGAAAGAAAGAAAAAGGCTGATGGTGGAAAAAGAAAAGAGGGGATGAATTGTAAAAGGTTGGTTGTCGGGGGGCGAATGTGAGAAATGGAGCGTAATTTCAATGCCGGATGCATGATAATGTATGTAGTGCTGTATTTTGTAGATGGATTTTGCATTTAAAATCATGTGGCTTGGGTGCGAAAGGAAAAAATAAAAATAAAAGAAATAGTAGTGAGTAAATTTTGCCGAGTCGTTGTTGATATGTGGCTGAAAAATCCGAGTGAATGCTAAAAGAGCAATAGGAGATGCTTACAGCACCTAGTATTCCCAAGCGGTCACCCATCTAAGTACTGACTAGGCTCGACGCTGCTTAACTTCGGTGATCGGACGAGAACCGGTGTTTTCAGCGTGATATGGCCGTAAGCGATGATTGCAGTTAGAATGTGTGTATTTATTCTGCTAATACGACATGTTCCCCTCGAATTGTGTCAAGAAATATTCTCTCGATATTTAAACGATTCTCATATATTTTTGGCTCTCCATTTTTCATTCTCTCTCCGTCCCTCCCTCCATCTTTAAAGTCAACTAAACTCTGTCAAACAAAATAACCAGACTCCACTAGCTGTATACTTGACTCGCAAAATCCGAGTGAACGCTAAAAGAGCAATAGTTGTGCCGTGAAAGAGAAAAAAAAAAAAATAGGAAGAAAGAAAGAAAGAAAGAAAGAAAAAGGCTGATGGTGGAAAAAGAAAAGAGGGGATGAATTGTAAAAGGTTGGTTGTCGGGGGGCAAATGTGAGAAATGGAGCGTAATTTCAATGCTGGATGCATGATAATGTATGTAGTGCTGTATTTTGTAGATGGATTTTGCATCGAAATCATGTGGCTTGGTTGCGAAAGGAAAAAATAAAAATAAAAGAAATAGTAGTGAGTAAATTTTGCCGAATCATAGTTGATATGTGGCTGAAAAATTCGAGTGAATGCTAAAAGAGCAATAGGAGATGCTTACAGCACCTAGTATTCCCAAGCGGTCACCCATCTAAGTACTGACTAGGCTCGACGATGCTTAACTTCGGTGATCGGACGAGAACCGGTGTTTTCAGCGTGATATGGCCGTAAGCGATGATTGCAGTTAGAATGTGTGTATTTATTCTGCTAATACGACATGTTCCCCTCGAATTGTGTCAAGAAATATTCTCTCGATATTTAAACGATTCTCATATATTTTTGGCTCTCCATTTTTCATTCTCTCTCCGTCCCTCCCTCCATCTTTAAAGTCAACTAAACTCTGTCAAACAAAATAACCAGACTCCACTAGCTGTATACTTGACTCGCAAAATCCGAGTGAACGCTAAAAGAGCAATAGTTGTGCCGTGAAAGAGAAAAAAAAAAAAAAATAGGAAGAAAGAAAGAAAGAAAGAAAGAAAAAGGCTGATGGTGGAAAAAGAAAAGAGGGGATGAATTGTAAAAGGTTGGTTGTCGGGGGGCGAATGTGAGAAATGGAGCGTAATTTCAATGCCGGATGCATGATAATGTATGTAGTGCTGTATTTTGTAGATGGATTTTGCATTTAAAATCATGTGGCTTGGGTGCGAAAGGAAAAAATAAAAATAAAAGAAATAGTAGTGAGTAAATTTTGCCGAGTCGTTGTTGATATGTGGCTGAAAAATCCGAGTGAACGCTAAAAGAGCAATAGTTGTGCCGTGAAAGAGAAAAAAAAAAAAAAATAGGAAGAAAGAAAGAAAGAAAGAAAGAAAAAGGCTGATGGTGGAAAAAGAAAAGAGGGGATGAATTGTAAAAGGTTGGTTGTCGGGGGGCAAATGTGAGAAATGGAGCGTAATTTCAATGCTGGATGCATGATAATGTATGTAGTGCTGTATTTTGTAGATGGATTTTGCATCGAAATCATGTGGCTTGGTTGCGAAAGGAAAAAATAAAAATTAAGAAATAGTAGTGAGTAAATTTTGCCGAATCATAGTTGATATGTGGCTGAAAAATCCGAGTGAATGCTAAAAGAGCAATAGGAGATGCTTACAGCACCTAGTATTCCCAAGCGGTCACCCATCTAAGTACTGACTAGGCTCGACGCTGCTTAACTTCGGTGATCGGACGAGAACCGGTGTTTTCAGCGTGATATGGCCGTAAGCGATGATTGCAGTTAGAATGTGTGTATTTATTCTGCTAATACATGTTCCCCTCGAATTGTGTCAAGAAATATTCTCTCGATATTTAAACGATTCTCATATATTTTTGGCTCTCCATTTTTCATTCTCTCTCCGTCCCTCCCTCCATCTTTAAAGTCAACTAAACTCTGTCAAACAAAATAACCAGACTCCACTAGCTGTATACTTGACTCGCAAAATCCGAGTGAACGCTAAAAGAGCAATAGTTGTGCCGTGAGAGAGAAAAAAAAAAAAAAAAAAAAAATAGGAAGAAAGAAAGAAAGAAAGAAAGAAAGAAAGAAAAAGGCTGATGGTGGAAAAAGAAAAGAGGGGATGAATTGTAAAAGGTTGGTTGTCGGGGGGCGAATGTGAGAAATGGAGCGTAATTTCAATGCCGGATGCATGATAATGTATGTAGTGCTGTATTTTGTAGATGGATTTTGCATTTAAAATCATGTGGCTTGGGTGCGAAAGGAAAAAATAAAAATAAAAGAAATAGTAGTGAGTAAATTTTGCCGAGTCGTTGTTGATATGTGGCTGAAAAATCCGAGTGAATGCTAAAAGAGCAATAGGAGATGCTTACAGCACCTAGTATTCCCAAGCGGTCACCCATCTAAATACTGACTAGGCTCGACGCTGCTTAACTTCGGTGATCGGACGAGAACCGGTGTTTTCAGCGTGATATGGCCGTAAGCGATGATTGCAGTTAGAATGTGTGTATTTATTCTGCTAATACGACATGTTCCCCTCGAATTGTGTCAAGAAATATTCTCTCGATATTTAAACGATTCTCATATATTTTTGGCTCTCCATTTTTCATTCTCTCTCCGTCCCTCCCTCCATCTTTAAAGTCAACTAAACTCTGTCAAACAAAATAACCAGACTCCACTAGCTGTATACTTGACTCGCAAAATCCGAGTGAACGCTAAAAGAGCAATAGTTGTGCCGTGAAAGAGAGAAAAAAAAAAAAAAAAAAAAATAGGAAGAAAGAAAGAAAGAAAGAAAGAAAGAAAGAAAAAGGCTGATGGTGGAAAAAGAAAAGAGGGGATGAATTGTAAAAGGTTGGTTGTCGGGGGGCGAATGTGAGAAATGGAGCGTAATTTCAATGCCGGATGTATGATAATGTATGTAGTGCTGTATTTTGTAGATGGATTTTGCATTTAAAATCATGTGGCTTGGGTGCGAAAGGAAAAAATAAAAATAAAAGAAATAGTAGTGAGTAAATTTTGCCGAGTCGTTGTTGATATGTGGCTGAAAAATCCGAGTGAATGCTAAAAGAGCAATAGGAGATGCTTACAGCACCTAGTATTCCCAAGCGGTCACCCATCTAAGTACTGACTAGGCTCGACGCTGCTTAACTTCGGTGATCGGACGAGAACCGGTGTTTTCAGCGTGATATGGCCGTAAGCGATGATTGCAGTTAGAATGTGTGTATTTATTCTGCTAATACGACATGTTCCCCTCGAATTGTGTCAAGAAATATTCTCTCGATATTTAAACGATTCTCATATATTTTTGGCTCTCCATTTTTCATTCTCTCTCCGTCCCTCCCTCCATCTTTAAAGTCAACTAAACTCTGTCAAACAAAATAACCAGACTCCACTAGCTGTATACTTGACTCGCAAAATCCGAGTGAACGCTAAAAGAGCAATAGTTGTGCCGTGAGAAAGAAAAAAAAAAAAAAAAAAATAGGAAGAAAGAAAGAAAGAAAGAAAGAAAGAAAGAAAAAGGCTGATGGTGGAAAAAGAAAAGAGGGGATGAATTGTAAAAGGTTGGTTGTCGGGGGGCGAATGTGAGAAATGGAGCGTAATTTCAATGCCGGATGCATGATAATGTATGTAGTGCTGTATTTTGTAGATGAATTTTGCATTTAAAATCATGTGGCTTGGGTGCGAAAGGAAAAAATAAAAATAAAAGAAATAGTAGTGAGTAAATTTTGCCGAGTCGTTGTTGATATGTGGCTGAAAAATCCGAGTGAATGCTAAAAGAGCAATAGGAGATGCTTACAGCACCTAGTATTCCCAAGCGGTCACCCATCTAAGTACTGACTAGGCTCGACGCTGCTTAACTTCGGTGATCGGACGAGAACCGGTGTTTTCAGCGTGATATGGCCGTAAGCGATGATTGCAGTTAGAATGTGTGTATTTATTCTGCTAATACGACATGTTCCCCTCGAATTGTGTCAAGAAATATTCTCTCGATATTTAAACGATTCTCATATATTTTTGGCTCTCCATTTTTCATTCTCTCTCCGTCCCTCCCTCCATCTTTAAAGTCAACTAAACTCTGTCAAACAAAATAACCAGACTCCACTAGCTGTATACTTGACTCGCAAAATCCGAGTGAACGCTAAAAGAGCAATAGTTGTGCCGTGAGAAAGAAAAAAAAAAAAAAAAAAATAGGAAGAAAGAAAGAAAGAAAGAAAGAAAGAAAGAAAAAGGCTGATGGTGGAAAAAGAAAAGAGGGGATGAATTGTAAAAGGTTGGTTGTCGGGGGGCGAATGTGAGAAATGGAGCGTAATTTCAATGCCGGATGCATGATAATGTATGTAGTGCTGTATTTTGTAGATGGATTTTGCATTTAAAATCATGTGGCTTGGGTGCGAAAGGAAAAAATAAAAATAAAAGAAATAGTAGTGAGTAAATTTTGCCGAGTCGTTGTTGATATGTGGCTGAAAAATCCGAGTGAATGCTAAAAGAGCAATAGGAGATGCTTACAGCACCTAGTATTCCCAAGCGGTCACCCATCTAAGTACTGACTAGGCTCGACGCTGCTTAACTTCGGTGATCGGACGAGAACCGGTGTTTTCAGCGTGATATGGCCGTAAGCGATGATTGCAGTTAGAATGTGTGTATTTATTCTGCTAATACGACATGTTCCCCTCGAATTGTGTCAAGAAATATTCTCTCGATATTTAAACGATTCTCATATATTTTTGGCTCTCCATTTTTCATTCTCTCTCCGTCCCTCCCTCCATCTTTAAAGTCAACTAAACTCTGTCAAACAAAATAACCAGACTCCACTAGCTGTATACTTGACTCGCAAAATCCGAGTGAACGCTAAAAGAGCAATAGTTGTGCCGTGAAAGAGAGAAAAAAAAAAAAAAAAAAAAATAGGAAGAAAGAAAGAAAGAAAGAAAGAAAGAAAGAAAAAGGCTGATGGTGGAAAAAGAAAAGAGGGGATGAATTGTAAAAGGTTGGTTGTCGGGGGGCGAATGTGAGAAATGGAGCGTAATTTCAATGCCGGATGTATGATAATGTATGTAGTGCTGTATTTTGTAGATGGATTTTGCATTTAAAATCATGTGGCTTGGGTGCGAAAGGAAAAAATAAAAATAAAAGAAATAGTAGTGAGTAAATTTTGCCGAGTCGTTGTTGATATGTGGCTGAAAAATCCGAGTGAATGCTAAAAGAGCAATAGGAGATGCTTACAGCACCTAGTATTCCCAAGCGGTCACCCATCTAAGTACTGACTAGGCTCGACGCTGCTTAACTTCGGTGATCGGACGAGAACCGGTGTTTTCAGCGTGATATGGCCGTAAGCGATGATTGCAGTTAGAATGTGTGTATTTATTCTGCTAATACGACATGTTCCCCTCGAATTGTGTCAAGAAATATTCTCTCGATATTTAAACGATTCTCATATATTTTTGGCTCTCCATTTTTCATTCTCTCTCCGTCCCTCCCTCCATCTTTAAAGTCAACTAAACTCTGTCAAACAAAATAACCAGACTCCACTAGCTGTATACTTGACTCGCAAAATCCGAGTGAACGCTAAAAGAGCAATAGTTGTGCCGTGAAAGAGAGAAAAAAAAAAAAAAAAAAAAATAGGAAGAAAGAAAGAAAGAAAGAAAGAAAGAAAGAAAAAGGCTGATGGTGGAAAAAGAAAAGAGGGGATGAATTGTAAAAGGTTGGTTGTCGGGGGGCGAATGTGAGAAATGGAGCGTAATTTCAATGCCGGATGTATGATAATGTATGTAGTGCTGTATTTTGTAGATGGATTTTGCATTTAAAATCATGTGGCTTGGGTGCGAAAGGAAAAAATAAAAATAAAAGAAATAGTAGTGAGTAAATTTTGCCGAGTCGTTGTTGATATGTGGCTGAAAAATCCGAGTGAATGCTAAAAGAGCAATAGGAGATGCTTACAGCACCTAGTATTCCCAAGCGGTCACCCATCTAAGTACTGACTAGGCTCGACGCTGCTTAACTTCGGTGATCGGACGAGAACCGGTGTTTTCAGCGTGATATGGCCGTAAGCGATGATTGCAGTTAGAATGTGTGTATTTATTCTGCTAATACGACATGTTCCCCTCGAATTGTGTCAAGAAATATTCTCTCGATATTTAAACGATTCTCATATATTTTTGGCTCTCCATTTTTCATTCTCTCTCCGTCCCTCCCTCCATCTTTAAAGTCAACTAAACTCTGTCAAACAAAATAACCAGACTCCACTAGCTGTATACTTGACTCGCAAAATCCGAGTGAACGCTAAAAGAGCAATAGTTGTGCCGTGAGAGAGAAAAAAAAAAAAAAAAAATAGGAAGAAAGAAAGAAAGAAAGAAAGAAAGAAAGAAAGAAAAAGGCTGATGGTGGAAAAAGAAAAGAGGGGATGAATTGTAAAAGGTTGGTTGTCGGGGGGCGAATGTGAGAAATGGAGCGTAATTTCAATGCCGGATGCATGATAATGTATGTAGTGCTGTATTTTGTAGATGGATTTTGCATTTAAAATCATGTGGCTTGGGTGCGAAAGGAAAAAATAAAAATAAAAGAAATAGTAGTGAGTAAATTTTGCCGAGTCGTTGTTGATATGTGGCTGAAAAATCCGAGTGAATGCTAAAAGAGCAATAGGAGATGCTTACAGCACCTAGTATTCCCAAGCGGTCACCCATCTAAGTACTGACTAGGCTCGACGCTGCTTAACTTCGGTGATCGGACGAGAACCGGTGTTTTCAGCGTGATATGGCCGTAAGCGATGATTGCAGTTAGAATGTGTGTATTTATTCTGCTAATACGACATGTTCCCCTCGAATTGTGTCAAGAAATATTCTCTCGATATTTAAACGATTCTCATATATTTTTGGCTCTCCATTTTTCATTCTCTCTCCGTCCCTCCCTCCATCTTTAAAGTCAACTAAACTCTGTCAAACAAAATAACCAGACTCCACTAGCTGTATACTTGACTCGCAAAATCCGAGTGAACGCTAAAAGAGCAATAGTTGTGCCGTGAGAGAGAAAAAAAAAAAAAAAAAAAAATAGGAAGAAAGAAAGAAAGAAAGAAAGAAAGAAAGAAAAAGGCTGATGGTGGAAAAAGAAAAGAGGGGATGAATTGTAAAAGGTTGGTTGTCGGGGGGCGAATGTGAGAAATGGAGCGTAATTTCAATGCCGGATGCATGATAATGTATGTAGTGCTGTATTTTGTAGATGGATTTTGCATTTAAAATCATGTGGCTTGGGTGCGAAAGGAAAAAATAAAAATAAAAGAAATAGTAGTGAGTAAATTTTGCCGAGTCGTTGTTGATATGTGGCTGAAAAATCCGAGTGAATGCTAAAAGAGCAATAGGAGATGCTTACAGCACCTAGTATTCCCAAGCGGTCACCCATCTAAGTACTGACTAGGCTCGACGCTGCTTAACTTCGGTGATCGGACGAGAACCGGTGTTTTCAGCGTGATATGGCCGTAAGCGATGATTGCAGTTAGAATGTGTGTATTTATTCTGCTAATACGACATGTTCCCCTCGAATTGTGTCAAGAAATATTCTCTCGATATTTAAACGATTCTCATATATTTTTGGCTCTCCATTTTTCATTCTCTCTCCGTCCCTCCCTCCATCTTTAAAGTCAACTAAACTCTGTCAAACAAAATAACCAGACTCCACTAGCTGTATACTTGACTCGCAAAATCCGAGTGAACGCTAAAAGAGCAATAGTTGTGCCGTGAGAAAGAAAAAAAAAAAAAAAAAAATAGGAAGAAAGAAAGAAAGAAAGAAAGAAAGAAAGAAAAAGGCTGATGGTGGAAAAAGAAAAGAGGGGATGAATTGTAAAAGGTTGGTTGTCGGGGGGCGAATGTGAGAAATGGAGCGTAATTTCAATGCCGGATGCATGATAATGTATGTAGTGCTGTATTTTGTAGATGAATTTTGCATTTAAAATCATGTGGCTTGGGTGCGAAAGGAAAAAATAAAAATAAAAGAAATAGTAGTGAGTAAATTTTGCCGAGTCGTTGTTGATATGTGGCTGAAAAATCCGAGTGAATGCTAAAAGAGCAATAGGAGATGCTTACAGCACCTAGTATTCCCAAGCGGTCACCCATCTAAGTACTGACTAGGCTCGACGCTGCTTAACTTCGGTGATCGGACGAGAACCGGTGTTTTCAGCGTGATATGGCCGTAAGCGATGATTGCAGTTAGAATGTGTGTATTTATTCTGCTAATACGACATGTTCCCCTCGAATTGTGTCAAGAAATATTCTCTCGATATTTAAACGATTCTCATATATTTTTGGCTCTCCATTTTTCATTCTCTCTCCGTCCCTCCCTCCATCTTTAAAGTCAACTAAACTCTGTCAAACAAAATAACCAGACTCCACTAGCTGTATACTTGACTCGCAAAATCCGAGTGAACGCTAAAAGAGCAATAGTTGTGCCGTGAGAAAGAAAAAAAAAAAAAAAAAAATAGGAAGAAAGAAAGAAAGAAAGAAAGAAAGAAAGAAAAAGGCTGATGGTGGAAAAAGAAAAGAGGGGATGAATTGTAAAAGGTTGGTTGTCGGGGGGCGAATGTGAGAAATGGAGCGTAATTTCAATGCCGGATGCATGATAATGTATGTAGTGCTGTATTTTGTAGATGGATTTTGCATTTAAAATCATGTGGCTTGGGTGCGAAAGGAAAAAATAAAAATAAAAGAAATAGTAGTGAGTAAATTTTGCCGAGTCGTTGTTGATATGTGGCTGAAAAATCCGAGTGAATGCTAAAAGAGCAATAGGAGATGCTTACAGCACCTAGTATTCCCAAGCGGTCACCCATCTAAGTACTGACTAGGCTCGACGCTGCTTAACTTCGGTGATCGGACGAGAACCGGTGTTTTCAGCGTGATATGGCCGTAAGCGATGATTGCAGTTAGAATGTGTGTATTTATTCTGCTAATACGACATGTTCCCCTCGAATTGTGTCAAGAAATATTCTCTCGATATTTAAACGATTCTCATATATTTTTGGCTCTCCATTTTTCATTCTCTCTCCGTCCCTCCCTCCATCTTTAAAGTCAACTAAACTCTGTCAAACAAAATAACCAGACTCCACTAGCTGTATACTTGACTCGCAAAATCCGAGTGAACGCTAAAAGAGCAATAGTTGTGCCGTGAAAGAGAGAAAAAAAAAAAAAAAAAAAAATAGGAAGAAAGAAAGAAAGAAAGAAAGAAAGAAAGAAAAAGGCTGATGGTGGAAAAAGAAAAGAGGGGATGAATTGTAAAAGGTTGGTTGTCGGGGGGCGAATGTGAGAAATGGAGCGTAATTTCAATGCCGGATGCATGATAATGTATGTAGTGCTGTATTTTGTAGATGGATTTTGCATTTAAAATCATGTGGCTTGGGTGCGAAAGGAAAAAATAAAAATAAAAGAAATAGTAGTGAGTAAATTTTGCCGAGTCGTTGTTGATATGTGGCTGAAAAATCCGAGTGAATGCTAAAAGAGCAATAGGAGATGCTTACAGCACCTAGTATTCCCAAGCGGTCACCCATCTAAGTACTGACTAGGCTCGACGCTGCTTAACTTCGGTGATCGGACGAGAACCGGTGTTTTCAGCGTGATATGGCCGTAAGCGATGATTGCAGTTAGAATGTGTGTATTTATTCTGCTAATACGACATGTTCCCCTCGAATTGTGTCAAGAAATATTCTCTCGATATTTAAACGATTCTCATATATTTTTGGCTCTCCATTTTTCATTCTCTCTCCGTCCCTCCCTCCATCTTTAAAGTCAACTAAACTCTGTCAAACAAAATAACCAGACTCCACTAGCTGTATACTTGACTCGCAAAATCCGAGTGAACGCTAAAAGAGCAATAGTTGTGCCGTGAAAGAGAAAAAAAAAAAATAGGAAGAAAGAAAGAAAGAAAGAAAGAAAAAGGCTGATGGTGGAAAAAGAAAAGAGGGGATGAATTGTAAAAGGTTGGTTGTCGGGGGGCAAATGTGAGAAATCGAGCGTAATTTCAATGCTGGATGCATGATAATGTATGTAGTGCTGTATTTTGTAGATGGATTTTGCATCGAAATCATGTGGCTTGGTTGCGAAAGGAAAAAATAAAAATAAAAGAAATAGTAGTGAGTAAATTTTGCCGAATCATAGTTGATATGTGGCTGAAAAATCCGAGTGAATGCTAAAAGAGCAATAGGAGATGCTTACAGCACCTAGTATTCCCAAGCGGTCACCCATCTAAGTACTGACTAGGCTCGACGCTGCTTAACTTCGGTGATCGGACGAGAACCGGTGTTTTCAGCGTGATATGGCCGTAAGCGATGATTGCAGTTAGAATGTGTGTATTTATTCTGCTAATACGACATGTTCCCCTCGAATTGTGTCAAGAAATATTCTCTCGATATTTAAACGATTCTCATATATTTTTGGCTCTCCATTTTTCATTCTCTCTCCGTCCCTCCCTCCATCTTTAAAGTCAACTAAACTCTGTCAAACAAAATAACCAGACTCCACTAGCTGTATACTTGACTCGCAAAATCCGAGTGAACGCTAAAAGAGCAATAGTTGTGCCGTGAAAGAGAAAAAAAAAAAAAATAGGAAGAAAGAAAGAAAGAAAGAAAGAAAAAGGCTGATGGTGGAAAAAGAAAAGAGGGGATGAATTGTAAAAGGTTGGTTGTCGGGGGGCGAATGTGAGAAATGGAGCGTAATTTCAATGCCGGATGCATGATAATGTATGTAGTGCTGTATTTTGTAGATGGATTTTGCATTTAAAATCATGTGGCTTGGGTGCGAAAGGAAAAAATAAAAATAAAAGAAATAGTAGTGAGTAAATTTTGCCGAGTCGTTGTTGATATGTGGCTGAAAAATCCGAGTGAACGCTAAAAGAGCAATAGTTGTGCCGTGAAAGAGAAAAAAAAAAAAAATAGGAAGAAAGAAAGAAAGAAAGAAAGAAAAAGGCTGATGGTGGAAAAAGAAAAGAGGGGATGAATTGTAAAAGGTTGGTTGTCGGGGGGCAAATGTGAGAAATGGAGCGTAATTTCAATGCTGGATGCATGATAATGTATGTAGTGCTGTATTTTGTAGATGGATTTTGCATCGAAATCATGTGGCTTGGTTGCGAAAGGAAAAAATAAAAATTAAGAAATAGTAGTGAGTAAATTTTGCCGAATCATAGTTGATATGTGGCTGAAAAATCCGAGTGAATGCTAAAAGAGCAATAGGAGATGCTTACAGCACCTAGTATTCCCAAGCGGTCACCCATCTAAGTACTGACTAGGCTCGACGCTGCTTAACTTCGGTGATCGGACGAGAACCGGTGTTTTCAGCGTGATATGGCCGTAAGCGATGATTGCAGTTAGAATGTGTGTATTTATTCTGCTAATACGACATGTTCCCCTCGAATTGTGTCAAGAAATATTCTCTCGATATTTAAACGATTCTCATATATTTTTGGCTCTCCATTTTTCATTCTCTCTCCGTCCCTCCCTCCATCTTTAAAGTCAACTAAACTCTGTCAAACAAAATAACCAGACTCCACTAGCTGTATACTTGACTCGCAAAATCCGAGTGAACGCTAAAAGAGCAATAGTTGTGCCGTGAGAGAGAAAAAAAAAAAAAAAAAAAAATAGGAAGAAAGAAAGAAAGAAAGAAAGAAAGAAAGAAAAAGGCTGATGGTGGAAAAAGAAAAGAGGGGATGAATTGTAAAAGGTTGGTTGTCGGGGGGCGAATGTGAGAAATGGAGCGTAATTTCAATGCCGGATGCATGATAATGTATGTAGTGCTGTATTTTGTAGATGGATTTTGCATTTAAAATCATGTGGCTTGGGTGCGAAAGGAAAAAATAAAAATAAAAGAAATAGTAGTGAGTAAATTTTGCCGAGTCGTTGTTGATATGTGGCTGAAAAATCCGAGTGAATGCTAAAAGAGCAATAGGAGATGCTTACAGCACCTAGTATTCCCAAGCGGTCACCCATCTAAGTACTGACTAGGCTCGACGCTGCTTAACTTCGGTGATCGGACGAGAACCGGTGTTTTCAGCGTGATATGGCCGTAAGCGATGATTGCAGTTAGAATGTGTGTATTTATTCTGCTAATACGACATGTTCCCCTCGAATTGTGTCAAGAAATATTCTCTCGATATTTAAACGATTCTCATATATTTTTGGCTCTCCATTTTTCATTCTCTCTCCGTCCCTCCCTCCATCTTTAAAGTCAACTAAACTCTGTCAAACAAAATAACCAGACTCCACTAGCTGTATACTTGACTCGCAAAATCCGAGTGAACGCTAAAAGAGCAATAGTTGTGCCGTGAGAGAGAAAAAAAAAAAAAAAAAAAAAATAGGAAGAAAGAAAGAAAGAAAGAAAGAAAGAAAGAAAGAAAAAGGCTGATGGTGGAAAAAGAAAAGAGGGGATGAATTGTAAAAGGTTGGTTGTCGGGGGGCGAATGTGAGAAATGGAGCGTAATTTCAATGCCGGATGCATGATAATGTATGTAGTGCTGTATTTTGTAGATGGATTTTGCATTTAAAATCATGTGGCTTGGGTGCGAAAGGAAAAAATAAAAATAAAAGAAATAGTAGTGAGTAAATTTTGCCGAGTCGTTGTTGATATGTGGCTGAAAAATCCGAGTGAATGCTAAAAGAGCAATAGGAGATGCTTACAGCACCTAGTATTCCCAAGCGGTCACCCATCTAAGTACTGACTAGGCTCGACGCTGCTTAACTTCGGTGATCGGACGAGAACCGGTGTTTTCAGCGTGATATGGCCGTAAGCGATGATTGCAGTTAGAATGTGTGTATTTATTCTGCTAATACGACATGTTCCCCTCGAATTGTGTCAAGAAATATTCTCTCGATATTTAAACGATTCTCATATATTTTTGGCTCTCCATTTTTCATTCTCTCTCCGTCCCTCCCTCCATCTTTAAAGTCAACTAAACTCTGTCAAACAAAATAACCAGACTCCACTAGCTGTATACTTGACTCGCAAAATCCGAGTGAACGCTAAAAGAGCAATAGTTGTGCCGTGAAAGAGAAAAAAAAAAAAATAGGAAGAAAGAAAGAAAGAAAGAAAGAAAAAGGCTGATGGTGGAAAAAGAAAAGAGGGGATGAATTGTAAAAGGTTGGTTGTCGGGGGGCAAATGTGAGAAATGGAGCGTAATTTCAATGCTGGATGCATGATAATGTATGTAGTGCTGTATTTTGTAGATGGATTTTGCATCGAAATCATGTGGCTTGGTTGCGAAAGGAAAAAATAAAAATAAAAGAAATAGTAGTGAGTAAATTTTGCCGAATCATAGTTGATATGTGGCTGAAAAATCCGAGTGAATGCTAAAAGAGCAATAGGAGATGCTTACAGCACCTAGTATTCCCAAGCGGTCACCCATCTAAGTACTGACTAGGCTCGACGATGCTTAACTTCGGTGATCGGACGAGAACCGGTGTTTTCAGCGTGATATGGCCGTAAGCGATGATTGCAGTTAGAATGTGTGTATTTATTCTGCTAATACGACATGTTCCCCTCGAATTGTGTCAAGAAATATTCTCTCGATATTTAAACGATTCTCATATATTTTTGGCTCTCCATTTTTCATTCTCTCTCCGTCCCTCCCTCCATCTTTAAAGTCAACTAAACTCTGTCAAACAAAATAACCAGACTCCACTAGCTGTATACTTGACTCGCAAAATCCGAGTGAACGCTAAAAGAGCAATAGTTGTGCCGTGAAAGAGAAAAAAAAAAAAAAATAGGAAGAAAGAAAGAAAGAAAGAAAGAAAAAGGCTGATGGTGGAAAAAGAAAAGAGGGGATGAATTGTAAAAGGTTGGTTGTCGGGGGGCGAATGTGAGAAATGGAGCGTAATTTCAATGCCGGATGCATGATAATGTATGTAGTGCTGTATTTTGTAGATGGATTTTGCATTTAAAATCATGTGGCTTGGGTGCGAAAGGAAAAAATAAAAATAAAAGAAATAGTAGTGAGTAAATTTTGCCGAGTCGTTGTTGATATGTGGCTGAAAAATCCGAGTGAACGCTAAAAGAGCAATAGTTGTGCCGTGAAAGAGAAAAAAAAAAAAAATAGGAAGAAAGAAAGAAAGAAAGAAAGAAAAAGGCTGATGGTGGAAAAAGAAAAGAGGGGATGAATTGTAAAAGGTTGGTTGTCGGGGGGCAAATGTGAGAAATGGAGCGTAATTTCAATGCTGGATGCATGATAATGTATGTAGTGCTGTATTTTGTAGATGGATTTTGCATCGAAATCATGTGGCTTGGTTGCGAAAGGAAAAAATAAAAATTAAGAAATAGTAGTGAGTAAATTTTGCCGAATCATAGTTGATATGTGGCTGAAAAATCCGAGTGAATGCTAAAAGAGCAATAGGAGATGCTTACAGCACCTAGTATTCCCAAGCGGTCACCCATCTAAGTACTGACTAGGCTCGACGCTGCTTAACTTCGGTGATCGGACGAGAACCGGTGTTTTCAGCGTGATATGGCCGTAAGCGATGATTGCAGTTAGAATGTGTGTATTTATTCTGCTAATACGACATGTTCCCCTCGAATTGTGTCAAGAAATATTCTCTCGATATTTAAACGATTCTCATATATTTTTGGCTCTCCATTTTTCATTCTCTCTCCGTCCCTCCCTCCATCTTTAAAGTCAACTAAACTCTGTCAAACAAAATAACCAGACTCCACTAGCTGTATACTTGACTCGCAAAATCCGAGTGAACGCTAAAAGAGCAATAGTTGTGCCGTGAGAGAGAAAAAAAAAAAAAAAAAAAAAATAGGAAGAAAGAAAGAAAGAAAGAAAGAAAGAAAGAAAGAAAAAGGCTGATGGTGGAAAAAGAAAAGAGGGGATGAATTGTAAAAGGTTGGTTGTCGGGGGGCGAATGTGAGAAATGGAGCGTAATTTCAATGCCGGATGCATGATAATGTATGTAGTGCTGTATTTTGTAGATGGATTTTGCATTTAAAATCATGTGGCTTGGGTGCGAAAGGAAAAAATAAAAATAAAAGAAATAGTAGTGAGTAAATTTTGCCGAGTCGTTGTTGATATGTGGCTGAAAAATCCGAGTGAATGCTAAAAGAGCAATAGGAGATGCTTACAGCACCTAGTATTCCCAAGCGGTCACCCATCTAAGTACTGACTAGGCTCGACGCTGCTTAACTTCGGTGATCGGACGAGAACCGGTGTTTTCAGCGTGATATGGCCGTAAGCGATGATTGCAGTTAGAATGTGTGTATTTATTCTGCTAATACGACATGTTCCCCTCGAATTGTGTCAAGAAATATTCTCTCGATATTTAAACGATTCTCATATATTTTTGGCTCTCCATTTTTCATTCTCTCTCCGTCCCTCCCTCCATCTTTAAAGTCAACTAAACTCTGTCAAACAAAATAACCAGACTCCACTAGCTGTATACTTGACTCGCAAAATCCGAGTGAACGCTAAAAGAGCAATAGTTGTGCCGTGAAAGAGAGAAAAAAAAAAAAAAAAAAAAAATAGGAAGAAAGAAAGAAAGAAAGAAAGAAAGAAAGAAAAAGGCTGATGGTGGAAAAAGAAAAGAGGGGATGAATTGTAAAAGGTTGGTTGTCGGGGGGCGAATGTGAGAAATGGAGCGTAATTTCAATGCCGGATGTATGATAATGTATGTAGTGCTGTATTTTGTAGATGGATTTTGCATTTAAAATCATGTGGCTTGGGTGCGAAAGGAAAAAATAAAAATAAAAGAAATAGTAGTGAGTAAATTTTGCCGAGTCGTTGTTGATATGTGGCTGAAAAATCCGAGTGAATGCTAAAAGAGCAATAGGAGATGCTTACAGCACCTAGTATTCCCAAGCGGTCACCCATCTAAGTACTGACTAGGCTCGACGCTGCTTAACTTCGGTGATCGGACGAGAACCGGTGTTTTCAGCGTGATATGGCCGTAAGCGATGATTGCAGTTAGAATGTGTGTATTTATTCTGCTAATACGACATGTTCCCCTCGAATTGTGTCAAGAAATATTCTCTCGATATTTAAACGATTCTCATATATTTTTGGCTCTCCATTTTTCATTCTCTCTCCGTCCCTCCCTCCATCTTTAAAGTCAACTAAACTCTGTCAAACAAAATAACCAGACTCCACTAGCTGTATACTTGACTCGCAAAATCCGAGTGAACGCTAAAAGAGCAATAGTTGTGCCGTGAGAGAGAAAAAAAAAAAAAAAAAAAAAAATAGGAAGAAAGAAAGAAAGAAAGAAAGAAAGAAAGAAAAAGGCTGATGGTGGAAAAAGAAAAGAGGGGATGAATTGTAAAAGGTTGGTTGTCGGGGGGCGAATGTGAGAAATGGAGCGTAATTTCAATGCCGGATGCATGATAATGTATGTAGTGCTGTATTTTGTAGATGGATTTTGCATTTAAAATCATGTGGCTTGGGTGCGAAAGGAAAAAATAAAAATAAAAGAAATAGTAGTGAGTAAATTTTGCCGAGTCGTTGTTGATATGTGGCTGAAAAATCCGAGTGAATGCTAAAAGAGCAATAGGAGATGCTTACAGCACCTAGTATTCCCAAGCGGTCACCCATCTAAGTACTGACTAGGCTCGACGCTGCTTAACTTCGGTGATCGGACGAGAACCGGTGTTTTCAGCGTGATATGGCCGTAAGCGATGATTGCAGTTAGAATGTGTGTATTTATTCTGCTAATACGACGTGTTCCCCTCGAATTGTGTCAAGAAATATTCTCTCGATATTTAAACGATTCTCATATATTTTTGGCTCTCCATTTTTCATTCTCTCTCCGTCCCTCCCTCCATCTTTAAAGTCAACTAAACTCTGTCAAACAAAATAACCAGACTCCACTAGCTGTATACTTGACTCGCAAAATCCGAGTGAACGCTAAAAGAGCAATAGTTGTGCCGTGAAAGAGAGAAAAAAAAAAAAAAAAAAAAATAGGAAGAAAGAAAGAAAGAAAGAAAGAAAGAAAGAAAGAAAAAGGCTGATGGTGGAAAAAGAAAAGAGGGGATGAATTGTAAAAAGTTGGTTGTCGGGGGGCGAATGTGAGAAATGGAGCGTAATTTCAATGCCGGATGCATGATAATGTATGTAGTGCTGTATTTTGTAGATGGATTTTGCATTTAAAATCATGTGGCTTGGGTGCGAAAGGAAAAAATAAAAATAAAAGAAATAGTAGTGAGTAAATTTTGCCGAGTCGTTGTTGATATGTGGCTGAAAAATCCGAGTGAATGCTAAAAGAGCAATAGGAGATGCTTACAGCACCTAGTATTCCCAAGCGGTCACCCATCTAAGTACTGACTAGGCTCGACGCTGCTTAACTTCGGTGATCGGACGAGAACCGGTGTTTTCAGCGTGATATGGCCGTAAGCGATGATTGCAGTTAGAATGTGTGTATTTATTCTGCTAATACGACGTGTTCCCCTCGAATTGTGTCAAGAAATATTCTCTCGATATTTAAACGATTCTCATATATTTTTGGCTCTCCATTTTTCATTCTCTCTCCGTCCCTCCCTCCATCTTTAAAGTCAACTAAACTCTGTCAAACAAAATAACCAGACTCCACTAGCTGTATACTTGACTCGCAAAATCCGAGTGAACGCTAAAAGAGCAATAGTTGTGCCGTGAAAGAGAGAGAAAAAAAAAAAAAAAAATAGGAAGAAAGAAAGAAAGAAAGAAAGAAAGAAAGAAAGAAAAAGGCTGATGGTGGAAAAAGAAAAGAGGGGATGAATTGTAAAAGGTTGGTTGTCGGGGGGCGAATGTGAGAAATGGAGCGTAATTTCAATGCCGGATGCATGATAATGTATGTAGTGCTGTATTTTGTAGATGGATTTTGCATTTAAAATCATGTGGCTTGGGTGCGAAAGGAAAAAATAAAAATAAAAGAAATAGTAGTGAGTAAATTTTGCCGAGTCGTTGTTGATATGTGGCTGAAAAATCCGAGTGAATGCTAAAAGAGCAATAGGAGATGCTTACAGCACCTAGTATTCCCAAGCGGTCACCCATCTAAGTACTGACTAGGCTCGACGCTGCTTAACTTCGGTGATCGGACGAGAACCGGTGTTTTCAGCGTGATATGGCCGTAAGCGATGATTGCAGTTAGAATGTGTGTATTTATTCTGCTAATACGACATGTTCCCCTCGAATTGTGTCAAGAAATATTCTCTCGATATTTAAACGATTCTCATATATTTTTGGCTCTCCATTTTTCATTCTCTCTCCGTCCCTCCCTCCATCTTTAAAGTCAACTAAACTCTGTCAAACAAAATAACCAGACTCCACTAGCTGTATACTTGACTCGCAAAATCCGAGTGAACGCTAAAAGAGCAATAGTTGTGCCGTGAAAGAGAGAAAAAAAAAAAAAAAAAAATAGGAAGAAAGAAAGAAAGAAAGAAAGAAAGAAAGAAAAAGGCTGATGGTGGAAAAAGAAAAGAGGGGATGAATTGTAAAAGGTTGGTTGTCGGGGGGCGAATGTGAGAAATGGAGCGTAATTTCAATGCCGGATGTATGATAATGTATGTAGTGCTGTATTTTGTAGATGGATTTTGCATTTAAAATCATGTGGCTTGGGTGCGAAAGGAAAAAATAAAAATAAAAGAAATAGTAGTGAGTAAATTTTGCCGAGTCGTTGTTGATATGTGGCTGAAAAATCCGAGTGAATGCTAAAAGAGCAATAGGAGATGCTTACAGCACCTAGTATTCCCAAGCGGTCACCCATCTAAGTACTGACTAGGCTCGACGCTGCTTAACTTCGGTGATCGGACGAGAACCGGTGTTTTCAGCGTGATATGGCCGTAAGCGATGATTGCAGTTAGAATGTGTGTATTTATTCTGCTAATACGACATGTTCCCCTCGAATTGTGTCAAGAAATATTCTCTCGATATTTAAACGATTCTCATATATTTTTGGCTCTCCATTTTTCATTCTCTCTCCGTCCCTCCCTCCATCTTTAAAGTCAACTAAACTCTGTCAAACAAAATAACCAGACTCCACTAGCTGTATACTTGACTCGCAAAATCCGAGTGAACGCTAAAAGAGCAATAGTTGTGCCGTGAGAGAGAAAAAAAAAAAAAAAAAAAAAAATAGGAAGAAAGAAAGAAAGAAAGAAAGAAAGAAAGAAAAAGGCTGATGGTGGAAAAAGAAAAGAGGGGATGAATTGTAAAAGGTTGGTTGTCGGGGGGCGAATGTGAGAAATGGAGCGTAATTTCAATGCCGGATGCATGATAATGTATGTAGTGCTGTATTTTGTAGATGGATTTTGCATTTAAAATCATGTGGCTTGGGTGCGAAAGGAAAAAATAAAAATAAAAGAAATAGTAGTGAGTAAATTTTGCCGAGTCGTTGTTGATATGTGGCTGAAAAATCCGAGTGAATGCTAAAAGAGCAATAGGAGATGCTTACAGCACCTAGTATTCCCAAGCGGTCACCCATCTAAGTACTGACTAGGCTCGACGCTGCTTAACTTCGGTGATCGGACGAGAACCGGTGTTTTCAGCGTGATATGGCCGTAAGCGATGATTGCAGTTAGAATGTGTGTATTTATTCTGCTAATACGACATGTTCCCCTCGAATTGTGTCAAGAAATATTCTCTCGATATTTAAACGATTCTCATATATTTTTGGCTCTCCATTTTTCATTCTCTCTCCGTCCCTCCCTCCATCTTTAAAGTCAACTAAACTCTGTCAAACAAAATAACCAGACTCCACTAGCTGTATACTTGACTCGCAAAATCCGAGTGAACGCTAAAAGAGCAATAGTTGTGCCGTGAAAGAGAGAAAAAAAAAAAAAAAAAATAGGAAGAAAGAAAGAAAGAAAGAAAGAAAGAAAGAAAAAGGCTGATGGTGGAAAAAGAAAAGAGGGGATGAATTGTAAAAGGTTGGTTGTCGGGGGGCGAATGTGAGAAATGGAGCGTAATTTCAATGCCGGATGTATGATAATGTATGTAGTGCTGTATTTTGTAGATGGATTTTGCATTTAAAATCATGTGGCTTGGGTGCGAAAGGAAAAAATAAAAATAAAAGAAATAGTAGTGAGTAAATTTTGCCGAGTCGTTGTTGATATGTGGCTGAAAAATCCGAGTGAATGCTAAAAGAGCAATAGGAGATGCTTACAGCACCTAGTATTCCCAAGCGGTCACCCATCTAAGTACTGACTAGGCTCGACGCTGCTTAACTTCGGTGATCGGACGAGAACCGGTGTTTTCAGCGTGATATGGCCGTAAGCGATGATTGCAGGTAGAATGTGTGTATTTATTCTGCTAATACGACATGTTCCCCTCGAATTGTGTCAAGAAATATTCTCTCGATATTTAAACGATTCTCATATATTTTTGGCTCTCCATTTTTCATTCTCTCTCCGTCCCTCCCTCCATCTTTAAAGTCAACTAAACTCTGTCAAACAAAATAACCAGACTCCACTAGCTGTATACTTCACTCGCAAAATCACAATACATTTCTCGCCTGCTAGCAGCACGAGCACTGCGTTTTGCACCTTTTTCCTTTGTTGGCCGTTTAAATCCCTAGATTTTATCCAATCTTATATGAAAGGAGGATTTCAGAAATATTTTTCATCACTCCTCCTCATCAGGCTCCTCTCGGTGAGCGAATCAACTTTTCACAACAACAACATTGCTTCCACCTCGTTTGTTGCCGTCACTGAACGTGTCAGTGAGCTTTTTTCACTTACGGATTGCCTGTCGTGCAACAACGCGCCTAAAACGAGCTTTCCATTTCATTTGATGCTCAACTCACACACAGCATTTCACAAATGATTCCTACTTTGTCGTCCACATTCTATAATTACATGGACACACGCTGAGCGAGGCGATTTCATTTGCTATTTTATTTTCATACTCACAACTATTCTCCTACACTGGCAGATTGTTTTCGTGTAAATCAGCCCGGACGGACGTCTCCAATTCGAACAGATACTTATGAAGAAAAGTATCGTTGCCCTAAGGACTTTGTAGTTTTTTTGCTTGTTTCACTACTTTTCCCGGCCGAAACTAGAAGCAACTTGTCTAAGTGGGGAAGAATGAAAAAGCGGGTGTGTGTGTGGGGGGGGGGGTCTGGAGAAAAAGAAGAAAAATAGGCCTGGCATCTATGTACTCGTAGGTATTCGGGGGTTGGGGGGGGGGGGCACGTGGTGCCGTGAGAGAAAAAAAAAAAATAAAAATAAAAATAGGAAGAAATAGGCTGATGGTGGAAAAAGAAAAGAGGGGATGAATTGTAAAAGGTTGGTTGTCGGGGGGCGAATGTGAGAAATGGAGCGTAATTTCAATGCCGGATGCATGATAATGTATGTAGTGCTGTATTTTGTAGATGGATTTTGCATCGAAATCATGTGGCTTGGTTGCGAAAGGAAAAAATAAAAATAAAAGAAATAGTAGTGAGTCAATTTTGCCGAATCATAGTTGATATGTGGCTGAAAAATCCGAGTGAATGCTAAAAGAGCAATAGGAGATGCTTACAGCACCTAGTATTCCCAAGCGGTCACCCATCTAAGTACTGACTAGGCTCGACGCTGCTTAACTTCGGTGATCGGACGAGAACCGGTGTTTTCAGCGTGATATGGCCGTAAGCGATGATTGCAGGTAGAATGTGTGTATTTATTCTGCTAATACGACATGTTCCCCTCGAATTGTGTCAAGAAATATTCTCTCGATATTTAAACGATTCTCATATATTTTTGGCTCTCCATTTTTCATTCTCTCTCCGTCCCTCCCTCCATCTTTAAAGTCAACTAAACTCTGTCAAACAAAATAACCAGACTCCACTAGCTGTATACTTCACTCGCAAAATCACAATACATTTCTCGCCTGCTAGCAGCACGAGCACTGCGTTTTGCACCTTTTTCCTTTGTTGGCCGTTTAAATCCCTAGATTTTATCCAATCTTATATGAAAGGAGGATTTCAGAAATATTTTTCATCACTCCTCCTCATCAGGCTCCTCTCGGTGAGCGAATCAACTTTTCACAACAACAACATTGCTTCCACCTCGTTTGTTGCCGTCACTGAACGTGTCAGTGAGCTTTTTTCACTTACGGATTGCCTGTCGTGCAACAACGCGCCTAAAACGAGCTTTCCATTTCATTTGATGCTCAACTCACACACAGCATTTCACAAATGATTCCTACTTTGTCGTCCACATTCTATAATTACATGGACACACGCTGAGCGAGGCGATTTCATTTGCTATTTTATTTTCATACTCACAACTATTCTCCTACACTGGCAGATTGTTTTCGTGTAAATCAGCCCGGACGGACGTCTCCAATTCGAACAGATACTTATGAAGAAAAGTATCGTTGCCCTAAGGACTTTGTAGTTTTTTTGCTTGTTTCACTACTTTTCCCGGCCGAAACTAGAAGCAACTTGTCTAAGTGGGGAAGAATGAAAAAGCGGGTGTGTGTGTGGGGGGGGGGCTGGAGAAAAAGAAGAAAAATAGGCCTGGCATCTATGTACTCGTAGGTATTCGGGGGTTGGGGGGGGGGGACGTGGTGCCGTGAGAGAAAAAAAAAAAAAATAAATAAAAATAGGAAGAAATAGGCTGATGGTGGAAAAAGAAAAGAGGGGATGAATTGTAAAAGGTTGGTTGTCGGGGGGCGAATGTGAGAAATGGAGCGTAATTTCAATGCCGGATGCATGATAATGTATGTAGTGCTGTATTTTGTAGATGGATTTTGCATCGAAATCATGTGGCTTGGTTGCGAAAGGAAAAAATAAAAATAAAAGAAATAGTAGTGAGTCAATTTTGCCGAATCATAGTTGATATGTGGCTGAAAAATCCGAGTGAATGCTAAAAGAGCAATAGGAGATGCTTACAGCACCTAGTATTCCCAAGCGGTCACCCATCTAAGTACTGACTAGGCTCGACGCTGCTTAACTTCGGTGATCGGACGAGAACCGGTGTTTTCAGCGTGATATGGCCGTAAGCGATGATTGCAGTTAGAATGTGTGTATTTATTCTGCTAATACGACATGTTCCCCTCGAATTGTGTCAAGAAATATTCTCTCGATATTTAAACGATTCTCATATATTTTTGGCTCTCCATTTTTCATTCTCTCTCCGTCCCTCCCTCCATCTTTAAAGTCAACTAAACTCTGTCAAACAAAATAACCAGACTCCACTAGCTGTATACTTGACTCGCAAAATCCGAGTGAACGCTAAAAGAGCAATAGTTGTGCCGTGAAAGAGAGAAAAAAAAAAAAAAAAAAATAGGAAGAAAGAAAGAAAGAAAGAAAGAAAGAAAGAAAAAGGCTGATGGTGGAAAAAGAAAAGAGGGGATGAATTGTAAAAGGTTGGTTGTCGGGGGGCGAATGTGAGAAATGGAGCGTAATTTCAATGCCGGATGTATGATAATGTATGTAGTGCTGTATTTTGTAGATGGATTTTGCATTTAAAATCATGTGGCTTGGGTGCGAAAGGAAAAAATAAAAATAAAAGAAATAGTAGTGAGTAAATTTTGCCGAGTCGTTGTTGATATGTGGCTGAAAAATCCGAGTGAATGCTAAAAGAGCAATAGGAGATGCTTACAGCACCTAGTATTCCCAAGCGGTCACCCATCTAAGTACTGACTAGGCTCGACGCTGCTTAACTTCGGTGATCGGACGAGAACCGGTGTTTTCAGCGTGATATGGCCGTAAGCGATGATTGCAGTTAGAATGTGTGTATTTATTCTGCTAATACGACATGTTCCCCTCGAATTGTGTCAAGAAATATTCTCTCGATATTTAAACGATTCTCATATATTTTTGGCTCTCCATTTTTCATTCTCTCTCCGTCCCTCCCTCCATCTTTAAAGTCAACTAAACTCTGTCAAACAAAATAACCAGACTCCACTAGCTGTATACTTCACTCGCAAAATCACAATACATTTCTCGCCTGCTAGCAGCACGAGCACTGCGTTTTGCACCTTTTTCCTTTGTTGGCCGTTTAAATCCCTAGATTTTATCCAATCTTATATGAAAGGAGGATTTCAGAAATATTTTTCATCACTCCTCCTCATCAGGCTCCTCTCGGTGAGCGAATCAACTTTTCACAACAACAACATTGCTTCCACCTCGTTTGTTGCCGTCACTGAACGTGTCAGTGAGCTTTTTTCACTTACGGATTGCCTGTCGTGCAACAACGCGCCTAAAACGAGCTTTCCATTTCATTTGATGCTCAACTCACACACAGCATTTCACAAATGATTCCTACTTTGTCGTCCACATTCTATAATTACATGGACACACGCTGAGCGAGGCGATTTCATTTGCTATTTTATTTTCATACTCACAACTATTCTCCTACACTGGCAGATTGTTTTCGTGTAAATCAGCCCGGACGGACGTCTCCAATTCGAACAGATACTTATGAAGAAAAGTATCGTTGCCCTAAGGACTTTGTAGTTTTTTTGCTTGTTTCACTACTTTTCCCGGCCGAAACTAGAAGCAACTTGTCTAAGTGGGGAAGAATGAAAAAGCGGGTGTGTGTGTGGGGGGGGGGTCTGGAGAAAAAGAAGAAAAATAGGCCTGGCATCTATGTACTCGTAGGTATTCGGGGGTTGGGGGGGGGGGCACGTGGTGCCGTGAGAGAAAAAAAAAAAATAAAAATAAAAATAGGAAGAAATAGGCTGATGGTGGAAAAAGAAAAGAGGGGATGAATTGTAAAAGGTTGGTTGTCGGGGGGCGAATGTGAGAAATGGAGCGTAATTTCAATGCCGGATGCATGATAATGTATGTAGTGCTGTATTTTGTAGATGGATTTTGCATTTAAAATCATGTGGCTTGGGTGCGAAAGGAAAAAATAAAAATAAAAGAAATAGTAGTGAGTAAATTTTGCCGAGTCGTTGTTGATATGTGGCTGAAAAATCCGAGTGAATGCTAAAAGAGCAATAGGAGATGCTTACAGCACCTAGTATTCCCAAGCGGTCACCCATCTAAGTACTGACTAGGCTCGACGCTGCTTAACTTCGGTGATCGGACGAGAACCGGTGTTTTCAGCGTGATATGGCCGTAAGCGATGATTGCAGTTAGAATGTGTGTATTTATTCTGCTAATACGACGTGTTCCCCTCGAATTGTGTCAAGAAATATTCTCTCGATATTTAAACGATTCTCATATATTTTTGGCTCTCCATTTTTCATTCTCTCTCCGTCCCTCCCTCCATCTTTAAAGTCAACTAAACTCTGTCAAACAAAATAACCAGACTCCACTAGCTGTATACTTGACTCGCAAAATCCGAGTGAACGCTAAAAGAGCAATAGTTGTGCCGTGAAAGAGAGAAAAAAAAAAAAAAAAAAATAGGAAGAAAGAAAGAAAGAAAGAAATAAAGAAAGAAAGAAATAAAAAGGCTGATGGTGGAAAAAGAAAAGAGGGGATGAATTGTAAAAGGTTGGTTGTCGGGGGGCGAATGTGAGAAATGGAGCGTAATTTCAATGCCGGATGCATGATAATGTATGTAGTGCTGTATTTTGTAGATGGATTTTGCATTTAAAATCATGTGGCTTGGGTGCGAAAGGAAAAAATAAAAATAAAAGAAATAGTAGTGAGTAAATTTTGCCGAGTCGTTGTTGATATGTGGCTGAAAAATCCGAGTGAATGCTAAAAGAGCAATAGGAGATGCTTACAGCACCTAGTATTCCCAAGCGGTCACCCATCTAAGTACTGACTAGGCTCGACGCTGCTTAACTTCGGTGATCGGACGAGAACCGGTGTTTTCAGCGTGATATGGCCGTAAGCGATGATTGCAGTTAGAATGTGTGTATTTATTCTGCTAATACATGTTCCCCTCGAATTGTGTCAAGAAATATTCTCTCGATATTTAAACGATTCTCATATATTTTTGGCTCTCCATTTTTCATTCTCTCTCCGTCCCTCCCTCCATCTTTAAAGTCAACTAAACTCTGTCAAACAAAATAACCAGACTCCACTAGCTGTATACTTGACTCGCAAAATCCGAGTGAACGCTAAAAGAGCAATAGTTGTGCCGTGAAAGAGAGAAAAAAAAAAAAAAAAAAATAGGAAGAAAGAAAGAAAGAAAGAAAGAAAGAAAGAAAAAGGCTGATGGTGGAAAAAGAAAAGAGGGGATGAATTGTAAAAGGTTGGTTGTCGGGGGGCGAATGTGAGAAATGGAGCGTAATTTCAATGCCGGATGTATGATAATGTATGTAGTGCTGTATTTTGTAGATGGATTTTGCATTTAAAATCATGTGGCTTGGGTGCGAAAGGAAAAAATAAAAATAAAAGAAATAGTAGTGAGTAAATTTTGCCGAGTCGTTGTTGATATGTGGCTGAAAAATCCGAGTGAATGCTAAAAGAGCAATAGGAGATGCTTACAGCACCTAGTATTCCCAAGCGGTCACCCATCTAAGTACTGACTAGGCTCGACGCTGCTTAACTTCGGTGATCGGACGAGAACCGGTGTTTTCAGCGTGATATGGCCGTAAGCGATGATTGCAGTTAGAATGTGTGTATTTATTCTGCTAATACGACATGTTCCCCTCGAATTGTGTCAAGAAATATTCTCTCGATATTTAAACGATTCTCATATATTTTTGGCTCTCCATTTTTCATTCTCTCTCCGTCCCTCCCTCCATCTTTAAAGTCAACTAAACTCTGTCAAACAAAATAACCAGACTCCACTAGCTGTATACTTGACTCGCAAAATCCGAGTGAACGCTAAAAGAGCAATAGTTGTGCCGTGAGAGAGAAAAAAAAAAAAAAAAAAAAAAATAGGAAGAAAGAAAGAAAGAAAGAAAGAAAGAAAGAAAAAGGCTGATGGTGGAAAAAGAAAAGAGGGGATGAATTGTAAAAGGTTGGTTGTCGGGGGGCGAATGTGAGAAATGGAGCGTAATTTCAATGCCGGATGCATGATAATGTATGTAGTGCTGTATTTTGTAGATGGATTTTGCATTTAAAATCATGTGGCTTGGGTGCGAAAGGAAAAAATAAAAATAAAAGAAATAGTAGTGAGTAAATTTTGCCGAGTCGTTGTTGATATGTGGCTGAAAAATCCGAGTGAATGCTAAAAGAGCAATAGGAGATGCTTACAGCACCTAGTATTCCCAAGCGGTCACCCATCTAAGTACTGACTAGGCTCGACGCTGCTTAACTTCGGTGATCGGACGAGAACCGGTGTTTTCAGCGTGATATGGCCGTAAGCGATGATTGCAGTTAGAATGTGTGTATTTATTCTGCTAATACGACGTGTTCCCCTCGAATTGTGTCAAGAAATATTCTCTCGATATTTAAACGATTCTCATATATTTTTGGCTCTCCATTTTTCATTCTCTCTCCGTCCCTCCCTCCATCTTTAAAGTCAACTAAACTCTGTCAAACAAAATAACCAGACTCCACTAGCTGTATACTTGACTCGCAAAATCCGAGTGAACGCTAAAAGAGCAATAGTTGTGCCGTGAAAGAGAGAAAAAAAAAAAAAAAAAAATAGGAAGAAAGAAAGAAAGAAAGAAAGAAAGAAAGAAAGAAAGAAAGAAAGAAAGAAAGAAAGAAAAAGGCTGATGGTGGAAAAAGAAAAGAGGGGATGAATTGTAAAAGGTTGGTTGTCGGGGGGCGAATGTGAGAAATGGAGCGTAATTTCAATGCCGGATGCATGATAATGTATGTAGTGCTGTATTTTGTAGATGGATTTTGCATTTAAAATCATGTGGCTTGGGTGCGAAAGGAAAAAATAAAAATAAAAGAAATAGTAGTGAGTAAATTTTGCCGAGTCGTTGTTGATATGTGGCTGAAAAATCCGAGTGAATGCTAAAAGAGCAATAGGAGATGCTTACAGCACCTAGTATTCCCAAGCGGTCACCCATCTAAGTACTGACTAGGCTCGACGCTGCTTAACTTCGGTGATCGGACGAGAACCGGTGTTTTCAGCGTGATATGGCCGTAAGCGATGATTGCAGTTAGAATGTGTGTATTTATTCTGCTAATACATGTTCCCCTCGAATTGTGTCAAGAAATATTCTCTCGATATTTAAACGATTCTCATATATTTTTGGCTCTCCATTTTTCATTCTCTCTCCGTCCCTCCCTCCATCTTTAAAGTCAACTAAACTCTGTCAAACAAAATAACCAGACTCCACTAGCTGTATACTTGACTCGCAAAATCCGAGTGAACGCTAAAAGAGCAATAGTTGTGCCGTGAAAGAGAGAAAAAAAAAAAAAAAAAAATAGGAAGAAAGAAAGAAAGAAAGAAAGAAAGAAAGAAAAAGGCTGATGGTGGAAAAAGAAAAGAGGGGATGAATTGTAAAAGGTTGGTTGTCGGGGGGCGAATGTGAGAAATGGAGCGTAATTTCAATGCCGGATGTATGATAATGTATGTAGTGCTGTATTTTGTAGATGGATTTTGCATTTAAAATCATGTGGCTTGGGTGCGAAAGGAAAAAATAAAAATAAAAGAAATAGTAGTGAGTAAATTTTGCCGAGTCGTTGTTGATATGTGGCTGAAAAATCCGAGTGAATGCTAAAAGAGCAATAGGAGATGCTTACAGCACCTAGTATTCCCAAGCGGTCACCCATCTAAGTACTGACTAGGCTCGACGCTGCTTAACTTCGGTGATCGGACGAGAACCGGTGTTTTCAGCGTGATATGGCCGTAAGCGATGATTGCAGTTAGAATGTGTGTATTTATTCTGCTAATACGACATGTTCCCCTCGAATTGTGTCAAGAAATATTCTCTCGATATTTAAACGATTCTCATATATTTTTGGCTCTCCATTTTTCATTCTCTCTCCGTCCCTCCCTCCATCTTTAAAGTCAACTAAACTCTGTCAAACAAAATAACCAGACTCCACTAGCTGTATACTTGACTCGCAAAATCCGAGTGAACGCTAAAAGAGCAATAGTTGTGCCGTGAGAGAGAAAAAAAAAAAAAAAAAAAAAAATAGGAAGAAAGAAAGAAAGAAAGAAAGAAAGAAAGAAAAAGGCTGATGGTGGAAAAAGAAAAGAGGGGATGAATTGTAAAAGGTTGGTTGTCGGGGGGCGAATGTGAGAAATGGAGCGTAATTTCAATGCCGGATGCATGATAATGTATGTAGTGCTGTATTTTGTAGATGGATTTTGCATTTAAAATCATGTGGCTTGGGTGCGAAAGGAAAAAATAAAAATAAAAGAAATAGTAGTGAGTAAATTTTGCCGAGTCGTTGTTGATATGTGGCTGAAAAATCCGAGTGAATGCTAAAAGAGCAATAGGAGATGCTTACAGCACCTAGTATTCCCAAGCGGTCACCCATCTAAGTACTGACTAGGCTCGACGCTGCTTAACTTCGGTGATCGGACGAGAACCGGTGTTTTCAGCGTGATATGGCCGTAAGCGATGATTGCAGTTAGAATGTGTGTATTTATTCTGCTAATACGACATGTTCCCCTCGAATTGTGTCAAGAAATATTCTCTCGATATTTAAACGATTCTCATATATTTTTGGCTCTCCATTTTTCATTCTCTCTCCGTCCCTCCCTCCATCTTTAAAGTCAACTAAACTCTGTCAAACAAAATAACCAGACTCCACTAGCTGTATACTTGACTCGCAAAATCCGAGTGAACGCTAAAAGAGCAATAGTTGTGCCGTGAAAGAGAGAAAAAAAAAAAAAAAAAAATAGGAAGAAAGAAAGAAAGAAAGAAAGAAAGAAAGAAAAAGGCTGATGGTGGAAAAAGAAAAGAGGGGATGAATTGTAAAAGGTTGGTTGTCGGGGGGCGAATGTGAGAAATGGAGCGTAATTTCAATGCCGGATGTATGATAATGTATGTAGTGCTGTATTTTGTAGATGGATTTTGCATTTAAAATCATGTGGCTTGGGTGCGAAAGGAAAAAATAAAAATAAAAGAAATAGTAGTGAGTAAATTTTGCCGAGTCGTTGTTGATATGTGGCTGAAAAATCCGAGTGAATGCTAAAAGAGCAATAGGAGATGCTTACAGCACCTAGTATTCCCAAGCGGTCACCCATCTAAGTACTGACTAGGCTCGACGCTGCTTAACTTCGGTGATCGGACGAGAACCGGTGTTTTCAGCGTGATATGGCCGTAAGCGATGATTGCAGTTAGAATGTGTGTATTTATTCTGCTAATACGACGTGTTCCCCTCGAATTGTGTCAAGAAATATTCTCTCGATATTTAAACGATTCTCATATATTTTTGGCTCTCCATTTTTCATTCTCTCTCCGTCCCTCCCTCCATCTTTAAAGTCAACTAAACTCTGTCAAACAAAATAACCAGACTCCACTAGCTGTATACTTGACTCGCAAAATCCGAGTGAACGCTAAAAGAGCAATAGTTGTGCCGTGAAAGAGAGAAAAAAAAAAAAAAAAAAAATAGGAAGAAAGAAAGAAAGAAAGAAAGAAAGAAAGAAAGAAAGAAAGAAAAAGGCTGATGGTGGAAAAAGAAAAGAGGGGATGAATTGTAAAAGGTTGGTTGTCGGGGGGCGAATGTGAGAAATGGAGCGTAATTTCAATGCCGGATGCATGATAATGTATGTAGTGCTGTATTTTGTAGATGGATTTTGCATTTAAAATCATGTGGCTTGGGTGCGAAAGGAAAAAATAAAAATAAAAGAAATAGTAGTGAGTAAATTTTGCCGAGTCGTTGTTGATATGTGGCTGAAAAATCCGAGTGAATGCTAAAAGAGCAATAGGAGATGCTTACAGCACCTAGTATTCCCAAGCGGTCACCCATCTAAGTACTGACTAGGCTCGACGCTGCTTAACTTCGGTGATCGGACGAGAACCGGTGTTTTCAGCGTGATATGGCCGTAAGCGATGATTGCAGTTAGAATGTGTGTATTTATTCTGCTAATACATGTTCCCCTCGAATTGTGTCAAGAAATATTCTCTCGATATTTAAACGATTCTCATATATTTTTGGCTCTCCATTTTTCATTCTCTCTCCGTCCCTCCCTCCATCTTTAAAGTCAACTAAACTCTGTCAAACAAAATAACCAGACTCCACTAGCTGTATACTTGACTCGCAAAATCCGAGTGAACGCTAAAAGAGCAATAGTTGTGCCGTGAAAGAGAGAAAAAAAAAAAAAAAAAATAGGAAGAAAGAAAGAAAGAAAGAAAGAAAGAAAGAAAAAGGCTGATGGTGGAAAAAGAAAAGAGGGGATGAATTGTAAAAGGTTGGTTGTCGGGGGGCGAATGTGAGAAATGGAGCGTAATTTCAATGCCGGATGTATGATAATGTATGTAGTGCTGTATTTTGTAGATGGATTTTGCATTTAAAATCATGTGGCTTGGGTGCGAAAGGAAAAAATAAAAATAAAAGAAATAGTAGTGAGTAAATTTTGCCGAGTCGTTGTTGATATGTGGCTGAAAAATCCGAGTGAATGCTAAAAGAGCAATAGGAGATGCTTACAGCACCTAGTATTCCCAAGCGGTCACCCATCTAAGTACTGACTAGGCTCGACGCTGCTTAACTTCGGTGATCGGACGAGAACCGGTGTTTTCAGCGTGATATGGCCGTAAGCGATGATTGCAGTTAGAATGTGTGTATTTATTCTGCTAATACGACATGTTCCCCTCGAATTGTGTCAAGAAATATTCTCTCGATATTTAAACGATTCTCATATATTTTTGGCTCTCCATTTTTCATTCTCTCTCCGTCCCTCCCTCCATCTTTAAAGTCAACTAAACTCTGTCAAACAAAATAACCAGACTCCACTAGCTGTATACTTGACTCGCAAAATCCGAGTGAACGCTAAAAGAGCAATAGTTGTGCCGTGAGAGAGAAAAAAAAAAAAAAAAAAAAAATAGGAAGAAAGAAAGAAAGAAAGAAAGAAAGAAAGAAAAAGGCTGATGGTGGAAAAAGAAAAGAGGGGATGAATTGTAAAAGGTTGGTTGTCGGGGGGCGAATGTGAGAAATGGAGCGTAATTTCAATGCCGGATGCATGATAATGTATGTAGTGCTGTATTTTGTAGATGGATTTTGCATTTAAAATCATGTGGCTTGGGTGCGAAAGGAAAAAATAAAAATAAAAGAAATAGTAGTGAGTAAATTTTGCCGAGTCGTTGTTGATATGTGGCTGAAAAATCCGAGTGAATGCTAAAAGAGCAATAGGAGATGCTTACAGCACCTAGTATTCCCAAGCGGTCACCCATCTAAGTACTGACTAGGCTCGACGCTGCTTAACTTCGGTGATCGGACGAGAACCGGTGTTTTCAGCGTGATATGGCCGTAAGCGATGATTGCAGTTAGAATGTGTGTATTTATTCTGCTAATACGACATGTTCCCCTCGAATTGTGTCAAGAAATATTCTCTCGATATTTAAACGATTCTCATATATTTTTGGCTCTCCATTTTTCATTCTCTCTCCGTCCCTCCCTCCATCTTTAAAGTCAACTAAACTCTGTCAAACAAAATAACCAGACTCCACTAGCTGTATACTTGACTCGCAAAATCCGAGTGAACGCTAAAAGAGCAATAGTTGTGCCGTGAAAGAGAGAAAAAAAAAAAAAAAAAAATAGGAAGAAAGAAAGAAAGAAAGAAAGAAAGAAAGAAAAAGGCTGATGGTGGAAAAAGAAAAGAGGGGATGAATTGTAAAAGGTTGGTTGTCGGGGGGCGAATGTGAGAAATGGAGCGTAATTTCAATGCCGGATGTATGATAATGTATGTAGTGCTGTATTTTGTAGATGGATTTTGCATTTAAAATCATGTGGCTTGGGTGCGAAAGGAAAAAATAAAAATAAAAGAAATAGTAGTGAGTAAATTTTGCCGAGTCGTTGTTGATATGTGGCTGAAAAATCCGAGTGAATGCTAAAAGAGCAATAGGAGATGCTTACAGCACCTAGTATTCCCAAGCGGTCACCCATCTAAGTACTGACTAGGCTCGACGCTGCTTAACTTCGGTGATCGGACGAGAACCGGTGTTTTCAGCGTGATATGGCCGTAAGCGATGATTGCAGTTAGAATGTGTGTATTTATTCTGCTAATACGACATGTTCCCCTCGAATTGTGTCAAGAAATATTCTCTCGATATTTAAACGATTCTCATATATTTTTGGCTCTCCATTTTTCATTCTCTCTCCGTCCCTCCCTCCATCTTTAAAGTCAACTAAACTCTGTCAAACAAAATAACCAGACTCCACTAGCTGTATACTTGACTCGCAAAATCCGAGTGAACGCTAAAAGAGCAATAGTTGTGCCGTGAAAGAGAGAAAAAAAAAAAAAAAAAAATAGGAAGAAAGAAAGAAAGAAAGAAAGAAAGAAAGAAAAAGGCTGATGGTGGAAAAAGAAAAGAGGGGATGAATTGTAAAAGGTTGGTTGTCGGGGGGCGAATGTGAGAAATGGAGCGTAATTTCAATGCCGGATGTATGATAATGTATGTAGTGCTGTATTTTGTAGATGGATTTTGCATTTAAAATCATGTGGCTTGGGTGCGAAAGGAAAAAATAAAAATAAAAGAAATAGTAGTGAGTAAATTTTGCCGAGTCGTTGTTGATATGTGGCTGAAAAATCCGAGTGAATGCTAAAAGAGCAATAGGAGATGCTTACAGCACCTAGTATTCCCAAGCGGTCACCCATCTAAGTACTGACTAGGCTCGACGCTGCTTAACTTCGGTGATCGGACGAGAACCGGTGTTTTCAGCGTGATATGGCCGTAAGCGATGATTGCAGTTAGAATGTGTGTATTTATTCTGCTAATACGACATGTTCCCCTCGAATTGTGTCAAGAAATATTCTCTCGATATTTAAACGATTCTCATATATTTTTGGCTCTCCATTTTTCATTCTCTCTCCGTCCCTCCCTCCATCTTTAAAGTCAACTAAACTCTGTCAAACAAAATAACCAGACTCCACTAGCTGTATACTTGACTCGCAAAATCCGAGTGAACGCTAAAAGAGCAATAGTTGTGCCGTGAGAGAGAAAAAAAAAAAAAAAAAAAAAATAGGAAGAAAGAAAGAAAGAAAGAAAGAAAGAAAGAAAAAGGCTGATGGTGGAAAAAGAAAAGAGGGGATGAATTGTAAAAGGTTGGTTGTCGGGGGGCGAATGTGAGAAATGGAGCGTAATTTCAATGCCGGATGTATGATAATGTATGTAGTGCTGTATTTTGTAGATGGATTTTGCATTTAAAATCATGTGGCTTGGGTGCGAAAGGAAAAAATAAAAATAAAAGAAATAGTAGTGAGTAAATTTTGCCGAGTCGTTGTTGATATGTGGCTGAAAAATCCGAGTGAATGCTAAAAGAGCAATAGGAGATGCTTACAGCACCTAGTATTCCCAAGCGGTCACCCATCTAAGTACTGACTAGGCTCGACGCTGCTTAACTTCGGTGATCGGACGAGAACCGGTGTTTTCAGCGTGATATGGCCGTAAGCGATGATTGCAGTTAGAATGTGTGTATTTATTCTGCTAATACATGTTCCCCTCGAATTGTGTCAAGAAATATTCTCTCGATATTTAAACGATTCTCATATATTTTTGGCTCTCCATTTTTCATTCTCTCTCCGTCCCTCCCTCCATCTTTAAAGTCAACTAAACTCTGTCAAACAAAATAACCAGACTCCACTAGCTGTATACTTGACTCGCAAAATCCGAGTGAACGCTAAAAGAGCAATAGTTGTGCCGTGAAAGAGAGAAAAAAAAAAAAAAAAAAATAGGAAGAAAGAAAGAAAGAAAGAAAGAAAGAAAGAAAAAGGCTGATGGTGGAAAAAGAAAAGAGGGGATGAATTGTAAAAGGTTGGTTGTCGGGGGGCGAATGTGAGAAATGGAGCGTAATTTCAATGCCGGATGTATGATAATGTATGTAGTGCTGTATTTTGTAGATGGATTTTGCATTTAAAATCATGTGGCTTGGGTGCGAAAGGAAAAAATAAAAATAAAAGAAATAGTAGTGAGTAAATTTTGCCGAGTCGTTGTTGATATGTGGCTGAAAAATCCGAGTGAATGCTAAAAGAGCAATAGGAGATGCTTACAGCACCTAGTATTCCCAAGCGGTCACCCATCTAAGTACTGACTAGGCTCGACGCTGCTTAACTTCGGTGATCGGACGAGAACCGGTGTTTTCAGCGTGATATGGCCGTAAGCGATGATTGCAGTTAGAATGTGTGTATTTATTCTGCTAATACGACATGTTCCCCTCGAATTGTGTCAAGAAATATTCTCTCGATATTTAAACGATTCTCATATATTTTTGGCTCTCCATTTTTCATTCTCTCTCCGTCCCTCCCTCCATCTTTAAAGTCAACTAAACTCTGTCAAACAAAATAACCAGACTCCACTAGCTGTATACTTGACTCGCAAAATCCGAGTGAACGCTAAAAGAGCAATAGTTGTGCCGTGAGAGAGAAAAAAAAAAAAAAAAAAAAAAATAGGAAGAAAGAAAGAAAGAAAGAAAGAAAGAAAGAAAAAGGCTGATGGTGGAAAAAGAAAAGAGGGGATGAATTGTAAAAGGTTGGTTGTCGGGGGGCGAATGTGAGAAATGGAGCGTAATTTCAATGCCGGATGCATGATAATGTATGTAGTGCTGTATTTTGTAGATGGATTTTGCATTTAAAATCATGTGGCTTGGGTGCGAAAGGAAAAAATAAAAATAAAAGAAATAGTAGTGAGTAAATTTTGCCGAGTCGTTGTTGATATGTGGCTGAAAAATCCGAGTGAATGCTAAAAGAGCAATAGGAGATGCTTACAGCACCTAGTATTCCCAAGCGGTCACCCATCTAAGTACTGACTAGGCTCGACGCTGCTTAACTTCGGTGATCGGACGAGAACCGGTGTTTTCAGCGTGATATGGCCGTAAGCGATGATTGCAGTTAGAATGTGTGTATTTATTCTGCTAATACGACATGTTCCCCTCGAATTGTGTCAAGAAATATTCTCTCGATATTTAAACGATTCTCATATATTTTTGGCTCTCCATTTTTCATTCTCTCTCCGTCCCTCCCTCCATCTTTAAAGTCAACTAAACTCTGTCAAACAAAATAACCAGACTCCACTAGCTGTATACTTGACTCGCAAAATCCGAGTGAACGCTAAAAGAGCAATAGTTGTGCCGTGAAAGAGAGAAAAAAAAAAAAAAAAAAATAGGAAGAAAGAAAGAAAGAAAGAAAGAAAGAAAGAAAAAGGCTGATGGTGGAAAAAGAAAAGAGGGGATGAATTGTAAAAGGTTGGTTGTCGGGGGGCGAATGTGAGAAATGGAGCGTAATTTCAATGCCGGATGTATGATAATGTATGTAGTGCTGTATTTTGTAGATGGATTTTGCATTTAAAATCATGTGGCTTGGGTGCGAAAGGAAAAAATAAAAATAAAAGAAATAGTAGTGAGTAAATTTTGCCGAGTCGTTGTTGATATGTGGCTGAAAAATCCGAGTGAATGCTAAAAGAGCAATAGGAGATGCTTACAGCACCTAGTATTCCCAAGCGGTCACCCATCTAAGTACTGACTAGGCTCGACGCTGCTTAACTTCGGTGATCGGACGAGAACCGGTGTTTTCAGCGTGATATGGCCGTAAGCGATGATTGCAGTTAGAATGTGTGTATTTATTCTGCTAATACGACATGTTCCCCTCGAATTGTGTCAAGAAATATTCTCTCGATATTTAAACGATTCTCATATATTTTTGGCTCTCCATTTTTCATTCTCTCTCCGTCCCTCCCTCCATCTTTAAAGTCAACTAAACTCTGTCAAACAAAATAACCAGACTCCACTAGCTGTATACTTGACTCGCAAAATCCGAGTGAACGCTAAAAGAGCAATAGTTGTGCCGTGAAAGAGAGAAAAAAAAAAAAAAAAAAATAGGAAGAAAGAAAGAAAGAAAGAAAGAAAGAAAGAAAAAGGCTGATGGTGGAAAAAGAAAAGAGGGGATGAATTGTAAAAGGTTGGTTGTCGGGGGGCGAATGTGAGAAATGGAGCGTAATTTCAATGCCGGATGTATGATAATGTATGTAGTGCTGTATTTTGTAGATGGATTTTGCATTTAAAATCATGTGGCTTGGGTGCGAAAGGAAAAAATAAAAATAAAAGAAATAGTAGTGAGTAAATTTTGCCGAGTCGTTGTTGATATGTGGCTGAAAAATCCGAGTGAATGCTAAAAGAGCAATAGGAGATGCTTACAGCACCTAGTATTCCCAAGCGGTCACCCATCTAAGTACTGACTAGGCTCGACGCTGCTTAACTTCGGTGATCGGACGAGAACCGGTGTTTTCAGCGTGATATGGCCGTAAGCGATGATTGCAGGTAGAATGTGTGTATTTATTCTGCTAATACGACATGTTCCCCTCGAATTGTGTCAAGAAATATTCTCTCGATATTTAAACGATTCTCATATATTTTTGGCTCTCCATTTTTCATTCTCTCTCCGTCCCTCCCTCCATCTTTAAAGTCAACTAAACTCTGTCAAACAAAATAACCAGACTCCACTAGCTGTATACTTCACTCGCAAAATCACAATACATTTCTCGCCTGCTAGCAGCACGAGCACTGCGTTTTGCACCTTTTTCCTTTGTTGGCCGTTTAAATCCCTAGATTTTATCCAATCTTATATGAAAGGAGGATTTCAGAAATATTTTTCATCACTCCTCCTCATCAGGCTCCTCTCGGTGAGCGAATCAACTTTTCACAACAACAACATTGCTTCCACCTCGTTTGTTGCCGTCACTGAACGTGTCAGTGAGCTTTTTTCACTTACGGATTGCCTGTCGTGCAACAACGCGCCTAAAACGAGCTTTCCATTTCATTTGATGCTCAACTCACACACAGCATTTCACAAATGATTCCTACTTTGTCGTCCACATTCTATAATTACATGGACACACGCTGAGCGAGGCGATTTCATTTGCTATTTTATTTTCATACTCACAACTATTCTCCTACACTGGCAGATTGTTTTCGTGTAAATCAGCCCGGACGGACGTCTCCAATTCGAACAGATACTTATGAAGAAAAGTATCGTTGCCCTAAGGACTTTGTAGTTTTTTTGCTTGTTTCACTACTTTTCCCGGCCGAAACTAGAAGCAACTTGTCTAAGTGGGGAAGAATGAAAAAGCGGGTGTGTGTGTGGGGGGGGGGGGGGCTGGAGAAAAAGAAGAAAAATAGGCCTGGCATCTATGTACTCGTAGGTATTCGGGGGTTGGGGGGGGGGGGCACGTGGTGCCGTGAGAGAAAAAAAAAAAATAAAAATAAAAATAGGAAGAAATAGGCTGATGGTGGAAAAAGAAAAGAGGGGATGAATTGTAAAAGGTTGGTTGTCGGGGGGCGAATGTGAGAAATGGAGCGTAATTTCAATGCCGGATGCATGATAATGTATGTAGTGCTGTATTTTGTAGATGGATTTTGCATCGAAATCATGTGGCTTGGTTGCGAAAGGAAAAAATAAAAATAAAAGAAATAGTAGTGAGTCAATTTTGCCGAATCATAGTTGATATGTGGCTGAAAAATCCGAGTGAATGCTAAAAGAGCAATAGGAGATGCTTACAGCACCTAGTATTCCCAAGCGGTCACCCATCTAAGTACTGACTAGGCTCGACGCTGCTTAACTTCGGTGATCGGACGAGAACCGGTGTTTTCAGCGTGATATGGCCGTAAGCGATGATTGCAGGTAGAATGTGTGTATTTATTCTGCTAATACGACATGTTCCCCTCGAATTGTGTCAAGAAATATTCTCTCGATATTTAAACGATTCTCATATATTTTTGGCTCTCCATTTTTCATTCTCTCTCCGTCCCTCCCTCCATCTTTAAAGTCAACTAAACTCTGTCAAACAAAATAACCAGACTCCACTAGCTGTATACTTCACTCGCAAAATCACAATACATTTCTCGCCTGCTAGCAGCACGAGCACTGCGTTTTGCACCTTTTTCCTTTGTTGGCCGTTTAAATCCCTAGATTTTATCCAATCTTATATGAAAGGAGGATTTCAGAAATATTTTTCATCACTCCTCCTCATCAGGCTCCTCTCGGTGAGCGAATCAACTTTTCACAACAACAACATTGCTTCCACCTCGTTTGTTGCCGTCACTGAACGTGTCAGTGAGCTTTTTTCACTTACGGATTGCCTGTCGTGCAACAACGCGCCTAAAACGAGCTTTCCATTTCATTTGATGCTCAACTCACACACAGCATTTCACAAATGATTCCTACTTTGTCGTCCACATTCTATAATTACATGGACACACGCTGAGCGAGGCGATTTCATTTGCTATTTTATTTTCATACTCACAACTATTCTCCTACACTGGCAGATTGTTTTCGTGTAAATCAGCCCGGACGGACGTCTCCAATTCGAACAGATACTTATGAAGAAAAGTATCGTTGCCCTAAGGACTTTGTAGTTTTTTTGCTTGTTTCACTACTTTTCCCGGCCGAAACTAGAAGCAACTTGTCTAAGTGGGGAAGAATGAAAAAGCGGGTGTGTGTGTGTGGGGGGGGGGGTCTGGAGAAAAAGAAGAAAAATAGGCCTGGCATCTATGTACTCGTAGGTATTCGGGGGTTGGGGGGGGGGCACGTGGTGCCGTGAGAGAAAAAAAAAAAATAAAAATAAAAATAGGAAGAAATAGGCTGATGGTGGAAAAAGAAAAGAGGGGATGAATTGTAAAAGGTTGGTTGTCGGGGGGCGAATGTGAGAAATGGAGCGTAATTTCAATGCCGGATGCATGATAATGTATGTAGTGCTGTATTTTGTAGATGGATTTTGCATCGAAATCATGTGGCTTGGTTGCGAAAGGAAAAAATAAAAATAAAAGAAATAGTAGTGAGTCAATTTTGCCGAATCATAGTTGATATGTGGCTGAAAAATCCGAGTGAATGCTAAAAGAGCAATAGGAGATGCTTACAGCACCTAGTATTCCCAAGCGGTCACCCATCTAAGTACTGACTAGGCTCGACGCTGCTTAACTTCGGTGATCGGACGAGAACCGGTGTTTTCAGCGTGATATGGCCGTAAGCGATGATTGCAGGTAGAATGTGTGTATTTATTCTGCTAATACGACATGTTCCCCTCGAATTGTGTCAAGAAATATTCTCTCGATATTTAAACGATTCTCATATATTTTTGGCTCTCCATTTTTCATTCTCTCTCCGTCCCTCCCTCCATCTTTAAAGTCAACTAAACTCTGTCAAACAAAATAACCAGACTCCACTAGCTGTATACTTCACTCGCAAAATCACAATACATTTCTCGCCTGCTAGCAGCACGAGCACTGCGTTTTGCACCTTTTTCCTTTGTTGGCCGTTTAAATCCCTAGATTTTATCCAATCTTATATGAAAGGAGGATTTCAGAAATATTTTTCATCACTCCTCCTCATCAGGCTCCTCTCGGTGAGCGAATCAACTTTTCACAACAACAACATTGCTTCCACCTCGTTTGTTGCCGTCACTGAACGTGTCAGTGAGCTTTTTTCACTTACGGATTGCCTGTCGTGCAACAACGCGCCTAAAACGAGCTTTCCATTTCATTTGATGCTCAACTCACACACAGCATTTCACAAATGATTCCTACTTTGTCGTCCACATTCTATAATTACATGGACACACGCTGAGCGAGGCGATTTCATTTGCTATTTTATTTTCATACTCACAACTATTCTCCTACACTGGCAGATTGTTTTCGTGTAAATCAGCCCGGACGGACGTCTCCAATTCGAACAGATACTTATGAAGAAAAGTATCGTTGCCCTAAGGACTTTGTAGTTTTTTTGCTTGTTTCACTACTTTTCCCGGCCGAAACTAGAAGCAACTTGTCTAAGTGGGGAAGAATGAAAAAGCGGGTGTGTGTGTGGGGGGGGGGGGCTGGAGAAAAAGAAGAAAAATAGGCCTGGCATCTATGTACTCGTAGGTATTCGGGGGTTGGGGGGGGGGGGCACGTGGTGCCGTGAGAGAAAAAAAAAAAATAAAAATAAAAATAGGAAGAAATAGGCTGATGGTGGAAAAAGAAAAGAGGGGATGAATTGTAAAAGGTTGGTTGTCGGGGGGCGAATGTGAGAAATGGAGCGTAATTTCAATGCCGGATGCATGATAATGTATGTAGTGCTGTATTTTGTAGATGGATTTTGCATCGAAATCATGTGGCTTGGTTGCGAAAGGAAAAAATAAAAATAAAAGAAATAGTAGTGAGTCAATTTTGCCGAATCATAGTTGATATGTGGCTGAAAAATCCGAGTGAATGCTAAAAGAGCAATAGGAGATGCTTACAGCACCTAGTATTCCCAAGCGGTCACCCATCTAAGTACTGACTAGGCTCGACGCTGCTTAACTTCGGTGATCGGACGAGAACCGGTGTTTTCAGCGTGATATGGCCGTAAGCGATGATTGCAGTTAGAATGTGTGTATTTATTCTGCTAATACGACATGTTCCCCTCGAATTGTGTCAAGAAATATTCTCTCGATATTTAAACGATTCTCATATATTTTTGGCTCTCCATTTTTCATTCTCTCTCCGTCCCTCCCTCCATCTTTAAAGTCAACTAAACTCTGTCAAACAAAATAACCAGACTCCACTAGCTGTATACTTGACTCGCAAAATCCGAGTGAACGCTAAAAGAGCAATAGTTGTGCCGTGAGAGAGAAAAAAAAAAAAAAATAGGAAGAAAGAAAGAAAGAAAGAAAGAAAAAGGCTGATGGTGGAAAAAGAAAAGAGGGGATGAATTGTAAAAAGTTGGTTGTCGGGGGGCGAATGTGAGAAATGGAGCGTAATTTCAATGCCGGATGCATGATAATGTATGTAGTGCTGTATTTTGTAGATGGATTTTGCATTGAAATCATGTGGCTTGGGTGCGAAAGGAAAAAATAAAAATAAAAGAAATAGTAGTGAGTAAATTTTGCCGAGTCGTTGTTGATATGTGGCTGAAAAATCCGAGTGAATGCTAAAAGAGCAATAGGAGATGCTTACAGCACCTAGTATTCCCAAGCGGTCACCCATCTAAGTACTGACTAGGCTCGACGCTGCTTAACTTCGGTGATCGGACGAGAACCGGTGTTTTCAGCGTGATATGGCCGTAAGCGATGATTGCAGTTAGAATGTGTGTATTTATTCTGCTAATACGACATGTTCCCCTCGAATTGTGTCAAGAAATATTCTCTCGATATTTAAACGATTCTCATATATTTTTGGCTCTCCATTTTTCATTCTCTCTCCGTCCCTCCCTCCATCTTTAAAGTCAACTAAACTCTGTCAAACAAAATAACCAGACTCCACTAGCTGTATACTTGACTCGCAAAATCCGAGTGAACGCTAAAAGAGCAATAGTTGTGCCGTGAAAGAGAGAAAAAAAAAAAAAAAAAAAAATAGAAAGAAAGAAAGAAAGAAAGAAAGAAAGAAAGAAAAAGGCTGATGGTGGAAAAAGAAAAGAGGGGATGAATTGTAAAAGGTTGGTTGTCGGGGGGCGAATGTGAGAAATGGAGCGTAATTTCAATGCCGGATGTATGATAATGTATGTAGTGCTGTATTTTGTAGATGGATTTTGCATTTAAAATCATGTGGCTTGGGTGCGAAAGGAAAAAATAAAAATAAAAGAAATAGTAGTGAGTAAATTTTGCCGAGTCGTTGTTGATATGTGGCTGAAAAATCCGAGTGAATGCTAAAAGAGCAATAGGAGATGCTTACAGCACCTAGTATTCCCAAGCGGTCACCCATCTAAGTACTGACTAGGCTCGACGCTTCTTAACTTTGGTGATCGGACGAGAACCGGTGTTTTCAGCGTGATATGGCCGTAAGCGATGATTGCAGTTAGAATGTGTGTATTTATTCTGCTAATACGACATGTTCCCCTCGAATTGTGTCAAGAAATATTCTCTCGATATTTAAACGATTCTCATATATTTTTGGCTCTCCATTTTTCATTCTCTCTCCGTCCCTCCCTCCATCTTTAAAGTCAACTAAACTCTGTCAAACAAAATAACCAGACTCCACTAGCTGTATACTTGACTCGCAAAATCCGAGTGAACGCTAAAAGAGCAATAGTTGTGCCGTGAGAGAGAAAAAAAAAAAAAAAAAAAATAGGAAGAAAGAAAGAAAGAAAGAAAGAAAAAGGCTGATGGTGGAAAAAGAAAAGAGGGGATGAATTGTAAAAGGTTGGTTGTCGGGGGGCGAATGTGAGAAATGGAGCGTAATTTCAATGCCGGATGCATGATAATGTATGTAGTGCTGTATTTTGTAGATGGATTTTGCATTTAAAATCATGTGGCTTGGGTGCGAAAGGAAAAAATAAAAATAAAAGAAATAGTAGTGAGTAAATTTTGCCGAGTCGTTGTTGATATGTGGCTGAAAAATCCGAGTGAATGCTAAAAGAGCAATAGGAGATGCTTACAGCACCTAGTATTCCCAAGCGGTCACCCATCTAAGTACTGACTAGGCTCGACGCTGCTTAACTTCGGTGATCGGACGAGAACCGGTGTTTTCAGCGTGATATGGCCGTAAGCGATGATTGCAGTTAGAATGTGTGTATTTATTCTGCTAATACGACATGTTCCCCTCGAATTGTGTCAAGAAATATTCTCTCGATATTTAAACGATTCTCATATATTTTTGGCTCTCCATTTTTCATTCTCTCTCCGTCCCTCCCTCCATCTTTAAAGTCAACTAAACTCTGTCAAACAAAATAACCAGACTCCACTAGCTGTATACTTGACTCGCAAAATCCGAGTGAACGCTAAAAGAGCAATAGTTGTGCCGTGAGAGAGAAAAAAAAAAAAAAAAAAAAATAGGAAGAAAGAAAGAAAGAAAGAAAGAAAGAAAGAAAAAGGCTGATGGTGGAAAAAGAAAAGAGGGGATGAATTGTAAAAGGTTGGTTGTCGGGGGGCGAATGTGAGAAATGGAGCGTAATTTCAATGCCGGATGCATGATAATGTATGTAGTGCTGTATTTTGTAGATGGATTTTGCATTTAAAATCATGTGGCTTGGGTGCGAAAGGAAAAAATAAAAATAAAAGAAATAGTAGTGAGTAAATTTTGCCGAGTCGTTGTTGATATGTGGCTGAAAAATCCGAGTGAATGCTAAAAGAGCAATAGGAGATGCTTACAGCACCTAGTATTCCCAAGCGGTCACCCATCTAAGTACTGACTAGGCTCGACGCTGCTTAACTTCGGTGATCGGACGAGAACCGGTGTTTTCAGCGTGATATGGCCGTAAGCGATGATTGCAGTTAGAATGTGTGTATTTATTCTGCTAATACGACATGTTCCCCTCGAATTGTGTCAAGAAATATTCTCTCGATATTTAAACGATTCTCATATATTTTTGGCTCTCCATTTTTCATTCTCTCTCCGTCCCTCCCTCCATCTTTAAAGTCAACTAAACTCTGTCAAACAAAATAACCAGACTCCACTAGCTGTATACTTGACTCGCAAAATCCGAGTGAACGCTAAAAGAGCAATAGTTGTGCCGTGAGAGAGAAAAAAAAAAAAAAAAAAAAATAGGAAGAAAGAAAGAAAGAAAGAAAGAAAGAAAGAGAAAGGCTGATGGTGATAAAAGAAAAGAGGGGATGAATTGTAAAAGGTTGGTTGTCGGGGGGCGAATGTGAGAAATGGAGCGTAATTTCAATGCCGGATGCATGATAATGTATGTAGTGCTGTATTTTGTAGATGGATTTTGCATTTAAAATCATGTGGCTTGGGTGCGAAAGGAAAAAATAAAAATAAAAGAAATAGTAGTGAGTCAATTTTGCCGAGTCGTTGTTGATATGTGGCTGAAAAATCCGAGTGAATGCTAAAAGAGCAATAGGAGATGCTTACAGCACCTAGTATTCCCAAGCGGTCACCCATCTAAGTACTGACTAGGCTCGACGCTTCTTAACTTCGGTGATCGGACGAGAACCGGTGTTTTCAGCGTGATATGGCCGTAAGCGATGATTGCAGTTAGAATGTGTGTATTTATTCTGCTAATACGACATGTTCCCCTCGAATTGTGTCAAGAAATATTCTCTCGATATTTAAACGATTCTCATATATTTTTGGCTCTCCATTTTTCATTCTCTCTCCGTCCCTCCCTCCATCTTTAAAGTCAACTAAACTCTGTCAAACAAAATAACCAGACTCCACTAGCTGTATACTTGACTCGCAAAATCCGAGTGAACGCTAAAAGAGCAATAGTTGTGCCGTGAGAGAGAAAAAAAAAAAAAAAAAAAATAGGAAGAAAGAAAGAAAGAAAGAAAGAAAAAGGCTGATGGTGGAAAAAGAAAAGAGGGGATGAATTGTAAAAGGTTGGTTGTCGGGGGGCAAATGTGAGAAATGGAGCGTAATTTCAATGCTGGATGCATGATAATGTATGTAGTGCTGTATTTTGTAGATGGATTTTGCATCGAAATCATGTGGCTTGGTTGCGAAAGGAAAAAATAAAAATAAAAGAAATAGTAGTGAGTAAATTTTGCCGAATCATAGTTGATATGTGGCTGAAAAATCCGAGTGAATGCTAAAAGAGCAATAGGAGATGCTTACAGCACCTAGTATTCCCAAGCGGTCACCCATCTAAGTACTGACTAGGCTCGACGATGCTTAACTTCGGTGATCGGACGAGAACCGGTGTTTTCAGCGTGATATGGCCGTAAGCGATGATTGCAGTTAGAATGTGTGTATTTATTCTGCTAATACGACATGTTCCCCTCGAATTGTGTCAAGAAATATTCTCTCGATATTTAAACGATTCTCATATATTTTTGGCTCTCCATTTTTCATTCTCTCTCCGTCCCTCCCTCCATCTTTAAAGTCAACTAAACTCTGTCAAACAAAATAACCAGACTCCACTAGCTGTATACTTGACTCGCAAAATCCGAGTGAACGCTAAAAGAGCAATAGTTGTGCCGTGAGAGAGAAAAAAAAAAAAAAAAAAAAATAGGAAGAAAGAAAGAAAGAAAGAAAGAAAGAAAGAAAAAGGCTGATGGTGGAAAAAGAAAAGAGGGGATGAATTGTAAAAGGTTGGTTGTCGGGGGGCGAATGTGAGAAATGGAGCGTAATTTCAATGCCGGATGCATGATAATGTATGTAGTGCTGTATTTTGTAGATGGATTTTGCATTTAAAATCATGTGGCTTGGGTGCGAAAGGAAAAAATAAAAATAAAAGAAATAGTAGTGAGTAAATTTTGCCGAGTCGTTGTTGATATGTGGCTGAAAAATCCGAGTGAATGCTAAAAGAGCAATAGGAGATGCTTACAGCACCTAGTATTCCCAAGCGGTCACCCATCTAAGTACTGACTAGGCTCGACGCTGCTTAACTTCGGTGATCGGACGAGAACCGGTGTTTTCAGCGTGATATGGCCGTAAGCGATGATTGCAGTTAGAATGTGTGTATTTATTCTGCTAATACGACATGTTCCCCTCGAATTGTGTCAAGAAATATTCTCTCGATATTTAAACGATTCTCATATATTTTTGGCTCTCCATTTTTCATTCTCTCTCCGTCCCTCCCTCCATCTTTAAAGTCAACTAAACTCTGTCAAACAAAATAACCAGACTCCACTAGCTGTATACTTCACTCGCAAAATCACAATACATTTCTCGCCTGCTAGCAGCACGAGCACTGCGTTTTGCACCTTTTTCCTTTGTTGGCCGTTTAAATCCCTAGATTTTATCCAATCTTATATGAAAGGAGGATTTCAGAAATATTTTTCATCACTCCTCCTCATCAGGCTCCTCTCGGTGAGCGAATCAACTTTTCACAACAACAACATTGCTTCCACCTCGTTTGTTGCCGTCACTGAACGTGTCAGTGAGCTTTTTTCACTTACGGATTGCCTGTCGTGCAACAACGCGCCTAAAACGAGCTTTCCATTTCATTTGATGCTCAACTCACACACAGCATTTCACAAATGATTCCTACTTTGTCGTCCACATTCTATAATTACATGGACACACGCTGAGCGAGGCGATTTCATTTGCTATTTTATTTTCATACTCACAACTATTCTCCTACACTGGCAGATTGTTTTCGTGTAAATCAGCCCGGACGGACGTCTCCAATTCGAACAGATACTTATGAAGAAAAGTATCGTTGCCCTAAGGACTTTGTAGTTTTTTTGCTTGTTTCACTACTTTTCCCGGCCGAAACTAGAAGCAACTTGTCTAAGTGGGGAAGAATGAAAAAGCGGGTGTGTGTGGGGGGGGGGGGGGGGGCTGGAGAAAAAGAAGAAAAATAGGCCTGGCATCTATGTACTCGTAGGTATTCGGGGGTTGGGGGGGGGGGCACGTGGTGCCGTGAGAGAAAAAAAAAAAATAAAAATAAAAATAGGAAGAAATAGGCTGATGGTGGAAAAAGAAAAGAGGGGATGAATTGTAAAAGGTTGGTTGTCGGGGGGCGAATGTGAGAAATGGAGCGTAATTTCAATGCCGGATGCATGATAATGTATGTAGTGCTGTATTTTGTAGATGGATTTTGCATCGAAATCATGTGGCTTGGTTGCGAAAGGAAAAAATAAAAATAAAAGAAATAGTAGTGAGTCAATTTTGCCGAATCATAGTTGATATGTGGCTGAAAAATCCGAGTGAATGCTAAAAGAGCAATAGGAGATGCTTACAGCACCTAGTATTCCCAAGCGGTCACCCATCTAAGTACTGACTAGGCTCGACGCTGCTTAACTTCGGTGATCGGACGAGAACCGGTGTTTTCAGCGTGATATGGCCGTAAGCGATGATTGCAGGTAGAATGTGTGTATTTATTCTGCTAATACGACATGTTCCCCTCGAATTGTGTCAAGAAATATTCTCTCGATATTTAAACGATTCTCATATATTTTTGGCTCTCCATTTTTCATTCTCTCTCCGTCCCTCCCTCCATCTTTAAAGTCAACTAAACTCTGTCAAACAAAATAACCAGACTCCACTAGCTGTATACTTCACTCGCAAAATCACAATACATTTCTCGCCTGCTAGCAGCACGAGCACTGCGTTTTGCACCTTTTTCCTTTGTTGGCCGTTTAAATCCCTAGATTTTATCCAATCTTATATGAAAGGAGGATTTCAGAAATATTTTTCATCACTCCTCCTCATCAGGCTCCTCTCGGTGAGCGAATCAACTTTTCACAACAACAACATTGCTTCCACCTCGTTTGTTGCCGTCACTGAACGTGTCAGTGAGCTTTTTTCACTTACGGATTGCCTGTCGTGCAACAACGCGCCTAAAACGAGCTTTCCATTTCATTTGATGCTCAACTCACACACAGCATTTCACAAATGATTCCTACTTTGTCGTCCACATTCTATAATTACATGGACACACGCTGAGCGAGGCGATTTCATTTGCTATTTTATTTTCATACTCACAACTATTCTCCTACACTGGCAGATTGTTTTCGTGTAAATCAGCCCGGACGGACGTCTCCAATTCGAACAGATACTTATGAAGAAAAGTATCGTTGCCCTAAGGACTTTGTAGTTTTTTTGCTTGTTTCACTACTTTTCCCGGCCGAAACTAGAAGCAACTTGTCTAAGTGGGGAAGAATGAAAAAGCGGGTGTGTGTGTGGGGGGGGGGGGCTGGAGAAAAAGAAGAAAAATAGGCCTGGCATCTATGTACTCGTAGGTATTCGGGGGTTGGGGGGGGGGGCACGTGGTGCCGTGAGAGAAAAAAAAAAAATAAAAATAAAAATAGGAAGAAATAGGCTGATGGTGGAAAAAGAAAAGAGGGGATGAATTGTAAAAGGTTGGTTGTCGGGGGGCGAATGTGAGAAATGGAGCGTAATTTCAATGCCGGATGCATGATAATGTATGTAGTGCTGTATTTTGTAGATGGATTTTGCATCGAAATCATGTGGCTTGGTTGCGAAAGGAAAAAATAAAAATAAAAGAAATAGTAGTGAGTCAATTTTGCCGAATCATAGTTGATATGTGGCTGAAAAATCCGAGTGAATGCTAAAAGAGCAATAGGAGATGCTTACAGCACCTAGTATTCCCAAGCGGTCACCCATCTAAGTACTGACTAGGCTCGACGCTGCTTAACTTCGGTGATCGGACGAGAACCGGTGTTTTCAGCGTGATATGGCCGTAAGCGATGATTGCAGTTAGAATGTGTGTATTTATTCTGCTAATACGACATGTTCCCCTCGAATTGTGTCAAGAAATATTCTCTCGATATTTAAACGATTCTCATATATTTTTGGCTCTCCATTTTTCATTCTCTCTCCGTCCCTCCCTCCATCTTTAAAGTCAACTAAACTCTGTCAAACAAAATAACCAGACTCCACTAGCTGTATACTTGACTCGCAAAATCCGAGTGAACGCTAAAAGAGCAATAGTTGTGCCGTGAGAGAGAAAAAAAAAAAAAAATAGGAAGAAAGAAAGAAAGAAAGAAAGAAAAAGGCTGATGGTGGAAAAAGAAAAGAGGGGATGAATTGTAAAAAGTTGGTTGTCGGGGGGCGAATGTGAGAAATGGAGCGTAATTTCAATGCCGGATGCATGATAATGTATGTAGTGCTGTATTTTGTAGATGGATTTTGCATTGAAATCATGTGGCTTGGGTGCGAAAGGAAAAAATAAAAATAAAAGAAATAGTAGTGAGTAAATTTTGCCGAGTCGTTGTTGATATGTGGCTGAAAAATCCGAGTGAATGCTAAAAGAGCAATAGGAGATGCTTACAGCACCTAGTATTCCCAAGCGGTCACCCATCTAAGTACTGACTAGGCTCGACGCTGCTTAACTTCGGTGATCGGACGAGAACCGGTGTTTTCAGCGTGATATGGCCGTAAGCGATGATTGCAGTTAGAATGTGTGTATTTATTCTGCTAATACGACATGTTCCCCTCGAATTGTGTCAAGAAATATTCTCTCGATATTTAAACGATTCTCATATATTTTTGGCTCTCCATTTTTCATTCTCTCTCCGTCCCTCCCTCCATCTTTAAAGTCAACTAAACTCTGTCAAACAAAATAACCAGACTCCACTAGCTGTATACTTGACTCGCAAAATCCGAGTGAACGCTAAAAGAGCAATAGTTGTGCCGTGAAAGAGAGAAAAAAAAAAAAAAAAAAAAATAGAAAGAAAGAAAGAAAGAAAGAAAGAAAGAAAGAAAAAGGCTGATGGTGGAAAAAGAAAAGAGGGGATGAATTGTAAAAGGTTGATTGTCGGGGGGCGAATGTGAGAAATGGAGCGTAATTTCAATGCCGGATGTATGATAATGTATGTAGTGCTGTATTTTGTAGATGGATTTTGCATTTAAAATCATGTGGCTTGGGTGCGAAAGGAAAAAATAAAAATAAAAGAAATAGTAGTGAGTAAATTTTGCCGAGTCGTTGTTGATATGTGGCTGAAAAATCCGAGTGAATGCTAAAAGAGCAATAGGAGATGCTTACAGCACCTAGTATTCCCAAGCGGTCACCCATCTAAGTACTGACTAGGCTCGACGCTTCTTAACTTCGGTGATCGGACGAGAACCGGTGTTTTCAGCGTGATATGGCCGTAAGCGATGATTGCAGTTAGAATGTGTGTATTTATTCTGCTAATACGACATGTTCCCCTCGAATTGTGTCAAGAAATATTCTCTCGATATTTAAACGATTCTCATATATTTTTGGCTCTCCATTTTTCATTCTCTCTCCGTCCCTCCCTCCATCTTTAAAGTCAACTAAACTCTGTCAAACAAAATAACCAGACTCCACTAGCTGTATACTTGACTCGCAAAATCCGAGTGAACGCTAAAAGAGCAATAGTTGTGCCGTGAGAGAGAAAAAAAAAAAAAAAAAAAATAGGAAGAAAGAAAGAAAGAAAGAAAGAAAAAGGCTGATGGTGGAAAAAGAAAAGAGGGGATGAATTGTAAAAGGTTGGTTGTCGGGGGGCGAATGTGAGAAATGGAGCGTAATTTCAATGCCGGATGCATGATAATGTATGTAGTGCTGTATTTTGTAGATGGATTTTGCATTTAAAATCATGTGGCTTGGGTGCGAAAGGAAAAAATAAAAATAAAAGAAATAGTAGTGAGTAAATTTTGCCGAGTCGTTGTTGATATGTGGCTGAAAAATCCGAGTGAATGCTAAAAGAGCAATAGGAGATGCTTACAGCACCTAGTATTCCCAAGCGGTCACCCATCTAAGTACTGACTAGGCTCGACGCTGCTTAACTTCGGTGATCGGACGAGAACCGGTGTTTTCAGCGTGATATGGCCGTAAGCGATGATTGCAGTTAGAATGTGTGTATTTATTCTGCTAATACGACATGTTCCCCTCGAATTGTGTCAAGAAATATTCTCTCGATATTTAAACGATTCTCATATATTTTTGGCTCTCCATTTTTCATTCTCTCTCCGTCCCTCCCTCCATCTTTAAAGTCAACTAAACTCTGTCAAACAAAATAACCAGACTCCACTAGCTGTATACTTGACTCGCAAAATCCGAGTGAACGCTAAAAGAGCAATAGTTGTGCCGTGAGAGAGAAAAAAAAAAAAAAAAAAAAATAGGAAGAAAGAAAGAAAGAAAGAAAGAAAGAAAGAAAAAGGCTGATGGTGGAAAAAGAAAAGAGGGGATGAATTGTAAAAGGTTGGTTGTCGGGGGGCGAATGTGAGAAATGGAGCGTAATTTCAATGCCGGATGCATGATAATGTATGTAGTGCTGTATTTTGTAGATGGATTTTGCATTTAAAATCATGTGGCTTGGGTGCGAAAGGAAAAAATAAAAATAAAAGAAATAGTAGTGAGTAAATTTTGCCGAGTCGTTGTTGATATGTGGCTGAAAAATCCGAGTGAATGCTAAAAGAGCAATAGGAGATGCTTACAGCACCTAGTATTCCCAAGCGGTCACCCATCTAAGTACTGACTAGGCTCGACGCTGCTTAACTTCGGTGATCGGACGAGAACCGGTGTTTTCAGCGTGATATGGCCGTAAGCGATGATTGCAGTTAGAATGTGTGTATTTATTCTGCTAATACGACATGTTCCCCTCGAATTGTGTCAAGAAATATTCTCTCGATATTTAAACGATTCTCATATATTTTTGGCTCTCCATTTTTCATTCTCTCTCCGTCCCTCCCTCCATCTTTAAAGTCAACTAAACTCTGTCAAACAAAATAACCAGACTCCACTAGCTGTATACTTGACTCGCAAAATCCGAGTGAACGCTAAAAGAGCAATAGTTGTGCCGTGAGAGAGAAAAAAAAAAAAAAAAAAAAATAGGAAGAAAGAAAGAAAGAAAGAAAGAAAGAAAGAGAAAGGCTGATGGTGATAAAAGAAAAGAGGGGATGAATTGTAAAAGGTTGGTTGTCGGGGGGCGAATGTGAGAAATGGAGCGTAATTTCAATGCCGGATGCATGATAATGTATGTAGTGCTGTATTTTGTAGATGGATTTTGCATTTAAAATCATGTGGCTTGGGTGCGAAAGGAAAAAATAAAAATAAAAGAAATAGTAGTGAGTCAATTTTGCCGAGTCGTTGTTGATATGTGGCTGAAAAATCCGAGTGAATGCTAAAAGAGCAATAGGAGATGCTTACAGCACCTAGTATTCCCAAGCGGTCACCCATCTAAGTACTGACTAGGCTCGACGCTTCTTAACTTCGGTGATCGGACGAGAACCGGTGTTTTCAGCGTGATATGGCCGTAAGCGATGATTGCAGTTAGAATGTGTGTATTTATTCTGCTAATACGACATGTTCCCCTCGAATTGTGTCAAGAAATATTCTCTCGATATTTAAACGATTCTCATATATTTTTGGCTCTCCATTTTTCATTCTCTCTCCGTCCCTCCCTCCATCTTTAAAGTCAACTAAACTCTGTCAAACAAAATAACCAGACTCCACTAGCTGTATACTTGACTCGCAAAATCCGAGTGAACGCTAAAAGAGCAATAGTTGTGCCGTGAGAGAGAAAAAAAAAAAAAAAAAAAATAGGAAGAAAGAAAGAAAGAAAGAAAGAAAGAAAGAAAAAGGCTGATGGTGGAAAAAGAAAAGAGGGGATGAATTGTAAAAGGTTGGTTGTCGGGGGGCGAATGTGAGAAATGGAGCGTAATTTCAATGCCGGATGCATGATAATGTATGTAGTGCTGTATTTTGTAGATGGATTTTGCATTTAAAATCATGTGGCTTGGGTGCGAAAGGAAAAAATAAAAATAAAAGAAATAGTAGTGAGTAAATTTTGCCGAGTCGTTGTTGATATGTGGCTGAAAAATCCGAGTGAATGCTAAAAGAGCAATAGGAGATGCTTACAGCACCTAGTATTCCCAAGCGGTCACCCATCTAAGTACTGACTAGGCTCGACGCTGCTTAACTTCGGTGATCGGACGAGAACCGGTGTTTTCAGCGTGATATGGCCGTAAGCGATGATTGCAGTTAGAATGTGTGTATTTATTCTGCTAATACGACATGTTCCCCTCGAATTGTGTCAAGAAATATTCTCTCGATATTTAAACGATTCTCATATATTTTTGGCTCTCCATTTTTCATTCTCTCTCCGTCCCTCCCTCCATCTTTAAAGTCAACTAAACTCTGTCAAACAAAATAACCAGACTCCACTAGCTGTATACTTGACTCGCAAAATCCGAGTGAACGCTAAAAGAGCAATAGTTGTGCCGTGAAAGAGAAAAAAAAAAAAAATAGGAAGAAAGAAAGAAAGAAAGAAAGAAAAAGGCTGATGGTGGAAAAAGAAAAGAGGGGATGAATTGTAAAAGGTTGGTTGTCGGGGGGCGAATGTGAGAAATGGAGCGTAATTTCAATGCCGGATGCATGATAATGTATGTAGTGCTGTATTTTGTAGATGGATTTTGCATTTAAAATCATGTGGCTTGGGTGCGAAAGGAAAAAATAAAAATAAAAGAAATAGTAGTGAGTAAATTTTGCCGAGTCGTTGTTGATATGTGGCTGAAAAATCCGAGTGAACGCTAAAAGAGCAATAGTTGTGCCGTGAAAGAGAAAAAAAAAAAAAATAGGAAGAAAGAAAGAAAGAAAGAAAGAAAAAGGCTGATGGTGGAAAAAGAAAAGAGGGGATGAATTGTAAAAGGTTGGTTGTCGGGGGGCAAATGTGAGAAATGGAGCGTAATTTCAATGCTGGATGCATGATAATGTATGTAGTGCTGTATTTTGTAGATGGATTTTGCATCGAAATCATGTGGCTTGGTTGCGAAAGGAAAAAATAAAAATTAAGAAATAGTAGTGAGTAAATTTTGCCGAATCATAGTTGATATGTGGCTGAAAAATCCGAGTGAATGCTAAAAGAGCAATAGGAGATGCTTACAGCACCTAGTATTCCCAAGCGGTCACCCATCTAAGTACTGACTAGGCTCGACGCTGCTTAACTTCGGTGATCGGACGAGAACCGGTGTTTTCAGCGTGATATGGCCGTAAGCGATGATTGCAGTTAGAATGTGTGTATTTATTCTGCTAATACGACATGTTCCCCTCGAATTGTGTCAAGAAATATTCTCTCGATATTTAAACGATTCTCATATATTTTTGGCTCTCCATTTTTCATTCTCTCTCCGTCCCTCCCTCCATCTTTAAAGTCAACTAAACTCTGTCAAACAAAATAACCAGACTCCACTAGCTGTATACTTGACTCGCAAAATCCGAGTGAACGCTAAAAGAGCAATAGTTGTGCCGTGAAAGAGAGAAAAAAAAAAAAAAAAAAAAATAGGAAGAAAGAAAGAAAGAAAGAAAGAAAGAAAGAAAAAGGCTGATGGTGGAAAAAGAAAAGAGGGGATGAATTGTAAAAGGTTGGTTGTCGGGGGGCGAATGTGAGAAATGGAGCGTAATTTCAATGCCGGATGCATGATAATGTATGTAGTGCTGTATTTTGTAGATGGATTTTGCATTTAAAATCATGTGGCTTGGGTGCGAAAGGAAAAAATAAAAATAAAAGAAATAGTAGTGAGTAAATTTTGCCGAGTCGTTGTTGATATGTGGCTGAAAAATCCGAGTGAATGCTAAAAGAGCAATAGGAGATGCTTACAGCACCTAGTATTCCCAAGCGGTCACCCATCTAAGTACTGACTAGGCTCGACGCTGCTTAACTTCGGTGATCGGACGAGAACCGGTGTTTTCAGCGTGATATGGCCGTAAGCGATAATTGCAGTTAGAATCTGTGTATTTATTCTGCTAATACGACATGTTCCCCTCGAATTGTGTCAAGAAATATTCTCTCGATATTTAAACGATTCTCATATATTTTTGGCTCTCCATTTTTCATTCTCTCTCCGTCCCTCCCTCCATCTTTAAAGTCAACTAAACTCTGTCAAACAAAATAACCAGACTCCACTAGCTGTATACTTGACTCGCAAAATCCGAGTGAACGCTAAAAGAGCAATAGTTGTGCCGTGAAAGAGAAAAAAAAAAAAATAGGAAGAAAGAAAGAAAGAAAGAAAGAAAAAGGCTGATGGTGGAAAAAGAAAAGAGGGGATGAATTGTAAAAGGTTGGTTGTCGGGGGGCAAATGTGAGAAATGGAGCGTAATTTCAATGCTGGATGCATGATAATGTATGTAGTGCTGTATTTTGTAGATGGATTTTGCATCGAAATCATGTGGCTTGGTTGCGAAAGGAAAAAATAAAAATAAAAGAAATAGTAGTGAGTAAATTTTGCCGAATCATAGTTGATATGTGGCTGAAAAATCCGAGTGAATGCTAAAAGAGCAATAGGAGATGCTTACAGCACCTAGTATTCCCAAGCGGTCACCCATCTAAGTACTGACTAGGCTCGACGCTGCTTAACTTCGGTGATCGGACGAGAACCGGTGTTTTCAGCGTGATATGGCCGTAAGCGATGATTGCAGTTAGAATGTGTGTATTTATTCTGCTAATACGACATGTTCCCCTCGAATTGTGTCAAGAAATATTCTCTCGATATTTAAACGATTCTCATATATTTTTGGCTCTCCATTTTTCATTCTCTCTCCGTCCCTCCCTCCATCTTTAAAGTCAACTAAACTCTGTCAAACAAAATAACCAGACTCCACTAGCTGTATACTTGACTCGCAAAATCCGAGTGAACGCTAAAAGAGCAATAGTTGTGCCGTGAAAGAGAAAAAAAAAAAAAAATAGGAAGAAAGAAAGAAAGAAAGAAAGAAAAAGGCTGATGGTGGAAAAAGAAAAGAGGGGATGAATTGTAAAAGGTTGGTTGTCGGGGGGCGAATGTGAGAAATGGAGCGTAATTTCAATGCCGGATGCATGATAATGTATGTAGTGCTGTATTTTGTAGATGGATTTTGCATTTAAAATCATGTGGCTTGGGTGCGAAAGGAAAAAATAAAAATAAAAGAAATAGTAGTGAGTAAATTTTGCCGAGTCGTTGTTGATATGTGGCTGAAAAATCCGAGTGAACGCTAAAAGAGCAATAGTTGTGCCGTGAAAGAGAAAAAAAAAAAAAATAGGAAGAAAGAAAGAAAGAAAGAAAGAAAAAGGCTGATGGTGGAAAAAGAAAAGAGGGGATGAATTGTAAAAGGTTGGTTGTCGGGGGGCAAATGTGAGAAATGGAGCGTAATTTCAATGCTGGATGCATGATAATGTATGTAGTGCTGTATTTTGTAGATGGATTTTGCATCGAAATCATGTGGCTTGGTTGCGAAAGGAAAAAATAAAAATTAAGAAATAGTAGTGAGTAAATTTTGCCGAATCATAGTTGATATGTGGCTGAAAAATCCGAGTGAATGCTAAAAGAGCAATAGGAGATGCTTACAGCACCTAGTATTCCCAAGCGGTCACCCATCTAAGTACTGACTAGGCTCGACGCTGCTTAACTTCGGTGATCGGACGAGAACCGGTGTTTTCAGCGTGATATGGCCGTAAGCGATGATTGCAGTTAGAATGTGTGTATTTATTCTGCTAATACGACATGTTCCCCTCGAATTGTGTCAAGAAATATTCTCTCGATATTTAAACGATTCTCATATATTTTTGGCTCTCCATTTTTCATTCTCTCTCCGTCCCTCCCTCCATCTTTAAAGTCAACTAAACTCTGTCAAACAAAATAACCAGACTCCACTAGCTGTATACTTGACTCGCAAAATCCGAGTGAACGCTAAAAGAGCAATAGTTGTGCCGTGAGAGAGAAAAAAAAAAAAAAAAAAATAGGAAGAAAGAAAGAAAGAAAGAAAGAAAGAAAGAAAGAAAAAGGCTGATGGTGGAAAAAGAAAAGAGGGGATGAATTGTAAAAGGTTGGTTGTCGGGGGGCGAATGTGAGAAATGGAGCGTAATTTCAATGCCGGATGCATGATAATGTATGTAGTGCTGTATTTTGTAGATGGATTTTGCATTTAAAATCATGTGGCTTGGGTGCGAAAGGAAAAAATAAAAATAAAAGAAATAGTAGTGAGTAAATTTTGCCGAGTCGTTGTTGATATGTGGCTGAAAAATCCGAGTGAATGCTAAAAGAGCAATAGGAGATGCTTACAGCACCTAGTATTCCCAAGCGGTCACCCATCTAAGTACTGACTAGGCTCGACGATGCTTAACTTCGGTGATCGGACGAGAACCGGTGTTTTCAGCGTGATATGGCCGTAAGCGATGATTGCAGTTAGAATGTGTGTATTTATTCTGCTAATACATGTTCCCCTCGAATTGTGTCAAGAAATATTCTCTCGATATTTAAACGATTCTCATATATTTTTGGCTCTCCATTTTTCATTCTCTCTCCGTCCCTCCCTCCATCTTTAAAGTCAACTAAACTCTGTCAAACAAAATAACCAGACTCCACTAGCTGTATACTTGACTCGCAAAATCCGAGTGAACGCTAAAAGAGCAATAGTTGTGCCGTGAGAAAGAAAAAAAAAAAAAAAAAATAGGAAGAAAGAAAGAAAGAAAGAAAGAAAGAAAGAAAAAGGCTGATGGTGGAAAAAGAAAAGAGGGGATGAATTGTAAAAGGTTGGTTGTCGGGGGGCGAATGTGAGAAATGGAGCGTAATTTCAATGCCGGATGCATGATAATGTATGTAGTGCTGTATTTTGTAGATGGATTTTGCATTTAAAATCATGTGGCTTGGGTGCGAAAGGAAAAAATAAAAATAAAAGAAATAGTAGTGAGTAAATTTTGCCGAGTCGTTGTTGATATGTGGCTGAAAAATCCGAGTGAATGCTAAAAGAGCAATAGGAGATGCTTACAGCACCTAGTATTCCCAAGCGGTCACCCATCTAAGTACTGACTAGGCTCGACGCTGCTTAACTTCGGTGATCGGACGAGAACCGGTGTTTTCAGCGTGATATGGCCGTAAGCGATGATTGCAGTTAGAATGTGTGTATTTATTCTGCTAATACGACATGTTCCCCTCGAATTGTGTCAAGAAATATTCTCTCGATATTTAAACGATTCTCATATATTTTTGGCTCTCCATTTTTCATTCTCTCTCCGTCCCTCCCTCCATCTTTAAAGTCAACTAAACTCTGTCAAACAAAATAACCAGACTCCACTAGCTGTATACTTGACTCGCAAAATCCGAGTGAACGCTAAAAGAGCAATAGTTGTGCCGTGAAAGAGAGAAAAAAAAAAAAAAAAAAATAGGAAGAAAGAAAGAAAGAAAGAAAGAAAGAAAGAAAAAGGCTGATGGTGGAAAAAGAAAAGAGGGGATGAATTGTAAAAGGTTGGTTGTCGGGGGGCGAATGTGAGAAATGGAGCGTAATTTCAATGCCGGATGTATGATAATGTATGTAGTGCTGTATTTTGTAGATGGATTTTGCATTTAAAATCATGTGGCTTGGGTGCGAAAGGAAAAAATAAAAATAAAAGAAATAGTAGTGAGTAAATTTTGCCGAGTCGTTGTTGATATGTGGCTGAAAAATCCGAGTGAATGCTAAAAGAGCAATAGGAGATGCTTACAGCACCTAGTATTCCCAAGCGGTCACCCATCTAAGTACTGACTAGGCTCGACGCTGCTTAACTTCGGTGATCGGACGAGAACCGGTGTTTTCAGCGTGATATGGCCGTAAGCGATAATTGCAGTTAGAATGTGTGTATTTATTCTGCTAATACGACATGTTCCCCTCGAATTGTGTCAAGAAATATTCTCTCGATATTTAAACGATTCTCATATATTTTTGGCTCTCCATTTTTCATTCTCTCTCCGTCCCTCCCTCCATCTTTAAAGTCAACTAAACTCTGTCAAACAAAATAACCAGACTCCACTAGCTGTATACTTGACTCGCAAAATCCGAGTGAACGCTAAAAGAGCAATAGTTGTGCCGTGAAAGAGAAAAAAAAAAAAATAGGAAGAAAGAAAGAAAGAAAGAAAGAAAAAGGCTGATGGTGGAAAAAGAAAAGAGGGGATGAATTGTAAAAGGTTGGTTGTCGGGGGGCAAATGTGAGAAATGGAGCGTAATTTCAATGCTGGATGCATGATAATGTATGTAGTGCTGTATTTTGTAGATGGATTTTGCATCGAAATCATGTGGCTTGGTTGCGAAAGGAAAAAATAAAAATAAAAGAAATAGTAGTGAGTAAATTTTGCCGAATCATAGTTGATATGTGGCTGAAAAATCCGAGTGAATGCTAAAAGAGCAATAGGAGATGCTTACAGCACCTAGTATTCCCAAGCGGTCACCCATCTAAGTACTGACTAGGCTCGACGATGCTTAACTTCGGTGATCGGACGAGAACCGGTGTTTTCAGCGTGATATGGCCGTAAGCGATGATTGCAGTTAGAATGTGTGTATTTATTCTGCTAATACGACATGTTCCCCTCGAATTGTGTCAAGAAATATTCTCTCGATATTTAAACGATTCTCATATATTTTTGGCTCTCCATTTTTCATTCTCTCTCCGTCCCTCCCTCCATCTTTAAAGTCAACTAAACTCTGTCAAACAAAATAACCAGACTCCACTAGCTGTATACTTGACTCGCAAAATCCGAGTGAACGCTAAAAGAGCAATAGTTGTGCCGTGAAAGAGAAAAAAAAAAAAAATAGGAAGAAAGAAAGAAAGAAAGAAAGAAAAAGGCTGATGGTGGAAAAAGAAAAGAGGGGATGAATTGTAAAAGGTTGGTTGTCGGGGGGCGAATGTGAGAAATGGAGCGTAATTTCAATGCCGGATGCATGATAATGTATGTAGTGCTGTATTTTGTAGATGGATTTTGCATTTAAAATCATGTGGCTTGGGTGCGAAAGGAAAAAATAAAAATAAAAGAAATAGTAGTGAGTAAATTTTGCCGAGTCGTTGTTGATATGTGGCTGAAAAATCCGAGTGAACGCTAAAAGAGCAATAGTTGTGCCGTGAAAGAGAAAAAAAAAAAAAATAGGAAGAAAGAAAGAAAGAAAGAAAGAAAAAGGCTGATGGTGGAAAAAGAAAAGAGGGGATGAATTGTAAAAGGTTGGTTGTCGGGGGGCAAATGTGAGAAATGGAGCGTAATTTCAATGCTGGATGCATGATAATGTATGTAGTGCTGTATTTTGTAGATGGATTTTGCATCGAAATCATGTGGCTTGGTTGCGAAAGGAAAAAATAAAAATTAAGAAATAGTAGTGAGTAAATTTTGCCGAATCATAGTTGATATGTGGCTGAAAAATCCGAGTGAATGCTAAAAGAGCAATAGGAGATGCTTACAGCACCTAGTATTCCCAAGCGGTCACCCATCTAAGTACTGACTAGGCTCGACGCTGCTTAACTTCGGTGATCGGACGAGAACCGGTGTTTTCAGCGTGATATGGCCGTAAGCGATGATTGCAGTTAGAATGTGTGTATTTATTCTGCTAATACGACATGTTCCCCTCGAATTGTGTCAAGAAATATTCTCTCGATATTTAAACGATTCTCATATATTTTTGGCTCTCCATTTTTCATTCTCTCTCCGTCCCTCCCTCCATCTTTAAAGTCAACTAAACTCTGTCAAACAAAATAACCAGACTCCACTAGCTGTATACTTGACTCGCAAAATCCGAGTGAACGCTAAAAGAGCAATAGTTGTGCCGTGAAAGAGAGAAAAAAAAAAAAAAAAAAAAATAGGAAGAAAGAAAGAAAGAAAGAAAGAAAGAAAGAAAAAGGCTGATGGTGGAAAAAGAAAAGAGGGGATGAATTGTAAAAGGTTGGTTGTCGGGGGGCGAATGTGAGAAATGGAGCGTAATTTCAATGCCGGATGCATGATAATGTATGTAGTGCTGTATTTTGTAGATGGATTTTGCATTTAAAATCATGTGGCTTGGGTGCGAAAGGAAAAAATAAAAATAAAAGAAATAGTAGTGAGTAAATTTTGCGGAGTCGTTGTTGATATGTGGCTGAAAAATCCGAGTGAATGCTAAAAGAGCAATAGGAGATGCTTACAGCACCTAGTATTCCCAAGCGGTCACCCATCTAAGTACTGACTAGGCTCGACGCTGCTTAACTTCGGTGATCGGACGAGAACCGGTGTTTTCAGCGTGATATGGCCGTAAGCGATAATTGCAGTTAGAATGTGTGTATTTATTCTGCTAATACGACATGTTCCCCTCGAATTGTGTCAAGAAATATTCTCTCGATATTTAAACGATTCTCATATATTTTTGGCTCTCCATTTTTCATTCTCTCTCCGTCCCTCCCTCCATCTTTAAAGTCAACTAAACTCTGTCAAACAAAATAACCAGACTCCACTAGCTGTATACTTGACTCGCAAAATCCGAGTGAACGCTAAAAGAGCAATAGTTGTGCCGTGAAAGAGAAAAAAAAAAAATAGGAAGAAAGAAAGAAAGAAAGAAAGAAAAAGGCTGATGGTGGAAAAAGAAAAGAGGGGATGAATTGTAAAAGGTTGGTTGTCGGGGGGCAAATGTGAGAAATGGAGCGTAATTTCAATGCTGGATGCATGATAATGTATGTAGTGCTGTATTTTGTAGATGGATTTTGCATCGAAATCATGTGGCTTGGTTGCGAAAGGAAAAAATAAAAATAAAAGAAATAGTAGTGAGTAAATTTTGCCGAATCATAGTTGATATGTGGCTGAAAAATCCGAGTGAATGCTAAAAGAGCAATAGGAGATGCTTACAGCACCTAGTATTCCCAAGCGGTCACCCATCTAAGTACTGACTAGGCTCGACGATGCTTAACTTCGGTGATCGGACGAGAACCGGTGTTTTCAGCGTGATATGGCCGTAAGCGATGATTGCAGTTAGAATGTGTGTATTTATTCTGCTAATACGACATGTTCCCCTCGAATTGTGTCAAGAAATATTCTCTCGATATTTAAACGATTCTCATATATTTTTGGCTCTCCATTTTTCATTCTCTCTCCGTCCCTCCCTCCATCTTTAAAGTCAACTAAACTCTGTCAAACAAAATAACCAGACTCCACTAGCTGTATACTTGACTCGCAAAATCCGAGTGAACGCTAAAAGAGCAATAGTTGTGCCGTGAAAGAGAAAAAAAAAAAAAAATAGGAAGAAAGAAAGAAAGAAAGAAAGAAAAAGGCTGATGGTGGAAAAAGAAAAGAGGGGATGAATTGTAAAAGGTTGGTTGTCGGGGGGCGAATGTGAGAAATGGAGCGTAATTTCAATGCCGGATGCATGATAATGTATGTAGTGCTGTATTTTGTAGATGGATTTTGCATTTAAAATCATGTGGCTTGGGTGCGAAAGGAAAAAATAAAAATAAAAGAAATAGTAGTGAGTAAATTTTGCCGAGTCGTTGTTGATATGTGGCTGAAAAATCCGAGTGAACGCTAAAAGAGCAATAGTTGTGCCGTGAAAGAGAAAAAAAAAAAAAATAGGAAGAAAGAAAGAAAGAAAGAAAGAAAAAGGCTGATGGTGGAAAAAGAAAAGAGGGGATGAATTGTAAAAGGTTGGTTGTCGGGGGGCAAATGTGAGAAATGGAGCGTAATTTCAATGCTGGATGCATGATAATGTATGTAGTGCTGTATTTTGTAGATGGATTTTGCATCGAAATCATGTGGCTTGGTTGCGAAAGGAAAAAATAAAAATTAAGAAATAGTAGTGAGTAAATTTTGCCGAATCATAGTTGATATGTGGCTGAAAAATCCGAGTGAATGCTAAAAGAGCAATAGGAGATGCTTACAGCACCTAGTATTCCCAAGCGGTCACCCATCTAAGTACTGACTAGGCTCGACGCTGCTTAACTTCGGTGATCGGACGAGAACCGGTGTTTTCAGCGTGATATGGCCGTAAGCGATGATTGCAGTTAGAATGTGTGTATTTATTCTGCTAATACGACATGTTCCCCTCGAATTGTGTCAAGAAATATTCTCTCGATATTTAAACGATTCTCATATATTTTTGGCTCTCCATTTTTCATTCTCTCTCCGTCCCTCCCTCCATCTTTAAAGTCAACTAAACTCTGTCAAACAAAATAACCAGACTCCACTAGCTGTATACTTGACTCGCAAAATCCGAGTGAACGCTAAAAGAGCAATAGTTGTGCCGTGAGAGAGAAAAAAAAAAAAAAAAAAATAGGAAGAAAGAAAGAAAGAAAGAAAGAAAGAAAGAAAGAAAAAGGCTGATGGTGGAAAAAGAAAAGAGGGGATGAATTGTAAAAGGTTGGTTGTCGGGGGGCGAATGTGAGAAATGGAGCGTAATTTCAATGCCGGATGCATGATAATGTATGTAGTGCTGTATTTTGTAGATGGATTTTGCATTTAAAATCATGTGGCTTGGGTGCGAAAGGAAAAAATAAAAATAAAAGAAATAGTAGTGAGTAAATTTTGCCGAGTCGTTGTTGATATGTGGCTGAAAAATCCGAGTGAATGCTAAAAGAGCAATAGGAGATGCTTACAGCACCTAGTATTCCCAAGCGGTCACCCATCTAAGTACTGACTAGGCTCGACGCTGCTTAACTTCGGTGATCGGACGAGAACCGGTGTTTTCAGCGTGATATGGCCGTAAGCGATGATTGCAGTTAGAATGTGTGTATTTATTCTGCTAATACATGTTCCCCTCGAATTGTGTCAAGAAATATTCTCTCGATATTTAAACGATTCTCATATATTTTTGGCTCTCCATTTTTCATTCTCTCTCCGTCCCTCCCTCCATCTTTAAAGTCAACTAAACTCTGTCAAACAAAATAACCAGACTCCACTAGCTGTATACTTGACTCGCAAAATCCGAGTGAACGCTAAAAGAGCAATAGTTGTGCCGTGAGAAAGAAAAAAAAAAAAAAAAAATAGGAAGAAAGAAAGAAAGAAAGAAAGAAAGAAAGAAAAAGGCTGATGGTGGAAAAAGAAAAGAGGGGATGAATTGTAAAAGGTTGGTTGTCGGGGGGCGAATGTGAGAAATGGAGCGTAATTTCAATGCCGGATGCATGATAATGTATGTAGTGCTGTATTTTGTAGATGGATTTTGCATTTAAAATCATGTGGCTTGGGTGCGAAAGGAAAAAATAAAAATAAAAGAAATAGTAGTGAGTAAATTTTGCCGAGTCGTTGTTGATATGTGGCTGAAAAATCCGAGTGAATGCTAAAAGAGCAATAGGAGATGCTTACAGCACCTAGTATTCCCAAGCGGTCACCCATCTAAGTACTGACTAGGCTCGACGCTGCTTAACTTCGGTGATCGGACGAGAACCGGTGTTTTCAGCGTGATATGGCCGTAAGCGATGATTGCAGTTAGAATGTGTGTATTTATTCTGCTAATACGACATGTTCCCCTCGAATTGTGTCAAGAAATATTCTCTCGATATTTAAACGATTCTCATATATTTTTGGCTCTCCATTTTTCATTCTCTCTCCGTCCCTCCCTCCATCTTTAAAGTCAACTAAACTCTGTCAAACAAAATAACCAGACTCCACTAGCTGTATACTTGACTCGCAAAATCCGAGTGAACGCTAAAAGAGCAATAGTTGTGCCGTGAAAGAGAGAAAAAAAAAAAAAAAAAAATAGGAAGAAAGAAAGAAAGAAAGAAAGAAAGAAAGAAAAAGGCTGATGGTGGAAAAAGAAAAGAGGGGATGAATTGTAAAAGGTTGGTTGTCGGGGGGCGAATGTGAGAAATGGAGCGTAATTTCAATGCCGGATGTATGATAATGTATGTAGTGCTGTATTTTGTAGATGGATTTTGCATTTAAAATCATGTGGCTTGGGTGCGAAAGGAAAAAATAAAAATAAAAGAAATAGTAGTGAGTAAATTTTGCCGAGTCGTTGTTGATATGTGGCTGAAAAATCCGAGTGAATGCTAAAAGAGCAATAGGAGATGCTTACAGCACCTAGTATTCCCAAGCGGTCACCCATCTAAGTACTGACTAGGCTCGACGCTGCTTAACTTCGGTGATCGGACGAGAACCGGTGTTTTCAGCGTGATATGGCCGTAAGCGATAATTGCAGTTAGAATGTGTGTATTTATTCTGCTAATACGACATGTTCCCCTCGAATTGTGTCAAGAAATATTCTCTCGATATTTAAACGATTCTCATATATTTTTGGCTCTCCATTTTTCATTCTCTCTCCGTCCCTCCCTCCATCTTTAAAGTCAACTAAACTCTGTCAAACAAAATAACCAGACTCCACTAGCTGTATACTTGACTCGCAAAATCCGAGTGAACGCTAAAAGAGCAATAGTTGTGCCGTGAAAGAGAAAAAAAAAAAAATAGGAAGAAAGAAAGAAAGAAAGAAAGAAAAAGGCTGATGGTGGAAAAAGAAAAGAGGGGATGAATTGTAAAAGGTTGGTTGTCGGGGGGCAAATGTGAGAAATGGAGCGTAATTTCAATGCTGGATGCATGATAATGTATGTAGTGCTGTATTTTGTAGATGGATTTTGCATCGAAATCATGTGGCTTGGTTGCGAAAGGAAAAAATAAAAATAAAAGAAATAGTAGTGAGTAAATTTTGCCGAATCATAGTTGATATGTGGCTGAAAAATCCGAGTGAATGCTAAAAGAGCAATAGGAGATGCTTACAGCACCTAGTATTCCCAAGCGGTCACCCATCTAAGTACTGACTAGGCTCGACGATGCTTAACTTCGGTGATCGGACGAGAACCGGTGTTTTCAGCGTGATATGGCCGTAAGCGATGATTGCAGTTAGAATGTGTGTATTTATTCTGCTAATACGACATGTTCCCCTCGAATTGTGTCAAGAAATATTCTCTCGATATTTAAACGATTCTCATATATTTTTGGCTCTCCATTTTTCATTCTCTCTCCGTCCCTCCCTCCATCTTTAAAGTCAACTAAACTCTGTCAAACAAAATAACCAGACTCCACTAGCTGTATACTTGACTCGCAAAATCCGAGTGAACGCTAAAAGAGCAATAGTTGTGCCGTGAAAGAGAAAAAAAAAAAAAAATAGGAAGAAAGAAAGAAAGAAAGAAAGAAAAAGGCTGATGGTGGAAAAAGAAAAGAGGGGATGAATTGTAAAAGGTTGGTTGTCGGGGGGCGAATGTGAGAAATGGAGCGTAATTTCAATGCCGGATGCATGATAATGTATGTAGTGCTGTATTTTGTAGATGGATTTTGCATTTAAAATCATGTGGCTTGGGTGCGAAAGGAAAAAATAAAAATAAAAGAAATAGTAGTGAGTAAATTTTGCCGAGTCGTTGTTGATATGTGGCTGAAAAATCCGAGTGAACGCTAAAAGAGCAATAGTTGTGCCGTGAAAGAGAAAAAAAAAAAAATAGGAAGAAAGAAAGAAAGAAAGAAAGAAAAAGGCTGATGGTGGAAAAAGAAAAGAGGGGATGAATTGTAAAAGGTTGGTTGTCGGGGGGCAAATGTGAGAAATGGAGCGTAATTTCAATGCTGGATGCATGATAATGTATGTAGTGCTGTATTTTGTAGATGGATTTTGCATCGAAATCATGTGGCTTGGTTGCGAAAGGAAAAAATAAAAATTAAGAAATAGTAGTGAGTAAATTTTGCCGAATCATAGTTGATATGTGGCTGAAAAATCCGAGTGAATGCTAAAAGAGCAATAGGAGATGCTTACAGCACCTAGTATTCCCAAGCGGTCACCCATCTAAGTACTGACTAGGCTCGACGCTGCTTAACTTCGGTGATCGGACGAGAACCGGTGTTTTCAGCGTGATATGGCCGTAAGCGATGATTGCAGTTAGAATGTGTGTATTTATTCTGCTAATACGACATGTTCCCCTCGAATTGTGTCAAGAAATATTCTCTCGATATTTAAACGATTCTCATATATTTTTGGCTCTCCATTTTTCATTCTCTCTCCGTCCCTCCCTCCATCTTTAAAGTCAACTAAACTCTGTCAAACAAAATAACCAGACTCCACTAGCTGTATACTTGACTCGCAAAATCCGAGTGAACGCTAAAAGAGCAATAGTTGTGCCGTGAGAGAGAAAAAAAAAAAAAAAAAAATAGGAAGAAAGAAAGAAAGAAAGAAAGAAAGAAAGAAAGAAAAAGGCTGATGGTGGAAAAAGAAAAGAGGGGATGAATTGTAAAAGGTTGGTTGTCGGGGGGCGAATGTGAGAAATGGAGCGTAATTTCAATGCCGGATGCATGATAATGTATGTAGTGCTGTATTTTGCAGATGGATTTTGCATTTAAAATCATGTGGCTTGGGTGCGAAAGGAAAAAATAAAAATAAAAGAAATAGTAGTGAGTAAATTTTGCCGAGTCGTTGTTGATATGTGGCTGAAAAATCCGAGTGAATGCTAAAAGAGCAATAGGAGATGCTTACAGCACCTAGTATTCCCAAGCGGTCACCCATCTAAGTACTGACTAGGCTCGACGCTGCTTAACTTCGGTGATCGGACGAGAACCGGTGTTTTCAGCGTGATATGGCCGTAAGCGATGATTGCAGTTAGAATGTGTGTATTTATTCTGCTAATACGACATGTTCCCCTCGAATTGTGTCAAGAAATATTCTCTCGATATTTAAACGATTCTCATATATTTTTGGCTCTCCATTTTTCATTCTCTCTCCGTCCCTCCCTCCATCTTTAAAGTCAACTAAACTCTGTCAAACAAAATAACCAGACTCCACTAGCTGTATACTTGACTCGCAAAATCCGAGTGAACGCTAAAAGAGCAATAGTTGTGCCGTGAGAAAGAAAAAAAAAAAAAAAAAATAGGAAGAAAGAAAGAAAGAAAGAAAGAAAGAAAGAAAAAGGCTGATGGTGGAAAAAGAAAAGAGGGGATGAATTGTAAAAGGTTGGTTGTCGGGGGGCGAATGTGAGAAATGGAGCGTAATTTCAATGCCGGATGCATGATAATGTATGTAGTGCTGTATTTTGTAGATGGATTTTGCATTTAAAATCATGTGGCTTGGGTGCGAAAGGAAAAAATAAAAATAAAAGAAATAGTAGTGAGTAAATTTTGCCGAGTCGTTGTTGATATGTGGCTGAAAAATCCGAGTGAATGCTAAAAGAGCAATAGGAGATGCTTACAGCACCTAGTATTCCCAAGCGGTCACCCATCTAAGTACTGACTAGGCTCGACGCTGCTTAACTTCGGTGATCGGACGAGAACCGGTGTTTTCAGCGTGATATGGCCGTAAGCGATGATTGCAGTTAGAATGTGTGTATTTATTCTGCTAATACGACATGTTCCCCTCGAATTGTGTCAAGAAATATTCTCTCGATATTTAAACGATTCTCATATATTTTTGGCTCTCCATTTTTCATTCTCTCTCCGTCCCTCCCTCCATCTTTAAAGTCAACTAAACTCTGTCAAACAAAATAACCAGACTCCACTAGCTGTATACTTGACTCGCAAAATCCGAGTGAACGCTAAAAGAGCAATAGTTGTGCCGTGAAAGAGAAAAAAAAAAAAATAGGAAGAAAGAAAGAAAGAAAGAAAGAAAAAGGCTGATGGTGGAAAAAGAAAAGAGGGGATGAATTGTAAAAGGTTGGTTGTCGGGGGGCAAATGTGAGAAATGGAGCGTAATTTCAATGCTGGATGCATGATAATGTATGTAGTGCTGTATTTTGTAGATGGATTTTGCATCGAAATCATGTGGCTTGGTTGCGAAAGGAAAAAATAAAAATAAAAGAAATAGTAGTGAGTAAATTTTGCCGAATCATAGTTGATATGTGGCTGAAAAATCCGAGTGAATGCTAAAAGAGCAATAGGAGATGCTTACAGCACCTAGTATTCCCAAGCGGTCACCCATCTAAGTACTGACTAGGCTCGACGATGCTTAACTTCGGTGATCGGACGAGAACCGGTGTTTTCAGCGTGATATGGCCGTAAGCGATGATTGCAGTTAGAATGTGTGTATTTATTCTGCTAATACGACATGTTCCCCTCGAATTGTGTCAAGAAATATTCTCTCGATATTTAAACGATTCTCATATATTTTTGGCTCTCCATTTTTCATTCTCTCTCCGTCCCTCCCTCCATCTTTAAAGTCAACTAAACTCTGTCAAACAAAATAACCAGACTCCACTAGCTGTATACTTGACTCGCAAAATCCGAGTGAACGCTAAAAGAGCAATAGTTGTGCCGTGAAAGAGAAAAAAAAAAAAAAAATAGGAAGAAAGAAAGAAAGAAAGAAAGAAAAAGGCTGATGGTGGAAAAAGAAAAGAGGGGATGAATTGTAAAAGGTTGGTTGTCGGGGGGCGAATGTGAGAAATGGAGCGTAATTTCAATGCCGGATGCATGATAATGTATGTAGTGCTGTATTTTGTAGATGGATTTTGCATTTAAAATCATGTGGCTTGGGTGCGAAAGGAAAAAATAAAAATAAAAGAAATAGTAGTGAGTAAATTTTGCCGAGTCGTTGTTGATATGTGGCTGAAAAATCCGAGTGAACGCTAAAAGAGCAATAGTTGTGCCGTGAAAGAGAAAAAAAAAAAAAAATAGGAAGAAAGAAAGAAAGAAAGAAAGAAAAAGGCTGATGGTGGAAAAAGAAAAGAGGGGATGAATTGTAAAAGGTTGGTTGTCGGGGGGCAAATGTGAGAAATGGAGCGTAATTTCAATGCTGGATGCATGATAATGTATGTAGTGCTGTATTTTGTAGATGGATTTTGCATCGAAATCATGTGGCTTGGTTGCGAAAGGAAAAAATAAAAATTAAGAGATAGTAGTGAGTAAATTTTGCCGAATCATAGTTGATATGTGGCTGAAAAATCCGAGTGAACGCTAAAAGAGCAATAGTTGTGCCGTGAAAGAGAAAAAAAAAAAAAAATAGGAAGAAAGAAAGAAAGAAAGAAAGAAAAAGGCTGATGGTGGAAAAAGAAAAGAGGGGATGAATTGTAAAAGGTTGGTTGTCGGGGGGCAAATGTGAGAAATGGAGCGTAATTTCAATGCCGGATGTATGATAATGTATGTAGTGCTGTATTTTGTAGATGGATTTTGCATTTAAAATCATGTGGCTTGGGTGCGAAAGGAAAAAATAAAAATAAAAGAAATAGTAGTGAGTAAATTTTGCCGAGTCGTTGTTGATATGTGGCTGAAAAATCCGAGTGAATGCTAAAAGAGCAATAGGAGATGCTTACAGCACCTAGTATTCCCAAGCGGTCACCCATCTAAGTACTGACTAGGCTCGACGCTGCTTAACTTCGGTGATCGGACGAGAACCGGTGTTTTCAGCGTGATATGGCCGTAAGCGATGATTGCAGTTAGAATGTGTGTATTTATTCTGCTAATACATGTTCCCCTCGAATTGTGTCAAGAAATATTCTCTCGATATTTAAACGATTCTCATATATTTTTGGCTCTCCATTTTTCATTCTCTCTCCGTCCCTCCCTCCATCTTTAAAGTCAACTAAACTCTGTCAAACAAAATAACCAGACTCCACTAGCTGTATACTTGACTCGCAAAATCCGAGTGAACGCTAAAAGAGCAATAGTTGTGCCGTGAGAGAGAAAAAAAAAAAAAAAAAAAAATAGGAAGAAAGAAAGAAAGAAAGAAAGAAAGAAAGAAAAAGGCTGATGGTGGAAAAAGAAAAGAGGGGATGAATTGTAAAAGGTTGGTTGTCGGGGGGCGAATGTGAGAAATGGAGCGTAATTTCAATGCCGGATGCATGATAATGTATGTAGTGCTGTATTTTGTAGATGGATTTTGCATTTAAAATCATGTGGCTTGGGTGCGAAAGGAAAAAATAAAAATAAAAGAAATAGTAGTGAGTAAATTTTGCCGAGTCGTTGTTGATATGTGGCTGAAAAATCCGAGTGAATGCTAAAAGAGCAATAGGAGATGCTTACAGCACCTAGTATTCCCAAGCGGTCACCCATCTAAGTACTGACTAGGCTCGACGCTGCTTAACTTCGGTGATCGGACGAGAACCGGTGTTTTCAGCGTGATATGGCCGTAAGCGATGATTGCAGTTAGAATGTGTGTATTTATTCTGCTAATACGACATGTTCCCCTCGAATTGTGTCAAGAAATATTCTCTCGATATTTAAACGATTCTCATATATTTTTGGCTCTCCATTTTTCATTCTCTCTCCGTCCCTCCCTCCATCTTTAAAGTCAACTAAACTCTGTCAAACAAAATAACCAGACTCCACTAGCTGTATACTTGACTCGCAAAATCCGAGTGAACGCTAAAAGAGCAATAGTTGTGCCGTGAAAGAGAGAAAAAAAAAAAAAAAAAAAAATAGGAAGAAAGAAAGAAAGAAAGAAAGAAAGAAAGAAAAAGGCTGATGGTGGAAAAAGAAAAGAGGGGATGAATTGTAAAAGGTTGGTTGTCGGGGGGCGAATGTGAGAAATGGAGCGTAATTTCAATGCCGGATGTATGATAATGTATGTAGTGCTGTATTTTGTAGATGGATTTTGCATTTAAAATCATGTGGCTTGGGTGCGAAAGGAAAAAATAAAAATAAAAGAAATAGTAGTGAGTAAATTTTGCCGAGTCGTTGTTGATATGTGGCTGAAAAATCCGAGTGAATGCTAAAAGAGCAATAGGAGATGCTTACAGCACCTAGTATTCCCAAGCGGTCACCCATCTAAGTACTGACTAGGCTCGACGCTGCTTAACTTCGGTGATCGGACGAGAACCGGTGTTTTCAGCGTGATATGGCCGTAAGCGATGATTGCAGTTAGAATGTGTGTATTTATTCTGCTAATACGACATGTTCCCCTCGAATTGTGTCAAGAAATATTCTCTCGATATTTAAACGATTCTCATATATTTTTGGCTCTCCATTTTTCATTCTCTCTCCGTCCCTCCCTCCATCTTTAAAGTCAACTAAACTCTGTCAAACAAAATAACCAGACTCCACTAGCTGTATACTTGACTCGCAAAATCCGAGTGAACGCTAAAAGAGCAATAGTTGTGCCGTGAGAGAGAAAAAAAAAAAAAAAATAGGAAGAAAGAAAGAAAGAAAGAAAGAAAGAAAGAAAGAAAAAGGCTGATGGTGGAAAAAGAAAAGAGGGGATGAATTGTAAAAGGTTGGTTGTCGGGGGGCGAATGTGAGAAATGGAGCGTAATTTCAATGCCGGATGCATGATAATGTATGTAGTGCTGTATTTTGTAGATGGATTTTGCATTTAAAATCATGTGGCTTGGGTGCGAAAGGAAAAAATAAAAATAAAAGAAATAGTAGTGAGTAAATTTTGCCGAGTCGTTGTTGATATGTGGCTGAAAAATCCGAGTGAATGCTAAAAGAGCAATAGGAGATGCTTACAGCACCTAGTATTCCCAAGCGGTCACCCATCTAAGTACTGACTAGGCTCGACGCTGCTTAACTTCGGTGATCGGACGAGAACCGGTGTTTTCAGCGTGATATGGCCGTAAGCGATGATTGTAGTTAGAATGTGTGTATTTATTCTGCTAATACGACGTGTTCCCCTCGAATTGTGTCAAGAAATATTCTCTCGATATTTAAACGATTCTCATATATTTTTGGCTCTCCATTTTTCATTCTCTCTCCGTCCCTCCCTCCATCTTTAAAGTCAACTAAACTCTGTCAAACAAAATAACCAGACTCCACTAGCTGTATACTTGACTCGCAAAATCCGAGTGAACGCTAAAAGAGCAATAGTTGTGCCGTGAAAGAGAGAAAAAAAAAAAAAAAAAAAATAGGAAGAAAGAAAGAAAGAAAGAAAGAAAGAAAGAAAGAAAGAAAAAGGCTGATGGTGGAAAAAGAAAAGAGGGGATGAATTGTAAAAGGTTGGTTGTCGGGGGGCGAATGTGAGAAATGGAGCGTAATTTCAATGCCGGATGCATGATAATGTATGTAGTGCTGTATTTTGTAGATGGATTTTGCATTTAAAATCATGTGGCTTGGGTGCGAAAGGAAAAAATAAAAATAAAAGAAATAGTAGTGAGTAAATTTTGCCGAGTCGTTGTTGATATGTGGCTGAAAAATCCGAGTGAATGCTAAAAGAGCAATAGGAGATGCTTACAGCACCTAGTATTCCCAAGCGGTCACCCATCTAAGTACTGACTAGGCTCGACGCTGCTTAACTTCGGTGATCGGACGAGAACCGGTGTTTTCAGCGTGATATGGCCGTAAGCGATGATTGCAGTTAGAATGTGTGTATTTATTCTGCTAATACGACATGTTCCCCTCGAATTGTGTCAAGAAATATTCTCTCGATATTTAAACGATTCTCATATATTTTTGGCTCTCCATTTTTCATTCTCTCTCCGTCCCTCCCTCCATCTTTAAAGTCAACTAAACTCTGTCAAACAAAATAACCAGACTCCACTAGCTGTATACTTGACTCGCAAAATCCGAGTGAACGCTAAAAGAGCAATAGTTGTGCCGTGAAAGAGAGAAAAAAAAAAAAAAAAAAAAATAGGAAGAAAGAAAGAAAGAAAGAAAGAAAGAAAGAAAAAGGCTGATGGTGGAAAAAGAAAAGAGGGGATGAATTGTAAAAGGTTGGTTGTCGGGGGGCGAATGTGAGAAATGGAGCGTAATTTCAATGCCGGATGTATGATAATGTATGTAGTGCTGTATTTTGTAGATGGATTTTGCATTTAAAATCATGTGGCTTGGGTGCGAAAGGAAAAAATAAAAATAAAAGAAATAGTAGTGAGTAAATTTTGCCGAGTCGTTGTTGATATGTGGCTGAAAAATCCGAGTGAATGCTAAAAGAGCAATAGGAGATGCTTACAGCACCTAGTATTCCCAAGCGGTCACCCATCTAAGTACTGACTAGGCTCGACGCTGCTTAACTTCGGTGATCGGACGAGAACCGGTGTTTTCAGCGTGATATGGCCGTAAGCGATGATTGCAGTTAGAATGTGTGTATTTATTCTGCTAATACATGTTCCCCTCGAATTGTGTCAAGAAATATTCTCTCGATATTTAAACGATTCTCATATATTTTTGGCTCTCCATTTTTCATTCTCTCTCCGTCCCTCCCTCCATCTTTAAAGTCAACTAAACTCTGTCAAACAAAATAACCAGACTCCACTAGCTGTATACTTGACTCGCAAAATCCGAGTGAACGCTAAAAGAGCAATAGTTGTGCCGTGAGAGAGAAAAAAAAAAAAAAAAAAAAATAGGAAGAAAGAAAGAAAGAAAGAAAGAAAGAAAGAAAAAGGCTGATGGTGGAAAAAGAAAAGAGGGGATGAATTGTAAAAGGTTGGTTGTCGGGGGGCGAATGTGAGAAATGGAGCGTAATTTCAATGCCGGATGCATGATAATGTATGTAGTGCTGTATTTTGTAGATGGATTTTGCATTTAAAATCATGTGGCTTGGGTGCGAAAGGAAAAAATAAAAATAAAAGAAATAGTAGTGAGTAAATTTTGCCGAGTCGTTGTTGATATGTGGCTGAAAAATCCGAGTGAATGCTAAAAGAGCAATAGGAGATGCTTACAGCACCTAGTATTCCCAAGCGGTCACCCATCTAAGTACTGACTAGGCTCGACGCTGCTTAACTTCGGTGATCGGACGAGAACCGGTGTTTTCAGCGTGATATGGCCGTAAGCGATGATTGCAGTTAGAATGTGTGTATTTATTCTGCTAATACGACATGTTCCCCTCGAATTGTGTCAAGAAATATTCTCTCGATATTTAAACGATTCTCATATATTTTTGGCTCTCCATTTTTCATTCTCTCTCCGTCCCTCCCTCCATCTTTAAAGTCAACTAAACTCTGTCAAACAAAATAACCAGACTCCACTAGCTGTATACTTGACTCGCAAAATCCGAGTGAACGCTAAAAGAGCAATAGTTGTGCCGTGAGAGAGAAAAAAAAAAAAAAAAAAAATAGGAAGAAAGAAAGAAAGAAAGAAAGAAAGAAAGAGAAAGGCTGATGGTGATAAAAGAAAAGAGGGGATGAATTGTAAAAGGTTGGTTGTCGGGGGGCGAATGTGAGAAATGGAGCGTAATTTCAATGCCGGATGCATGATAATGTATGTAGTGCTGTATTTTGTAGATGGATTTTGCATTTAAAATCATGTGGCTTGGGTGCGAAAGGAAAAAATAAAAATAAAAGAAATAGTAGTGAGTAAATTTTGCCGAGTCGTTGTTGATATGTGGCTGAAAAATCCGAGTGAATGCTAAAAGAGCAATAGGAGATGCTTACAGCACCTAGTATTCCCAAGCGGTCACCCATCTAAGTACTGACTAGGCTCGACGCTGCTTAACTTCGGTGATCGGACGAGAACCGGTGTTTTCAGCGTGATATGGCCGTAAGCGATGATTGCAGTTAGAATGTGTGTATTTATTCTGCTAATACGACATGTTCCCCTCGAATTGTGTCAAGAAATATTCTCTCGATATTTAAACGATTCTCATATATTTTTGGCTCTCCATTTTTCATTCTCTCTCCGTCCCTCCCTCCATCTTTAAAGTCAACTAAACTCTGTCAAACAAAATAACCAGACTCCACTAGCTGTATACTTGACTCGCAAAATCCGAGTGAACGCTAAAAGAGCAATAGTTGTGCCGTGAAAGAGAGAAAAAAAAAAAAAAAAAAAATAGGAAGAAAGAAAGAAAGAAAGAAAGAAAGAAAGAAAAAGGCTGATGGTGGAAAAAGAAAAGAGGGGATGAATTGTAAAAGGTTGGTTGTCGGGGGGCGAATGTGAGAAATGGAGCGTAATTTCAATGCCGGATGCATGATAATGTATGTAGTGCTGTATTTTGTAGATGGATTTTGCATTTAAAATCATGTGGCTTGGGTGCGAAAGGAAAAAATAAAAATAAAAGAAATAGTAGTGAGTAAATTTTGCCGAGTCGTTGTTGATATGTGGCTGAAAAATCCGAGTGAATGCTAAAAGAGCAATAGGAGATGCTTACAGCACCTAGTATTCCCAAGCGGTCACCCATCTAAGTACTGACTAGGCTCGACGCTGCTTAACTTCGGTGATCGGACGAGAACCGGTGTTTTCAGCGTGATATGGCCGTAAGCGATGATTGCAGTTAGAATGTGTGTATTTATTCTGCTAATACGACATGTTCCCCTCGAATTGTGTCAAGAAATATTCTCTCGATATTTAAACGATTCTCATATATTTTTGGCTCTCCATTTTTCATTCTCTCTCCGTCCCTCCCTCCATCTTTAAAGTCAACTAAACTCTGTCAAACAAAATAACCAGACTCCACTAGCTGTATACTTGACTCGCAAAATCCGAGTGAACGCTAAAAGAGCAATAGTTGTGCCGTGAAAGAGAAAAAAAAAAAAAAATAGGAAGAAAGAAAGAAAGAAAGAAAGAAAAAGGCTGATGGTGGAAAAAGAAAAGAGGGGATGAATTGTAAAAGGTTGGTTGTCGGGGGGCGAATGTGAGAAATGGAGCGTAATTTCAATGCCGGATGCATGATAATGTATGTAGTGCTGTATTTTGTAGATGGATTTTGCATTTAAAATCATGTGGCTTGGGTGCGAAAGGAAAAAATAAAAATAAAAGAAATAGTAGTGAGTAAATTTTGCCGAGTCGTTGTTGATATGTGGCTGAAAAATCCGAGTGAACGCTAAAAGAGCAATAGTTGTGCCGTGAAAGAGAAAAAAAAAAAAAATAGGAAGAAAGAAAGAAAGAAAGAAAGAAAAAGGCTGATGGTGGAAAAAGAAAAGAGGGGATGAATTGTAAAAGGTTGGTTGTCGGGGGGCAAATGTGAGAAATGGAGCGTAATTTCAATGCTGGATGCATGATAATGTATGTAGTGCTGTATTTTGTAGATGGATTTTGCATCGAAATCATGTGGCTTGGTTGCGAAAGGAAAAAATAAAAATTAAGAAATAGTAGTGAGTAAATTTTGCCGAATCATAGTTGATATGTGGCTGAAAAATCCGAGTGAATGCTAAAAGAGCAATAGGAGATGCTTACAGCACCTAGTATTCCCAAGCGGTCACCCATCTAAGTACTGACTAGGCTCGACGCTGCTTAACTTCGGTGATCGGACGAGAACCGGTGTTTTCAGCGTGATATGGCCGTAAGCGATGATTGCAGTTAGAATGTGTGTATTTATTCTGCTAATACGACATGTTCCCCTCGAATTGTGTCAAGAAATATTCTCTCGATATTTAAACGATTCTCATATATTTTTGGCTCTCCATTTTTCATTCTCTCTCCGTCCCTCCCTCCATCTTTAAAGTCAACTAAACTCTGTCAAACAAAATAACCAGACTCCACTAGCTGTATACTTGACTCGCAAAATCCGAGTGAACGCTAAAAGAGCAATAGTTGTGCCGTGAAAGAGAAAAAAAAAAAAAAATAGGAAGAAAGAAAGAAAGAAAGAAAGAAAAAGGCTGATGGTGGAAAAAGAAAAGAGGGGATGAATTGTAAAAGGTTGGTTGTCGGGGGGCGAATGTGAGAAATGGAGCGTAATTTCAATGCCGGATGCATGATAATGTATGTAGTGCTGTATTTTGTAGATGGATTTTGCATTTAAAATCATGTGGCTTGGGTGCGAAAGGAAAAAATAAAAATAAAAGAAATAGTAGTGAGTAAATTTTGCCGAGTCGTTGTTGATATGTGGCTGAAAAATCCGAGTGAATGCTAAAAGAGCAATAGGAGATGCTTACAGCACCTAGTATTCCCAAGCGGTCACCCATCTAAGTACTGACTAGGCTCGACGCTGCTTAACTTCGGTGATCGGACGAGAACCGGTGTTTTCAGCGTGATATGGCCGTAAGCGATGATTGCAGTTAGAATGTGTGTATTTATTCTGCTAATACGACATGTTCCCCTCGAATTGTGTCAAGAAATATTCTCTCGATATTTAAACGATTCTCATATATTTTTGGCTCTCCATTTTTCATTCTCTCTCCGTCCCTCCCTCCATCTTTAAAGTCAACTAAACTCTGTCAAACAAAATAACCAGACTCCACTAGCTGTATACTTGACTCGCAAAATCCGAGTGAACGCTAAAAGAGCAATAGTTGTGCCGTGAAAGAGAAAAAAAAAAAAATAGGAAGAAAGAAAGAAAGAAAGAAAGAAAAAGGCTGATGGTGGAAAAAGAAAAGAGGGGATGAATTGTAAAAGGTTGGTTGTCGGGGGGCAAATGTGAGAAATGGAGCGTAATTTCAATGCTGGATGCATGATAATGTATGTAGTGCTGTATTTTGTAGATGGATTTTGCATCGAAATCATGTGGCTTGGTTGCGAAAGGAAAAAATAAAAATAAAAGAAATAGTAGTGAGTAAATTTTGCCGAATCATAGTTGATATGTGGCTGAAAAATCCGAGTGAATGCTAAAAGAGCAATAGGAGATGCTTACAGCACCTAGTATTCCCAAGCGGTCACCCATCTAAGTACTGACTAGGCTCGACGATGCTTAACTTCGGTGATCGGACGAGAACCGGTGTTTTCAGCGTGATATGGCCGTAAGCGATGATTGCAGTTAGAATGTGTGTATTTATTCTGCTAATACGACATGTTCCCCTCGAATTGTGTCAAGAAATATTCTCTCGATATTTAAACGATTCTCATATATTTTTGGCTCTCCATTTTTCATTCTCTCTCCGTCCCTCCCTCCATCTTTAAAGTCAACTAAACTCTGTCAAACAAAATAACCAGACTCCACTAGCTGTATACTTGACTCGCAAAATCCGAGTGAACGCTAAAAGAGCAATAGTTGTGCCGTGAAAGAGAAAAAAAAAAAAAAAATAGGAAGAAAGAAAGAAAGAAAGAAAGAAAAAGGCTGATGGTGGAAAAAGAAAAGAGGGGATGAATTGTAAAAGGTTGGTTGTCGGGGGGCGAATGTGAGAAATGGAGCGTAATTTCAATGCCGGATGCATGATAATGTATGTAGTGCTGTATTTTGTAGATGGATTTTGCATTTAAAATCATGTGGCTTGGGTGCGAAAGGAAAAAATAAAAATAAAAGAAATAGTAGTGAGTAAATTTTGCCGAGTCGTTGTTGATATGTGGCTGAAAAATCCGAGTGAACGCTAAAAGAGCAATAGTTGTGCCGTGAAAGAGAAAAAAAAAAAAAAATAGGAAGAAAGAAAGAAAGAAAGAAAGAAAAAGGCTGATGGTGGAAAAAGAAAAGAGGGGATGAATTGTAAAAGGTTGGTTGTCGGGGGGCAAATGTGAGAAATGGAGCGTAATTTCAATGCTGGATGCATGATAATGTATGTAGTGCTGTATTTTGTAGATGGATTTTGCATCGAAATCATGTGGCTTGGTTGCGAAAGGAAAAAATAAAAATTAAGAGATAGTAGTGAGTAAATTTTGCCGAATCATAGTTGATATGTGGCTGAAAAATCCGAGTGAACGCTAAAAGAGCAATAGTTGTGCCGTGAAAGAGAAAAAAAAAAAAAAATAGGAAGAAAGAAAGAAAGAAAGAAAGAAAAAGGCTGATGGTGGAAAAAGAAAAGAGGGGATGAATTGTAAAAGGTTGGTTGTCGGGGGGCAAATGTGAGAAATGGAGCGTAATTTCAATGCCGGATGTATGATAATGTATGTAGTGCTGTATTTTGTAGATGGATTTTGCATTTAAAATCATGTGGCTTGGGTGCGAAAGGAAAAAATAAAAATAAAAGAAATAGTAGTGAGTAAATTTTGCCGAGTCGTTGTTGATATGTGGCTGAAAAATCCGAGTGAATGCTAAAAGAGCAATAGGAGATGCTTACAGCACCTAGTATTCCCAAGCGGTCACCCATCTAAGTACTGACTAGGCTCGACGCTGCTTAACTTCGGTGATCGGACGAGAACCGGTGTTTTCAGCGTGATATGGCCGTAAGCGATGATTGCAGTTAGAATGTGTGTATTTATTCTGCTAATACATGTTCCCCTCGAATTGTGTCAAGAAATATTCTCTCGATATTTAAACGATTCTCATATATTTTTGGCTCTCCATTTTTCATTCTCTCTCCGTCCCTCCCTCCATCTTTAAAGTCAACTAAACTCTGTCAAACAAAATAACCAGACTCCACTAGCTGTATACTTGACTCGCAAAATCCGAGTGAACGCTAAAAGAGCAATAGTTGTGCCGTGAGAGAGAAAAAAAAAAAAAAAAAAAAATAGGAAGAAAGAAAGAAAGAAAGAAAGAAAGAAAGAAAAAGGCTGATGGTGGAAAAAGAAAAGAGGGGATGAATTGTAAAAGGTTGGTTGTCGGGGGGCGAATGTGAGAAATGGAGCGTAATTTCAATGCCGGATGCATGATAATGTATGTAGTGCTGTATTTTGTAGATGGATTTTGCATTTAAAATCATGTGGCTTGGGTGCGAAAGGAAAAAATAAAAATAAAAGAAATAGTAGTGAGTAAATTTTGCCGAGTCGTTGTTGATATGTGGCTGAAAAATCCGAGTGAATGCTAAAAGAGCAATAGGAGATGCTTACAGCACCTAGTATTCCCAAGCGGTCACCCATCTAAGTACTGACTAGGCTCGACGCTGCTTAACTTCGGTGATCGGACGAGAACCGGTGTTTTCAGCGTGATATGGCCGTAAGCGATGATTGCAGTTAGAATGTGTGTATTTATTCTGCTAATACGACATGTTCCCCTCGAATTGTGTCAAGAAATATTCTCTCGATATTTAAACGATTCTCATATATTTTTGGCTCTCCATTTTTCATTCTCTCTCCGTCCCTCCCTCCATCTTTAAAGTCAACTAAACTCTGTCAAACAAAATAACCAGACTCCACTAGCTGTATACTTGACTCGCAAAATCCGAGTGAACGCTAAAAGAGCAATAGTTGTGCCGTGAAAGAGAGAAAAAAAAAAAAAAAAAAAAATAGGAAGAAAGAAAGAAAGAAAGAAAGAAAGAAAGAAAAAGGCTGATGGTGGAAAAAGAAAAGAGGGGATGAATTGTAAAAGGTTGGTTGTCGGGGGGCGAATGTGAGAAATGGAGCGTAATTTCAATGCCGGATGTATGATAATGTATGTAGTGCTGTATTTTGTAGATGGATTTTGCATTTAAAATCATGTGGCTTGGGTGCGAAAGGAAAAAATAAAAATAAAAGAAATAGTAGTGAGTAAATTTTGCCGAGTCGTTGTTGATATGTGGCTGAAAAATCCGAGTGAATGCTAAAAGAGCAATAGGAGATGCTTACAGCACCTAGTATTCCCAAGCGGTCACCCATCTAAGTACTGACTAGGCTCGACGCTGCTTAACTTCGGTGATCGGACGAGAACCGGTGTTTTCAGCGTGATATGGCCGTAAGCGATGATTGCAGTTAGAATGTGTGTATTTATTCTGCTAATACGACATGTTCCCCTCGAATTGTGTCAAGAAATATTCTCTCGATATTTAAACGATTCTCATATATTTTTGGCTCTCCATTTTTCATTCTCTCTCCGTCCCTCCCTCCATCTTTAAAGTCAACTAAACTCTGTCAAACAAAATAACCAGACTCCACTAGCTGTATACTTGACTCGCAAAATCCGAGTGAACGCTAAAAGAGCAATAGTTGTGCCGTGAGAGAGAAAAAAAAAAAAAAAATAGGAAGAAAGAAAGAAAGAAAGAAAGAAAGAAAGAAAGAAAAAGGCTGATGGTGGAAAAAGAAAAGAGGGGATGAATTGTAAAAGGTTGGTTGTCGGGGGGCGAATGTGAGAAATGGAGCGTAATTTCAATGCCGGATGCATGATAATGTATGTAGTGCTGTATTTTGTAGATGGATTTTGCATTTAAAATCATGTGGCTTGGGTGCGAAAGGAAAAAATAAAAATAAAAGAAATAGTAGTGAGTAAATTTTGCCGAGTCGTTGTTGATATGTGGCTGAAAAATCCGAGTGAATGCTAAAAGAGCAATAGGAGATGCTTACAGCACCTAGTATTCCCAAGCGGTCACCCATCTAAGTACTGACTAGGCTCGACGCTGCTTAACTTCGGTGATCGGACGAGAACCGGTGTTTTCAGCGTGATATGGCCGTAAGCGATGATTGTAGTTAGAATGTGTGTATTTATTCTGCTAATACGACGTGTTCCCCTCGAATTGTGTCAAGAAATATTCTCTCGATATTTAAACGATTCTCATATATTTTTGGCTCTCCATTTTTCATTCTCTCTCCGTCCCTCCCTCCATCTTTAAAGTCAACTAAACTCTGTCAAACAAAATAACCAGACTCCACTAGCTGTATACTTGACTCGCAAAATCCGAGTGAACGCTAAAAGAGCAATAGTTGTGCCGTGAAAGAGAGAAAAAAAAAAAAAAAAAAAATAGGAAGAAAGAAAGAAAGAAAGAAAGAAAGAAAGAAAGAAAGAAAAAGGCTGATGGTGGAAAAAGAAAAGAGGGGATGAATTGTAAAAGGTTGGTTGTCGGGGGGCGAATGTGAGAAATGGAGCGTAATTTCAATGCCGGATGCATGATAATGTATGTAGTGCTGTATTTTGTAGATGGATTTTGCATTTAAAATCATGTGGCTTGGGTGCGAAAGGAAAAAATAAAAATAAAAGAAATAGTAGTGAGTAAATTTTGCCGAGTCGTTGTTGATATGTGGCTGAAAAATCCGAGTGAATGCTAAAAGAGCAATAGGAGATGCTTACAGCACCTAGTATTCCCAAGCGGTCACCCATCTAAGTACTGACTAGGCTCGACGCTGCTTAACTTCGGTGATCGGACGAGAACCGGTGTTTTCAGCGTGATATGGCCGTAAGCGATGATTGCAGTTAGAATGTGTGTATTTATTCTGCTAATACGACATGTTCCCCTCGAATTGTGTCAAGAAATATTCTCTCGATATTTAAACGATTCTCATATATTTTTGGCTCTCCATTTTTCATTCTCTCTCCGTCCCTCCCTCCATCTTTAAAGTCAACTAAACTCTGTCAAACAAAATAACCAGACTCCACTAGCTGTATACTTGACTCGCAAAATCCGAGTGAACGCTAAAAGAGCAATAGTTGTGCCGTGAAAGAGAGAAAAAAAAAAAAAAAAAAAAATAGGAAGAAAGAAAGAAAGAAAGAAAGAAAGAAAGAAAAAGGCTGATGGTGGAAAAAGAAAAGAGGGGATGAATTGTAAAAGGTTGGTTGTCGGGGGGCGAATGTGAGAAATGGAGCGTAATTTCAATGCCGGATGTATGATAATGTATGTAGTGCTGTATTTTGTAGATGGATTTTGCATTTAAAATCATGTGGCTTGGGTGCGAAAGGAAAAAATAAAAATAAAAGAAATAGTAGTGAGTAAATTTTGCCGAGTCGTTGTTGATATGTGGCTGAAAAATCCGAGTGAATGCTAAAAGAGCAATAGGAGATGCTTACAGCACCTAGTATTCCCAAGCGGTCACCCATCTAAGTACTGACTAGGCTCGACGCTGCTTAACTTCGGTGATCGGACGAGAACCGGTGTTTTCAGCGTGATATGGCCGTAAGCGATGATTGCAGTTAGAATGTGTGTATTTATTCTGCTAATACATGTTCCCCTCGAATTGTGTCAAGAAATATTCTCTCGATATTTAAACGATTCTCATATATTTTTGGCTCTCCATTTTTCATTCTCTCTCCGTCCCTCCCTCCATCTTTAAAGTCAACTAAACTCTGTCAAACAAAATAACCAGACTCCACTAGCTGTATACTTGACTCGCAAAATCCGAGTGAACGCTAAAAGAGCAATAGTTGTGCCGTGAGAGAGAAAAAAAAAAAAAAAAAAAAATAGGAAGAAAGAAAGAAAGAAAGAAAGAAAGAAAGAAAAAGGCTGATGGTGGAAAAAGAAAAGAGGGGATGAATTGTAAAAGGTTGGTTGTCGGGGGGCGAATGTGAGAAATGGAGCGTAATTTCAATGCCGGATGCATGATAATGTATGTAGTGCTGTATTTTGTAGATGGATTTTGCATTTAAAATCATGTGGCTTGGGTGCGAAAGGAAAAAATAAAAATAAAAGAAATAGTAGTGAGTAAATTTTGCCGAGTCGTTGTTGATATGTGGCTGAAAAATCCGAGTGAATGCTAAAAGAGCAATAGGAGATGCTTACAGCACCTAGTATTCCCAAGCGGTCACCCATCTAAGTACTGACTAGGCTCGACGCTGCTTAACTTCGGTGATCGGACGAGAACCGGTGTTTTCAGCGTGATATGGCCGTAAGCGATGATTGCAGTTAGAATGTGTGTATTTATTCTGCTAATACGACATGTTCCCCTCGAATTGTGTCAAGAAATATTCTCTCGATATTTAAACGATTCTCATATATTTTTGGCTCTCCATTTTTCATTCTCTCTCCGTCCCTCCCTCCATCTTTAAAGTCAACTAAACTCTGTCAAACAAAATAACCAGACTCCACTAGCTGTATACTTGACTCGCAAAATCCGAGTGAACGCTAAAAGAGCAATAGTTGTGCCGTGAGAGAGAAAAAAAAAAAAAAAAAAAATAGGAAGAAAGAAAGAAAGAAAGAAAGAAAGAAAGAGAAAGGCTGATGGTGATAAAAGAAAAGAGGGGATGAATTGTAAAAGGTTGGTTGTCGGGGGGCGAATGTGAGAAATGGAGCGTAATTTCAATGCCGGATGCATGATAATGTATGTAGTGCTGTATTTTGTAGATGGATTTTGCATTTAAAATCATGTGGCTTGGGTGCGAAAGGAAAAAATAAAAATAAAAGAAATAGTAGTGAGTAAATTTTGCCGAGTCGTTGTTGATATGTGGCTGAAAAATCCGAGTGAATGCTAAAAGAGCAATAGGAGATGCTTACAGCACCTAGTATTCCCAAGCGGTCACCCATCTAAGTACTGACTAGGCTCGACGCTGCTTAACTTCGGTGATCGGACGAGAACCGGTGTTTTCAGCGTGATATGGCCGTAAGCGATGATTGCAGTTAGAATGTGTGTATTTATTCTGCTAATACGACATGTTCCCCTCGAATTGTGTCAAGAAATATTCTCTCGATATTTAAACGATTCTCATATATTTTTGGCTCTCCATTTTTCATTCTCTCTCCGTCCCTCCCTCCATCTTTAAAGTCAACTAAACTCTGTCAAACAAAATAACCAGACTCCACTAGCTGTATACTTGACTCGCAAAATCCGAGTGAACGCTAAAAGAGCAATAGTTGTGCCGTGAAAGAGAGAAAAAAAAAAAAAAAAAAAATAGGAAGAAAGAAAGAAAGAAAGAAAGAAAGAAAGAAAAAGGCTGATGGTGGAAAAAGAAAAGAGGGGATGAATTGTAAAAGGTTGGTTGTCGGGGGGCGAATGTGAGAAATGGAGCGTAATTTCAATGCCGGATGCATGATAATGTATGTAGTGCTGTATTTTGTAGATGGATTTTGCATTTAAAATCATGTGGCTTGGGTGCGAAAGGAAAAAATAAAAATAAAAGAAATAGTAGTGAGTAAATTTTGCCGAGTCGTTGTTGATATGTGGCTGAAAAATCCGAGTGAATGCTAAAAGAGCAATAGGAGATGCTTACAGCACCTAGTATTCCCAAGCGGTCACCCATCTAAGTACTGACTAGGCTCGACGCTGCTTAACTTCGGTGATCGGACGAGAACCGGTGTTTTCAGCGTGATATGGCCGTAAGCGATGATTGCAGTTAGAATGTGTGTATTTATTCTGCTAATACGACATGTTCCCCTCGAATTGTGTCAAGAAATATTCTCTCGATATTTAAACGATTCTCATATATTTTTGGCTCTCCATTTTTCATTCTCTCTCCGTCCCTCCCTCCATCTTTAAAGTCAACTAAACTCTGTCAAACAAAATAACCAGACTCCACTAGCTGTATACTTGACTCGCAAAATCCGAGTGAACGCTAAAAGAGCAATAGTTGTGCCGTGAAAGAGAAAAAAAAAAAAAAATAGGAAGAAAGAAAGAAAGAAAGAAAGAAAAAGGCTGATGGTGGAAAAAGAAAAGAGGGGATGAATTGTAAAAGGTTGGTTGTCGGGGGGCGAATGTGAGAAATGGAGCGTAATTTCAATGCCGGATGCATGATAATGTATGTAGTGCTGTATTTTGTAGATGGATTTTGCATTTAAAATCATGTGGCTTGGGTGCGAAAGGAAAAAATAAAAATAAAAGAAATAGTAGTGAGTAAATTTTGCCGAGTCGTTGTTGATATGTGGCTGAAAAATCCGAGTGAACGCTAAAAGAGCAATAGTTGTGCCGTGAAAGAGAAAAAAAAAAAAAATAGGAAGAAAGAAAGAAAGAAAGAAAGAAAAAGGCTGATGGTGGAAAAAGAAAAGAGGGGATGAATTGTAAAAGGTTGGTTGTCGGGGGGCAAATGTGAGAAATGGAGCGTAATTTCAATGCTGGATGCATGATAATGTATGTAGTGCTGTATTTTGTAGATGGATTTTGCATCGAAATCATGTGGCTTGGTTGCGAAAGGAAAAAATAAAAATTAAGAAATAGTAGTGAGTAAATTTTGCCGAATCATAGTTGATATGTGGCTGAAAAATCCGAGTGAATGCTAAAAGAGCAATAGGAGATGCTTACAGCACCTAGTATTCCCAAGCGGTCACCCATCTAAGTACTGACTAGGCTCGACGCTGCTTAACTTCGGTGATCGGACGAGAACCGGTGTTTTCAGCGTGATATGGCCGTAAGCGATGATTGCAGTTAGAATGTGTGTATTTATTCTGCTAATACGACATGTTCCCCTCGAATTGTGTCAAGAAATATTCTCTCGATATTTAAACGATTCTCATATATTTTTGGCTCTCCATTTTTCATTCTCTCTCCGTCCCTCCCTCCATCTTTAAAGTCAACTAAACTCTGTCAAACAAAATAACCAGACTCCACTAGCTGTATACTTGACTCGCAAAATCCGAGTGAACGCTAAAAGAGCAATAGTTGTGCCGTGAAAGAGAAAAAAAAAAAAAAATAGGAAGAAAGAAAGAAAGAAAGAAAGAAAAAGGCTGATGGTGGAAAAAGAAAAGAGGGGATGAATTGTAAAAGGTTGGTTGTCGGGGGGCGAATGTGAGAAATGGAGCGTAATTTCAATGCCGGATGCATGATAATGTATGTAGTGCTGTATTTTGTAGATGGATTTTGCATTTAAAATCATGTGGCTTGGGTGCGAAAGGAAAAAATAAAAATAAAAGAAATAGTAGTGAGTAAATTTTGCCGAGTCGTTGTTGATATGTGGCTGAAAAATCCGAGTGAATGCTAAAAGAGCAATAGGAGATGCTTACAGCACCTAGTATTCCCAAGCGGTCACCCATCTAAGTACTGACTAGGCTCGACGCTGCTTAACTTCGGTGATCGGACGAGAACCGGTGTTTTCAGCGTGATATGGCCGTAAGCGATGATTGCAGTTAGAATGTGTGTATTTATTCTGCTAATACGACATGTTCCCCTCGAATTGTGTCAAGAAATATTCTCTCGATATTTAAACGATTCTCATATATTTTTGGCTCTCCATTTTTCATTCTCTCTCCGTCCCTCCCTCCATCTTTAAAGTCAACTAAACTCTGTCAAACAAAATAACCAGACTCCACTAGCTGTATACTTGACTCGCAAAATCCGAGTGAACGCTAAAAGAGCAATAGTTGTGCCGTGAAAGAGAAAAAAAAAAAAATAGGAAGAAAGAAAGAAAGAAAGAAAGAAAAAGGCTGATGGTGGAAAAAGAAAAGAGGGGATGAATTGTAAAAGGTTGGTTGTCGGTGGGCAAATGTGAGAAATGGAGCGTAATTTCAATGCTGGATGCATGATAATGTATGTAGTGCTGTATTTTGTAGATGGATTTTGCATCGAAATCATGTGGCTTGGTTGCGAAAGGAAAAAATAAAAATAAAAGAAATAGTAGTGAGTAAATTTTGCCGAATCATAGTTGATATGTGGCTGAAAAATCCGAGTGAATGCTAAAAGAGCAATAGGAGATGCTTACAGCACCTAGTATTCCCAAGCGGTCACCCATCTAAGTACTGACTAGGCTCGACGCTGCTTAACTTCGGTGATCGGACGAGAACCGGTGTTTTCAGCGTGATATGGCCGTAAGCGATGATTGCAGTTAGAATGTGTGTATTTATTCTGCTAATACGACATGTTCCCCTCGAATTGTGTCAAGAAATATTCTCTCGATATTTAAACGATTCTCATATATTTTTGGCTCTCCATTTTTCATTCTCTCTCCGTCCCTCCCTCCATCTTTAAAGTCAACTAAACTCTGTCAAACAAAATAACCAGACTCCACTAGCTGTATACTTGACTCGCAAAATCCGAGTGAACGCTAAAAGAGCAATAGTTGTGCCGTGAAAGAGAAAAAAAAAAAAAAAATAGGAAGAAAGAAAGAAAGAAAGAAAGAAAAAGGCTGATGGTGGAAAAAGAAAAGAGGGGATGAATTGTAAAAGGTTGGTTGTCGGGGGGCGAATGTGAGAAATGGAGCGTAATTTCAATGCCGGATGCATGATAATGTATGTAGTGCTGTATTTTGTAGATGGATTTTGCATTTAAAATCATGTGGCTTGGGTGCGAAAGGAAAAAATAAAAATAAAAGAAATAGTAGTGAGTAAATTTTGCCGAGTCGTTGTTGATATGTGGCTGAAAAATCCGAGTGAACGCTAAAAGAGCAATAGTTGTGCCGTGAAAGAGAAAAAAAAAAAAAATAGGAAGAAAGAAAGAAAGAAAGAAAGAAAAAGGCTGATGGTGGAAAAAGAAAAGAGGGGATGAATTGTAAAAGGTTGGTTGTCGGGGGGCAAATGTGAGAAATGGAGCGTAATTTCAATGCTGGATGCATGATAATGTATGTAGTGCTGTATTTTGTAGATGGATTTTGCATCGAAATCATGTGGCTTGGTTGCGAAAGGAAAAAATAAAAATTAAGAAATAGTAGTGAGTAAATTTTGCCGAATCATAGTTGATATGTGGCTGAAAAATCCGAGTGAATGCTAAAAGAGCAATAGGAGATGCTTACAGCACCTAGTATTCCCAAGCGGTCACCCATCTAAGTACTGACTAGGCTCGACGCTGCTTAACTTCGGTGATCGGACGAGAACCGGTGTTTTCAGCGTGATATGGCCGTAAGCGATGATTGCAGTTAGAATGTGTGTATTTATTCTGCTAATACGACATGTTCCCCTCGAATTGTGTCAAGAAATATTCTCTCGATATTTAAACGATTCTCATATATTTTTGGCTCTCCATTTTTCATTCTCTCTCCGTCCCTCCCTCCATCTTTAAAGTCAACTAAACTCTGTCAAACAAAATAACCAGACTCCACTAGCTGTATACTTGACTCGCAAAATCCGAGTGAACGCTAAAAGAGCAATAGTTGTGCCGTGAGAGAGAAAAAAAAAAAAAAAAAAAAATAGGAAGAAAGAAAGAAAGAAAGAAAGAAAGAAAGAAAAAGGCTGATGGTGGAAAAAGAAAAGAGGGGATGAATTGTAAAAGGTTGGTTGTCGGGGGGCGAATGTGAGAAATGGAGCGTAATTTCAATGCCGGATGCATGATAATGTATGTAGTGCTGTATTTTGTAGATGGATTTTGCATTTAAAATCATGTGGCTTGGGTGCGAAAGGAAAAAATAAAAATAAAAGAAATAGTAGTGAGTAAATTTTGCCGAGTCGTTGTTGATATGTGGCTGAAAAATCCGAGTGAATGCTAAAAGAGCAATAGGAGATGCTTACAGCACCTAGTATTCCCAAGCGGTCACCCATCTAAGTACTGACTAGGCTCGACGCTGCTTAACTTCGGTGATCGGACGAGAACCGGTGTTTTCAGCGTGATATGGCCGTAAGCGATGATTGCAGTTAGAATGTGTGTATTTATTCTGCTAATACATGTTCCCCTCGAATTGTGTCAAGAAATATTCTCTCGATATTTAAACGATTCTCATATATTTTTGGCTCTCCATTTTTCATTCTCTCTCCGTCCCTCCCTCCATCTTTAAAGTCAACTAAACTCTGTCAAACAAAATAACCAGACTCCACTAGCTGTATACTTGACTCGCAAAATCCGAGTGAACGCTAAAAGAGCAATAGTTGTGCCGTGAGAAAGAAAAAAAAAAAAAAAAAATAGGAAGAAAGAAAGAAAGAAAGAAAGAAAGAAAGAAAAAGGCTGATGGTGGAAAAAGAAAAGAGGGGATGAATTGTAAAAGGTTGGTTGTCGGGGGGCGAATGTGAGAAATGGAGCGTAATTTCAATGCCGGATGCATGATAATGTATGTAGTGCTGTATTTTGTAGATGGATTTTGCATTTAAAATCATGTGGCTTGGGTGCGAAAGGAAAAAATAAAAATAAAAGAAATAGTAGTGAGTAAATTTTGCCGAGTCGTTGTTGATATGTGGCTGAAAAATCCGAGTGAATGCTAAAAGAGCAATAGGAGATGCTTACAGCACCTAGTATTCCCAAGCGGTCACCCATCTAAGTACTGACTAGGCTCGACGCTGCTTAACTTCGGTGATCGGACGAGAACCGGTGTTTTCAGCGTGATATGGCCGTAAGCGATGATTGCAGTTAGAATGTGTGTATTTATTCTGCTAATACGACATGTTCCCCTCGAATTGTGTCAAGAAATATTCTCTCGATATTTAAACGATTCTCATATATTTTTGGCTCTCCATTTTTCATTCTCTCTCCGTCCCTCCCTCCATCTTTAAAGTCAACTAAACTCTGTCAAACAAAATAACCAGACTCCACTAGCTGTATACTTGACTCGCAAAATCCGAGTGAACGCTAAAAGAGCAATAGTTGTGCCGTGAAAGAGAAAAAAAAAAAAATAGGAAGAAAGAAAGAAAGAAAGAAAGAAAAAGGCTGATGGTGGAAAAAGAAAAGAGGGGATGAATTGTAAAAGGTTGGTTGTCGGGGGGCAAATGTGAGAAATGGAGCGTAATTTCAATGCTGGATGCATGATAATGTATGTAGTGCTGTATTTTGTAGATGGATTTTGCATCGAAATCATGTGGCTTGGTTGCGAAAGGAAAAAATAAAAATAAAAGAAATAGTAGTGAGTAAATTTTGCCGAATCATAGTTGATATGTGGCTGAAAAATTCGAGTGAATGCTAAAAGAGCAATAGGAGATGCTTACAGCACCTAGTATTCCCAAGCGGTCACCCATCTAAGTACTGACTAGGCTCGACGATGCTTAACTTCGGTGATCGGACGAGAACCGGTGTTTTCAGCGTGATATGGCCGTAAGCGATGATTGCAGTTAGAATGTGTGTATTTATTCTGCTAATACGACATGTTCCCCTCGAATTGTGTCAAGAAATATTCTCTCGATATTTAAACGATTCTCATATATTTTTGGCTCTCCATTTTTCATTCTCTCTCCGTCCCTCCCTCCATCTTTAAAGTCAACTAAACTCTGTCAAACAAAATAACCAGACTCCACTAGCTGTATACTTGACTCGCAAAATCCGAGTGAACGCTAAAAGAGCAATAGTTGTGCCGTGAAAGAGAGAAAAAAAAAAAAAAAAAAAATAGGAAGAAAGAAAGAAAGAAAGAAAGAAAGAAAGAAAAAGGCTGATGGTGGAAAAAGAAAAGAGGGGATGAATTGTAAAAGGTTGGTTGTCGGGGGGCGAATGTGAGAAATGGAGCGTAATTTCAATGCCGGATGTATGATAATGTATGTAGTGCTGTATTTTGTAGATGGATTTTGCATTTAAAATCATGTGGCTTGGGTGCGAAAGGAAAAAATAAAAATAAAAGAAATAGTAGTGAGTAAATTTTGCCGAGTCGTTGTTGATATGTGGCTGAAAAATCCGAGTGAATGCTAAAAGAGCAATAGGAGATGCTTACAGCACCTAGTATTCCCAAGCGGTCACCCATCTAAGTACTGACTAGGCTCGACGCTGCTTAACTTCGGTGATCGGACGAGAACCGGTGTTTTCAGCGTGATATGGCCGTAAGCGATGATTGCAGTTAGAATGTGTGTATTTATTCTGCTAATACGACATGTTCCCCTCGAATTGTGTCAAGAAATATTCTCTCGATATTTAAACGATTCTCATATATTTTTGGCTCTCCATTTTTCATTCTCTCTCCGTCCCTCCCTCCATCTTTAAAGTCAACTAAACTCTGTCAAACAAAATAACCAGACTCCACTAGCTGTATACTTGACTCGCAAAATCCGAGTGAACGCTAAAAGAGCAATAGTTGTGCCGTGAAAGAGAGAAAAAAAAAAAAAAAAAAATAGGAAGAAAGAAAGAAAGAAAGAAAGAAAGAAAGAAAAAGGCTGATGGTGGAAAAAGAAAAGAGGGGATGAATTGTAAAAGGTTGGTTGTCGGGGGGCGAATGTGAGAAATGGAGCGTAATTTCAATGCCGGATGTATGATAATGTATGTAGTGCTGTATTTTGTAGATGGATTTTGCATTTAAAATCATGTGGCTTGGGTGCGAAAGGAAAAAATAAAAATAAAAGAAATAGTAGTGAGTAAATTTTGCCGAGTCGTTGTTGATATGTGGCTGAAAAATCCGAGTGAATGCTAAAAGAGCAATAGGAGATGCTTACAGCACCTAGTATTCCCAAGCGGTCACCCATCTAAGTACTGACTAGGCTCGACGCTGCTTAACTTCGGTGATCGGACGAGAACCGGTGTTTTCAGCGTGATATGGCCGTAAGCGATGATTGCAGTTAGAATGTGTGTATTTATTCTGCTAATACATGTTCCCCTCGAATTGTGTCAAGAAATATTCTCTCGATATTTAAACGATTCTCATATATTTTTGGCTCTCCATTTTTCATTCTCTCTCCGTCCCTCCCTCCATCTTTAAAGTCAACTAAACTCTGTCAAACAAAATAACCAGACTCCACTAGCTGTATACTTGACTCGCAAAATCCGAGTGAACGCTAAAAGAGCAATAGTTGTGCCGTGAGAGAGAAAAAAAAAAAAAAAAAAAAAATAGGAAGAAAGAAAGAAAGAAAGAAAGAAAGAAAGAAAAAGGCTGATGGTGGAAAAAGAAAAGAGGGGATGAATTGTAAAAGGTTGGTTGTCGGGGGGCGAATGTGAGAAATGGAGCGTAATTTCAATGCCGGATGCATGATAATGTATGTAGTGCTGTATTTTGTAGATGGATTTTGCATTTAAAATCATGTGGCTTGGGTGCGAAAGGAAAAAATAAAAATAAAAGAAATAGTAGTGAGTAAATTTTGCCGAGTCGTTGTTGATATGTGGCTGAAAAATCCGAGTGAATGCTAAAAGAGCAATAGGAGATGCTTACAGCACCTAGTATTCCCAAGCGGTCACCCATCTAAGTACTGACTAGGCTCGACGCTGCTTAACTTCGGTGATCGGACGAGAACCGGTGTTTTCAGCGTGATATGGCCGTAAGCGATGATTGCAGTTAGAATGTGTGTATTTATTCTGCTAATACGACATGTTCCCCTCGAATTGTGTCAAGAAATATTCTCTCGATATTTAAACGATTCTCATATATTTTTGGCTCTCCATTTTTCATTCTCTCTCCGTCCCTCCCTCCATCTTTAAAGTCAACTAAACTCTGTCAAACAAAATAACCAGACTCCACTAGCTGTATACTTGACTCGCAAAATCCGAGTGAACGCTAAAAGAGCAATAGTTGTGCCGTGAAAGAGAGAAAAAAAAAAAAAAAAAAAATAGGAAGAAAGAAAGAAAGAAAGAAAGAAAGAAAGAAAAAGGCTGATGGTGGAAAAAGAAAAGAGGGGATGAATTGTAAAAGGTTGGTTGTCGGGGGGCGAATGTGAGAAATGGAGCGTAATTTCAATGCCGGATGTATGATAATGTATGTAGTGCTGTATTTTGTAGATGGATTTTGCATTTAAAATCATGTGGCTTGGGTGCGAAAGGAAAAAATAAAAATAAAAGAAATAGTAGTGAGTAAATTTTGCCGAGTCGTTGTTGATATGTGGCTGAAAAATCCGAGTGAATGCTAAAAGAGCAATAGGAGATGCTTACAGCACCTAGTATTCCCAAGCGGTCACCCATCTAAGTACTGACTAGGCTCGACGCTGCTTAACTTCGGTGATCGGACGAGAACCGGTGTTTTCAGCGTGATATGGCCGTAAGCGATGATTGCAGTTAGAATGTGTGTATTTATTCTGCTAATACGACATGTTCCCCTCGAATTGTGTCAAGAAATATTCTCTCGATATTTAAACGATTCTCATATATTTTTGGCTCTCCATTTTTCATTCTCTCTCCGTCCCTCCCTCCATCTTTAAAGTCAACTAAACTCTGTCAAACAAAATAACCAGACTCCACTAGCTGTATACTTGACTCGCAAAATCCGAGTGAACGCTAAAAGAGCAATAGTTGTGCCGTGAGAAAGAAAAAAAAAAAAAAAAAAATAGGAAGAAAGAAAGAAAGAAAGAAAGAAAGAAAGAAAAAGGCTGATGGTGGAAAAAGAAAAGAGGGGATGAATTGTAAAAGGTTGGTTGTCGGGGGGCGAATGTGAGAAATGGAGCGTAATTTCAATGCCGGATGCATGATAATGTATGTAGTGCTGTATTTTGTAGATGGATTTTGCATTTAAAATCATGTGGCTTGGGTGCGAAAGGAAAAAATAAAAATAAAAGAAATAGTAGTGAGTAAATTTTGCCGAGTCGTTGTTGATATGTGGCTGAAAAATCCGAGTGAATGCTAAAAGAGCAATAGGAGATGCTTACAGCACCTAGTATTCCCAAGCGGTCACCCATCTAAGTACTGACTAGGCTCGACGCTGCTTAACTTCGGTGATCGGACGAGAACCGGTGTTTTCAGCGTGATATGGCCGTAAGCGATGATTGCAGTTAGAATGTGTGTATTTATTCTGCTAATACGACGTGTTCCCCTCGAATTGTGTCAAGAAATATTCTCTCGATATTTAAACGATTCTCATATATTTTTGGCTCTCCATTTTTCATTCTCTCTCCGTCCCTCCCTCCATCTTTAAAGTCAACTAAACTCTGTCAAACAAAATAACCAGACTCCACTAGCTGTATACTTGACTCGCAAAATCCGAGTGAACGCTAAAAGAGCAATAGTTGTGCCGTGAAAGAGAGAAAAAAAAAAAAAAAAAAAAATAGGAAGAAAGAAAGAAAGAAAGAAAGAAAGAAAGAAAGAAAAAGGCTGATGGTGGAAAAAGAAAAGAGGGGATGAATTGTAAAAGGTTGGTTGTCGGGGGGCGAATGTGAGAAATGGAGCGTAATTTCAATGCCGGATGCATGATAATGTATGTAGTGCTGTATTTTGTAGATGGATTTTGCATTTAAAATCATGTGGCTTGGGTGCGAAAGGAAAAAATAAAAATAAAAGAAATAGTAGTGAGTAAATTTTGCCGAGTCGTTGTTGATATGTGGCTGAAAAATCCGAGTGAATGCTAAAAGAGCAATAGGAGATGCTTACAGCACCTAGTATTCCCAAGCGGTCACCCATCTAAGTACTGACTAGGCTCGACGCTGCTTAACTTCGGTGATCGGACGAGAACCGGTGTTTTCAGCGTGATATGGCCGTAAGCGATGATTGCAGTTAGAATGTGTGTATTTATTCTGCTAATACGACATGTTCCCCTCGAATTGTGTCAAGAAATATTCTCTCGATATTTAAACGATTCTCATATATTTTTGGCTCTCCATTTTTCATTCTCTCTCCGTCCCTCCCTCCATCTTTAAAGTCAACTAAACTCTGTCAAACAAAATAACCAGACTCCACTAGCTGTATACTTGACTCGCAAAATCCGAGTGAACGCTAAAAGAGCAATAGTTGTGCCGTGAAAGAGAGAAAAAAAAAAAAAAAAAAAATAGGAAGAAAGAAAGAAAGAAAGAAAGAAAGAAAGAAAAAGGCTGATGGTGGAAAAAGAAAAGAGGGGATGAATTGTAAAAGGTTGGTTGTCGGGGGGCGAATGTGAGAAATGGAGCGTAATTTCAATGCCGGATGTATGATAATGTATGTAGTGCTGTATTTTGTAGATGGATTTTGCATTTAAAATCATGTGGCTTGGGTGCGAAAGGAAAAAATAAAAATAAAAGAAATAGTAGTGAGTAAATTTTGCCGAGTCGTTGTTGATATGTGGCTGAAAAATCCGAGTGAATGCTAAAAGAGCAATAGGAGATGCTTACAGCACCTAGTATTCCCAAGCGGTCACCCATCTAAGTACTGACTAGGCTCGACGCTGCTTAACTTCGGTGATCGGACGAGAACCGGTGTTTTCAGCGTGATATGGCCGTAAGCGATGATTGCAGTTAGAATGTGTGTATTTATTCTGCTAATACGACATGTTCCCCTCGAATTGTGTCAAGAAATATTCTCTCGATATTTAAACGATTCTCATATATTTTTGGCTCTCCATTTTTCATTCTCTCTCCGTCCCTCCCTCCATCTTTAAAGTCAACTAAACTCTGTCAAACAAAATAACCAGACTCCACTAGCTGTATACTTGACTCGCAAAATCCGAGTGAACGCTAAAAGAGCAATAGTTGTGCCGTGAGAGAGAAAAAAAAAAAAAAAAAATAGGAAGAAAGAAAGAAAGAAAGAAAGAAAGAAAGAAAGAAAAAGGCTGATGGTGGAAAAAGAAAAGAGGGGATGAATTGTAAAAGGTTGGTTGTCGGGGGGCGAATGTGAGAAATGGAGCGTAATTTCAATGCCGGATGCATGATAATGTATGTAGTGCTGTATTTTGTAGATGGATTTTGCATTTAAAATCATGTGGCTTGGGTGCGAAAGGAAAAAATAAAAATAAAAGAAATAGTAGTGAGTAAATTTTGCCGAGTCGTTGTTGATATGTGGCTGAAAAATCCGAGTGAATGCTAAAAGAGCAATAGGAGATGCTTACAGCACCTAGTATTCCCAAGCGGTCACCCATCTAAGTACTGACTAGGCTCGACGATGCTTAACTTCGGTGATCGGACGAGAACCGGTGTTTTCAGCGTGATATGGCCGTAAGCGATGATTGCAGTTAGAATGTGTGTATTTATTCTGCTAATACGACATGTTCCCCTCGAATTGTGTCAAGAAATATTCTCTCGATATTTAAACGATTCTCATATATTTTTGGCTCTCCATTTTTCATTCTCTCTCCGTCCCTCCCTCCATCTTTAAAGTCAACTAAACTCTGTCAAACAAAATAACCAGACTCCACTAGCTGTATACTTGACTCGCAAAATCCGAGTGAACGCTAAAAGAGCAATAGTTGTGCCGTGAGAGAGAAAAAAAAAAAAAAAAAAAATAGGAAGAAAGAAAGAAAGAAAGAAAGAAAGAAAGAAAAAGGCTGATGGTGGAAAAAGAAAAGAGGGGATGAATTGTAAAAGGTTGGTTGTCGGGGGGCGAATGTGAGAAATGGAGCGTAATTTCAATGCCGGATGCATGATAATGTATGTAGTGCTGTATTTTGTAGATGGATTTTGCATTTAAAATCATGTGGCTTGGGTGCGAAAGGAAAAAATAAAAATAAAAGAAATAGTAGTGAGTAAATTTTGCCGAGTCGTTGTTGATATGTGGCTGAAAAATCCGAGTGAATGCTAAAAGAGCAATAGGAGATGCTTACAGCACCTAGTATTCCCAAGCGGTCACCCATCTAAGTACTGACTAGGCTCGACGCTGCTTAACTTCGGTGATCGGACGAGAACCGGTGTTTTCAGCGTGATATGGCCGTAAGCGATGATTGCAGTTAGAATGTGTGTATTTATTCTGCTAATACGACATGTTCCCCTCGAATTGTGTCAAGAAATATTCTCTCGATATTTAAACGATTCTCATATATTTTTGGCTCTCCATTTTTCATTCTCTCTCCGTCCCTCCCTCCATCTTTAAAGTCAACTAAACTCTGTCAAACAAAATAACCAGACTCCACTAGCTGTATACTTGACTCGCAAAATCCGAGTGAACGCTAAAAGAGCAATAGTTGTGCCGTGAGAAAGAAAAAAAAAAAAAAAAAAAATAGGAAGAAAGAAAGAAAGAAAGAAAGAAAGAAAGAAAAAGGCTGATGGTGGAAAAAGAAAAGAGGGGATGAATTGTAAAAGGTTGGTTGTCGGGGGGCGAATGTGAGAAATGGAGCGTAATTTCAATGCCGGATGCATGATAATGTATGTAGTGCTGTATTTTGTAGATGGATTTTGCATTTAAAATCATGTGGCTTGGGTGCGAAAGGAAAAAATAAAAATAAAAGAAATAGTAGTGAGTAAATTTTGCCGAGTCGTTGTTGATATGTGGCTGAAAAATCCGAGTGAATGCTAAAAGAGCAATAGGAGATGCTTACAGCACCTAGTATTCCCAAGCGGTCACCCATCTAAGTACTGACTAGGCTCGACGCTGCTTAACTTCGGTGATCGGACGAGAACCGGTGTTTTCAGCGTGATATGGCCGTAAGCGATGATTGCAGTTAGAATGTGTGTATTTATTCTGCTAATACGACATGTTCCCCTCGAATTGTGTCAAGAAATATTCTCTCGATATTTAAACGATTCTCATATATTTTTGGCTCTCCATTTTTCATTCTCTCTCCGTCCCTCCCTCCATCTTTAAAGTCAACTAAACTCTGTCAAACAAAATAACCAGACTCCACTAGCTGTATACTTGACTCGCAAAATCCGAGTGAACGCTAAAAGAGCAATAGTTGTGCCGTGAAAGAGAGAAAAAAAAAAAAAAAAAAAAATAGGAAGAAAGAAAGAAAGAAAGAAAGAAAGAAAGAAAAAGGCTGATGGTGGAAAAAGAAAAGAGGGGATGAATTGTAAAAGGTTGGTTGTCGGGGGGCGAATGTGAGAAATGGAGCGTAATTTCAATGCCGGATGCATGATAATGTATGTAGTGCTGTATTTTGTAGATGGATTTTGCATTTAAAATCATGTGGCTTGGGTGCGAAAGGAAAAAATAAAAATAAAAGAAATAGTAGTGAGTAAATTTTGCCGAGTCGTTGTTGATATGTGGCTGAAAAATCCGAGTGAATGCTAAAAGAGCAATAGGAGATGCTTACAGCACCTAGTATTCCCAAGCGGTCACCCATCTAAGTACTGACTAGGCTCGACGCTGCTTAACTTCGGTGATCGGACGAGAACCGGTGTTTTCAGCGTGATATGGCCGTAAGCGATGATTGCAGTTAGAATGTGTGTATTTATTCTGCTAATACGACATGTTCCCCTCGAATTGTGTCAAGAAATATTCTCTCGATATTTAAACGATTCTCATATATTTTTGGCTCTCCATTTTTCATTCTCTCTCCGTCCCTCCCTCCATCTTTAAAGTCAACTAAACTCTGTCAAACAAAATAACCAGACTCCACTAGCTGTATACTTGACTCGCAAAATCCGAGTGAACGCTAAAAGAGCAATAGTTGTGCCGTGAAAGAGAAAAAAAAAAAATAGGAAGAAAGAAAGAAAGAAAGAAAGAAAAAGGCTGATGGTGGAAAAAGAAAAGAGGGGATGAATTGTAAAAGGTTGGTTGTCGGGGGGCAAATGTGAGAAATGGAGCGTAATTTCAATGCTGGATGCATGATAATGTATGTAGTGCTGTATTTTGTAGATGGATTTTGCATCGAAATCATGTGGCTTGGTTGCGAAAGGAAAAAATAAAAATAAAAGAAATAGTAGTGAGTAAATTTTGCCGAATCATAGTTGATATGTGGCTGAAAAATCCGAGTGAATGCTAAAAGAGCAATAGGAGATGCTTACAGCACCTAGTATTCCCAAGCGGTCACCCATCTAAGTACTGACTAGGCTCGACGATGCTTAACTTCGGTGATCGGACGAGAACCGGTGTTTTCAGCGTGATATGGCCGTAAGCGATGATTGCAGTTAGAATGTGTGTATTTATTCTGCTAATACGACATGTTCCCCTCGAATTGTGTCAAGAAATATTCTCTCGATATTTAAACGATTCTCATATATTTTTGGCTCTCCATTTTTCATTCTCTCTCCGTCCCTCCCTCCATCTTTAAAGTCAACTAAACTCTGTCAAACAAAATAACCAGACTCCACTAGCTGTATACTTGACTCGCAAAATCCGAGTGAACGCTAAAAGAGCAATAGTTGTGCCGTGAAAGAGAGAAAAAAAAAAAAAAAAAAAATAGGAAGAAAGAAAGAAAGAAAGAAAGAAAAAGGCTGATGGTGGAAAAAGAAAAGAGGGGATGAATTGTAAAAGGTTGGTTGTCGGGGGGCGAATGTGAGAAATGGAGCGTAATTTCAATGCCGGATGCATGATAATGTATGTAGTGCTGTATTTTGTAGATGGATTTTGCATTTAAAATCATGTGGCTTGGGTGCGAAAGGAAAAAATAAAAATAAAAGAAATAGTAGTGAGTAAATTTTGCCGAGTCGTTGTTGATATGTGGCTGAAAAATCCGAGTGAACGCTAAAAGAGCAATAGTTGTGCCGTGAAAGAGAAAAAAAAAAAAAATAGGAAGAAAGAAAGAAAGAAAGAAAGAAAAAGGCTGATGGTGGAAAAAGAAAAGAGGGGATGAATTGTAAAAGGTTGGTTGTCGGGGGGCAAATGTGAGAAATGGAGCGTAATTTCAATGCTGGATGCATGATAATGTATGTAGTGCTGTATTTTGTAGATGGATTTTGCATCGAAATCATGTGGCTTGGTTGCGAAAGGAAAAAATAAAAATTAAGAAATAGTAGTGAGTAAATTTTGCCGAATCATAGTTGATATGTGGCTGAAAAATCCGAGTGAATGCTAAAAGAGCAATAGGAGATGCTTACAGCACCTAGTATTCCCAAGCGGTCACCCATCTAAGTACTGACTAGGCTCGACGCTGCTTAACTTCGGTGATCGGACGAGAACCGGTGTTTTCAGCGTGATATGGCCGTAAGCGATGATTGCAGTTAGAATGTGTGTATTTATTCTGCTAATACGACATGTTCCCCTCGAATTGTGTCAAGAAATATTCTCTCGATATTTAAACGATTCTCATATATTTTTGGCTCTCCATTTTTCATTCTCTCTCCGTCCCTCCCTCCATCTTTAAAGTCAACTAAACTCTGTCAAACAAAATAACCAGACTCCACTAGCTGTATACTTGACTCGCAAAATCCGAGTGAACGCTAAAAGAGCAATAGTTGTGCCGTGAGAGAGAAAAAAAAAAAAAAAAAAAATAGGAAGAAAGAAAGAAAGAAAGAAAGAAAGAAAGAAAAAGGCTGATGGTGGAAAAAGAAAAGAGGGGATGAATTGTAAAAGGTTGGTTGTCGGGGGGCGAATGTGAGAAATGGAGCGTAATTTCAATGCCGGATGCATGATAATGTATGTAGTGCTGTATTTTGTAGATGGATTTTGCATTTAAAATCATGTGGCTTGGGTGCGAAAGGAAAAAATAAAAATAAAAGAAATAGTAGTGAGTAAATTTTGCCGAGTCGTTGTTGATATGTGGCTGAAAAATCCGAGTGAATGCTAAAAGAGCAATAGGAGATGCTTACAGCACCTAGTATTCCCAAGCGGTCACCCATCTAAGTACTGACTAGGCTCGACGCTGCTTAACTTCGGTGATCGGACGAGAACCGGTGTTTTCAGCGTGATATGGCCGTAAGCGATGATTGCAGTTAGAATGTGTGTATTTATTCTGCTAATACGACATGTTCCCCTCGAATTGTGTCAAGAAATATTCTCTCGATATTTAAACGATTCTCATATATTTTTGGCTCTCCATTTTTCATTCTCTCTCCGTCCCTCCCTCCATCTTTAAAGTCAACTAAACTCTGTCAAACAAAATAACCAGACTCCACTAGCTGTATACTTGACTCGCAAAATCCGAGTGAACGCTAAAAGAGCAATAGTTGTGCCGTGAGAAAGAAAAAAAAAAAAAAAAAATAGGAAGAAAGAAAGAAAGAAAGAAAGAAAGAAAGAAAGAAAAAGGCTGATGGTGGAAAAAGAAAAGAGGGGATGAATTGTAAAAGGTTGGTTGTCGGGGGGCGAATGTGAGAAATGGAGCGTAATTTCAATGCCGGATGCATGATAATGTATGTAGTGCTGTATTTTGTAGATGGATTTTGCATTTAAAATCATGTGGCTTGGGTGCGAAAGGAAAAAATAAAAATAAAAGAAATAGTAGTGAGTAAATTTTGCCGAGTCGTTGTTGATATGTGGCTGAAAAATCCGAGTGAATGCTAAAAGAGCAATAGGAGATGCTTACAGCACCTAGTATTCCCAAGCGGTCACCCATCTAAGTACTGACTAGGCTCGACGCTGCTTAACTTCGGTGATCGGACGAGAACCGGTGTTTTCAGCGTGATATGGCCGTAAGCGATGATTGCAGTTAGAATGTGTGTATTTATTCTGCTAATACGACATGTTCCCCTCGAATTGTGTCAAGAAATATTCTCTCGATATTTAAACGATTCTCATATATTTTTGGCTCTCCATTTTTCATTCTCTCTCCGTCCCTCCCTCCATCTTTAAAGTCAACTAAACTCTGTCAAACAAAATAACCAGACTCCACTAGCTGTATACTTGACTCGCAAAATCCGAGTGAACGCTAAAAGAGCAATAGTTGTGCCGTGAAAGAGAAAAAAAAAAAAATAGGAAGAAAGAAAGAAAGAAAGAAAGAAAAAGGCTGATGGTGGAAAAAGAAAAGAGGGGATGAATTGTAAAAGGTTGGTTGTCGGGGGGCAAATGTGAGAAATGGAGCGTAATTTCAATGCTGGATGCATGATAATGTATGTAGTGCTGTATTTTGTAGATGGATTTTGCATCGAAATCATGTGGCTTGGTTGCGAAAGGAAAAAATAAAAATAAAAGAAATAGTAGTGAGTAAATTTTGCCGAATCATAGTTGATATGTGGCTGAAAAATCCGAGTGAATGCTAAAAGAGCAATAGGAGATGCTTACAGCACCTAGTATTCCCAAGCGGTCACCCATCTAAGTACTGACTAGGCTCGACGATGCTTAACTTCGGTGATCGGACGAGAACCGGTGTTTTCAGCGTGATATGGCCGTAAGCGATGATTGCAGTTAGAATGTGTGTATTTATTCTGCTAATACGACATGTTCCCCTCGAATTGTGTCAAGAAATATTCTCTCGATATTTAAACGATTCTCATATATTTTTGGCTCTCCATTTTTCATTCTCTCTCCGTCCCTCCCTCCATCTTTAAAGTCAACTAAACTCTGTCAAACAAAATAACCAGACTCCACTAGCTGTATACTTGACTCGCAAAATCCGAGTGAACGCTAAAAGAGCAATAGTTGTGCCGTGAAAGAGAAAAAAAAAAAAAAATAGGAAGAAAGAAAGAAAGAAAGAAAGAAAAAGGCTGATGGTGGAAAAAGAAAAGAGGGGATGAATTGTAAAAGGTTGGTTGTCGGGGGGCGAATGTGAGAAATGGAGCGTAATTTCAATGCCGGATGCATGATAATGTATGTAGTGCTGTATTTTGTAGATGGATTTTGCATTTAAAATCATGTGGCTTGGGTGCGAAAGGAAAAAATAAAAATAAAAGAAATAGTAGTGAGTAAATTTTGCCGAGTCGTTGTTGATATGTGGCTGAAAAATCCGAGTGAACGCTAAAAGAGCAATAGTTGTGCCGTGAAAGAGAAAAAAAAAAAAAATAGGAAGAAAGAAAGAAAGAAAGAAAGAAAAAGGCTGATGGTGGAAAAAGAAAAGAGGGGATGAATTGTAAAAGGTTGGTTGTCGGGGGGCAAATGTGAGAAATGGAGCGTAATTTCAATGCTGGATGCATGATAATGTATGTAGTGCTGTATTTTGTAGATGGATTTTGCATCGAAATCATGTGGCTTGGTTGCGAAAGGAAAAAATAAAAATTAAGAAATAGTAGTGAGTAAATTTTGCCGAATCATAGTTGATATGTGGCTGAAAAATCCGAGTGAATGCTAAAAGAGCAATAGGAGATGCTTACAGCACCTAGTATTCCCAAGCGGTCACCCATCTAAGTACTGACTAGGCTCGACGCTGCTTAACTTCGGTGATCGGACGAGAACCGGTGTTTTCAGCGTGATATGGCCGTAAGCGATGATTGCAGTTAGAATGTGTGTATTTATTCTGCTAATACGACATGTTCCCCTCGAATTGTGTCAAGAAATATTCTCTCGATATTTAAACGATTCTCATATATTTTTGGCTCTCCATTTTTCATTCTCTCTCCGTCCCTCCCTCCATCTTTAAAGTCAACTAAACTCTGTCAAACAAAATAACCAGACTCCACTAGCTGTATACTTGACTCGCAAAATCCGAGTGAACGCTAAAAGAGCAATAGTTGTGCCGTGAAAGAGAAAAAAAAAAAATAGGAAGAAAGAAAGAAAGAAAGAAAGAAAAAGGCTGATGGTGGAAAAAGAAAAGAGGGGATGAATTGTAAAAGGTTGGTTGTCGGGGGGCAAATGTGAGAAATGGAGCGTAATTTCAATGCTGGATGCATGATAATGTATGTAGTGCTGTATTTTGTAGATGGATTTTGCATCGAAATCATGTGGCTTGGTTGCGAAAGGAAAAAATAAAAATAAAAGAAATAGTAGTGAGTAAATTTTGCCGAATCATAGTTGATATGTGGCTGAAAAATCCGAGTGAATGCTAAAAGAGCAATAGGAGATGCTTACAGCACCTAGTATTCCCAAGCGGTCACCCATCTAAGTACTGACTAGGCTCGACGATGCTTAACTTCGGTGATCGGACGAGAACCGGTGTTTTCAGCGTGATATGGCCGTAAGCGATGATTGCAGTTAGAATGTGTGTATTTATTCTGCTAATACGACATGTTCCCCTCGAATTGTGTCAAGAAATATTCTCTCGATATTTAAACGATTCTCATATATTTTTGGCTCTCCATTTTTCATTCTCTCTCCGTCCCTCCCTCCATCTTTAAAGTCAACTAAACTCTGTCAAACAAAATAACCAGACTCCACTAGCTGTATACTTGACTCGCAAAATCCGAGTGAACGCTAAAAGAGCAATAGTTGTGCCGTGAAAGAGAAAAAAAAAAAAAATAGGAAGAAAGAAAGAAAGAAAGAAAGAAAAAGGCTGATGGTGGAAAAAGAAAAGAGGGGATGAATTGTAAAAGGTTGGTTGTCGGGGGGCGAATGTGAGAAATGGAGCGTAATTTCAATGCCGGATGCATGATAATGTATGTAGTGCTGTATTTTGTAGATGGATTTTGCATTTAAAATCATGTGGCTTGGGTGCGAAAGGAAAAAATAAAAATAAAAGAAATAGTAGTGAGTAAATTTTGCCGAGTCGTTGTTGATATGTGGCTGAAAAATCCGAGTGAACGCTAAAAGAGCAATAGTTGTGCCGTGAAAGAGAAAAAAAAAAAAAATAGGAAGAAAGAAAGAAAGAAAGAAAGAAAAAGGCTGATGGTGGAAAAAGAAAAGAGGGGATGAATTGTAAAAGGTTGGTTGTCGGGGGGCAAATGTGAGAAATGGAGCGTAATTTCAATGCTGGATGCATGATAATGTATGTAGTGCTGTATTTTGTAGATGGATTTTGCATCGAAATCATGTGGCTTGGTTGCGAAAGGAAAAAATAAAAATTAAGAAATAGTAGTGAGTAAATTTTGCCGAATCATAGTTGATATGTGGCTGAAAAATCCGAGTGAATGCTAAAAGAGCAATAGGAGATGCTTACAGCACCTAGTATTCCCAAGCGGTCACCCATCTAAGTACTGACTAGGCTCGACGCTGCTTAACTTCGGTGATCGGACGAGAACCGGTGTTTTCAGCGTGATATGGCCGTAAGCGATGATTGCAGTTAGAATGTGTGTATTTATTCTGCTAATACGACATGTTCCCCTCGAATTGTGTCAAGAAATATTCTCTCGATATTTAAACGATTCTCATATATTTTTGGCTCTCCATTTTTCATTCTCTCTCCGTCCCTCCCTCCATCTTTAAAGTCAACTAAACTCTGTCAAACAAAATAACCAGACTCCACTAGCTGTATACTTGACTCGCAAAATCCGAGTGAACGCTAAAAGAGCAATAGTTGTGCCGTGAGAGAGAAAAAAAAAAAAAAAAAAAAATAGGAAGAAAGAAAGAAAGAAAGAAAGAAAGAAAGAAAGAAAAAGGCTGATGGTGGAAAAAGAAAAGAGGGGATGAATTGTAAAAGGTTGGTTGTCGGGGGGCGAATGTGAGAAATGGAGCGTAATTTCAATGCCGGATGCATGATAATGTATGTAGTGCTGTATTTTGTAGATGGATTTTGCATTTAAAATCATGTGGCTTGGGTGCGAAAGGAAAAAATAAAAATAAAAGAAATAGTAGTGAGTAAATTTTGCCGAGTCGTTGTTGATATGTGGCTGAAAAATCCGAGTGAATGCTAAAAGAGCAATAGGAGATGCTTACAGCACCTAGTATTCCCAAGCGGTCACCCATCTAAGTACTGACTAGGCTCGACGCTGCTTAACTTCGGTGATCGGACGAGAACCGGTGTTTTCAGCGTGATATGGCCGTAAGCGATGATTGCAGTTAGAATGTGTGTATTTATTCTGCTAATACGACATGTTCCCCTCGAATTGTGTCAAGAAATATTCTCTCGATATTTAAACGATTCTCATATATTTTTGGCTCTCCATTTTTCATTCTCTCTCCGTCCCTCCCTCCATCTTTAAAGTCAACTAAACTCTGTCAAACAAAATAACCAGACTCCACTAGCTGTATACTTGACTCGCAAAATCCGAGTGAACGCTAAAAGAGCAATAGTTGTGCCGTGAAAGAGAGAAAAAAAAAAAAAAAAAAAAAATAGGAAGAAAGAAAGAAAGAAAGAAAGAAAGAAAGAAAAAGGCTGATGGTGGAAAAAGAAAAGAGGGGATGAATTGTAAAAGGTTGGTTGTCGGGGGGCGAATGTGAGAAATGGAGCGTAATTTCAATGCCGGATGTATGATAATGTATGTAGTGCTGTATTTTGTAGATGGATTTTGCATTTAAAATCATGTGGCTTGGGTGCGAAAGGAAAAAATAAAAATAAAAGAAATAGTAGTGAGTAAATTTTGCCGAGTCGTTGTTGATATGTGGCTGAAAAATCCGAGTGAATGCTAAAAGAGCAATAGGAGATGCTTACAGCACCTAGTATTCCCAAGCGGTCACCCATCTAAGTACTGACTAGGCTCGACGCTGCTTAACTTCGGTGATCGGACGAGAACCGGTGTTTTCAGCGTGATATGGCCGTAAGCGATGATTGCAGTTAGAATGTGTGTATTTATTCTGCTAATACGACATGTTCCCCTCGAATTGTGTCAAGAAATATTCTCTCGATATTTAAACGATTCTCATATATTTTTGGCTCTCCATTTTTCATTCTCTCTCCGTCCCTCCCTCCATCTTTAAAGTCAACTAAACTCTGTCAAACAAAATAACCAGACTCCACTAGCTGTATACTTGACTCGCAAAATCCGAGTGAACGCTAAAAGAGCAATAGTTGTGCCGTGAGAGAGAAAAAAAAAAAAAAAAAAAAATAGGAAGAAAGAAAGAAAGAAAGAAAGAAAGAAAGAAAAAGGCTGATGGTGGAAAAAGAAAAGAGGGGATGAATTGTAAAAGGTTGGTTGTCGGGGGGCGAATGTGAGAAATGGAGCGTAATTTCAATGCCGGATGCATGATAATGTATGTAGTGCTGTATTTTGTAGATGGATTTTGCATTTAAAATCATGTGGCTTGGGTGCGAAAGGAAAAAATAAAAATAAAAGAAATAGTAGTGAGTAAATTTTGCCGAGTCGTTGTTGATATGTGGCTGAAAAATCCGAGTGAATGCTAAAAGAGCAATAGGAGATGCTTACAGCACCTAGTATTCCCAAGCGGTCACCCATCTAAGTACTGACTAGGCTCGACGCTGCTTAACTTCGGTGATCGGACGAGAACCGGTGTTTTCAGCGTGATATGGCCGTAAGCGATGATTGCAGTTAGAATGTGTGTATTTATTCTGCTAATACGACGTGTTCCCCTCGAATTGTGTCAAGAAATATTCTCTCGATATTTAAACGATTCTCATATATTTTTGGCTCTCCATTTTTCATTCTCTCTCCGTCCCTCCCTCCATCTTTAAAGTCAACTAAACTCTGTCAAACAAAATAACCAGACTCCACTAGCTGTATACTTGACTCGCAAAATCCGAGTGAACGCTAAAAGAGCAATAGTTGTGCCGTGAAAGAGAGAAAAAAAAAAAAAAAAAAAATAGGAAGAAAGAAAGAAAGAAAGAAAGAAAGAAAGAAAGAAAAAGGCTGATGGTGGAAAAAGAAAAGAGGGGATGAATTGTAAAAGGTTGGTTGTCGGGGGGCGAATGTGAGAAATGGAGCGTAATTTCAATGCCGGATGCATGATAATGTATGTAGTGCTGTATTTTGTAGATGGATTTTGCATTTAAAATCATGTGGCTTGGGTGCGAAAGGAAAAAATAAAAATAAAAGAAATAGTAGTGAGTAAATTTTGCCGAGTCGTTGTTGATATGTGGCTGAAAAATCCGAGTGAATGCTAAAAGAGCAATAGGAGATGCTTACAGCACCTAGTATTCCCAAGCGGTCACCCATCTAAGTACTGACTAGGCTCGACGCTGCTTAACTTCGGTGATCGGACGAGAACCGGTGTTTTCAGCGTGATATGGCCGTAAGCGATGATTGCAGTTAGAATGTGTGTATTTATTCTGCTAATACGACGTGTTCCCCTCGAATTGTGTCAAGAAATATTCTCTCGATATTTAAACGATTCTCATATATTTTTGGCTCTCCATTTTTCATTCTCTCTCCGTCCCTCCCTCCATCTTTAAAGTCAACTAAACTCTGTCAAACAAAATAACCAGACTCCACTAGCTGTATACTTGACTCGCAAAATCCGAGTGAACGCTAAAAGAGCAATAGTTGTGCCGTGAATGAGAGAGAAAAAAAAAAAAAAAAAATAGGAAGAAAGAAAGAAAGAAAGAAAGAAAGAAAGAAAGAAAAAGGCTGATGGTGGAAAAAGAAAAGAGGGGATGAATTGTAAAAGGTTGGTTGTCGGGGGGCGAATGTGAGAAATGGAGCGTAATTTCAATGCCGGATGCATGATAATGTATGTAGTGCTGTATTTTGTAGATGGATTTTGCATTTAAAATCATGTGGCTTGGGTGCGAAAGGAAAAAATAAAAATAAAAGAAATAGTAGTGAGTAAATTTTGCCGAGTCGTTGTTGATATGTGGCTGAAAAATCCGAGTGAATGCTAAAAGAGCAATAGGAGATGCTTACAGCACCTAGTATTCCCAAGCGGTCACCCATCTAAGTACTGACTAGGCTCGACGCTGCTTAACTTCGGTGATCGGACGAGAACCGGTGTTTTCAGCGTGATATGGCCGTAAGCGATGATTGCAGTTAGAATGTGTGTATTTATTCTGCTAATACGACATGTTCCCCTCGAATTGTGTCAAGAAATATTCTCTCGATATTTAAACGATTCTCATATATTTTTGGCTCTCCATTTTTCATTCTCTCTCCGTCCCTCCCTCCATCTTTAAAGTCAACTAAACTCTGTCAAACAAAATAACCAGACTCCACTAGCTGTATACTTGACTCGCAAAATCCGAGTGAACGCTAAAAGAGCAATAGTTGTGCCGTGAGAGAGAAAAAAAAAAAAAAAAAAAAAAATAGGAAGAAAGAAAGAAAGAAAGAAAGAAAGAAAGAAAAAGGCTGATGGTGGAAAAAGAAAAGAGGGGATGAATTGTAAAAGGTTGGTTGTCGGGGGGCGAATGTGAGAAATGGAGCGTAATTTCAATGCCGGATGCATGATAATGTATGTAGTGCTGTATTTTGTAGATGGATTTTGCATTTAAAATCATGTGGCTTGGGTGCGAAAGGAAAAAATAAAAATAAAAGAAATAGTAGTGAGTAAATTTTGCCGAGTCGTTGTTGATATGTGGCTGAAAAATCCGAGTGAATGCTAAAAGAGCAATAGGAGATGCTTACAGCACCTAGTATTCCCAAGCGGTCACCCATCTAAGTACTGACTAGGCTCGACGCTGCTTAACTTCGGTGATCGGACGAGAACCGGTGTTTTCAGCGTGATATGGCCGTAAGCGATGATTGCAGTTAGAATGTGTGTATTTATTCTGCTAATACGACATGTTCCCCTCGAATTGTGTCAAGAAATATTCTCTCGATATTTAAACGATTCTCATATATTTTTGGCTCTCCATTTTTCATTCTCTCTCCGTCCCTCCCTCCATCTTTAAAGTCAACTAAACTCTGTCAAACAAAATAACCAGACTCCACTAGCTGTATACTTGACTCGCAAAATCCGAGTGAACGCTAAAAGAGCAATAGTTGTGCCGTGAATGAGAGAGAAAAAAAAAAAAAAAAAATAGGAAGAAAGAAAGAAAGAAAGAAAGAAAGAAAGAAAGAAAAAGGCTGATGGTGGAAAAAGAAAAGAGGGGATGAATTGTAAAAGGTTGGTTGTCGGGGGGCGAATGTGAGAAATGGAGCGTAATTTCAATGCCGGATGCATGATAATGTATGTAGTGCTGTATTTTGTAGATGGATTTTGCATTTAAAATCATGTGGCTTGGGTGCGAAAGGAAAAAATAAAAATAAAAGAAATAGTAGTGAGTAAATTTTGCCGAGTCGTTGTTGATATGTGGCTGAAAAATCCGAGTGAATGCTAAAAGAGCAATAGGAGATGCTTACAGCACCTAGTATTCCCAAGCGGTCACCCATCTAAGTACTGACTAGGCTCGACGCTGCTTAACTTCGGTGATCGGACGAGAACCGGTGTTTTCAGCGTGATATGGCCGTAAGCGATGATTGCAGTTAGAATGTGTGTATTTATTCTGCTAATACGACATGTTCCCCTCGAATTGTGTCAAGAAATATTCTCTCGATATTTAAACGATTCTCATATATTTTTGGCTCTCCATTTTTCATTCTCTCTCCGTCCCTCCCTCCATCTTTAAAGTCAACTAAACTCTGTCAAACAAAATAACCAGACTCCACTAGCTGTATACTTGACTCGCAAAATCCGAGTGAACGCTAAAAGAGCAATAGTTGTGCCGTGAAAGAGAGAAAAAAAAAAAAAAAAAATAGGAAGAAAGAAAGAAAGAAAGAAAGAAAGAAAGAAAAAGGCTGATGGTGGAAAAAGAAAAGAGGGGATGAATTGTAAAAGGTTGGTTGTCGGGGGGCGAATGTGAGAAATGGAGCGTAATTTCAATGCCGGATGTATGATAATGTATGTAGTGCTGTATTTTGTAGATGGATTTTGCATTTAAAATCATGTGGCTTGGGTGCGAAAGGAAAAAATAAAAATAAAAGAAATAGTAGTGAGTAAATTTTGCCGAGTCGTTGTTGATATGTGGCTGAAAAATCCGAGTGAATGCTAAAAGAGCAATAGGAGATGCTTACAGCACCTAGTATTCCCAAGCGGTCACCCATCTAAGTACTGACTAGGCTCGACGCTGCTTAACTTCGGTGATCGGACGAGAACCGGTGTTTTCAGCGTGATATGGCCGTAAGCGATGATTGCAGTTAGAATGTGTGTATTTATTCTGCTAATACGACATGTTCCCCTCGAATTGTGTCAAGAAATATTCTCTCGATATTTAAACGATTCTCATATATTTTTGGCTCTCCATTTTTCATTCTCTCTCCGTCCCTCCCTCCATCTTTAAAGTCAACTAAACTCTGTCAAACAAAATAACCAGACTCCACTAGCTGTATACTTGACTCGCAAAATCCGAGTGAACGCTAAAAGAGCAATAGTTGTGCCGTGAGAGAGAAAAAAAAAAAAAAAAAAAAAAATAGGAAGAAAGAAAGAAAGAAAGAAAGAAAGAAAGAAAAAGGCTGATGGTGGAAAAAGAAAAGAGGGGATGAATTGTAAAAGGTTGGTTGTCGGGGGGCGAATGTGAGAAATGGAGCGTAATTTCAATGCCGGATGCATGATAATGTATGTAGTGCTGTATTTTGTAGATGGATTTTGCATTTAAAATCATGTGGCTTGGGTGCGAAAGGAAAAAATAAAAATAAAAGAAATAGTAGTGAGTAAATTTTGCCGAGTCGTTGTTGATATGTGGCTGAAAAATCCGAGTGAATGCTAAAAGAGCAATAGGAGATGCTTACAGCACCTAGTATTCCCAAGCGGTCACCCATCTAAGTACTGACTAGGCTCGACGCTGCTTAACTTCGGTGATCGGACGAGAACCGGTGTTTTCAGCGTGATATGGCCGTAAGCGATGATTGCAGTTAGAATGTGTGTATTTATTCTGCTAATACGACATGTTCCCCTCGAATTGTGTCAAGAAATATTCTCTCGATATTTAAACGATTCTCATATATTTTTGGCTCTCCATTTTTCATTCTCTCTCCGTCCCTCCCTCCATCTTTAAAGTCAACTAAACTCTGTCAAACAAAATAACCAGACTCCACTAGCTGTATACTTGACTCGCAAAATCCGAGTGAACGCTAAAAGAGCAATAGTTGTGCCGTGAGAGAGAAAAAAAAAAAAAAAAAAAAAAATAGGAAGAAAGAAAGAAAGAAAGAAAGAAAGAAAGAAAAAGGCTGATGGTGGAAAAAGAAAAGAGGGGATGAATTGTAAAAGGTTGGTTGTCGGGGGGCGAATGTGAGAAATGGAGCGTAATTTCAATGCCGGATGTATGATAATGTATGTAGTGCTGTATTTTGTAGATGGATTTTGCATTTAAAATCATGTGGCTTGGGTGCGAAAGGAAAAAATAAAAATAAAAGAAATAGTAGTGAGTAAATTTTGCCGAGTCGTTGTTGATATGTGGCTGAAAAATCCGAGTGAATGCTAAAAGAGCAATAGGAGATGCTTACAGCACCTAGTATTCCCAAGCGGTCACCCATCTAAGTACTGACTAGGCTCGACGCTGCTTAACTTCGGTGATCGGACGAGAACCGGTGTTTTCAGCGTGATATGGCCGTAAGCGATGATTGCAGTTAGAATGTGTGTATTTATTCTGCTAATACGACATGTTCCCCTCGAATTGTGTCAAGAAATATTCTCTCGATATTTAAACGATTCTCATATATTTTTGGCTCTCCATTTTTCATTCTCTCTCCGTCCCTCCCTCCATCTTTAAAGTCAACTAAACTCTGTCAAACAAAATAACCAGACTCCACTAGCTGTATACTTGACTCGCAAAATCCGAGTGAACGCTAAAAGAGCAATAGTTGTGCCGTGAAAGAGAGAAAAAAAAAAAAAAAAAAATAGGAAGAAAGAAAGAAAGAAAGAAAGAAAGAAAGAAAAAGGCTGATGGTGGAAAAAGAAAAGAGGGGATGAATTGTAAAAGGTTGGTTGTCGGGGGGCGAATGTGAGAAATGGAGCGTAATTTCAATGCCGGATGTATGATAATGTATGTAGTGCTGTATTTTGTAGATGGATTTTGCATTTAAAATCATGTGGCTTGGGTGCGAAAGGAAAAAATAAAAATAAAAGAAATAGTAGTGAGTCAATTTTGCCGAATCATAGTTGATATGTGGCTGAAAAATCCGAGTGAATGCTAAAAGAGCAATAGGAGATGCTTACAGCACCTAGTATTCCCAAGCGGTCACCCATCTAAGTACTGACTAGGCTCGACGCTGCTTAACTTCGGTGATCGGACGAGAACCGGTGTTTTCAGCGTGATATGGCCGTAAGCGATGATTGCAGGTAGAATGTGTGTATTTATTCTGCTAATACGACATGTTCCCCTCGAATTGTGTCAAGAAATATTCTCTCGATATTTAAACGATTCTCATATATTTTTGGCTCTCCATTTTTCATTCTCTCTCCGTCCCTCCCTCCATCTTTAAAGTCAACTAAACTCTGTCAAACAAAATAACCAGACTCCACTAGCTGTATACTTCACTCGCAAAATCACAATACATTTCTCGCCTGCTAGCAGCACGAGCACTGCGTTTTGCACCTTTTTCCTTTGTTGGCCGTTTAAATCCCTAGATTTTATCCAATCTTATATGAAAGGAGGATTTCAGAAATATTTTTCATCACTCCTCCTCATCAGGCTCCTCTCGGTGAGCGAATCAACTTTTCACAACAACAACATTGCTTCCACCTCGTTTGTTGCCGTCACTGAACGTGTCAGTGAGCTTTTTTCACTTACGGATTGCCTGTCGTGCAACAACGCGCCTAAAACGAGCTTTCCATTTCATTTGATGCTCAACTCACACACAGCATTTCACAAATGATTCCTACTTTGTCGTCCACATTCTATAATTACATGGACACACGCTGAGCGAGGCGATTTCATTTGCTATTTTATTTTCATACTCACAACTATTCTCCTACACTGGCAGATTGTTTTCGTGTAAATCAGCCCGGACGGACGTCTCCAATTCGAACAGATACTTATGAAGAAAAGTATCGTTGCCCTAAGGACTTTGTAGTTTTTTTGCTTGTTTCACTACTTTTCCCGGCCGAAACTAGAAGCAACTTGTCTAAGTGGGGAAGAATGAAAAAGCGGGTGTGTGTGTGGGGGGGGGGGGTCTGGAGAAAAAGAAGAAAAATAGGCCTGGCATCTATGTACTCGTAGGTATTCGGGGGTTGGGGGGGGGGGGGGCACGTGGTGCCGTGAGAGAAAAAAAAAAAATAAAAATAAAAATAGGAAGAAATAGGCTGATGGTGGAAAAAGAAAAGAGGGGATGAATTGTAAAAGGTTGGTTGTCGGGGGGCGAATGTGAGAAATGGAGCGTAATTTCAATGCCGGATGCATGATAATGTATGTAGTGCTGTATTTTGTAGATGGATTTTGCATCGAAATCATGTGGCTTGGTTGCGAAAGGAAAAAATAAAAATAAAAGAAATAGTAGTGAGTCAATTTTGCCGAATCATAGTTGATATGTGGCTGAAAAATCCGAGTGAATGCTAAAAGAGCAATAGGAGATGCTTACAGCACCTAGTATTCCCAAGCGGTCACCCATCTAAGTACTGACTAGGCTCGACGCTGCTTAACTTCGGTGATCGGACGAGAACCGGTGTTTTCAGCGTGATATGGCCGTAAGCGATGATTGCAGGTAGAATGTGTGTATTTATTCTGCTAATACGACATGTTCCCCTCGAATTGTGTCAAGAAATATTCTCTCGATATTTAAACGATTCTCATATATTTTTGGCTCTCCATTTTTCATTCTCTCTCCGTCCCTCCCTCCATCTTTAAAGTCAACTAAACTCTGTCAAACAAAATAACCAGACTCCACTAGCTGTATACTTCACTCGCAAAATCACAATACATTTCTCGCCTGCTAGCAGCACGAGCACTGCGTTTTGCACCTTTTTCCTTTGTTGGCCGTTTAAATCCCTAGATTTTATCCAATCTTATATGAAAGGAGGATTTCAGAAATATTTTTCATCACTCCTCCTCATCAGGCTCCTCTCGGTGAGCGAATCAACTTTTCACAACAACAACATTGCTTCCACCTCGTTTGTTGCCGTCACTGAACGTGTCAGTGAGCTTTTTTCACTTACGGATTGCCTGTCGTGCAACAACGCGCCTAAAACGAGCTTTCCATTTCATTTGATGCTCAACTCACACACAGCATTTCACAAATGATTCCTACTTTGTCGTCCACATTCTATAATTACATGGACACACGCTGAGCGAGGCGATTTCATTTGCTATTTTATTTTCATACTCACAACTATTCTCCTACACTGGCAGATTGTTTTCGTGTAAATCAGCCCGGACGGACGTCTCCAATTCGAACAGATACTTATGAAGAAAAGTATCGTTGCCCTAAGGACTTTGTAGTTTTTTTGCTTGTTTCACTACTTTTCCCGGCCGAAACTAGAAGCAACTTGTCTAAGTGGGGAAGAATGAAAAAGCGGGTGTGTGTGTGGGGGGGGGGCTGGAGAAAAAGAAGAAAAATAGGCCTGGCATCTATGTACTCGTAGGTATTCGGGGGTTGGGGGGGGGGGGACGTGGTGCCGTGAGAGAAAAAAAAAAAAAATAAATAAAAATAGGAAGAAATAGGCTGATGGTGGAAAAAGAAAAGAGGGGATGAATTGTAAAAGGTTGGTTGTCGGGGGGCGAATGTGAGAAATGGAGCGTAATTTCAATGCCGGATGCATGATAATGTATGTAGTGCTGTATTTTGTAGATGGATTTTGCATCGAAATCATGTGGCTTGGTTGCGAAAGGAAAAAATAAAAATAAAAGAAATAGTAGTGAGTCAATTTTGCCGAATCATAGTTGATATGTGGCTGAAAAATCCGAGTGAATGCTAAAAGAGCAATAGGAGATGCTTACAGCACCTAGTATTCCCAAGCGGTCACCCATCTAAGTACTGACTAGGCTCGACGCTGCTTAACTTCGGTGATCGGACGAGAACCGGTGTTTTCAGCGTGATATGGCCGTAAGCGATGATTGCAGTTAGAATGTGTGTATTTATTCTGCTAATACGACATGTTCCCCTCGAATTGTGTCAAGAAATATTCTCTCGATATTTAAACGATTCTCATATATTTTTGGCTCTCCATTTTTCATTCTCTCTCCGTCCCTCCCTCCATCTTTAAAGTCAACTAAACTCTGTCAAACAAAATAACCAGACTCCACTAGCTGTATACTTCACTCGCAAAATCACAATACATTTCTCGCCTGCTAGCAGCACGAGCACTGCGTTTTGCACCTTTTTCCTTTGTTGGCCGTTTAAATCCCTAGATTTTATCCAATCTTATATGAAAGGAGGATTTCAGAAATATTTTTCATCACTCCTCCTCATCAGGCTCCTCTCGGTGAGCGAATCAACTTTTCACAACAACAACATTGCTTCCACCTCGTTTGTTGCCGTCACTGAACGTGTCAGTGAGCTTTTTTCACTTACGGATTGCCTGTCGTGCAACAACGCGCCTAAAACGAGCTTTCCATTTCATTTGATGCTCAACTCACACACAGCATTTCACAAATGATTCCTACTTTGTCGTCCACATTCTATAATTACATGGACACACGCTGAGCGAGGCGATTTCATTTGCTATTTTATTTTCATACTCACAACTATTCTCCTACACTGGCAGATTGTTTTCGTGTAAATCAGCCCGGACGGACGTCTCCAATTCGAACAGATACTTATGAAGAAAAGTATCGTTGCCCTAAGGACTTTGTAGTTTTTTTGCTTGTTTCACTACTTTTCCCGGCCGAAACTAGAAGCAACTTGTCTAAGTGGGGAAGAATGAAAAAGCGGGTGTGTGTGTGGGGGGGGGGTCTGGAGGAAAAGAAGAAAAATAGGCCTGGCATCTATGTACTCGTAGGTATTCGGGGGTTGGGGGGGGGGCACGTGGTGCCGTGAGAGAAAAAAAAAAATAAAAATAAAAATAGGAAGAAATAGGCTGATGGTGGAAAAAGAAAAGAGGGGATGAATTGTAAAAGGTTGGTTGTCGGGGGGCGAATGTGAGAAATGGAGCGTAATTTCAATGCCGGATGCATGATAATGTATGTAGTGCTGTATTTTGTAGATGGATTTTGCATTTAAAATCATGTGGCTTGGGTGCGAAAGGAAAAAATAAAAATAAAAGAAATAGTAGTGAGTAAATTTTGCCGAGTCGTTGTTGATATGTGGCTGAAAAATCCGAGTGAATGCTAAAAGAGCAATAGGAGATGCTTACAGCACCTAGTATTCCCAAGCGGTCACCCATCTAAGTACTGACTAGGCTCGACGCTGCTTAACTTCGGTGATCGGACGAGAACCGGTGTTTTCAGCGTGATATGGCCGTAAGCGATGATTGCAGTTAGAATGTGTGTATTTATTCTGCTAATACGACGTGTTCCCCTCGAATTGTGTCAAGAAATATTCTCTCGATATTTAAACGATTCTCATATATTTTTGGCTCTCCATTTTTCATTCTCTCTCCGTCCCTCCCTCCATCTTTAAAGTCAACTAAACTCTGTCAAACAAAATAACCAGACTCCACTAGCTGTATACTTGACTCGCAAAATCCGAGTGAACGCTAAAAGAGCAATAGTTGTGCCGTGAAAGAGAGAAAAAAAAAAAAAAAAAAAATAGGAAGAAAGAAAGAAAGAAAGAAAGAAAGAAAGAAAGAAAGAAAAAGGCTGATGGTGGAAAAAGAAAAGAGGGGATGAATTGTAAAAGGTTGGTTGTCGGGGGGCGAATGTGAGAAATGGAGCGTAATTTCAATGCCGGATGCATGATAATGTATGTAGTGCTGTATTTTGTAGATGGATTTTGCATTTAAAATCATGTGGCTTGGGTGCGAAAGGAAAAAATAAAAATAAAAGAAATAGTAGTGAGTAAATTTTGCCGAGTCGTTGTTGATATGTGGCTGAAAAATCCGAGTGAATGCTAAAAGAGCAATAGGAGATGCTTACAGCACCTAGTATTCCCAAGCGGTCACCCATCTAAGTACTGACTAGGCTCGACGCTGCTTAACTTCGGTGATCGGACGAGAACCGGTGTTTTCAGCGTGATATGGCCGTAAGCGATGATTGCAGTTAGAATGTGTGTATTTATTCTGCTAATACGACATGTTCCCCTCGAATTGTGTCAAGAAATATTCTCTCGATATTTAAACGATTCTCATATATTTTTGGCTCTCCATTTTTCATTCTCTCTCCGTCCCTCCCTCCATCTTTAAAGTCAACTAAACTCTGTCAAACAAAATAACCAGACTCCACTAGCTGTATACTTGACTCGCAAAATCCGAGTGAACGCTAAAAGAGCAATAGTTGTGCCGTGAGAGAGAAAAAAAAAAAAAAAAAAAAAATAGGAAGAAAGAAAGAAAGAAAGAAAGAAAGAAAGAAAAAGGCTGATGGTGGAAAAAGAAAAGAGGGGATGAATTGTAAAAGGTTGGTTGTCGGGGGGCGAATGTGAGAAATGGAGCGTAATTTCAATGCCGGATGCATGATAATGTATGTAGTGCTGTATTTTGTAGATGGATTTTGCATTTAAAATCATGTGGCTTGGGTGCGAAAGGAAAAAATAAAAATAAAAGAAATAGTAGTGAGTAAATTTTGCCGAGTCGTTGTTGATATGTGGCTGAAAAATCCGAGTGAATGCTAAAAGAGCAATAGGAGATGCTTACAGCACCTAGTATTCCCAAGCGGTCACCCATCTAAGTACTGACTAGGCTCGACGCTGCTTAACTTCGGTGATCGGACGAGAACCGGTGTTTTCAGCGTGATATGGCCGTAAGCGATGATTGCAGTTAGAATGTGTGTATTTATTCTGCTAATACGACATGTTCCCCTCGAATTGTGTCAAGAAATATTCTCTCGATATTTAAACGATTCTCATATATTTTTGGCTCTCCATTTTTCATTCTCTCTCCGTCCCTCCCTCCATCTTTAAAGTCAACTAAACTCTGTCAAACAAAATAACCAGACTCCACTAGCTGTATACTTGACTCGCAAAATCCGAGTGAACGCTAAAAGAGCAATAGTTGTGCCGTGAAAGAGAGAAAAAAAAAAAAAAAAAAATAGGAAGAAAGAAAGAAAGAAAGAAAGAAAGAAAGAAAAAGGCTGATGGTGGAAAAAGAAAAGAGGGGATGAATTGTAAAAGGTTGGTTGTCGGGGGGCGAATGTGAGAAATGGAGCGTAATTTCAATGCCGGATGTATGATAATGTATGTAGTGCTGTATTTTGTAGATGGATTTTGCATTTAAAATCATGTGGCTTGGGTGCGAAAGGAAAAAATAAAAATAAAAGAAATAGTAGTGAGTAAATTTTGCCGAGTCGTTGTTGATATGTGGCTGAAAAATCCGAGTGAATGCTAAAAGAGCAATAGGAGATGCTTACAGCACCTAGTATTCCCAAGCGGTCACCCATCTAAGTACTGACTAGGCTCGACGCTGCTTAACTTCGGTGATCGGACGAGAACCGGTGTTTTCAGCGTGATATGGCCGTAAGCGATGATTGCAGTTAGAATGTGTGTATTTATTCTGCTAATACGACATGTTCCCCTCGAATTGTGTCAAGAAATATTCTCTCGATATTTAAACGATTCTCATATATTTTTGGCTCTCCATTTTTCATTCTCTCTCCGTCCCTCCCTCCATCTTTAAAGTCAACTAAACTCTGTCAAACAAAATAACCAGACTCCACTAGCTGTATACTTGACTCGCAAAATCCGAGTGAACGCTAAAAGAGCAATAGTTGTGCCGTGAAAGAGAGAAAAAAAAAAAAAAAAAAATAGGAAGAAAGAAAGAAAGAAAGAAAGAAAGAAAGAAAAAGGCTGATGGTGGAAAAAGAAAAGAGGGGATGAATTGTAAAAGGTTGGTTGTCGGGGGGCGAATGTGAGAAATGGAGCGTAATTTCAATGCCGGATGTATGATGATGTATGTAGTGCTGTATTTTGTAGATGGATTTTGCATTTAAAATCATGTGGCTTGGGTGCGAAAGGAAAAAATAAAAATAAAAGAAATAGTAGTGAGTCAATTTTGCCGAATCATAGTTGATATGTGGCTGAAAAATCCGAGTGAATGCTAAAAGAGCAATAGGAGATGCTTACAGCACCTAGTATTCCCAAGCGGTCACCCATCTAAGTACTGACTAGGCTCGACGCTGCTTAACTTCGGTGATCGGACGAGAACCGGTGTTTTCAGCGTGATATGGCCGTAAGCGATGATTGCAGGTAGAATGTGTGTATTTATTCTGCTAATACGACATGTTCCCCTCGAATTGTGTCAAGAAATATTCTCTCGATATTTAAACGATTCTCATATATTTTTGGCTCTCCATTTTTCATTCTCTCTCCGTCCCTCCCTCCATCTTTAAAGTCAACTAAACTCTGTCAAACAAAATAACCAGACTCCACTAGCTGTATACTTCACTCGCAAAATCACAATACATTTCTCGCCTGCTAGCAGCACGAGCACTGCGTTTTGCACCTTTTTCCTTTGTTGGCCGTTTAAATCCCTAGATTTTATCCAATCTTATATGAAAGGAGGATTTCAGAAATATTTTTCATCACTCCTCCTCATCAGGCTCCTCTCGGTGAGCGAATCAACTTTTCACAACAACAACATTGCTTCCACCTCGTTTGTTGCCGTCACTGAACGTGTCAGTGAGCTTTTTTCACTTACGGATTGCCTGTCGTGCAACAACGCGCCTAAAACGAGCTTTCCATTTCATTTGATGCTCAACTCACACACAGCATTTCACAAATGATTCCTACTTTGTCGTCCACATTCTATAATTACATGGACACACGCTGAGCGAGGCGATTTCATTTGCTATTTTATTTTCATACTCACAACTATTCTCCTACACTGGCAGATTGTTTTCGTGTAAATCAGCCCGGACGGACGTCTCCAATTCGAACAGATACTTATGAAGAAAAGTATCGTTGCCCTAAGGACTTTGTAGTTTTTTTGCTTGTTTCACTACTTTTCCCGGCCGAAACTAGAAGCAACTTGTCTAAGTGGGGAAGAATGAAAAAGCGGGTGTGTGTGGGGGGGGGGGGGGTCTGGAGAAAAAGAAGAAAAATAGGCCTGGCATCTATGTACTCGTAGGTATTCGGGGGTTGGGGGGGGGGGCACGTGGTGCCGTGAGAGAAAAAAAAAAAATAAAAATAAAAATAGGAAGAAATAGGCTGATGGTGGAAAAAGAAAAGAGGGGATGAATTGTAAAAGGTTGGTTGTCGGGGGGCGAATGTGAGAAATGGAGCGTAATTTCAATGCCGGATGCATGATAATGTATGTAGTGCTGTATTTTGTAGATGGATTTTGCATCGAAATCATGTGGCTTGGTTGCGAAAGGAAAAAATAAAAATAAAAGAAATAGTAGTGAGTCAATTTTGCCGAATCATAGTTGATATGTGGCTGAAAAATCCGAGTGAATGCTAAAAGAGCAATAGGAGATGCTTACAGCACCTAGTATTCCCAAGCGGTCACCCATCTAAGTACTGACTAGGCTCGACGCTGCTTAACTTCGGTGATCGGACGAGAACCGGTGTTTTCAGCGTGATATGGCCGTAAGCGATGATTGCAGGTAGAATGTGTGTATTTATTCTGCTAATACGACATGTTCCCCTCGAATTGTGTCAAGAAATATTCTCTCGATATTTAAACGATTCTCATATATTTTTGGCTCTCCATTTTTCATTCTCTCTCCGTCCCTCCCTCCATCTTTAAAGTCAACTAAACTCTGTCAAACAAAATAACCAGACTCCACTAGCTGTATACTTCACTCGCAAAATCACAATACATTTCTCGCCTGCTAGCAGCACGAGCACTGCGTTTTGCACCTTTTTCCTTTGTTGGCCGTTTAAATCCCTAGATTTTATCCAATCTTATATGAAAGGAGGATTTCAGAAATATTTTTCATCACTCCTCCTCATCAGGCTCCTCTCGGTGAGCGAATCAACTTTTCACAACAACAACATTGCTTCCACCTCGTTTGTTGCCGTCACTGAACGTGTCAGTGAGCTTTTTTCACTTACGGATTGCCTGTCGTGCAACAACGCGCCTAAAACGAGCTTTCCATTTCATTTGATGCTCAACTCACACACAGCATTTCACAAATGATTCCTACTTTGTCGTCCACATTCTATAATTACATGGACACACGCTGAGCGAGGCGATTTCATTTGCTATTTTATTTTCATACTCACAACTATTCTCCTACACTGGCAGATTGTTTTCGTGTAAATCAGCCCGGACGGACGTCTCCAATTCGAACAGATACTTATGAAGAAAAGTATCGTTGCCCTAAGGACTTTGTAGTTTTTTTGCTTGTTTCACTACTTTTCCCGGCCGAAACTAGAAGCAACTTGTCTAAGTGGGGAAGAATGAAAAAGCGGGTGTGTGTGTGGGGGGGGGGTCTGGAGAAAAAGAAGAAAAATAGGCCTGGCATCTATGTACTCGTAGGTATTCGGGGGTTGGGGGGGGGGGCACGTGGTGCCGTGAGAGAAAAAAAAAAAATAAAAATAAAAATAGGAAGAAATAGGCTGATGGTGGAAAAAGAAAAGAGGGGATGAATTGTAAAAGGTTGGTTGTCGGGGGGCGAATGTGAGAAATGGAGCGTAATTTCAATGCCGGATGCATGATAATGTATGTAGTGCTGTATTTTGTAGATGGATTTTGCATCGAAATCATGTGGCTTGGTTGCGAAAGGAAAAAATAAAAATAAAAGAAATAGTAGTGAGTCAATTTTGCCGAATCATAGTTGATATGTGGCTGAAAAATCCGAGTGAATGCTAAAAGAGCAATAGGAGATGCTTACAGCACCTAGTATTCCCAAGCGGTCACCCATCTAAGTACTGACTAGGCTCGACGCTGCTTAACTTCGGTGATCGGACGAGAACCGGTGTTTTCAGCGTGATATGGCCGTAAGCGATGATTGCAGGTAGAATGTGTGTATTTATTCTGCTAATACGACATGTTCCCCTCGAATTGTGTCAAGAAATATTCTCTCGATATTTAAACGATTCTCATATATTTTTGGCTCTCCATTTTTCATTCTCTCTCCGTCCCTCCCTCCATCTTTAAAGTCAACTAAACTCTGTCAAACAAAATAACCAGACTCCACTAGCTGTATACTTCACTCGCAAAATCACAATACATTTCTCGCCTGCTAGCAGCACGAGCACTGCGTTTTGCACCTTTTTCCTTTGTTGGCCGTTTAAATCCCTAGATTTTATCCAATCTTATATGAAAGGAGGATTTCAGAAATATTTTTCATCACTCCTCCTCATCAGGCTCCTCTCGGTGAGCGAATCAACTTTTCACAACAACAACATTGCTTCCACCTCGTTTGTTGCCGTCACTGAACGTGTCAGTGAGCTTTTTTCACTTACGGATTGCCTGTCGTGCAACAACGCGCCTAAAACGAGCTTTCCATTTCATTTGATGCTCAACTCACACACAGCATTTCACAAATGATTCCTACTTTGTCGTCCACATTCTATAATTACATGGACACACGCTGAGCGAGGCGATTTCATTTGCTATTTTATTTTCATACTCACAACTATTCTCCTACACTGGCAGATTGTTTTCGTGTAAATCAGCCCGGACGGACGTCTCCAATTCGAACAGATACTTATGAAGAAAAGTATCGTTGCCCTAAGGACTTTGTAGTTTTTTTGCTTGTTTCACTACTTTTCCCGGCCGAAACTAGAAGCAACTTGTCTAAGTGGGGAAGAATGAAAAAGCGGGTGTGTGTGTGGGGGGGGGGGGGGCTGGAGAAAAAGAAGAAAAATAGGCCTGGCATCTATGTACTCGTAGGTATTCGGGGGTTGGGGGGGGGGGGGACGTGGTGCCGTGAGAGAAAAAAAAAAAAAATAAATAAAAATAGGAAGAAATAGGCTGATGGTGGAAAAAGAAAAGAGGGGATGAATTGTAAAAGGTTGGTTGTCGGGGGGCGAATGTGAGAAATGGAGCGTAATTTCAATGCCGGATGCATGATAATGTATGTAGTGCTGTATTTTGTAGATGGATTTTGCATCGAAATCATGTGGCTTGGTTGCGAAAGGAAAAAATAAAAATAAAAGAAATAGTAGTGAGTCAATTTTGCCGAATCATAGTTGATATGTGGCTGAAAAATCCGAGTGAATGCTAAAAGAGCAATAGGAGATGCTTACAGCACCTAGTATTCCCAAGCGGTCACCCATCTAAGTACTGACTAGGCTCGACGCTGCTTAACTTCGGTGATCGGACGAGAACCGGTGTTTTCAGCGTGATATGGCCGTAAGCGATGATTGCAGTTAGAATGTGTGTATTTATTCTGCTAATACGACATGTTCCCCTCGAATTGTGTCAAGAAATATTCTCTCGATATTTAAACGATTCTCATATATTTTTGGCTCTCCATTTTTCATTCTCTCTCCGTCCCTCCCTCCATCTTTAAAGTCAACTAAACTCTGTCAAACAAAATAACCAGACTCCACTAGCTGTATACTTCACTCGCAAAATCACAATACATTTCTCGCCTGCTAGCAGCACGAGCACTGCGTTTTGCACCTTTTTCCTTTGTTGGCCGTTTAAATCCCTAGATTTTATCCAATCTTATATGAAAGGAGGATTTCAGAAATATTTTTCATCACTCCTCCTCATCAGGCTCCTCTCGGTGAGCGAATCAACTTTTCACAACAACAACATTGCTTCCACCTCGTTTGTTGCCGTCACTGAACGTGTCAGTGAGCTTTTTTCACTTACGGATTGCCTGTCGTGCAACAACGCGCCTAAAACGAGCTTTCCATTTCATTTGATGCTCAACTCACACACAGCATTTCACAAATGATTCCTACTTTGTCGTCCACATTCTATAATTACATGGACACACGCTGAGCGAGGCGATTTCATTTGCTATTTTATTTTCATACTCACAACTATTCTCCTACACTGGCAGATTGTTTTCGTGTAAATCAGCCCGGACGGACGTCTCCAATTCGAACAGATACTTATGAAGAAAAGTATCGTTGCCCTAAGGACTTTGTAGTTTTTTTGCTTGTTTCACTACTTTTCCCGGCCGAAACTAGAAGCAACTTGTCTAAGTGGGGAAGAATGAAAAAGCGGGTGTGTGTGTGGGGGGGGGGGGTCTGGAGAAAAAGAAGAAAAATAGGCCTGGCATCTATGTACTCGTAGGTATTCGGGGGTTGGGGGGGGGGCACGTGGTGCCGTGAGAGAAAAAAAAAAAATAAAAATAAAAATAGGAAGAAATAGGCTGATGGTGGAAAAAGAAAAGAGGGGATGAATTGTAAAAGGTTGGTTGTCGGGGGGCGAATGTGAGAAATGGAGCGTAATTTCAATGCCGGATGCATGATAATGTATGTAGTGCTGTATTTTGTAGATGGATTTTGCATTTAAAATCATGTGGCTTGGGTGCGAAAGGAAAAAATAAAAATAAAAGAAATAGTAGTGAGTAAATTTTGCCGAGTCGTTGTTGATATGTGGCTGAAAAATCCGAGTGAATGCTAAAAGAGCAATAGGAGATGCTTACAGCACCTAGTATTCCCAAGCGGTCACCCATCTAAGTACTGACTAGGCTCGACGCTGCTTAACTTCGGTGATCGGACGAGAACCGGTGTTTTCAGCGTGATATGGCCGTAAGCGATGATTGCAGTTAGAATGTGTGTATTTATTCTGCTAATACGACGTGTTCCCCTCGAATTGTGTCAAGAAATATTCTCTCGATATTTAAACGATTCTCATATATTTTTGGCTCTCCATTTTTCATTCTCTCTCCGTCCCTCCCTCCATCTTTAAAGTCAACTAAACTCTGTCAAACAAAATAACCAGACTCCACTAGCTGTATACTTGACTCGCAAAATCCGAGTGAACGCTAAAAGAGCAATAGTTGTGCCGTGAAAGAGAGAAAAAAAAAAAAAAAAAAAATAGGAAGAAAGAAAGAAAGAAAGAAAGAAAGAAAGAAAGAAAGAAAAAGGCTGATGGTGGAAAAAGAAAAGAGGGGATGAATTGTAAAAGGTTGGTTGTCGGGGGGCGAATGTGAGAAATGGAGCGTAATTTCAATGCCGGATGCATGATAATGTATGTAGTGCTGTATTTTGTAGATGGATTTTGCATTTAAAATCATGTGGCTTGGGTGCGAAAGGAAAAAATAAAAATAAAAGAAATAGTAGTGAGTAAATTTTGCCGAGTCGTTGTTGATATGTGGCTGAAAAATCCGAGTGAATGCTAAAAGAGCAATAGGAGATGCTTACAGCACCTAGTATTCCCAAGCGGTCACCCATCTAAGTACTGACTAGGCTCGACGCTGCTTAACTTCGGTGATCGGACGAGAACCGGTGTTTTCAGCGTGATATGGCCGTAAGCGATGATTGCAGTTAGAATGTGTGTATTTATTCTGCTAATACGACATGTTCCCCTCGAATTGTGTCAAGAAATATTCTCTCGATATTTAAACGATTCTCATATATTTTTGGCTCTCCATTTTTCATTCTCTCTCCGTCCCTCCCTCCATCTTTAAAGTCAACTAAACTCTGTCAAACAAAATAACCAGACTCCACTAGCTGTATACTTGACTCGCAAAATCCGAGTGAACGCTAAAAGAGCAATAGTTGTGCCGTGAAAGAGAGAAAAAAAAAAAAAAAAAAATAGGAAGAAAGAAAGAAAGAAAGAAAGAAAGAAAGAAAAAGGCTGATGGTGGAAAAAGAAAAGAGGGGATGAATTGTAAAAGGTTGGTTGTCGGGGGGCGAATGTGAGAAATGGAGCGTAATTTCAATGCCGGATGTATGATAATGTATGTAGTGCTGTATTTTGTAGATGGATTTTGCATTTAAAATCATGTGGCTTGGGTGCGAAAGGAAAAAATAAAAATAAAAGAAATAGTAGTGAGTAAATTTTGCCGAGTCGTTGTTGATATGTGGCTGAAAAATCCGAGTGAATGCTAAAAGAGCAATAGGAGATGCTTACAGCACCTAGTATTCCCAAGCGGTCACCCATCTAAGTACTGACTAGGCTCGACGCTGCTTAACTTCGGTGATCGGACGAGAACCGGTGTTTTCAGCGTGATATGGCCGTAAGCGATGATTGCAGTTAGAATGTGTGTATTTATTCTGCTAATACGACATGTTCCCCTCGAATTGTGTCAAGAAATATTCTCTCGATATTTAAACGATTCTCATATATTTTTGGCTCTCCATTTTTCATTCTCTCTCCGTCCCTCCCTCCATCTTTAAAGTCAACTAAACTCTGTCAAACAAAATAACCAGACTCCACTAGCTGTATACTTGACTCGCAAAATCCGAGTGAACGCTAAAAGAGCAATAGTTGTGCCGTGAGAGAGAAAAAAAAAAAAAAAAAAAAAAATAGGAAGAAAGAAAGAAAGAAAGAAAGAAAGAAAGAAAAAGGCTGATGGTGGAAAAAGAAAAGAGGGGATGAATTGTAAAAGGTTGGTTGTCGGGGGGCGAATGTGAGAAATGGAGCGTAATTTCAATGCCGGATGCATGATAATGTATGTAGTGCTGTATTTTGTAGATGGATTTTGCATTTAAAATCATGTGGCTTGGGTGCGAAAGGAAAAAATAAAAATAAAAGAAATAGTAGTGAGTAAATTTTGCCGAGTCGTTGTTGATATGTGGCTGAAAAATCCGAGTGAATGCTAAAAGAGCAATAGGAGATGCTTACAGCACCTAGTATTCCCAAGCGGTCACCCATCTAAGTACTGACTAGGCTCGACGCTGCTTAACTTCGGTGATCGGACGAGAACCGGTGTTTTCAGCGTGATATGGCCGTAAGCGATGATTGCAGTTAGAATGTGTGTATTTATTCTGCTAATACGACATGTTCCCCTCGAATTGTGTCAAGAAATATTCTCTCGATATTTAAACGATTCTCATATATTTTTGGCTCTCCATTTTTCATTCTCTCTCCGTCCCTCCCTCCATCTTTAAAGTCAACTAAACTCTGTCAAACAAAATAACCAGACTCCACTAGCTGTATACTTGACTCGCAAAATCCGAGTGAACGCTAAAAGAGCAATAGTTGTGCCGTGAAAGAGAGAAAAAAAAAAAAAAAAAAATAGGAAGAAAGAAAGAAAGAAAGAAAGAAAGAAAGAAAAAGGCTGATGGTGGAAAAAGAAAAGAGGGGATGAATTGTAAAAGGTTGGTTGTCGGGGGGCGAATGTGAGAAATGGAGCGTAATTTCAATGCCGGATGTATGATAATGTATGTAGTGCTGTATTTTGTAGATGGATTTTGCATTTAAAATCATGTGGCTTGGGTGCGAAAGGAAAAAATAAAAATAAAAGAAATAGTAGTGAGTAAATTTTGCCGAGTCGTTGTTGATATGTGGCTGAAAAATCCGAGTGAATGCTAAAAGAGCAATAGGAGATGCTTACAGCACCTAGTATTCCCAAGCGGTCACCCATCTAAGTACTGACTAGGCTCGACGCTGCTTAACTTCGGTGATCGGACGAGAACCGGTGTTTTCAGCGTGATATGGCCGTAAGCGATGATTGCAGTTAGAATGTGTGTATTTATTCTGCTAATACGACATGTTCCCCTCGAATTGTGTCAAGAAATATTCTCTCGATATTTAAACGATTCTCATATATTTTTGGCTCTCCATTTTTCATTCTCTCTCCGTCCCTCCCTCCATCTTTAAAGTCAACTAAACTCTGTCAAACAAAATAACCAGACTCCACTAGCTGTATACTTGACTCGCAAAATCCGAGTGAACGCTAAAAGAGCAATAGTTGTGCCGTGAAAGAGAGAAAAAAAAAAAAAAAAAAATAGGAAGAAAGAAAGAAAGAAAGAAAGAAAGAAAGAAAAAGGCTGATGGTGGAAAAAGAAAAGAGGGGATGAATTGTAAAAGGTTGGTTGTCGGGGGGCGAATGTGAGAAATGGAGCGTAATTTCAATGCCGGATGTATGATAATGTATGTAGTGCTGTATTTTGTAGATGGATTTTGCATTTAAAATCATGTGGCTTGGGTGCGAAAGGAAAAAATAAAAATAAAAGAAATAGTAGTGAGTAAATTTTGCCGAGTCGTTGTTGATATGTGGCTGAAAAATCCGAGTGAATGCTAAAAGAGCAATAGGAGATGCTTACAGCACCTAGTATTCCCAAGCGGTCACCCATCTAAGTACTGACTAGGCTCGACGCTGCTTAACTTCGGTGATCGGACGAGAACCGGTGTTTTCAGCGTGATATGGCCGTAAGCGATGATTGCAGGTAGAATGTGTGTATTTATTCTGCTAATACGACATGTTCCCCTCGAATTGTGTCAAGAAATATTCTCTCGATATTTAAACGATTCTCATATATTTTTGGCTCTCCATTTTTCATTCTCTCTCCGTCCCTCCCTCCATCTTTAAAGTCAACTAAACTCTGTCAAACAAAATAACCAGACTCCACTAGCTGTATACTTCACTCGCAAAATCACAATACATTTCTCGCCTGCTAGCAGCACGAGCACTGCGTTTTGCACCTTTTTCCTTTGTTGGCCGTTTAAATCCCTAGATTTTATCCAATCTTATATGAAAGGAGGATTTCAGAAATATTTTTCATCACTCCTCCTCATCAGGCTCCTCTCGGTGAGCGAATCAACTTTTCACAACAACAACATTGCTTCCACCTCGTTTGTTGCCGTCACTGAACGTGTCAGTGAGCTTTTTTCACTTACGGATTGCCTGTCGTGCAACAACGCGCCTAAAACGAGCTTTCCATTTCATTTGATGCTCAACTCACACACAGCATTTCACAAATGATTCCTACTTTGTCGTCCACATTCTATAATTACATGGACACACGCTGAGCGAGGCGATTTCATTTGCTATTTTATTTTCATACTCACAACTATTCTCCTACACTGGCAGATTGTTTTCGTGTAAATCAGCCCGGACGGACGTCTCCAATTCGAACAGATACTTATGAAGAAAAGTATCGTTGCCCTAAGGACTTTGTAGTTTTTTTGCTTGTTTCACTACTTTTCCCGGCCGAAACTAGAAGCAACTTGTCTAAGTGGGGAAGAATGAAAAAGCGGGTGTGTGTGTGGGGGGGGGGTCTGGAGAAAAAGAAGAAAAATAGGCCTGGCATCTATGTACTCGTAGGTATTCGGGGGTTGGGGGGGGGGCACGTGGTGCCGTGAGAGAAAAAAAAAAAATAAAAATAAAAATAGGAAGAAATAGGCTGATGGTGGAAAAAGAAAAGAGGGGATGAATTGTAAAAGGTTGGTTGTCGGGGGGCGAATGTGAGAAATGGAGCGTAATTTCAATGCCGGATGCATGATAATGTATGTAGTGCTGTATTTTGTAGATGGATTTTGCATCGAAATCATGTGGCTTGGTTGCGAAAGGAAAAAATAAAAATAAAAGAAATAGTAGTGAGTCAATTTTGCCGAATCATAGTTGATATGTGGCTGAAAAATCCGAGTGAATGCTAAAAGAGCAATAGGAGATGCTTACAGCACCTAGTATTCCCAAGCGGTCACCCATCTAAGTACTGACTAGGCTCGACGCTGCTTAACTTCGGTGATCGGACGAGAACCGGTGTTTTCAGCGTGATATGGCCGTAAGCGATGATTGCAGGTAGAATGTGTGTATTTATTCTGCTAATACGACATGTTCCCCTCGAATTGTGTCAAGAAATATTCTCTCGATATTTAAACGATTCTCATATATTTTTGGCTCTCCATTTTTCATTCTCTCTCCGTCCCTCCCTCCATCTTTAAAGTCAACTAAACTCTGTCAAACAAAATAACCAGACTCCACTAGCTGTATACTTCACTCGCAAAATCACAATACATTTCTCGCCTGCTAGCAGCACGAGCACTGCGTTTTGCACCTTTTTCCTTTGTTGGCCGTTTAAATCCCTAGATTTTATCCAATCTTATATGAAAGGAGGATTTCAGAAATATTTTTCATCACTCCTCCTCATCAGGCTCCTCTCGGTGAGCGAATCAACTTTTCACAACAACAACATTGCTTCCACCTCGTTTGTTGCCGTCACTGAACGTGTCAGTGAGCTTTTTTCACTTACGGATTGCCTGTCGTGCAACAACGCGCCTAAAACGAGCTTTCCATTTCATTTGATGCTCAACTCACACACAGCATTTCACAAATGATTCCTACTTTGTCGTCCACATTCTATAATTACATGGACACACGCTGAGCGAGGCGATTTCATTTGCTATTTTATTTTCATACTCACAACTATTCTCCTACACTGGCAGATTGTTTTCGTGTAAATCAGCCCGGACGGACGTCTCCAATTCGAACAGATACTTATGAAGAAAAGTATCGTTGCCCTAAGGACTTTGTAGTTTTTTTGCTTGTTTCACTACTTTTCCCGGCCGAAACTAGAAGCAACTTGTCTAAGTGGGGAAGAATGAAAAAGCGGGTGTGTGTGTGGGGGGGGGGGTCTGGAGAAAAAGAAGAAAAATAGGCCTGGCATCTATGTACTCGTAGGTATTCGGGGGTTGGGGGGGGGGGGGGGCACGTGGTGCCGTGAGAGAAAAAAAAAAAATAAAAATAAAAATAGGAAGAAATAGGCTGATGGTGGAAAAAGAAAAGAGGGGATGAATTGTAAAAGGTTGGTTGTCGGGGGGCGAATGTGAGAAATGGAGCGTAATTTCAATGCCGGATGCATGATAATGTATGTAGTGCTGTATTTTGTAGATGGATTTTGCATCGAAATCATGTGGCTTGGTTGCGAAAGGAAAAAATAAAAATAAAAGAAATAGTAGTGAGTCAATTTTGCCGAATCATAGTTGATATGTGGCTGAAAAATCCGAGTGAATGCTAAAAGAGCAATAGGAGATGCTTACAGCACCTAGTATTCCCAAGCGGTCACCCATCTAAGTACTGACTAGGCTCGACGCTGCTTAACTTCGGTGATCGGACGAGAACCGGTGTTTTCAGCGTGATATGGCCGTAAGCGATGATTGCAGGTAGAATGTGTGTATTTATTCTGCTAATACGACATGTTCCCCTCGAATTGTGTCAAGAAATATTCTCTCGATATTTAAACGATTCTCATATATTTTTGGCTCTCCATTTTTCATTCTCTCTCCGTCCCTCCCTCCATCTTTAAAGTCAACTAAACTCTGTCAAACAAAATAACCAGACTCCACTAGCTGTATACTTCACTCGCAAAATCACAATACATTTCTCGCCTGCTAGCAGCACGAGCACTGCGTTTTGCACCTTTTTCCTTTGTTGGCCGTTTAAATCCCTAGATTTTATCCAATCTTATATGAAAGGAGGATTTCAGAAATATTTTTCATCACTCCTCCTCATCAGGCTCCTCTCGGTGAGCGAATCAACTTTTCACAACAACAACATTGCTTCCACCTCGTTTGTTGCCGTCACTGAACGTGTCAGTGAGCTTTTTTCACTTACGGATTGCCTGTCGTGCAACAACGCGCCTAAAACGAGCTTTCCATTTCATTTGATGCTCAACTCACACACAGCATTTCACAAATGATTCCTACTTTGTCGTCCACATTCTATAATTACATGGACACACGCTGAGCGAGGCGATTTCATTTGCTATTTTATTTTCATACTCACAACTATTCTCCTACACTGGCAGATTGTTTTCGTGTAAATCAGCCCGGACGGACGTCTCCAATTCGAACAGATACTTATGAAGAAAAGTATCGTTGCCCTAAGGACTTTGTAGTTTTTTTGCTTGTTTCACTACTTTTCCCGGCCGAAACTAGAAGCAACTTGTCTAAGTGGGGAAGAATGAAAAAGCGGGTGTGTGTGTGGGGGGGGGGTCTGGAGAAAAAGAAGAAAAATAGGCCTGGCATCTATGTACTCGTAGGTATTCGGGGGTTGGGGGGGGGGGCACGTGGTGCCGTGAGAGAAAAAAAAAAAATAAAAATAAAAATAGGAAGAAATAGGCTGATGGTGGAAAAAGAAAAGAGGGGATGAATTGTAAAAGGTTGGTTGTCGGGGGGCGAATGTGAGAAATGGAGCGTAATTTCAATGCCGGATGCATGATAATGTATGTAGTGCTGTATTTTGTAGATGGATTTTGCATCGAAATCATGTGGCTTGGTTGCGAAAGGAAAAAATAAAAATAAAAGAAATAGTAGTGAGTCAATTTTGCCGAATCATAGTTGATATGTGGCTGAAAAATCCGAGTGAATGCTAAAAGAGCAATAGGAGATGCTTACAGCACCTAGTATTCCCAAGCGGTCACCCATCTAAGTACTGACTAGGCTCGACGCTGCTTAACTTCGGTGATCGGACGAGAACCGGTGTTTTCAGCGTGATATGGCCGTAAGCGATGATTGCAGGTAGAATGTGTGTATTTATTCTGCTAATACGACATGTTCCCCTCGAATTGTGTCAAGAAATATTCTCTCGATATTTAAACGATTCTCATATATTTTTGGCTCTCCATTTTTCATTCTCTCTCCGTCCCTCCCTCCATCTTTAAAGTCAACTAAACTCTGTCAAACAAAATAACCAGACTCCACTAGCTGTATACTTCACTCGCAAAATCACAATACATTTCTCGCCTGCTAGCAGCACGAGCACTGCGTTTTGCACCTTTTTCCTTTGTTGGCCGTTTAAATCCCTAGATTTTATCCAATCTTATATGAAAGGAGGATTTCAGAAATATTTTTCATCACTCCTCCTCATCAGGCTCCTCTCGGTGAGCGAATCAACTTTTCACAACAACAACATTGCTTCCACCTCGTTTGTTGCCGTCACTGAACGTGTCAGTGAGCTTTTTTCACTTACGGATTGCCTGTCGTGCAACAACGCGCCTAAAACGAGCTTTCCATTTCATTTGATGCTCAACTCACACACAGCATTTCACAAATGATTCCTACTTTGTCGTCCACATTCTATAATTACATGGACACACGCTGAGCGAGGCGATTTCATTTGCTATTTTATTTTCATACTCACAACTATTCTCCTACACTGGCAGATTGTTTTCGTGTAAATCAGCCCGGACGGACGTCTCCAATTCGAACAGATACTTATGAAGAAAAGTATCGTTGCCCTAAGGACTTTGTAGTTTTTTTGCTTGTTTCACTACTTTTCCCGGCCGAAACTAGAAGCAACTTGTCTAAGTGGGGAAGAATGAAAAAGCGGGTGTGTGTGTGGGGGGGGGGGGGGGGCTGGAGAAAAAGAAGAAAAATAGGCCTGGCATCTATGTACTCGTAGGTATTCGGGGGTTGGGGGGGGGGGGACGTGGTGCCGTGAGAGAAAAAAAAAAAAAATAAATAAAAATAGGAAGAAATAGGCTGATGGTGGAAAAAGAAAAGAGGGGATGAATTGTAAAAGGTTGGTTGTCGGGGGGCGAATGTGAGAAATGGAGCGTAATTTCAATGCCGGATGCATGATAATGTATGTAGTGCTGTATTTTGTAGATGGATTTTGCATCGAAATCATGTGGCTTGGTTGCGAAAGGAAAAAATAAAAATAAAAGAAATAGTAGTGAGTCAATTTTGCCGAATCATAGTTGATATGTGGCTGAAAAATCCGAGTGAATGCTAAAAGAGCAATAGGAGATGCTTACAGCACCTAGTATTCCCAAGCGGTCACCCATCTAAGTACTGACTAGGCTCGACGCTGCTTAACTTCGGTGATCGGACGAGAACCGGTGTTTTCAGCGTGATATGGCCGTAAGCGATGATTGCAGTTAGAATGTGTGTATTTATTCTGCTAATACGACATGTTCCCCTCGAATTGTGTCAAGAAATATTCTCTCGATATTTAAACGATTCTCATATATTTTTGGCTCTCCATTTTTCATTCTCTCTCCGTCCCTCCCTCCATCTTTAAAGTCAACTAAACTCTGTCAAACAAAATAACCAGACTCCACTAGCTGTATACTTCACTCGCAAAATCACAATACATTTCTCGCCTGCTAGCAGCACGAGCACTGCGTTTTGCACCTTTTTCCTTTGTTGGCCGTTTAAATCCCTAGATTTTATCCAATCTTATATGAAAGGAGGATTTCAGAAATATTTTTCATCACTCCTCCTCATCAGGCTCCTCTCGGTGAGCGAATCAACTTTTCACAACAACAACATTGCTTCCACCTCGTTTGTTGCCGTCACTGAACGTGTCAGTGAGCTTTTTTCACTTACGGATTGCCTGTCGTGCAACAACGCGCCTAAAACGAGCTTTCCATTTCATTTGATGCTCAACTCACACACAGCATTTCACAAATGATTCCTACTTTGTCGTCCACATTCTATAATTACATGGACACACGCTGAGCGAGGCGATTTCATTTGCTATTTTATTTTCATACTCACAACTATTCTCCTACACTGGCAGATTGTTTTCGTGTAAATCAGCCCGGACGGACGTCTCCAATTCGAACAGATACTTATGAAGAAAAGTATCGTTGCCCTAAGGACTTTGTAGTTTTTTTGCTTGTTTCACTACTTTTCCCGGCCGAAACTAGAAGCAACTTGTCTAAGTGGGGAAGAATGAAAAAGCGGGTGTGTGTGTGGGGGGGGGGGGTCTGGAGAAAAAGAAGAAAAATAGGCCTGGCATCTATGTACTCGTAGGTATTCGGGGGTTGGGGGGGGGGCACGTGGTGCCGTGAGAGAAAAAAAAAAAATAAAAATAAAAATAGGAAGAAATAGGCTGATGGTGGAAAAAGAAAAGAGGGGATGAATTGTAAAAGGTTGGTTGTCGGGGGGCGAATGTGAGAAATGGAGCGTAATTTCAATGCCGGATGCATGATAATGTATGTAGTGCTGTATTTTGTAGATGGATTTTGCATTTAAAATCATGTGGCTTGGGTGCGAAAGGAAAAAATAAAAATAAAAGAAATAGTAGTGAGTAAATTTTGCCGAGTCGTTGTTGATATGTGGCTGAAAAATCCGAGTGAATGCTAAAAGAGCAATAGGAGATGCTTACAGCACCTAGTATTCCCAAGCGGTCACCCATCTAAGTACTGACTAGGCTCGACGCTGCTTAACTTCGGTGATCGGACGAGAACCGGTGTTTTCAGCGTGATATGGCCGTAAGCGATGATTGCAGTTAGAATGTGTGTATTTATTCTGCTAATACGACGTGTTCCCCTCGAATTGTGTCAAGAAATATTCTCTCGATATTTAAACGATTCTCATATATTTTTGGCTCTCCATTTTTCATTCTCTCTCCGTCCCTCCCTCCATCTTTAAAGTCAACTAAACTCTGTCAAACAAAATAACCAGACTCCACTAGCTGTATACTTGACTCGCAAAATCCGAGTGAACGCTAAAAGAGCAATAGTTGTGCCGTGAAAGAGAGAAAAAAAAAAAAAAAAAAAATAGGAAGAAAGAAAGAAAGAAAGAAAGAAAGAAAGAAAGAAAGAAAAAGGCTGATGGTGGAAAAAGAAAAGAGGGGATGAATTGTAAAAGGTTGGTTGTCGGGGGGCGAATGTGAGAAATGGAGCGTAATTTCAATGCCGGATGCATGATAATGTATGTAGTGCTGTATTTTGTAGATGGATTTTGCATTTAAAATCATGTGGCTTGGGTGCGAAAGGAAAAAATAAAAATAAAAGAAATAGTAGTGAGTAAATTTTGCCGAGTCGTTGTTGATATGTGGCTGAAAAATCCGAGTGAATGCTAAAAGAGCAATAGGAGATGCTTACAGCACCTAGTATTCCCAAGCGGTCACCCATCTAAGTACTGACTAGGCTCGACGCTGCTTAACTTCGGTGATCGGACGAGAACCGGTGTTTTCAGCGTGATATGGCCGTAAGCGATGATTGCAGTTAGAATGTGTGTATTTATTCTGCTAATACGACATGTTCCCCTCGAATTGTGTCAAGAAATATTCTCTCGATATTTAAACGATTCTCATATATTTTTGGCTCTCCATTTTTCATTCTCTCTCCGTCCCTCCCTCCATCTTTAAAGTCAACTAAACTCTGTCAAACAAAATAACCAGACTCCACTAGCTGTATACTTGACTCGCAAAATCCGAGTGAACGCTAAAAGAGCAATAGTTGTGCCGTGAAAGAGAGAAAAAAAAAAAAAAAAAAATAGGAAGAAAGAAAGAAAGAAAGAAAGAAAGAAAGAAAAAGGCTGATGGTGGAAAAAGAAAAGAGGGGATGAATTGTAAAAGGTTGGTTGTCGGGGGGCGAATGTGAGAAATGGAGCGTAATTTCAATGCCGGATGTATGATAATGTATGTAGTGCTGTATTTTGTAGATGGATTTTGCATTTAAAATCATGTGGCTTGGGTGCGAAAGGAAAAAATAAAAATAAAAGAAATAGTAGTGAGTAAATTTTGCCGAGTCGTTGTTGATATGTGGCTGAAAAATCCGAGTGAATGCTAAAAGAGCAATAGGAGATGCTTACAGCACCTAGTATTCCCAAGCGGTCACCCATCTAAGTACTGACTAGGCTCGACGCTGCTTAACTTCGGTGATCGGACGAGAACCGGTGTTTTCAGCGTGATATGGCCGTAAGCGATGATTGCAGTTAGAATGTGTGTATTTATTCTGCTAATACGACATGTTCCCCTCGAATTGTGTCAAGAAATATTCTCTCGATATTTAAACGATTCTCATATATTTTTGGCTCTCCATTTTTCATTCTCTCTCCGTCCCTCCCTCCATCTTTAAAGTCAACTAAACTCTGTCAAACAAAATAACCAGACTCCACTAGCTGTATACTTGACTCGCAAAATCCGAGTGAACGCTAAAAGAGCAATAGTTGTGCCGTGAGAGAGAAAAAAAAAAAAAAAAAAAAAAATAGGAAGAAAGAAAGAAAGAAAGAAAGAAAGAAAGAAAAAGGCTGATGGTGGAAAAAGAAAAGAGGGGATGAATTGTAAAAGGTTGGTTGTCGGGGGGCGAATGTGAGAAATGGAGCGTAATTTCAATGCCGGATGCATGATAATGTATGTAGTGCTGTATTTTGTAGATGGATTTTGCATTTAAAATCATGTGGCTTGGGTGCGAAAGGAAAAAATAAAAATAAAAGAAATAGTAGTGAGTAAATTTTGCCGAGTCGTTGTTGATATGTGGCTGAAAAATCCGAGTGAATGCTAAAAGAGCAATAGGAGATGCTTACAGCACCTAGTATTCCCAAGCGGTCACCCATCTAAGTACTGACTAGGCTCGACGCTGCTTAACTTCGGTGATCGGACGAGAACCGGTGTTTTCAGCGTGATATGGCCGTAAGCGATGATTGCAGTTAGAATGTGTGTATTTATTCTGCTAATACGACATGTTCCCCTCGAATTGTGTCAAGAAATATTCTCTCGATATTTAAACGATTCTCATATATTTTTGGCTCTCCATTTTTCATTCTCTCTCCGTCCCTCCCTCCATCTTTAAAGTCAACTAAACTCTGTCAAACAAAATAACCAGACTCCACTAGCTGTATACTTGACTCGCAAAATCCGAGTGAACGCTAAAAGAGCAATAGTTGTGCCGTGAAAGAGAGAAAAAAAAAAAAAAAAAAATAGGAAGAAAGAAAGAAAGAAAGAAAGAAAGAAAGAAAAAGGCTGATGGTGGAAAAAGAAAAGAGGGGATGAATTGTAAAAGGTTGGTTGTCGGGGGGCGAATGTGAGAAATGGAGCGTAATTTCAATGCCGGATGTATGATAATGTATGTAGTGCTGTATTTTGTAGATGGATTTTGCATTTAAAATCATGTGGCTTGGGTGCGAAAGGAAAAAATAAAAATAAAAGAAATAGTAGTGAGTAAATTTTGCCGAGTCGTTGTTGATATGTGGCTGAAAAATCCGAGTGAATGCTAAAAGAGCAATAGGAGATGCTTACAGCACCTAGTATTCCCAAGCGGTCACCCATCTAAGTACTGACTAGGCTCGACGCTGCTTAACTTCGGTGATCGGACGAGAACCGGTGTTTTCAGCGTGATATGGCCGTAAGCGATGATTGCAGTTAGAATGTGTGTATTTATTCTGCTAATACGACATGTTCCCCTCGAATTGTGTCAAGAAATATTCTCTCGATATTTAAACGATTCTCATATATTTTTGGCTCTCCATTTTTCATTCTCTCTCCGTCCCTCCCTCCATCTTTAAAGTCAACTAAACTCTGTCAAACAAAATAACCAGACTCCACTAGCTGTATACTTGACTCGCAAAATCCGAGTGAACGCTAAAAGAGCAATAGTTGTGCCGTGAGAGAGAAAAAAAAAAAAAAAAAAAAAAATAGGAAGAAAGAAAGAAAGAAAGAAAGAAAGAAAGAAAAAGGCTGATGGTGGAAAAAGAAAAGAGGGGATGAATTGTAAAAGGTTGGTTGTCGGGGGGCGAATGTGAGAAATGGAGCGTAATTTCAATGCCGGATGCATGATAATGTATGTAGTGCTGTATTTTGTAGATGGATTTTGCATTTAAAATCATGTGGCTTGGGTGCGAAAGGAAAAAATAAAAATAAAAGAAATAGTAGTGAGTAAATTTTGCCGAGTCGTTGTTGATATGTGGCTGAAAAATCCGAGTGAATGCTAAAAGAGCAATAGGAGATGCTTACAGCACCTAGTATTCCCAAGCGGTCACCCATCTAAGTACTGACTAGGCTCGACGCTGCTTAACTTCGGTGATCGGACGAGAACCGGTGTTTTCAGCGTGATATGGCCGTAAGCGATGATTGCAGTTAGAATGTGTGTATTTATTCTGCTAATACGACATGTTCCCCTCGAATTGTGTCAAGAAATATTCTCTCGATATTTAAACGATTCTCATATATTTTTGGCTCTCCATTTTTCATTCTCTCTCCGTCCCTCCCTCCATCTTTAAAGTCAACTAAACTCTGTCAAACAAAATAACCAGACTCCACTAGCTGTATACTTGACTCGCAAAATCCGAGTGAACGCTAAAAGAGCAATAGTTGTGCCGTGAAAGAGAGAAAAAAAAAAAAAAAAAAATAGGAAGAAAGAAAGAAAGAAAGAAAGAAAGAAAGAAAAAGGCTGATGGTGGAAAAAGAAAAGAGGGGATGAATTGTAAAAGGTTGGTTGTCGGGGGGCGAATGTGAGAAATGGAGCGTAATTTCAATGCCGGATGTATGATAATGTATGTAGTGCTGTATTTTGTAGATGGATTTTGCATTTAAAATCATGTGGCTTGGGTGCGAAAGGAAAAAATAAAAATAAAAGAAATAGTAGTGAGTAAATTTTGCCGAGTCGTTGTTGATATGTGGCTGAAAAATCCGAGTGAATGCTAAAAGAGCAATAGGAGATGCTTACAGCACCTAGTATTCCCAAGCGGTCACCCATCTAAGTACTGACTAGGCTCGACGCTGCTTAACTTCGGTGATCGGACGAGAACCGGTGTTTTCAGCGTGATATGGCCGTAAGCGATGATTGCAGTTAGAATGTGTGTATTTATTCTGCTAATACGACATGTTCCCCTCGAATTGTGTCAAGAAATATTCTCTCGATATTTAAACGATTCTCATATATTTTTGGCTCTCCATTTTTCATTCTCTCTCCGTCCCTCCCTCCATCTTTAAAGTCAACTAAACTCTGTCAAACAAAATAACCAGACTCCACTAGCTGTATACTTCACTCGCAAAATCACAATACATTTCTCGCCTGCTAGCAGCACGAGCACTGCGTTTTGCACCTTTTTCCTTTGTTGGCCGTTTAAATCCCTAGATTTTATCCAATCTTATATGAAAGGAGGATTTCAGAAATATTTTTCATCACTCCTCCTCATCAGGCTCCTCTCGGTGAGCGAATCAACTTTTCACAACAACAACATTGCTTCCACCTCGTTTGTTGCCGTCACTGAACGTGTCAGTGAGCTTTTTTCACTTACGGATTGCCTGTCGTGCAACAACGCGCCTAAAACGAGCTTTCCATTTCATTTGATGCTCAACTCACACACAGCATTTCACAAATGATTCCTACTTTGTCGTCCACATTCTATAATTACATGGACACACGCTGAGCGAGGCGATTTCATTTGCTATTTTATTTTCATACTCACAACTATTCTCCTACACTGGCAGATTGTTTTCGTGTAAATCAGCCCGGACGGACGTCTCCAATTCGAACAGATACTTATGAAGAAAAGTATCGTTGCCCTAAGGACTTTGTAGTTTTTTTGCTTGTTTCACTACTTTTCCCGGCCGAAACTAGAAGCAACTTGTCTAAGTGGGGAAGAATGAAAAAGCGGGTGTGTGTGTGGGGGGGGGGGGGGTCTGGAGAAAAAGAAGAAAAATAGGCCTGGCATCTATGTACTCGTAGGTATTCGGGGGTTGGGGGGGGGGCACGTGGTGCCGTGAGAGAAAAAAAAAAAATAAAAATAAAAATAGGAAGAAATAGGCTGATGGTGGAAAAAGAAAAGAGGGGATGAATTGTAAAAGGTTGGTTGTCGGGGGGCGAATGTGAGAAATGGAGCGTAATTTCAATGCCGGATGCATGATAATGTATGTAGTGCTGTATTTTGTAGATGGATTTTGCATTTAAAATCATGTGGCTTGGGTGCGAAAGGAAAAAATAAAAATAAAAGAAATAGTAGTGAGTAAATTTTGCCGAGTCGTTGTTGATATGTGGCTGAAAAATCCGAGTGAATGCTAAAAGAGCAATAGGAGATGCTTACAGCACCTAGTATTCCCAAGCGGTCACCCATCTAAGTACTGACTAGGCTCGACGCTGCTTAACTTCGGTGATCGGACGAGAACCGGTGTTTTCAGCGTGATATGGCCGTAAGCGATGATTGCAGTTAGAATGTGTGTATTTATTCTGCTAATACGACGTGTTCCCCTCGAATTGTGTCAAGAAATATTCTCTCGATATTTAAACGATTCTCATATATTTTTGGCTCTCCATTTTTCATTCTCTCTCCGTCCCTCCCTCCATCTTTAAAGTCAACTAAACTCTGTCAAACAAAATAACCAGACTCCACTAGCTGTATACTTGACTCGCAAAATCCGAGTGAACGCTAAAAGAGCAATAGTTGTGCCGTGAAAGAGAGAAAAAAAAAAAAAAAAAAAATAGGAAGAAAGAAAGAAAGAAAGAAAGAAAGAAAGAAAGAAAGAAAAAGGCTGATGGTGGAAAAAGAAAAGAGGGGATGAATTGTAAAAGGTTGGTTGTCGGGGGGCGAATGTGAGAAATGGAGCGTAATTTCAATGCCGGATGCATGATAATGTATGTAGTGCTGTATTTTGTAGATGGATTTTGCATTTAAAATCATGTGGCTTGGGTGCGAAAGGAAAAAATAAAAATAAAAGAAATAGTAGTGAGTAAATTTTGCCGAGTCGTTGTTGATATGTGGCTGAAAAATCCGAGTGAATGCTAAAAGAGCAATAGGAGATGCTTACAGCACCTAGTATTCCCAAGCGGTCACCCATCTAAGTACTGACTAGGCTCGACGCTGCTTAACTTCGGTGATCGGACGAGAACCGGTGTTTTCAGCGTGATATGGCCGTAAGCGATGATTGCAGTTAGAATGTGTGTATTTATTCTGCTAATACGACATGTTCCCCTCGAATTGTGTCAAGAAATATTCTCTCGATATTTAAACGATTCTCATATATTTTTGGCTCTCCATTTTTCATTCTCTCTCCGTCCCTCCCTCCATCTTTAAAGTCAACTAAACTCTGTCAAACAAAATAACCAGACTCCACTAGCTGTATACTTGACTCGCAAAATCCGAGTGAACGCTAAAAGAGCAATAGTTGTGCCGTGAAAGAGAGAAAAAAAAAAAAAAAAAAATAGGAAGAAAGAAAGAAAGAAAGAAAGAAAGAAAGAAAAAGGCTGATGGTGGAAAAAGAAAAGAGGGGATGAATTGTAAAAGGTTGGTTGTCGGGGGGCGAATGTGAGAAATGGAGCGTAATTTCAATGCCGGATGTATGATAATGTATGTAGTGCTGTATTTTGTAGATGGATTTTGCATTTAAAATCATGTGGCTTGGGTGCGAAAGGAAAAAATAAAAATAAAAGAAATAGTAGTGAGTAAATTTTGCCGAGTCGTTGTTGATATGTGGCTGAAAAATCCGAGTGAATGCTAAAAGAGCAATAGGAGATGCTTACAGCACCTAGTATTCCCAAGCGGTCACCCATCTAAGTACTGACTAGGCTCGACGCTGCTTAACTTCGGTGATCGGACGAGAACCGGTGTTTTCAGCGTGATATGGCCGTAAGCGATGATTGCAGTTAGAATGTGTGTATTTATTCTGCTAATACGACATGTTCCCCTCGAATTGTGTCAAGAAATATTCTCTCGATATTTAAACGATTCTCATATATTTTTGGCTCTCCATTTTTCATTCTCTCTCCGTCCCTCCCTCCATCTTTAAAGTCAACTAAACTCTGTCAAACAAAATAACCAGACTCCACTAGCTGTATACTTGACTCGCAAAATCCGAGTGAACGCTAAAAGAGCAATAGTTGTGCCGTGAGAGAGAAAAAAAAAAAAAAAAAAAAAAATAGGAAGAAAGAAAGAAAGAAAGAAAGAAAGAAAGAAAAAGGCTGATGGTGGAAAAAGAAAAGAGGGGATGAATTGTAAAAGGTTGGTTGTCGGGGGGCGAATGTGAGAAATGGAGCGTAATTTCAATGCCGGATGCATGATAATGTATGTAGTGCTGTATTTTGTAGATGGATTTTGCATTTAAAATCATGTGGCTTGGGTGCGAAAGGAAAAAATAAAAATAAAAGAAATAGTAGTGAGTAAATTTTGCCGAGTCGTTGTTGATATGTGGCTGAAAAATCCGAGTGAATGCTAAAAGAGCAATAGGAGATGCTTACAGCACCTAGTATTCCCAAGCGGTCACCCATCTAAGTACTGACTAGGCTCGACGCTGCTTAACTTCGGTGATCGGACGAGAACCGGTGTTTTCAGCGTGATATGGCCGTAAGCGATGATTGCAGTTAGAATGTGTGTATTTATTCTGCTAATACGACATGTTCCCCTCGAATTGTGTCAAGAAATATTCTCTCGATATTTAAACGATTCTCATATATTTTTGGCTCTCCATTTTTCATTCTCTCTCCGTCCCTCCCTCCATCTTTAAAGTCAACTAAACTCTGTCAAACAAAATAACCAGACTCCACTAGCTGTATACTTGACTCGCAAAATCCGAGTGAACGCTAAAAGAGCAATAGTTGTGCCGTGAAAGAGAGAAAAAAAAAAAAAAAAAAATAGGAAGAAAGAAAGAAAGAAAGAAAGAAAGAAAGAAAAAGGCTGATGGTGGAAAAAGAAAAGAGGGGATGAATTGTAAAAGGTTGGTTGTCGGGGGGCGAATGTGAGAAATGGAGCGTAATTTCAATGCCGGATGTATGATAATGTATGTAGTGCTGTATTTTGTAGATGGATTTTGCATTTAAAATCATGTGGCTTGGGTGCGAAAGGAAAAAATAAAAATAAAAGAAATAGTAGTGAGTAAATTTTGCCGAGTCGTTGTTGATATGTGGCTGAAAAATCCGAGTGAATGCTAAAAGAGCAATAGGAGATGCTTACAGCACCTAGTATTCCCAAGCGGTCACCCATCTAAGTACTGACTAGGCTCGACGCTGCTTAACTTCGGTGATCGGACGAGAACCGGTGTTTTCAGCGTGATATGGCCGTAAGCGATGATTGCAGTTAGAATGTGTGTATTTATTCTGCTAATACGACATGTTCCCCTCGAATTGTGTCAAGAAATATTCTCTCGATATTTAAACGATTCTCATATATTTTTGGCTCTCCATTTTTCATTCTCTCTCCGTCCCTCCCTCCATCTTTAAAGTCAACTAAACTCTGTCAAACAAAATAACCAGACTCCACTAGCTGTATACTTGACTCGCAAAATCCGAGTGAACGCTAAAAGAGCAATAGTTGTGCCGTGAAAGAGAGAAAAAAAAAAAAAAAAAATAGGAAGAAAGAAAGAAAGAAAGAAAGAAAGAAAGAAAAAGGCTGATGGTGGAAAAAGAAAAGAGGGGATGAATTGTAAAAGGTTGGTTGTCGGGGGGCGAATGTGAGAAATGGAGCGTAATTTCAATGCCGGATGTATGATAATGTATGTAGTGCTGTATTTTGTAGATGGATTTTGCATTTAAAATCATGTGGCTTGGGTGCGAAAGGAAAAAATAAAAATAAAAGAAATAGTAGTGAGTAAATTTTGCCGAGTCGTTGTTGATATGTGGCTGAAAAATCCGAGTGAATGCTAAAAGAGCAATAGGAGATGCTTACAGCACCTAGTATTCCCAAGCGGTCACCCATCTAAGTACTGACTAGGCTCGACGCTGCTTAACTTCGGTGATCGGACGAGAACCGGTGTTTTCAGCGTGATATGGCCGTAAGCGATGATTGCAGGTAGAATGTGTGTATTTATTCTGCTAATACGACATGTTCCCCTCGAATTGTGTCAAGAAATATTCTCTCGATATTTAAACGATTCTCATATATTTTTGGCTCTCCATTTTTCATTCTCTCTCCGTCCCTCCCTCCATCTTTAAAGTCAACTAAACTCTGTCAAACAAAATAACCAGACTCCACTAGCTGTATACTTCACTCGCAAAATCACAATACATTTCTCGCCTGCTAGCAGCACGAGCACTGCGTTTTGCACCTTTTTCCTTTGTTGGCCGTTTAAATCCCTAGATTTTATCCAATCTTATATGAAAGGAGGATTTCAGAAATATTTTTCATCACTCCTCCTCATCAGGCTCCTCTCGGTGAGCGAATCAACTTTTCACAACAACAACATTGCTTCCACCTCGTTTGTTGCCGTCACTGAACGTGTCAGTGAGCTTTTTTCACTTACGGATTGCCTGTCGTGCAACAACGCGCCTAAAACGAGCTTTCCATTTCATTTGATGCTCAACTCACACACAGCATTTCACAAATGATTCCTACTTTGTCGTCCACATTCTATAATTACATGGACACACGCTGAGCGAGGCGATTTCATTTGCTATTTTATTTTCATACTCACAACTATTCTCCTACACTGGCAGATTGTTTTCGTGTAAATCAGCCCGGACGGACGTCTCCAATTCGAACAGATACTTATGAAGAAAAGTATCGTTGCCCTAAGGACTTTGTAGTTTTTTTGCTTGTTTCACTACTTTTCCCGGCCGAAACTAGAAGCAACTTGTCTAAGTGGGGAAGAATGAAAAAGCGGGTGTGTGTGTGGGGGGGGGTCTGGAGAAAAAGAAGAAAAATAGGCCTGGCATCTATGTACTCGTAGGTATTCGGGGGTTGGGGGGGGGCACGTGGTGCCGTGAGAGAAAAAAAAAAAATAAAAATAAAAATAGGAAGAAATAGGCTGATGGTGGAAAAAGAAAAGAGGGGATGAATTGTAAAAGGTTGGTTGTCGGGGGGCGAATGTGAGAAATGGAGCGTAATTTCAATGCCGGATGCATGATAATGTATGTAGTGCTGTATTTTGTAGATGGATTTTGCATCGAAATCATGTGGCTTGGTTGCGAAAGGAAAAAATAAAAATAAAAGAAATAGTAGTGAGTCAATTTTGCCGAATCATAGTTGATATGTGGCTGAAAAATCCGAGTGAATGCTAAAAGAGCAATAGGAGATGCTTACAGCACCTAGTATTCCCAAGCGGTCACCCATCTAAGTACTGACTAGGCTCGACGCTGCTTAACTTCGGTGATCGGACGAGAACCGGTGTTTTCAGCGTGATATGGCCGTAAGCGATGATTGCAGGTAGAATGTGTGTATTTATTCTGCTAATACGACATGTTCCCCTCGAATTGTGTCAAGAAATATTCTCTCGATATTTAAACGATTCTCATATATTTTTGGCTCTCCATTTTTCATTCTCTCTCCGTCCCTCCCTCCATCTTTAAAGTCAACTAAACTCTGTCAAACAAAATAACCAGACTCCACTAGCTGTATACTTCACTCGCAAAATCACAATACATTTCTCGCCTGCTAGCAGCACGAGCACTGCGTTTTGCACCTTTTTCCTTTGTTGGCCGTTTAAATCCCTAGATTTTATCCAATCTTATATGAAAGGAGGATTTCAGAAATATTTTTCATCACTCCTCCTCATCAGGCTCCTCTCGGTGAGCGAATCAACTTTTCACAACAACAACATTGCTTCCACCTCGTTTGTTGCCGTCACTGAACGTGTCAGTGAGCTTTTTTCACTTACGGATTGCCTGTCGTGCAACAACGCGCCTAAAACGAGCTTTCCATTTCATTTGATGCTCAACTCACACACAGCATTTCACAAATGATTCCTACTTTGTCGTCCACATTCTATAATTACATGGACACACGCTGAGCGAGGCGATTTCATTTGCTATTTTATTTTCATACTCACAACTATTCTCCTACACTGGCAGATTGTTTTCGTGTAAATCAGCCCGGACGGACGTCTCCAATTCGAACAGATACTTATGAAGAAAAGTATCGTTGCCCTAAGGACTTTGTAGTTTTTTTGCTTGTTTCACTACTTTTCCCGGCCGAAACTAGAAGCAACTTGTCTAAGTGGGGAAGAATGAAAAAGCGGGTGTGTGTGTGGGGGGGGGGGTCTGGAGAAAAAGAAGAAAAATAGGCCTGGCATCTATGTACTCGTAGGTATTCGGGGGTTGGGGGGGGGGGGCACGTGGTGCCGTGAGAGAAAAAAAAAAAATAAAAATAAAAATAGGAAGAAATAGGCTGATGGTGGAAAAAGAAAAGAGGGGATGAATTGTAAAAGGTTGGTTGTCGGGGGGCGAATGTGAGAAATGGAGCGTAATTTCAATGCCGGATGCATGATAATGTATGTAGTGCTGTATTTTGTAGATGGATTTTGCATCGAAATCATGTGGCTTGGTTGCGAAAGGAAAAAATAAAAATAAAAGAAATAGTAGTGAGTAAATTTTGCCGAATCATAGTTGATATGTGGCTGAAAAATCCGAGTGAATGCTAAAAGAGCAATAGGAGATGCTTACAGCACCTAGTATTCCCAAGCGGTCACCCATCTAAGTACTGACTAGGCTCGACGCTGCTTAACTTCGGTGATCGGACGAGAACCGGTGTTTTCAGCGTGATATGGCCGTAAGCGATGATTGCAGTTAGAATGTGTGTATTTATTCTGCTAATACGACATGTTCCCCTCGAATTGTGTCAAGAAATATTCTCTCGATATTTAAACGATTCTCATATATTTTTGGCTCTCCATTTTTCATTCTCTCTCCGTCCCTCCCTCCATCTTTAAAGTCAACTAAACTCTGTCAAACAAAATAACCAGACTCCACTAGCTGTATACTTCACTCGCAAAATCACAATACATTTCTCGCCTGCTAGCAGCACGAGCACTGCGTTTTGCACCTTTTTCCTTTGTTGGCCGTTTAAATCCCTAGATTTTATCCAATCTTATATGAAAGGAGGATTTCAGAAATATTTTTCATCACTCCTCCTCATCAGGCTCCTCTCGGTGAGCGAATCAACTTTTCACAACAACAACATTGCTTCCACCTCGTTTGTTGCCGTCACTGAACGTGTCAGTGAGCTTTTTTCACTTACGGATTGCCTGTCGTGCAACAACGCGCCTAAAACGAGCTTTCCATTTCATTTGATGCTCAACTCACACACAGCATTTCACAAATGATTCCTACTTTGTCGTCCACATTCTATAATTACATGGACACACGCTGAGCGAGGCGATTTCATTTGCTATTTTATTTTCATACTCACAACTATTCTCCTACACTGGCAGATTGTTTTCGTGTAAATCAGCCCGGACGGACGTCTCCAATTCGAACAGATACTTATGAAGAAAAGTATCGTTGCCCTAAGGACTTTGTAGTTTTTTTGCTTGTTTCACTACTTTTCCCGGCCGAAACTAGAAGCAACTTGTCTAAGTGGGGAAGAATGAAAAAGCGGGTGTGTGTGTGGGGGGGGGGGGTCTGGAGAAAAAGAAGAAAAATAGGCCTGGCATCTATGTACTCGTAGGTATTCGGGGGTTGGGGGGGGGGGACGTGGTGCCGTGAGAGAAAAAAAAAAAAAATAAATAAAAATAGGAAGAAATAGGCTGATGGTGGAAAAAGAAAAGAGGGGATGAATTGTAAAAGGTTGGTTGTCGGGGGGCGAATGTGAGAAATGGAGCGTAATTTCAATGCCGGATGCATGATAATGTATGTAGTGCTGTATTTTGTAGATGGATTTTGCATCGAAATCATGTGGCTTGGTTGCGAAAGGAAAAAATAAAAATAAAAGAAATAGTAGTGAGTCAATTTTGCCGAATCATAGTTGATATGTGGCTGAAAAATCCGAGTGAATGCTAAAAGAGCAATAGGAGATGCTTACAGCACCTAGTATTCCCAAGCGGTCACCCATCTAAGTACTGACTAGGCTCGACGCTGCTTAACTTCGGTGATCGGACGAGAACCGGTGTTTTCAGCGTGATATGGCCGTAAGCGATGATTGCAGTTAGAATGTGTGTATTTATTCTGCTAATACGACATGTTCCCCTCGAATTGTGTCAAGAAATATTCTCTCGATATTTAAACGATTCTCATATATTTTTGGCTCTCCATTTTTCATTCTCTCTCCGTCCCTCCCTCCATCTTTAAAGTCAACTAAACTCTGTCAAACAAAATAACCAGACTCCACTAGCTGTATACTTCACTCGCAAAATCACAATACATTTCTCGCCTGCTAGCAGCACGAGCACTGCGTTTTGCACCTTTTTCCTTTGTTGGCCGTTTAAATCCCTAGATTTTATCCAATCTTATATGAAAGGAGGATTTCAGAAATATTTTTCATCACTCCTCCTCATCAGGCTCCTCTCGGTGAGCGAATCAACTTTTCACAACAACAACATTGCTTCCACCTCGTTTGTTGCCGTCACTGAACGTGTCAGTGAGCTTTTTTCACTTACGGATTGCCTGTCGTGCAACAACGCGCCTAAAACGAGCTTTCCATTTCATTTGATGCTCAACTCACACACAGCATTTCACAAATGATTCCTACTTTGTCGTCCACATTCTATAATTACATGGACACACGCTGAGCGAGGCGATTTCATTTGCTATTTTATTTTCATACTCACAACTATTCTCCTACACTGGCAGATTGTTTTCGTGTAAATCAGCCCGGACGGACGTCTCCAATTCGAACAGATACTTATGAAGAAAAGTATCGTTGCCCTAAGGACTTTGTAGTTTTTTTGCTTGTTTCACTACTTTTCCCGGCCGAAACTAGAAGCAACTTGTCTAAGTGGGGAAGAATGAAAAAGCGGGTGTGTGTGTGGGGGGGGGGGGGGGTCTGGAGAAAAAGAAGAAAAATAGGCCTGGCATCTATGTACTCGTAGGTATTCGGGGGTTGGGGGGGGGCACGTGGTGCCGTGAGAGAAAAAAAAAAAATAAAAATAAAAATAGGAAGAAATAGGCTGATGGTGGAAAAAGAAAAGAGGGGATGAATTGTAAAAGGTTGGTTGTCGGGGGGCGAATGTGAGAAATGGAGCGTAATTTCAATGCCGGATGCATGATAATGTATGTAGTGCTGTATTTTGTAGATGGATTTTGCATCGAAATCATGTGGCTTGGTTGCGAAAGGAAAAAATAAAAATAAAAGAAATAGTAGTGAGTCAATTTTGCCGAATCATAGTTGATATGTGGCTGAAAAATCCGAGTGAATGCTAAAAGAGCAATAGGAGATGCTTACAGCACCTAGTATTCCCAAGCGGTCACCCATCTAAGTACTGACTAGGCTCGACGCTGCTTAACTTCGGTGATCGGACGAGAACCGGTGTTTTCAGCGTGATATGGCCGTAAGCGATGATTGCAGGTAGAATGTGTGTATTTATTCTGCTAATACGACATGTTCCCCTCGAATTGTGTCAAGAAATATTCTCTCGATATTTAAACGATTCTCATATATTTTTGGCTCTCCATTTTTCATTCTCTCTCCGTCCCTCCCTCCATCTTTAAAGTCAACTAAACTCTGTCAAACAAAATAACCAGACTCCACTAGCTGTATACTTCACTCGCAAAATCACAATACATTTCTCGCCTGCTAGCAGCACGAGCACTGCGTTTTGCACCTTTTTCCTTTGTTGGCCGTTTAAATCCCTAGATTTTATCCAATCTTATATGAAAGGAGGATTTCAGAAATATTTTTCATCACTCCTCCTCATCAGGCTCCTCTCGGTGAGCGAATCAACTTTTCACAACAACAACATTGCTTCCACCTCGTTTGTTGCCGTCACTGAACGTGTCAGTGAGCTTTTTTCACTTACGGATTGCCTGTCGTGCAACAACGCGCCTAAAACGAGCTTTCCATTTCATTTGATGCTCAACTCACACACAGCATTTCACAAATGATTCCTACTTTGTCGTCCACATTCTATAATTACATGGACACACGCTGAGCGAGGCGATTTCATTTGCTATTTTATTTTCATACTCACAACTATTCTCCTACACTGGCAGATTGTTTTCGTGTAAATCAGCCCGGACGGACGTCTCCAATTCGAACAGATACTTATGAAGAAAAGTATCGTTGCCCTAAGGACTTTGTAGTTTTTTTGCTTGTTTCACTACTTTTCCCGGCCGAAACTAGAAGCAACTTGTCTAAGTGGGGAAGAATGAAAAAGCGGGTGTGTGTGTGGGGGGGGGGCTGGAGAAAAAGAAGAAAAATAGGCCTGGCATCTATGTACTCGTAGGTATTCGGGGGTTGGGGGGGGGGACGTGGTGCCGTGAGAGAAAAAAAAAAAAAAAAATAAAAATAGGAAGAAATAGGCTGATGGTGGAAAAAGAAAAGAGGGGATGAATTGTAAAAGGTTGGTTGTCGGGGGGCGAATGTGAGAAATGGAGCGTAATTTCAATGCCGGATGCATGATAATGTATGTAGTGCTGTATTTTGTAGATGGATTTTGCATCGAAATCATGTGGCTTGGTTGCGAAAGGAAAAAATAAAAATAAAAGAAATAGTAGTGAGTCAATTTTGCCGAATCATAGTTGATATGTGGCTGAAAAATCCGAGTGAATGCTAAAAGAGCAATAGGAGATGCTTACAGCACCTAGTATTCCCAAGCGGTCACCCATCTAAGTACTGACTAGGCTCGACGCTGCTTAACTTCGGTGATCGGACGAGAACCGGTGTTTTCAGCGTGATATGGCCGTAAGCGATGATTGCAGTTAGAATGTGTGTATTTATTCTGCTAATACGACATGTTCCCCTCGAATTGTGTCAAGAAATATTCTCTCGATATTTAAACGATTCTCATATATTTTTGGCTCTCCATTTTTCATTCTCTCTCCGTCCCTCCCTCCATCTTTAAAGTCAACTAAACTCTGTCAAACAAAATAACCAGACTCCACTAGCTGTATACTTCACTCGCAAAATCACAATACATTTCTCGCCTGCTAGCAGCACGAGCACTGCGTTTTGCACCTTTTTCCTTTGTTGGCCGTTTAAATCCCTAGATTTTATCCAATCTTATATGAAAGGAGGATTTCAGAAATATTTTTCATCACTCCTCCTCATCAGGCTCCTCTCGGTGAGCGAATCAACTTTTCACAACAACAACATTGCTTCCACCTCGTTTGTTGCCGTCACTGAACGTGTCAGTGAGCTTTTTTCACTTACGGATTGCCTGTCGTGCAACAACGCGCCTAAAACGAGCTTTCCATTTCATTTGATGCTCAACTCACACACAGCATTTCACAAATGATTCCTACTTTGTCGTCCACATTCTATAATTACATGGACACACGCTGAGCGAGGCGATTTCATTTGCTATTTTATTTTCATACTCACAACTATTCTCCTACACTGGCAGATTGTTTTCGTGTAAATCAGCCCGGACGGACGTCTCCAATTCGAACAGATACTTATGAAGAAAAGTATCGTTGCCCTAAGGACTTTGTAGTTTTTTTGCTTGTTTCACTACTTTTCCCGGCCGAAACTAGAAGCAACTTGTCTAAGTGGGGAAGAATGAAAAAGCGGGTGTGTGTGTGGGGGGGGGGGGGGCTGGAGAAAAAGAAGAAAAATAGGCCTGGCATCTATGTACTCGTAGGTATTCGGGGGTTGGGGGGGGGGGGACGTGGTGCCGTGAGAGAAAAAAAAAAAAAAAAAATAAAAATAGGAAGAAATAGGCTGATGGTGGAAAAAGAAAAGAGGGGATGAATTGTAAAAGGTTGGTTGTCGGGGGGCGAATGTGAGAAATGGAGCGTAATTTCAATGCCGGATGCATGATAATGTATGTAGTGCTGTATTTTGTAGATGGATTTTGCATCGAAATCATGTGGCTTGGTTGCGAAAGGAAAAAATAAAAATAAAAGAAATAGTAGTGAGTCAATTTTGCCGAATCATAGTTGATATGTGGCTGAAAAATCCGAGTGAATGCTAAAAGAGCAATAGGAGATGCTTACAGCACCTAGTATTCCCAAGCGGTCACCCATCTAAGTACTGACTAGGCTCGACGCTGCTTAACTTCGGTGATCGGACGAGAACCGGTGTTTTCAGCGTGATATGGCCGTAAGCGATGATTGCAGTTAGAATGTGTGTATTTATTCTGCTAATACGACATGTTCCCCTCGAATTGTGTCAAGAAATATTCTCTCGATATTTAAACGATTCTCATATATTTTTGGCTCTCCATTTTTCATTCTCTCTCCGTCCCTCCCTCCATCTTTAAAGTCAACTAAACTCTGTCAAACAAAATAACCAGACTCCACTAGCTGTATACTTCACTCGCAAAATCACAATACATTTCTCGCCTGCTAGCAGCACGAGCACTGCGTTTTGCACCTTTTTCCTTTGTTGGCCGTTTAAATCCCTAGATTTTATCCAATCTTATATGAAAGGAGGATTTCAGAAATATTTTTCATCACTCCTCCTCATCAGGCTCCTCTCGGTGAGCGAATCAACTTTTCACAACAACAACATTGCTTCCACCTCGTTTGTTGCCGTCACTGAACGTGTCAGTGAGCTTTTTTCACTTACGGATTGCCTGTCGTGCAACAACGCGCCTAAAACGAGCTTTCCATTTCATTTGATGCTCAACTCACACACAGCATTTCACAAATGATTCCTACTTTGTCGTCCACATTCTATAATTACATGGACACACGCTGAGCGAGGCGATTTCATTTGCTATTTTATTTTCATACTCACAACTATTCTCCTACACTGGCAGATTGTTTTCGTGTAAATCAGCCCGGACGGACGTCTCCAATTCGAACAGATACTTATGAAGAAAAGTATCGTTGCCCTAAGGACTTTGTAGTTTTTTTGCTTGTTTCACTACTTTTCCCGGCCGAAACTAGAAGCAACTTGTCTAAGTGGGGAAGAATGAAAAAGCGGGTGTGTGTGTGGGGGGGGGTCTGGAGAAAAAGAAGAAAAATAGGCCTGGCATCTATGTACTCGTAGGTATTCGGGGGTTGGGGGGGGGGGCACGTGGTGCCGTGAGAGAAAAAAAAAAAATAAAAATAAAAATAGGAAGAAATAGGCTGATGGTGGAAAAAGAAAAGAGGGGATGAATTGTAAAAGGTTGGTTGTCGGGGGGCGAATGTGAGAAATGGAGCGTAATTTCAATGCCGGATGCATGATAATGTATGTAGTGCTGTATTTTGTAGATGGATTTTGCATTTAAAATCATGTGGCTTGGGTGCGAAAGGAAAAAATAAAAATAAAAGAAATAGTAGTGAGTAAATTTTGCCGAGTCGTTGTTGATATGTGGCTGAAAAATCCGAGTGAATGCTAAAAGAGCAATAGGAGATGCTTACAGCACCTAGTATTCCCAAGCGGTCACCCATCTAAGTACTGACTAGGCTCGACGCTGCTTAACTTCGGTGATCGGACGAGAACCGGTGTTTTCAGCGTGATATGGCCGTAAGCGATGATTGCAGTTAGAATGTGTGTATTTATTCTGCTAATACGACGTGTTCCCCTCGAATTGTGTCAAGAAATATTCTCTCGATATTTAAACGATTCTCATATATTTTTGGCTCTCCATTTTTCATTCTCTCTCCGTCCCTCCCTCCATCTTTAAAGTCAACTAAACTCTGTCAAACAAAATAACCAGACTCCACTAGCTGTATACTTGACTCGCAAAATCCGAGTGAACGCTAAAAGAGCAATAGTTGTGCCGTGAAAGAGAGAAAAAAAAAAAAAAAAAAAATAGGAAGAAAGAAAGAAAGAAAGAAAGAAAGAAAGAAAGAAAGAAAAAGGCTGATGGTGGAAAAAGAAAAGAGGGGATGAATTGTAAAAGGTTGGTTGTCGGGGGGCGAATGTGAGAAATGGAGCGTAATTTCAATGCCGGATGCATGATAATGTATGTAGTGCTGTATTTTGTAGATGGATTTTGCATTTAAAATCATGTGGCTTGGGTGCGAAAGGAAAAAATAAAAATAAAAGAAATAGTAGTGAGTAAATTTTGCCGAGTCGTTGTTGATATGTGGCTGAAAAATCCGAGTGAATGCTAAAAGAGCAATAGGAGATGCTTACAGCACCTAGTATTCCCAAGCGGTCACCCATCTAAGTACTGACTAGGCTCGACGCTGCTTAACTTCGGTGATCGGACGAGAACCGGTGTTTTCAGCGTGATATGGCCGTAAGCGATGATTGCAGTTAGAATGTGTGTATTTATTCTGCTAATACGACATGTTCCCCTCGAATTGTGTCAAGAAATATTCTCTCGATATTTAAACGATTCTCATATATTTTTGGCTCTCCATTTTTCATTCTCTCTCCGTCCCTCCCTCCATCTTTAAAGTCAACTAAACTCTGTCAAACAAAATAACCAGACTCCACTAGCTGTATACTTGACTCGCAAAATCCGAGTGAACGCTAAAAGAGCAATAGTTGTGCCGTGAAAGAGAGAAAAAAAAAAAAAAAAAAATAGGAAGAAAGAAAGAAAGAAAGAAAGAAAGAAAGAAAAAGGCTGATGGTGGAAAAAGAAAAGAGGGGATGAATTGTAAAAGGTTGGTTGTCGGGGGGCGAATGTGAGAAATGGAGCGTAATTTCAATGCCGGATGTATGATAATGTATGTAGTGCTGTATTTTGTAGATGGATTTTGCATTTAAAATCATGTGGCTTGGGTGCGAAAGGAAAAAATAAAAATAAAAGAAATAGTAGTGAGTAAATTTTGCCGAGTCGTTGTTGATATGTGGCTGAAAAATCCGAGTGAATGCTAAAAGAGCAATAGGAGATGCTTACAGCACCTAGTATTCCCAAGCGGTCACCCATCTAAGTACTGACTAGGCTCGACGCTGCTTAACTTCGGTGATCGGACGAGAACCGGTGTTTTCAGCGTGATATGGCCGTAAGCGATGATTGCAGTTAGAATGTGTGTATTTATTCTGCTAATACGACATGTTCCCCTCGAATTGTGTCAAGAAATATTCTCTCGATATTTAAACGATTCTCATATATTTTTGGCTCTCCATTTTTCATTCTCTCTCCGTCCCTCCCTCCATCTTTAAAGTCAACTAAACTCTGTCAAACAAAATAACCAGACTCCACTAGCTGTATACTTGACTCGCAAAATCCGAGTGAACGCTAAAAGAGCAATAGTTGTGCCGTGAGAGAGAAAAAAAAAAAAAAAAAAAAAAATAGGAAGAAAGAAAGAAAGAAAGAAAGAAAGAAAGAAAAAGGCTGATGGTGGAAAAAGAAAAGAGGGGATGAATTGTAAAAGGTTGGTTGTCGGGGGGCGAATGTGAGAAATGGAGCGTAATTTCAATGCCGGATGCATGATAATGTATGTAGTGCTGTATTTTGTAGATGGATTTTGCATTTAAAATCATGTGGCTTGGGTGCGAAAGGAAAAAATAAAAATAAAAGAAATAGTAGTGAGTAAATTTTGCCGAGTCGTTGTTGATATGTGGCTGAAAAATCCGAGTGAATGCTAAAAGAGCAATAGGAGATGCTTACAGCACCTAGTATTCCCAAGCGGTCACCCATCTAAGTACTGACTAGGCTCGACGCTGCTTAACTTCGGTGATCGGACGAGAACCGGTGTTTTCAGCGTGATATGGCCGTAAGCGATGATTGCAGTTAGAATGTGTGTATTTATTCTGCTAATACGACATGTTCCCCTCGAATTGTGTCAAGAAATATTCTCTCGATATTTAAACGATTCTCATATATTTTTGGCTCTCCATTTTTCATTCTCTCTCCGTCCCTCCCTCCATCTTTAAAGTCAACTAAACTCTGTCAAACAAAATAACCAGACTCCACTAGCTGTATACTTGACTCGCAAAATCCGAGTGAACGCTAAAAGAGCAATAGTTGTGCCGTGAAAGAGAGAAAAAAAAAAAAAAAAAAATAGGAAGAAAGAAAGAAAGAAAGAAAGAAAGAAAGAAAAAGGCTGATGGTGGAAAAAGAAAAGAGGGGATGAATTGTAAAAGGTTGGTTGTCGGGGGGCGAATGTGAGAAATGGAGCGTAATTTCAATGCCGGATGTATGATAATGTATGTAGTGCTGTATTTTGTAGATGGATTTTGCATTTAAAATCATGTGGCTTGGGTGCGAAAGGAAAAAATAAAAATAAAAGAAATAGTAGTGAGTAAATTTTGCCGAGTCGTTGTTGATATGTGGCTGAAAAATCCGAGTGAATGCTAAAAGAGCAATAGGAGATGCTTACAGCACCTAGTATTCCCAAGCGGTCACCCATCTAAGTACTGACTAGGCTCGACGCTGCTTAACTTCGGTGATCGGACGAGAACCGGTGTTTTCAGCGTGATATGGCCGTAAGCGATGATTGCAGTTAGAATGTGTGTATTTATTCTGCTAATACGACATGTTCCCCTCGAATTGTGTCAAGAAATATTCTCTCGATATTTAAACGATTCTCATATATTTTTGGCTCTCCATTTTTCATTCTCTCTCCGTCCCTCCCTCCATCTTTAAAGTCAACTAAACTCTGTCAAACAAAATAACCAGACTCCACTAGCTGTATACTTGACTCGCAAAATCCGAGTGAACGCTAAAAGAGCAATAGTTGTGCCGTGAAAGAGAGAAAAAAAAAAAAAAAAAAATAGGAAGAAAGAAAGAAAGAAAGAAAGAAAGAAAGAAAAAGGCTGATGGTGGAAAAAGAAAAGAGGGGATGAATTGTAAAAGGTTGGTTGTCGGGGGGCGAATGTGAGAAATGGAGCGTAATTTCAATGCCGGATGTATGATAATGTATGTAGTGCTGTATTTTGTAGATGGATTTTGCATTTAAAATCATGTGGCTTGGGTGCGAAAGGAAAAAATAAAAATAAAAGAAATAGTAGTGAGTAAATTTTGCCGAGTCGTTGTTGATATGTGGCTGAAAAATCCGAGTGAATGCTAAAAGAGCAATAGGAGATGCTTACAGCACCTAGTATTCCCAAGCGGTCACCCATCTAAGTACTGACTAGGCTCGACGCTGCTTAACTTCGGTGATCGGACGAGAACCGGTGTTTTCAGCGTGATATGGCCGTAAGCGATGATTGCAGGTAGAATGTGTGTATTTATTCTGCTAATACGACATGTTCCCCTCGAATTGTGTCAAGAAATATTCTCTCGATATTTAAACGATTCTCATATATTTTTGGCTCTCCATTTTTCATTCTCTCTCCGTCCCTCCCTCCATCTTTAAAGTCAACTAAACTCTGTCAAACAAAATAACCAGACTCCACTAGCTGTATACTTCACTCGCAAAATCACAATACATTTCTCGCCTGCTAGCAGCACGAGCACTGCGTTTTGCACCTTTTTCCTTTGTTGGCCGTTTAAATCCCTAGATTTTATCCAATCTTATATGAAAGGAGGATTTCAGAAATATTTTTCATCACTCCTCCTCATCAGGCTCCTCTCGGTGAGCGAATCAACTTTTCACAACAACAACATTGCTTCCACCTCGTTTGTTGCCGTCACTGAACGTGTCAGTGAGCTTTTTTCACTTACGGATTGCCTGTCGTGCAACAACGCGCCTAAAACGAGCTTTCCATTTCATTTGATGCTCAACTCACACACAGCATTTCACAAATGATTCCTACTTTGTCGTCCACATTCTATAATTACATGGACACACGCTGAGCGAGGCGATTTCATTTGCTATTTTATTTTCATACTCACAACTATTCTCCTACACTGGCAGATTGTTTTCGTGTAAATCAGCCCGGACGGACGTCTCCAATTCGAACAGATACTTATGAAGAAAAGTATCGTTGCCCTAAGGACTTTGTAGTTTTTTTGCTTGTTTCACTACTTTTCCCGGCCGAAACTAGAAGCAACTTGTCTAAGTGGGGAAGAATGAAAAAGCGGGTGTGTGTGTGGGGGGGGGGTCTGGAGAAAAAGAAGAAAAATAGGCCTGGCATCTATGTACTCGTAGGTATTCGGGGGTTGGGGGGGGGGCACGTGGTGCCGTGAGAGAAAAAAAAAAAATAAAAATAAAAATAGGAAGAAATAGGCTGATGGTGGAAAAAGAAAAGAGGGGATGAATTGTAAAAGGTTGGTTGTCGGGGGGCGAATGTGAGAAATGGAGCGTAATTTCAATGCCGGATGCATGATAATGTATGTAGTGCTGTATTTTGTAGATGGATTTTGCATCGAAATCATGTGGCTTGGTTGCGAAAGGAAAAAATAAAAATAAAAGAAATAGTAGTGAGTCAATTTTGCCGAATCATAGTTGATATGTGGCTGAAAAATCCGAGTGAATGCTAAAAGAGCAATAGGAGATGCTTACAGCACCTAGTATTCCCAAGCGGTCACCCATCTAAGTACTGACTAGGCTCGACGCTGCTTAACTTCGGTGATCGGACGAGAACCGGTGTTTTCAGCGTGATATGGCCGTAAGCGATGATTGCAGGTAGAATGTGTGTATTTATTCTGCTAATACGACATGTTCCCCTCGAATTGTGTCAAGAAATATTCTCTCGATATTTAAACGATTCTCATATATTTTTGGCTCTCCATTTTTCATTCTCTCTCCGTCCCTCCCTCCATCTTTAAAGTCAACTAAACTCTGTCAAACAAAATAACCAGACTCCACTAGCTGTATACTTCACTCGCAAAATCACAATACATTTCTCGCCTGCTAGCAGCACGAGCACTGCGTTTTGCACCTTTTTCCTTTGTTGGCCGTTTAAATCCCTAGATTTTATCCAATCTTATATGAAAGGAGGATTTCAGAAATATTTTTCATCACTCCTCCTCATCAGGCTCCTCTCGGTGAGCGAATCAACTTTTCACAACAACAACATTGCTTCCACCTCGTTTGTTGCCGTCACTGAACGTGTCAGTGAGCTTTTTTCACTTACGGATTGCCTGTCGTGCAACAACGCGCCTAAAACGAGCTTTCCATTTCATTTGATGCTCAACTCACACACAGCATTTCACAAATGATTCCTACTTTGTCGTCCACATTCTATAATTACATGGACACACGCTGAGCGAGGCGATTTCATTTGCTATTTTATTTTCATACTCACAACTATTCTCCTACACTGGCAGATTGTTTTCGTGTAAATCAGCCCGGACGGACGTCTCCAATTCGAACAGATACTTATGAAGAAAAGTATCGTTGCCCTAAGGACTTTGTAGTTTTTTTGCTTGTTTCACTACTTTTCCCGGCCGAAACTAGAAGCAACTTGTCTAAGTGGGGAAGAATGAAAAAGCGGGTGTGTGTGTGGGGGGGGGGGGTCTGGAGAAAAAGAAGAAAAATAGGCCTGGCATCTATGTACTCGTAGGTATTCGGGGGTTGGGGGGGGGGGCACGTGGTGCCGTGAGAGAAAAAAAAAAAATAAAAATAAAAATAGGAAGAAATAGGCTGATGGTGGAAAAAGAAAAGAGGGGATGAATTGTAAAAGGTTGGTTGTCGGGGGGCGAATGTGAGAAATGGAGCGTAATTTCAATGCCGGATGCATGATAATGTATGTAGTGCTGTATTTTGTAGATGGATTTTGCATCGAAATCATGTGGCTTGGTTGCGAAAGGAAAAAATAAAAATAAAAGAAATAGTAGTGAGTCAATTTTGCCGAATCATAGTTGATATGTGGCTGAAAAATCCGAGTGAATGCTAAAAGAGCAATAGGAGATGCTTACAGCACCTAGTATTCCCAAGCGGTCACCCATCTAAGTACTGACTAGGCTCGACGCTGCTTAACTTCGGTGATCGGACGAGAACCGGTGTTTTCAGCGTGATATGGCCGTAAGCGATGATTGCAGGTAGAATGTGTGTATTTATTCTGCTAATACGACATGTTCCCCTCGAATTGTGTCAAGAAATATTCTCTCGATATTTAAACGATTCTCATATATTTTTGGCTCTCCATTTTTCATTCTCTCTCCGTCCCTCCCTCCATCTTTAAAGTCAACTAAACTCTGTCAAACAAAATAACCAGACTCCACTAGCTGTATACTTCACTCGCAAAATCACAATACATTTCTCGCCTGCTAGCAGCACGAGCACTGCGTTTTGCACCTTTTTCCTTTGTTGGCCGTTTAAATCCCTAGATTTTATCCAATCTTATATGAAAGGAGGATTTCAGAAATATTTTTCATCACTCCTCCTCATCAGGCTCCTCTCGGTGAGCGAATCAACTTTTCACAACAACAACATTGCTTCCACCTCGTTTGTTGCCGTCACTGAACGTGTCAGTGAGCTTTTTTCACTTACGGATTGCCTGTCGTGCAACAACGCGCCTAAAACGAGCTTTCCATTTCATTTGATGCTCAACTCACACACAGCATTTCACAAATGATTCCTACTTTGTCGTCCACATTCTATAATTACATGGACACACGCTGAGCGAGGCGATTTCATTTGCTATTTTATTTTCATACTCACAACTATTCTCCTACACTGGCAGATTGTTTTCGTGTAAATCAGCCCGGACGGACGTCTCCAATTCGAACAGATACTTATGAAGAAAAGTATCGTTGCCCTAAGGACTTTGTAGTTTTTTTGCTTGTTTCACTACTTTTCCCGGCCGAAACTAGAAGCAACTTGTCTAAGTGGGGAAGAATGAAAAAGCGGGTGTGTGTGTGGGGGGGGGGGGGTCTGGAGAAAAAGAAGAAAAATAGGCCTGGCATCTATGTACTCGTAGGTATTCGGGGGTTGGGGGGGGGGGACGTGGTGCCGTGAGAGAAAAAAAAAAAAAATAAATAAAAATAGGAAGAAATAGGCTGATGGTGGAAAAAGAAAAGAGGGGATGAATTGTAAAAGGTTGGTTGTCGGGGGGCGAATGTGAGAAATGGAGCGTAATTTCAATGCCGGATGCATGATAATGTATGTAGTGCTGTATTTTGTAGATGGATTTTGCATCGAAATCATGTGGCTTGGTTGCGAAAGGAAAAAATAAAAATAAAAGAAATAGTAGTGAGTCAATTTTGCCGAATCATAGTTGATATGTGGCTGAAAAATCCGAGTGAATGCTAAAAGAGCAATAGGAGATGCTTACAGCACCTAGTATTCCCAAGCGGTCACCCATCTAAGTACTGACTAGGCTCGACGCTGCTTAACTTCGGTGATCGGACGAGAACCGGTGTTTTCAGCGTGATATGGCCGTAAGCGATGATTGCAGTTAGAATGTGTGTATTTATTCTGCTAATACGACATGTTCCCCTCGAATTGTGTCAAGAAATATTCTCTCGATATTTAAACGATTCTCATATATTTTTGGCTCTCCATTTTTCATTCTCTCTCCGTCCCTCCCTCCATCTTTAAAGTCAACTAAACTCTGTCAAACAAAATAACCAGACTCCACTAGCTGTATACTTCACTCGCAAAATCACAATACATTTCTCGCCTGCTAGCAGCACGAGCACTGCGTTTTGCACCTTTTTCCTTTGTTGGCCGTTTAAATCCCTAGATTTTATCCAATCTTATATGAAAGGAGGATTTCAGAAATATTTTTCATCACTCCTCCTCATCAGGCTCCTCTCGGTGAGCGAATCAACTTTTCACAACAACAACATTGCTTCCACCTCGTTTGTTGCCGTCACTGAACGTGTCAGTGAGCTTTTTTCACTTACGGATTGCCTGTCGTGCAACAACGCGCCTAAAACGAGCTTTCCATTTCATTTGATGCTCAACTCACACACAGCATTTCACAAATGATTCCTACTTTGTCGTCCACATTCTATAATTACATGGACACACGCTGAGCGAGGCGATTTCATTTGCTATTTTATTTTCATACTCACAACTATTCTCCTACACTGGCAGATTGTTTTCGTGTAAATCAGCCCGGACGGACGTCTCCAATTCGAACAGATACTTATGAAGAAAAGTATCGTTGCCCTAAGGACTTTGTAGTTTTTTTGCTTGTTTCACTACTTTTCCCGGCCGAAACTAGAAGCAACTTGTCTAAGTGGGGAAGAATGAAAAAGCGGGTGTGTGTGTGGGGGGGGGGGTCTGGAGAAAAAGAAGAAAAATAGGCCTGGCATCTATGTACTCGTAGGTATTCGGGGGTTGGGGGGGGGCACGTGGTGCCGTGAGAGAAAAAAAAAAAATAAAAATAAAAATAGGAAGAAATAGGCTGATGGTGGAAAAAGAAAAGAGGGGATGAATTGTAAAAGGTTGGTTGTCGGGGGGCGAATGTGAGAAATGGAGCGTAATTTCAATGCCGGATGCATGATAATGTATGTAGTGCTGTATTTTGTAGATGGATTTTGCATCGAAATCATGTGGCTTGGTTGCGAAAGGAAAAAATAAAAATAAAAGAAATAGTAGTGAGTCAATTTTGCCGAATCATAGTTGATATGTGGCTGAAAAATCCGAGTGAATGCTAAAAGAGCAATAGGAGATGCTTACAGCACCTAGTATTCCCAAGCGGTCACCCATCTAAGTACTGACTAGGCTCGACGCTGCTTAACTTCGGTGATCGGACGAGAACCGGTGTTTTCAGCGTGATATGGCCGTAAGCGATGATTGCAGTTAGAATGTGTGTATTTATTCTGCTAATACGACATGTTCCCCTCGAATTGTGTCAAGAAATATTCTCTCGATATTTAAACGATTCTCATATATTTTTGGCTCTCCATTTTTCATTCTCTCTCCGTCCCTCCCTCCATCTTTAAAGTCAACTAAACTCTGTCAAACAAAATAACCAGACTCCACTAGCTGTATACTTCACTCGCAAAATCACAATACATTTCTCGCCTGCTAGCAGCACGAGCACTGCGTTTTGCACCTTTTTCCTTTGTTGGCCGTTTAAATCCCTAGATTTTATCCAATCTTATATGAAAGGAGGATTTCAGAAATATTTTTCATCACTCCTCCTCATCAGGCTCCTCTCGGTGAGCGAATCAACTTTTCACAACAACAACATTGCTTCCACCTCGTTTGTTGCCGTCACTGAACGTGTCAGTGAGCTTTTTTCACTTACGGATTGCCTGTCGTGCAACAACGCGCCTAAAACGAGCTTTCCATTTCATTTGATGCTCAACTCACACACAGCATTTCACAAATGATTCCTACTTTGTCGTCCACATTCTATAATTACATGGACACACGCTGAGCGAGGCGATTTCATTTGCTATTTTATTTTCATACTCACAACTATTCTCCTACACTGGCAGATTGTTTTCGTGTAAATCAGCCCGGACGGACGTCTCCAATTCGAACAGATACTTATGAAGAAAAGTATCGTTGCCCTAAGGACTTTGTAGTTTTTTTGCTTGTTTCACTACTTTTCCCGGCCGAAACTAGAAGCAACTTGTCTAAGTGGGGAAGAATGAAAAAGCGGGTGTGTGTGTGGGGGGGGGGGCTGGAGAAAAAGAAGAAAAATAGGCCTGGCATCTATGTACTCGTAGGTATTCGGGGGTTGGGGGGGGGGACGTGGTGCCGTGAGAGAAAAAAAAAAAAAAAAAATAAAAATAGGAAGAAATAGGCTGATGGTGGAAAAAGAAAAGAGGGGATGAATTGTAAAAGGTTGGTTGTCGGGGGGCGAATGTGAGAAATGGAGCGTAATTTCAATGCCGGATGCATGATAATGTATGTAGTGCTGTATTTTGTAGATGGATTTTGCATCGAAATCATGTGGCTTGGTTGCGAAAGGAAAAAATAAAAATAAAAGAAATAGTAGTGAGTCAATTTTGCCGAATCATAGTTGATATGTGGCTGAAAAATCCGAGTGAATGCTAAAAGAGCAATAGGAGATGCTTACAGCACCTAGTATTCCCAAGCGGTCACCCATCTAAGTACTGACTAGGCTCGACGCTGCTTAACTTCGGTGATCGGACGAGAACCGGTGTTTTCAGCGTGATATGGCCGTAAGCGATGATTGCAGTTAGAATGTGTGTATTTATTCTGCTAATACGACATGTTCCCCTCGAATTGTGTCAAGAAATATTCTCTCGATATTTAAACGATTCTCATATATTTTTGGCTCTCCATTTTTCATTCTCTCTCCGTCCCTCCCTCCATCTTTAAAGTCAACTAAACTCTGTCAAACAAAATAACCAGACTCCACTAGCTGTATACTTCACTCGCAAAATCACAATACATTTCTCGCCTGCTAGCAGCACGAGCACTGCGTTTTGCACCTTTTTCCTTTGTTGGCCGTTTAAATCCCTAGATTTTATCCAATCTTATATGAAAGGAGGATTTCAGAAATATTTTTCATCACTCCTCCTCATCAGGCTCCTCTCGGTGAGTGAATCACTCGACTACTCAGTATTGGTCCATACTTGATTACCTTCTGTACATTATTGTTTTTTTCTTGCTGCTACTACTATCTCAATTTGTTGAAGAAGAAAAATAATTCATGTAAATTTTCCAATTTTGTCTCGATGTTATCACTTATAGTCAACGTTTTCTCACTCACGGATCACCCATCGTCCAATTATCCACACAAAAGACGGTTTTCCCTTTTCAACATTCCGGTCTTTGTTTTTAGTAGATCCCACCCAAAGCTCATGCCCATAACCTTTAAAAACAGCTGCTTGAGAAAAAAAGAATTTAAAAAGAAAAAAAAAATGATTAGGATGGATATTTTTTTCCTTTTACTGTATATTAGAAACTTAATTTGTGGTGTCTGTTTCTCGGGTCAAATTTCCAACAGGAATTTGATCCACAATGAGAATTTGAACTCTTTCATGAACCTTCAGTCTTGTCTATCCTTCAATTTGAGTTTCTGATCAATAAAGCTATCGAATTTTCGCTCTCCTTCTTCAGATGGTTGTAATGCTGTGAAAAGTTTTAATCAAGAAAAAATATATCGATAGGGTGTCGTAGCATTCTGGAGCTTTTTTGTTAGTCCCTGCGAGACAAAAATATTTGTTACCAGCGGGAACTGATATTTCAAGTTTATTTGGTTTGTCTTCCATGGGGTGAGGAGTTGGGGTTGAATTCTGTCTCCATGATCAGGACTAATGAAGACCCAGCATTCTGTGGACTTTTGGGAGTGAAAAGGGAAATGGAAATTAATTAATTAATTAATTATCTACTTATACTGCCGTACGTAGTTCTTGGTTGGGACTAACGGAAAGACGCGAACTTCCTTACTTTCTCATCGAAATAGAAGTGGCCTACAGATAACTAAAAGGTGCCAAATTTAGTCAGGACTAAATTTGGCACCTTTTAGTTATCTGCGGGCCACTTGTATTCACCATCTGTTATCGTGCAACATCATCTCAGTTATTTAATTTCTCCCTCAACAGTTGTTCATGTTGACGATGTTGAAAATTTTCTTCACCGCTTCTTCTTGGCCATGAAGATGTAGGACCTGCCTAGGACAGAAGAGGAAGCTGTTACCTTTCTGCAGTCGAAAAATGTGCTACACATGAAAAAATTATGTGAAAACAGACATGAGATAAAGCTGTACATGGGCAAGTCGAATCCCCCAATCTGGTCTTGTAATTTGAGATATTGTCGCAGAAGCGTCCGAATTGGTTCGGTTGGAGAAGAGCAGGCTGCCACTTGTTACTATTGTGAGGTTTATTTATTCTTGGCCAAAGGGATTTACCTCTTTATCGTGGTGTAAAGATGAACTGGACATGAGTTCACAGACACCCGTTGATTGGAACAATTATATGCGGGAACTGCGTGTATGTAAAGTGGAAAAACAGACGAATACGTATTAAGCTGAATTCATGTGGCGCAGCGGGAAGGATGATGTTTTCAATAACATTTTAGAAGTAATTGCTGAATTGTATCCGCCTAAGTGATTAAAGTCTCATTATAACTATTCATGTTCTACTCTGTGTAAGAGACTACCCAGTCGTAAGGAAATTTACTTTGAAAGTGGGAATTGCAACGTGATTGGTCTACAGAAAACGAATTCGAGTGGCCTACAGATAACGTAAAAGTAATTGGAACTTGCTTTTAGGTTTACCATGTTAGCTTTTTGAATTTATACACATTTATGTTTCTTGTGGAAAATCACCAAAATGTCTCTGGTTCAGGTAGACTGTAAAGAAAACACGGCTGCATTGAAGTTCAACTGTCGTTATCTTGTATCAACCATTTCAGCCGAAACATGAAAATAAATTCCGACGTAAAACTACTTTCGCTAAACACGATTGACTTTCACTCATGTCCTCAACCGGTGCCCTCAATTAAAAAGAATCTCGCGCAAGCTTTTTTTTTTTTTGTAATAGAAAACAAAACAAACCTTCTGCTGTGGTTGGTAGAAATTGTATCCCTTCTCTCTTCAAGTGAGGGTTTACTAAATCTGGCAAAATAACAGACCTTTTCTGTTTTTTCAAGATCTTGAATTTTTAAGATCTTCTCCAAGAGATTGAAATTTAATTATTCATATAATTGGAAGTTTTTAATGTCTGGTGGGTCAGTCAGTAGGAGCTCCCCCCCCCCCGCAAAAAAATAACGACCCAAACGAAACCGAACAAGCATAACTTCTATTGAGGCAACTTGGTGGCATTATCTATTTTAATTCTGCATTGCAACTGAAATGATCTAGCTTTAATCAAAATTAAAAATCAAGACCAGAATTCTTTTTCTATGAATTGAAATGATTTCCATTCATATCTACACGAGAAGAAATGAAATAATAAATCTTTTAAAGAAAGAAAAATAGGAAATAACGAGGCTCTAGGTAGTTGCTGGAATAGATATGTATTTACTAACGATGCCTGAGATAGGTGTGATTAAATAATAAGGATTTCGAACATGTTGATCTATTCATTTTTTTTTTTTTTTTTTTTTTTTTTTTTTTTCGGTCAAACCTGTTAAGAAAATGAGCGAGGCCAAAATTTTCCTTGGCATAAGTTGATAGAATATCAAGAGTGACCTCCCTTGATACAGACTCAACATGACAGATATCGGTAGTTCGTGATTTTAAAAAGTATGGATAAGTTCATCAGTAAAAAGAAACGAAAAGTACCAAATGAGGAAAATGATCTCCCCGTTGTTGCCAAACAGAAATGTCGCCTTGAGGAAGCTGAAAAGTCTTCACGTATGTTGTTGTTTGTTGAAATTTAAATACGCTTTGAAAAAAGTATGATGAATCCCCCCTATCAATTCATTAAAAAATTTAGATTGTTTCAGTATTCCAAAATCCAGGCTTTTCATCACCTGTCTTTATTCAAATGACCACTCAATACATATTGTATATTTCATATCATTCAGCGAGATAAATAGATTGAAAGTGAAGTTTTTATTCACTACGACTCCTGGACCTAAAAGGTGGGAATGCCGGGTAGGAAGTTTTGTGTTTCACTATGCTTTACTATGCGTCCTTATGGACGAATCTGAGAAGAAAATTAGCATTGGAAATCCCAGCTTTTATCAAAACTCAAACATCGACTAAAGTTGCCGATTGAAGATTCCCAACGACCTCAGACAGTAAGCAAACCGAAATTTTGTTTGTTATGTAACAAACATTGGGACCACATAAGGGGAGATAACTCGGTATTATCAAAAATCATTTAATGAAAATTATTTGTGCGTGAATCAATTGCAACCTTGAACAAAATAGTCGTGATTAAAAAAAAAAAAAAAATGTAGTTCGTAAAAAAAAATGTATGCATAAAAAGAATGAAATACAATAAAGAAAAAAGAATTATAAAAACTGTCAAACTTACTCTAATCAAGTTTTAGTCTCCCCCATTTATTTCCAGTTTTATGAACAGTTTTGATCCAAGTGTTTTCATCAATTATTCTGCATTCTTATGTCTTAACTTCTGATATAAGCTGCTCAATTAAGACTTCTATTTTTTGAATGAATAGTTGCCTGTTATAGGTCTATGATTAGCGGGTGAGATTTACAGGCCAGTATAAGTAAGAACAACCAACTCTTCAGATGACTACACGGACATTTCTGGTGTAGGAAAAAAGCCCAGGAAATGTACAAAAACAACAGCATTGTCACCTCCGAAATTCGAATGTTTTGAAATAAGAATTGAAATTCTCAACACAAATTAGGATCAAGATCAATGTCCGCTGAAAGTCATGATTTTGCGATTCCTAAACAACTTGAATTCAAATATTGAAAATTTAATTGATAAAATTTGAATTATCGACAAATCTGAGGCAAGAACTACAAAGTCTATAGTTGATCCCATTTGACTAAATTTTTTCCTATAAAGGAAGTAATTGAGCCAGACAATTAGCCAGGTCAACCCATACACGCATACCTGTGTAGAGGAACACAAACAATAGCACTAAAGCACTTCAGACACATATACACATACTGAATCAATCAACGAGTAAGTCCTTTGTCTACTGCATACACCTGTTTGGACTGAAAGACATTTTCATTTTATTGATGTGGAATTTTTATCTTATGCACAACTCTTGTGAACTTCTCCCTAATCTAAAATCCAACATGTACATCTAATATGAATTTTTATTCCAATCGTATAATTATTCATCAAGTTTTAATAAAGAAAGCATTTCAACTCTTGTTCATATTGTTAAATAAATCTATTATTTTGTATACCAATTTTCTTTTCATTCTTTCAACTGAAACTTTGAAACCAACAACTTCTTACACCTTCCTCTTGCCTGTTGTCTGTTACTACTGTCTTGTCATGGCAGCTTACCTTCCAGTCCACCTACACAACAATTATGTATGAAAAAGCTATATGCTAGATACAACTTATATACTAGGCCATATTCTTGTTAGGGAACCTAGATCAGAGAGTTTAATTATGGAGTCAGTTTGTAACGTGCTCCCTGGGCAGGTCTCTTCAGCCTTCGCCAGTCTGTGAAATGTGATGCTGGTCAGGCCGTAGTTGACTGGTTGCTATATCTCTGCCTCAAGTTGCCCCTACCTTGACCATGTTGTGTCCAAATCCGAGGTGGTGCAGCTGTCGACTAAAAGACTCTGCAGCACTGGAGAAAATACCCCCAAAGCTTCACAATTAGAAAAGGAATAATCAACACTGTGTAAATATGCAACAAGATTTACGTCAGTATTATTACAGTAGACTGGTCAAAATATACGCTGATGCCGGTGAGGACACAATGGAATAACTATCAGTCTGTCTTTCGGGCTATCTACTTGATATCTCTTTGTATGTCTGTTGGTATTGCTTCAACAAAGTTCTCGAATCAAAATCATAAGTCGTTCAGAGAACCGCTTGATGTCTCTTGGTTTTACCTATTGGTATAGCTTCACCAAAGATATAATCTTCTGGGGATCAAGATATCGTGGTGACAAGGAATGTGGAATTCTATGCATTGTCCTGGCGGCTTCTCTGCACCCTACTCTGTCTACTCGAAAATAGGTGTTGATAGCTATTGAATAATAGATGGCTCCTTTTGTGGTCGGGGCTGATGGCTGAAGGGTTTATGATTGATTTCTTCCCTTCTCAGCTGGCAAATATTGAAACCATGCTAGCCTAAACAATCTTCATTCTGATCTCTCCAAAATAGGGAATCCTAATTTTCCCTTTTGAAATATGCAATAGGTGTGACTAGATCCTCTGGCAATCAATTTGCCTACCCTGAAACTAGAGATATTTTCACAACAAAGGCGATTAATGATCATACATTTGTAATCTATCCAGGCCTTGTTTGCCTGACACTTTAGTGTAAAAATATTTTTCCAACTCCGGTATTTCAAACCTCTCAAACAAAGGCTATTAATCAAAATTATTTTCCCAACTCGGGGTTCAATATTAACTGCTTTACAGTTTTAGGTTTTTATCTGTTCTTAATCCACATGGTTTCTCTTGGAAACCTGTTCTGGTCAGCATTCTTTTTTTGTAAGTACACTCAACCTCGCAAGGTTATCTTATTTCCTTTTTCAGATTTTTCCAATAAACCTTTCATTTTCATTGTGTCATTTTTCTGATTAACCCTTCAATTTCATAGTATCACAAGTTATGAAACTATTAACCGATTTGATCGTTACCTGCAAGAGTCTACAAAGTCACCATGTTGCTTATCCTTCCATATACCTACTAGAGGGTTAACATCAATGTTGCATCCATACCATTCTCGGTGTGCACTGATGAGATCAAGATCCTCAAGCCAGCCTTGGCCATAAGCATCGGGGCTATGCCGCGAAAGACTCACCTGTAGCAGGCAGGCAAGCCGCATAGCAAGGTTAGAGGACTTTCATATCTCGAAGACCTTCCTGTTTGAGGAACTAGTATCTCTGGCTGATAGAGAAGCAGGGCCCTACAGAAGAGATACAAGGACTCTTTATAAAAGACCCTCATCTCCTACGGAATCAGAGTCAGCCGACAGGGTCTATTAGGCTAAGTAACTGTTGAGCAACAATTGAAGAGGTAGCACTGCAAGGTAGGAACTTCTTCAACTGTTGTAGAAAGGCCTGTCACAGGTCTCTCTGAGGTCTCGCAACAGATGTGGAAAACCTACCTAAATGTTTGTTCATGAAGCCAAGCCTTGAGGGTGATATTTTATGGATGTAGAAAATCCTTTTTTGCATATTTCTTGACAAGAATAAGTTTCAAATCTTGGAAGATTTCAAGCATTTTTCATAATCTCAGGTATGTGACCAATGATGTGGATAATAGATTATTAAAAGAAGGGGAAATGGTTTTTTTTCTGTATAGTTTAGCTCAGTTTGAAGAAAAGAGAATTGAGAGGTAAAAGAGGAGAATTTTCTTGGTTTTTACATTACTAATAGATAAGTACTATGAATCATTTTTCTTATTAAAAAAAAATGATAACATAAGAACTGTTTGAAGAATATAAAAAGAATTAAGAAATCGAAAAAGCAAAATCTCCTGTTCAAAGAATCCTCTATATTATTCTGCTTGTTTGTATTTACGACCGTTGAATTTTCTGATTGTTATTCATTCCTTCTCTGGCATCTTCAAACACCAATGAAGCTTGTCAATTTATTTGTTTTAACATGTTCTTGAATTCTAATAACTCTTTCCCCTCTTTACGTTTCACAACTTACAAAGAGGGTAAAGAAGTCGAGGAGTAAATTGCTGTTCTCTGGAACTGAAGCATAGTATCTTACAGCCATAATATTCATCCTTCATCTTTTCTCTTCTTCACCCCACACACCCTAGCAATGTAATGGACCTGGATAAAGATGGCTGCTTACAATTGAATGGGAACAAAAGGAACACAATTTCAATTGTAACTGTCCTTAGTTCATTATTCCTCCCTTACAAATCTGAAGCCTAAAACAAAGTCATAGTAGTAGGTGACAGGAATATAGATAGTTAGCAAAAGTAATCAATAATGATAAATATTGATTTCATTTTCTCCTGTCTATTACTATAACTAACATAGATCCATTCCATAGGTAATAAATTACTCAAACAAAATTGTACACTTTAATTGCAGAAATATATGGGCAAGATTATTGACATCTTGATTGTCAAAACCTGTAAAATTTCTACAGATCCAGCTGGTATATATGAATATGGGTATGAGTCAATTAGTTCATTGTCTAATCATGAAAAAATGCATTCATTTCACTCAACAAATATTTATTTTTTGACATAATCTCTTTCTTTGTCAAAATACTTGATTCGGTAGTGAATATTAATCTCACAGATCGAACATTATACGGTGAAAATCTCAGATCAAAATTCAACGAATAACTGTGTATCGAGCTGCAGACTTATTGATCCACCTCAGTATTCTTGGAGTTCTTCTGTCAGTATGGTGACTTTGATCTTCACTGGGTGCCCCATAGTTATGGCCCTTAGCTAGACTATGCTAAACTTACCATAATGCTCTTAAGAGTCTGCTTTGTGGCCAATGTAATAGTGTTGATATTCAGATAAGTGTATCAGGCTACAGGATTATTGATCTAACCTTTTATATATCGTTATGTCCCACAGTCTCAGGAGGAGGAATTTGTTAGCTTGAATAATACAGAGACATGATGGATGATGAAGCATAAGTAAAAAGAAAGATTTCAAGGTCCTGTCTTCTTTCATTATGGCAAAAAGACAACAGTGAATTAGAGTGAAACTGGCCTTTGAATCAGTGACTAACTTGGCGAAGGGCTCTCCCCTTACTGCTTTTTATAATACTACCAAATCAATGCATTAATTCAGGGTTCACTTTCTGTCTCAAAAGGCACCATAAGTCTTTGATTTTTCTTCCACTTTTAGAGACATGTTAACTAACATATCTTGACCTAAAGGTAAGGCTGTATCTAAAGGTAAGGTCAGTGCAAATACTGCTGTTGTACAGGGCCTAAACTTTTTAGGAGCCCCCCCCCCCCAAAATATGTCTTGAAGATTTTACTTTTTATCCGCAAAAAAAATTGAAAGTCCCTACCAAATTTGTTTGAGGATTTATTGTTACGTTGAGATAGATTATTGATCCGTAAAAGACTTTACATTAAATTAAACATAATAATTTTATGAATAATTCAATTTTGTTTTGATTTGTTTGAAAATGATCAAATACAAAAATGAAGGGCTCACAAAAAATGCACTGTTCTCCAATGTTCAATTTGGCTCAGCTTAAGGGTGCTGTAGACTCTCTAAACCATGTCTTACCTGGGCCCCCTTGATGCAGACTAACTTCTTTTTGCTTGTTAGTCCCTAACTTGACAAAGGGTTCTCTACCCTGACAACTATTTCTACCTCTACTACTACCAAATCTGTGTGTTGATTCAGGGTCTTCTCCTTGTGGACTGCATTCTCCCTCTTCATTTACACTCGTGTATTATTCATCTATCAGTCAAGTAAAGTTTGTGGAAAAGTAGGGTCTGTCTTGATTTAATAAATTTTTCATTTATTGCTATAAGCATGTCATTGATTGCTGTCAGCATAACATGTAATATTGAAACACACCATAAGCAACTGAGACTGCAATTACATAGGGTTTACATCACATCAGCCGTGCCCCCTACTGTTATTAGAAGAAAATTAGCATAGTATCCTTCGAAGGTTGACATTTCTTTTAACGTTAAAAAGTTCCTTTACCAAGGGAGGTAACCTTTCGATGCTAAAATTGAAGATTACCTGCCTTAATAATACCCCTCAAAACAGACACTCGTTATTTTGCATCTCACTCCTCACTCAAACCATTTTACTGTTTTTCATCCCAATTACTTATGTATGGATATACGTGGGTTTGGCGCTGAACACTCTTCTGACCCCTATTTGGCTTTTTGCAGTAATACATACCTGGTTTTAAATAAGAGCTAAGGTATAGCAGTCATTCGAACTGTGCCTGCTGCCTGTTTAGTTTGTTAATCCACTTGGTTTCATTCTGTATTCGCACTCTATAAGTTTGGGCTATCGGGTTTTCTATCCAACTGCCAATATGCAGGTCAGACATTCAAATCACAGCATAGAGTCATTAATTTCATAAATCTTTTAGTTTCAGTGTGGCAAGATAAAAATCGAACTGAAAAGTGACAACAGCTTTTATATAATGAAATGCAGTCAATGACATTATCACTGTCCTACTTTGGTTGGTTTTTAACATACGGAAATGGTTAACTTTTTTGTTACAAAGATTGATTATGATATTTTACTTCTGTGTTTTCAGCTCCTTTGGTCTGGAAGAAATTGCGTTCAGAAGATCTTGACTGTGATTACACACGGTTATATTCCAAGACTGAGGCTGATGCGTTGTTGTTAGAGTGTGAAAAGACGATCTCCTACAATACAGGTCAGCTAGCTCGAGTCCAGGTATTTGGCAAGTGGTATGACATTCCTCGGAAACAGGTAACTGTCAATGTTTAGCTTAGCATCATACTAGCAGTTATAATTAAATTCTCAGAGCCTAGTATTTTTGCATTAGAGATATTCTTCAAATTTTTGCATAGTGCATGTCAAGAATGTTAGGATCATTTATGTATGGATATACATTTCAGATCAGAGTATCTGTGTGCGCTGCCTAGGATCGAAGTGTCACTTCTCAGGACTTTCATTGAAAAATAGAAATAGTTCACATTTCAAAGTGTCTCCGAGAAGTGATTCTTGTCTTATTAATTGCTTAGATATCTGACATAACTTCATTAAACTATACGCACACACACACACACACACACACACACATATATATATGAATGACAGTCCTAACTTACCATTATGGCCCTAAAAGAATCCTCTTTCTTGATTTCTATTTTTGCTTCCAAAGCAAAACATCTGATGCTAAATTTGTTTTCTACAATAACCCTTTAACCCCTGATAGGTACACACATGCTACTGAAGGTGGAGACCTCTTCCAAAACATGTGTAGCATACTCATTAATTTATCTATGAATTAATTAACAAATAAAGTTTCCATATACTTCTACTGCTGAGTCTGTCTCATTCCCTATTGTTAACACACACACACACACACACACATATATATATATATATATATATATATATATATATATATATATATATATATATATATATAATATAGTAGAATGTGGATTTGCTACACAAACTAGCTCATGTTTCTGCCCTCTCATCACGCGTATCGAGCACTCTATGAAATAAATCTGTTACGTATCAGAAGTTGCTTTATATTATTAATATATCATTATATTATACTGCTACCCTGATCTGTACCATATATATATATATATATATATATATATATATATATATATATATAGATACACATTCTATTTTATGTATGCGGATTATATATGATTTGGAAGAAAGAACTTCCTCCAGATCATATGATTAAAAAAAAAGCTTGCGAAGCTGAATAGTTTACATTAAAATGTGGTTTTTATACTGAATGTAAATGATGGCTTCATCTTGTCAGATGATAGCCATCCCATCACTTTACCAGGTCACTCTGCTTCATTTTCCTATGACCTGCCTGCTCTAAGTTGGCTTTTAACACCAGTTGCTGACCTGCAAGATCGAGAGCACACGTGACTGACCAAAATCAGACTGCCATTTCACGGACAGATTCAATCAATCCTGTGAGCAGTCTCTTGCACTTTCATGTATCTGAAGAGACGAGGGCTCATCTTTCACACCTTGCCACCTATGGCACAAGTTGCATTGTTCAGAAAAGGTGGCAAAAGATTTTCATATAAAGTCTGCTTCTGCTGATTTCTGTGTGATTTACATAGCCTGCCTTTGCAAGAAGAGTACATCTAAAGATATCACATATACAGCTCTTTACATTCTCTGGGAGCACAAGGACCATTTCAGTTCAATGTGTTAAATTTGCCTTTCCTCAAATATGTTGCACCCAGCTTAGTGCCTAGGCTCATGGTAAGACCGCTTCCTGAAGGGAAACTCCTAAATCAAACCCCTGCTGACTTGTGGGTATTCTGCATTAGGAAAAGTCTCGGAGAAGGTCCTCCAATATAAGACTCGAGGTTGAAACAGTAACCAATCATTTTGCTCTGCTTATTGCTGGATATTTAACTATACATACACGAATACACATACCCACATACATACAGATATCTTCACTTTTTGAAAGTTTCTTTTATGCCATTTAGCTTTTACAAAAGACTTATGTTTGTATAGATTTTCTCCACTACTGAAATGGCATAAAGAAAGGAAGCAATTACTATTAATTCAAATGTGAAGATTTTTTTAGCATTCCCCTACCCCCAGAATAGATTTACTATGTACAAGCATAGTCCAATAAGTTTGCAGCCTGTCATAATCATTAGTTAAATTTTGATCTGAAATTTTTGCCGTGTAAAATAAATGCTCCTTTTCATTCATCATCAAATTAAGTACCCATTTATTCACCTGTGTAAATATAATACATCTGTAAAATCATACATTTTAAATTATAATCAATACATGTATGAAATTTATGCTATGAATTATGATATTTTATGTATGATTTACTTTATAAATATAGCAATTGATATATAGTTCGAATTTACTTATGAATTATAATTTATACATTAATAAAATTGACTGCTTATGTTATATAATTCATGATATTCTATGTATAATTTACTGTGTAAAATATGCTGTATGACTTGCAATTACTAAATAATTTTCTATATTCTATATATAACTTACAATGAAAATTTAATACTTATACCTAAAATTATCCATCATAAATTATCATACATTTAAAAGATTTACTTTATAGATGAAATAATTTCTGTATAATTTTGCTGTATAATTTACAACTCACAAAATCAAATCTGCACTTTAAATACAGGTTGCCCATGGGGACCCAAATTTAACCTACACTTTTTCTAACAATACCGTCCCGGCTCGTCCCTGGATACCACTACTCAGTAAAATCCGTGACCGGATCACTGAAGTAACTGGATACACTTTTAACTTCGTTCTCATTAACAGGTAAGTTGAGATGAGCTGACTTTTGTATGTGTGTGTTTGTATATACTTGTGAATATTGAAGATTCTCACGTCACACATTTAAAAAAAAAAAAAGAAAAAAGATTGTAGTGAGTTGGACGACCTTTCTGGCTATTTGATTTGAGCTATATTGTTAACAAGGGAATTGTCTGATGAAAAGAGTAAAAGTCACATTATTGTAAAAAAATAAAAACGAGCTTGGCTACTGCAGGGTCAAACTCCACTCCTACTTCTATTCTGATCGAAGATGACTTCAGCAACTTTTGTATTGTATATATAATAAATATAAAAATATATTTTTTTTTGTATAGATGTACTTATTCATTAGAATGAAATAAGCCTTAAGATTAATTTTCCTTGATTTATGAGACTTGTTGATTTGTTGAAATTCCAAAACATGACTGGGGAATGGTAATTTTACATATCGGTTTGGTTCAGCATCATGGAATAGATTAAAAGTGAAGAGTTTACTCCCTTAAATTTAATGAAGATTGTTCTTGTACTTGTCTTGGTAGAACAACAAACTCCAGATTTAGATTGGAGCTTGGGAAAAAAAAAAAGAGGAGGGTCACTTTTGATGGAGAAATTGGAGAGAAGACACTAGTAACACGGTTGCCAGATATGGCCAGCACCAAGAGGCTGGTTTTGAATCTCTGCTTCCAGACTCGCTAGAGTCCTGAATTCGATACTATTCCAATGCCTGTTTTGGGTAATTCTCCAATATAAAGCTTGGATTATCTCCCTTTCTGGCCAAATTGAGGTAACTCCGCTAAGAACACTACACCAGTTGGTTTATTTTTGCTGACATCCAATCAAATGAGATTCTCGAATCTTCATTATCATATGTTACTAAAAGGTTATTCCTCAAGACATGGAGTGAATATTTAGTGCAGCCATTCTCAACCATTGTTTATTTTGGCTGCAGCCCCCTTAAGAACCTCTCAGGTTCTAGGCCCCCCCTCTTGTCAAATAGGGATAGAACATGAACAGATAAAAGAAATTCATATATTATTATTCCAGTTTATGGCCCCCTTCAAAGGTGCCATCCCCCCGCTTTATACACAACTCTATACACCTGTGTTAGAGACCCTGAAAACTTTACTCTTCATAGACTGACCCATAACATTTTATTCCCTTCAAGTCTCTTGACAAAGCTGACAGAGCAAAGGCTATCAAGAAGAAGAATTCATAATTTGTTTCACATTCATTTATGAAGCGGGCACACAAACATGTATTCTCTTTCTCACACACACATTAAATTTGATAGGGAAATATCTTAATCAGTAAGTAAAGCTCAGGGATCAATTGGGATGTAAGTTGACCATCAGAATAATGTTCCTCCAAGTTTATGATAACAAATATCACCTAATGTAAAACCTACATCCACTCATCCTTACTGAATTCTATCTACATCTAAAATCACAATGATTTTGGCGAAATTCTTTTTTTGGTATTCATTTATTAAGAAAAGTTCAGAAATTTTTTTCCTACCATTTTAAAAAATGCTATTGATATCAAAATGGTCAAATATGTAGTCTTGATACATGGTGTGCAAAAAAAAAAGTTGATCTTTCCTGCAGAGATTTATGCTATCTTTCAGATACCAAGATGGCCGGGATCACATGGGTGAGCATAAGGATGATGAAAAGGAGTTGGTTAGACAGAGTCCAATTGCATCTTTGTCTCTTGGCCAGGCGCGAGATTTTGTCTTTCGTCACGAGTGTGCCCGGGGCAGTCAAAGCAAGAAAGGCAAATCTCAACGTGACATTGCTCCAGTCAAGATCGAACTACAACATGGCAGTCTACTCATGATGAATTATCCGACTAACTGTCACTGGTATCATGCATTACCCCAGAGAAAAAAGCTTCCCCCTGCTGTCAGGATAAACATGACCTTTCGGGACATGGTAACCCCCAAATAAACTTGTAATAAAGATGTAGGGTTATTTTCATTATTGATTTTTGTCTATGAACCTGCAGATTCATCATTTCAAAATATTTATGTTTCATATTGCAAAAAAACTCACTTGAACATATCAATTTTATGTTTTTCTTTCATTTTTTGGCTTTTTTCATCTACGCATGTTTTTGCCTCTACTTATCCACTGACCATGTATAGGTAGGAGAAAGATTGAAATTTCTCAAAAATGATTTCATCTTTATTCGATTACATTGGAAGAATAGCATAATATAAAATGAAATTTAACGAATGTTTATAAATATATACGGGAAATCTAAATCTTATTTTGAAAACGTAAGTAGGGTTTTAAAAATTTTGTTTTAGGCTTCGCTAGAAAGAAAAAAGCTGTAGTTTTTGTCTAAAGAAACCAAAGACAAATTTACATTAATTTTAAAGTGGAATTGGACAGTTTCAATTCAATGTTCTACTTCAATTGTTGATGCTTTTATTAGCAAAAATTAAACTTGATCATGTTGATTCATTAGAATAAAAAATGAAATTTTAGTTAAATATGAATGCAGAACTCCACATTATTGACCTCGAGCAACTTTTGAAATTTGAAAAAAAGTATTGTTATAGCTTAAATATCATCTTTGAAGTTTTAATTTTGGTTTTAATTGCAAGAAAATAGCATTAAGTTTATTGTTAAAAGAAAAGAAAAAATACTTTTGCTTATTTAAAGCTGGTTTTAGACTTTTTGAATTTTACATTTTGTCAACATCAATCATCAATTTGGTAATGGCCTGATGGATGTGTCTCTTCCAGAGAAATTCAACTGTGTTTTTAGAAAGTTTCCAAAGTTACAGGAAGTCTCATAGAAATTTGCTTTGAAGAAAATTAGTTGATTCAATGATTTATTGACTGGGTTTTGAAAAATATTACTTTTTTCTTAAAATTTAGCGAAAATTATGCTTGTTTACTGTCAGTTCAATGGTCAAAGTCTGTTCAAATTTATCAATTGTCTACTTCAAACCATAAATTTCAGTGACAAAATGCGGTGCCAGGAAGTTACCTTATAATGGATATGATTATATACGGTTGACAGGAGAATAGAAGACGTAACATAATGGCAATTTGATTAAAGAGATACATGCGGAGGTTGTCTTGAAACTAAGAAACAATTTATTGACTAATAAAGCATTTCCCCTTTCTCATCCACCAGGAAAAAGCCAAGTGATTGTGATGAGAATGAAGAGTGAGCAGTTGATACTGATTAGATCAATAGCTCTAGTATTCAAAATTGCACTATAGATTTTCTACAAGAAGCAGTTGTTTCTCTTTCCAAAAAAACAAAACAAGTCTCTCCAGAATAATGAGAGACAAAATGAACAACCAAATGACAGAAGACTTTCCAATATCTTTGGAAGTGGAAAGATCTGAATTGTTTGAAGAAGGAAATGTAATTATTATGGCAACCAACAAAAAATATGCAGGCAAAAAGTCATCATTGGTTTTGCAACAACACATTTGACTCTGCTCCTGTTGGCTATCAACTATATACTATCAATGCTCTTCATGAAAAAAAATCATGCCATTCCTTTAATGTGTATTGCATTACCCAACAGAAATGCATAAAAGCATCATATTATTTTGTCAAGGCTGAGAGAAATGTCCACTCATGGTCTACAACTTGTTTCTATAACTCTTGATTTTGAAAAGTCCGTAATCTGCAGCATAGCGGAACACTTTCCAGTGTTGCATACTGTTGAATGCTTTTTTTCACTGTCATACAAAATTGGTATAACAATGCACAAAATGCTTTGGTAATAAAATCCATACAGGCATTAGCATTATTGACAAGTTCAGTGAATTGATGGCATCATTTGATTAGAAAAAAAAGATGAAATTTTGGGTAATTCTCTTGTTTATTTTTGAAACAGCATGGTTAGGAGCCTATTTAGAAAGGGAGGGGAAGAAGTCCTTATTTTAATACGGAGATATGGAGAGTAGCAGATAGAACAGTGGCTTGATTACACTGAACAAATAACTTACGAATGTTGGCATTGCCGATTTCTACGGAGAGTAGGCATCAGCCATTCAACCTTATGTTGTTTTGTTCTTTTCACAATTTAGCAGTCAAGCAACTGGGAGATAGCAATTGAACAAGCCTTGTCTGGTATTTTGCCAAGGAATAGTAAATAGCATATCAAATAATTAATAAAAGATTAAAGAAACTGCTTGATGAATACGAGAACACAGAAATTTTACATTATTTGCGATCTATTTAATCATAATTGCGTTATATCAATGCTGTAAAATTCTTGAACTTTTTTTAAGCATTTGTCTGTTTTTACTTTGCTTTCATCACTTTTAGAAATGATCAAAAACTTTCAGTAGGTAAACCCCAAACCAATCATACTTGTATAAAAATCATTTTTATCATAAGAATCTTTGTGTCATTATTGAAAAGAAAAAAAAAGTTAAAAATCACACTTTCTGGCAATTTTTTAGATTTATTTGCTAACATATCAAATAACTGTCATTATCTATATAATATTTTTGATGTTTTGCCAATAAAAGTAAACATTGATATTAACAGTCCAATTCTACTTCTTAATCTATGAGGATTTTTTAAATGAACGTTATCTGAGTAAGTTGACTTTTTTTCTTTTTTTTTTTTGCAATATTATGTATAAAAATTTGGAACAATAAATATACCAATTCATAGGTAAAAATTAAAAAAAAAACAAAACATCCTTTCAACAGAAAAGATTTTGACAAAAAAGCCCTGTTTACGAAACATCCTTTCAATAAACATCCAAGAGCCTGAGTTTACTAACCACTTCAATGGTAATACCATCAAGTATAGAAAAATATAAATATCTTTATAAATTAAGTCATCTACCCTTCATGTTCCATTTATTCTTCTACTTTCATTCAGCCATATAACTTTATTCATCCTTGGATGAATCATTCACTCGTTTGAAAAATACCTTCTATTTATGCCCCATCTAGCCATAGGATTCTGTAGTCAAATTGGGTATTACCCATGAAAAAAATGAATAATTAAGTCTGGTTCATGGACTGGAAGGCAACCTTTTTGCTTATGTGGGCATATTTTGAGTAGACCTCAGGTCAGATAAGTGTCATAAAAAGCTTGAAATATGGGAATTATCTATTTAATTACATGTAATTATGTATTGCTTTAAATTAATGAATAATGAATACAAGAAAATATTTTTTTACTTAACCAAGGATGCTAATTTGCTTTAGTTACAACTTATTCTAATCAAGGCATCATTTTAATCTCTTAAAAAGACGAAGAATAAGGTTTTCAAGTGGTGGAATATAATTTTTTTTTGTTTTTTTTTGCAACAGACGATTTTTATTTATTTTATTTATGTATATCGAAAACATTATAAACTCATTATATGTAATACTAATTGTTATAACCATTGAGAGCCAATGGAGAAATGACACTGAAGATGGAGAAAACTTATAAAAGACGCAGTATACTTGAACCTGAGGTTATAGTTGGAACTGAAACTTAGTTAAAGAGTAGAATTGACAAACATATCATGAATGTACCTGGTTACAAGATGTACACGAAAGATATTGAAGATAGAGATGGTGTTGAAGTACTGGTTACAGAAAATATTGAAGTAGAATTATGTAAAGAGATAAATGACTTAGATGTTAAGGATACCTTATGACTGTTGATGAAAACCATTACAGGAAATGTTAATTGCATGATGTTGCATTCAGAAAAGAAGATGTAAGCATGGATCATAATGATAAGATATTAGACCAGTTTCAGATAGCTGGCAAAATTTGCACAAGCAGTATATTGATTAATGGTGATTTAACTTGCTGGGTATAGATTGAGAAAACTGAACAGAAAGGGATTGTGATAACTTGTTTTTGCAAAAGTTCTACGATAAATTACGCGCCCCATTTTTCACATAGCATGTTGAGGAATTTGTCAGAGAGATAGTGATATACCAAGCTATCCCAATCTAGTCATCTCCTCTTGTGAACTGGATGTTAATAGTGTCAAGGCAATGTATCTTGTTGATAAAACGGATCAGAGTGTAACAACTTGGAATTGCTGTACAAGTTTTAATCCAACTTGTGGAAAAAGATGTGTATAAATACGACTATAATAAGACTATTAAGGGATGAAGACTGGACCCAGTGGTAAACACTATTGGTGTGGATAATGGTTGGAGTTTTTTTTCATATGTACTCAAATGATGTTAACCAAGGGTACATGCTCTGAGACAAGATCATGAATCCTATTAAAATAAATCCAATCCAATGTGGCTTGGTCAATTGGGATGTGTGTATGTGTGTGTGTGTGTGTGTAGAGAGAAAATATTACTCATTGGAAGTATCTAAAATGTATATCAGGTATCAAGAGTATGCAAAAAGAAGGAATGCAGCAAATAAATTACAAATTGCCATGAAGCAGTAGAAGAAGCATCTTTTTGAAAGAATTGAGAAAAATCTGAAGGCTTTCTTCATGTATGTAAACAGAAAGTCGAAAGGAACAATCTCTAAACTTGAAATTGGCCAGATGTAAATGAAGACCAGGAAACGGCAAAGGGATTGAATCATTTGTCTATGTTGAGGAAGATGATGAATATGAAATCTGGTTTAATGACTTCATGCAAGGTATCTATAGCAATGGTGTCACAAATCCATTTGAATTAAATAGACAGATTAAGGATTCCATCTTTTAAAATCTTACCTACAGATGTAAAAAAATGTTTCAAACCCAAATAAGGCAATGGGGCTTGGCGAGATTCATCCACAAATTTTAAAGAAAATGCAGGTATTTTATAATTTCCGCTACTGTATCTTGAGGAAATCTTGAGACCTGGGGAAACTTCCAGAAGTATGGAAAATAGTGAAAGTCGCACCTATATCTGAATGAGTGACAAAATCATAACTGGTAATTATAGACTGGTGATTGATCTTGGAATTGCGTAAAATCCGTGAGAAACTTGTAAAGAAAGAAATTGATTAATTCATTGAGAACATAGATATTTTGTGTGATGAACCACTTGGCTTTAGGGAGGGAAGATCTTGACTGACTGATCTGCTTACTACGCTCGAGCGGAATGGACAAAATTGTATGAAGAGTGTTCTTCTTGATGTATTTGGACTGATTTATGTACTGCTAAGATATAGCATAACTGGCCCAGTAACTTGTTGGCTGGAAGACTTCCTATTAGGAAGGAAACAGAGTCTGTTTAAATCAGGTTTACTTAACCTTGGTGTCACTGTCCATAAATTTTTCACATCTCCCACCTGCATAGTAAATGTTCAAAAAGATGCCAAAACATTTTTAACTCTTATGAACCAATAAAAATGAACAGTTTTTCGCATGACAAGATTCTTTAATGAAAGTAATATAAAGTGGTAACATCAAAATAATTATATCAGCGAAAACATATTTCAGTACCTATATTTTATGGCATTAATATTACTTTTACAATATTTTGCTTATTCAATATCTACAAGGAAAAAAGGGAATTCATTTTTATTGGACGAAAAGAAAACATTGTATTGATCTTGTGTAAATGAATGTATATGACGCAAGATAGCTTGTATTTTTTTTATAGGTCGGTTCATTCAACAAATATTTGTAAGTAAAAATGGAATGTTTTGAATCATGAATTGATATTTTATATTTATCTTTTTTCTTTATAGTCAACAAATGTAGATTGCATTCTATTATCATAATGTGTAGTAAAAAAGTTTTTTTATTAAGCATTACGATATTGAATCAAAGTTGTATGATGACGTAGAAAATGATTTTCATTCTATCACAGTTGACGAATGTACAATATTGCAACTTATTTATATTAAGCATTACATTGTCAGCAAAGTCCACGTAGATGCGTAACTTGTCTTTTGTTAATTATTTCTTTCTTCTCTTTTCCCAATCCACAAAATAAATGATTAAATGATCATCATTCCGTACAGTTACATTAATCAGTTATTAGTGTCTGATAGTGTGCAAGTTTCATAACTGCAGTACAGGGAATACCCCTTATTCACAGAATTTTAATTTTTTGATGGTTCTGGACCCCAACCCCACAAAATATGAGGAACAACTGCAAATTGCCAGGACTGCTGCTCAGGCAAACTTAGTACTGTGACTGATTTAAGCATACTTTTTCATACAGAGACAAGGATTCATTCCTTATACTACACAAGAGTAACGTCCATTCATTCCTTATACTATACAAGAATTATGTCCATTCATTCCTTATACTACATAAGAGTTATGTCAACACCTCAAGTACTGCAGTCAAGCCTGGTCAACGTTCATAGAGAAAGATTAAAATCTTCAGGAAAAAGTCCAGAGACTAACAACCAAGTTAGAAATAGAATCGAGAGGTATGAGTTATGAAGATTGGTTAAAAGAGGGTTTGGATTTACAGCGTTAGAAAATAGAAAGAATCGGGCAGACTTGATAAAAATGTTTAAGATTAAGTATAGGGAGTACAAGGGACCACACATATACAATAAAAGAAGACTAAATATAAGAAATTTCTTTTCAAGCAATAGAGTGATGGGACTATGGAATAGATTATTATTATCAACAGATGTAAGTGATTTGAAGAAGAATTATGATGTTTATTTCACCACCGCAAATGTTCAAGGCCCTAAGTATTGTGTAAATGTAATTGTTATGATATGTGCTTGTATATATATTTTGTATACTTTTTGTGTACACTAAAATAAAAGATCTATGCTAAAAACTTTTCTTGAGTCCCAAAAAGGTCAATAGTACATTTGCATATGTGATTTTGTTGGATTAAAAGCAATATTTCTTCATTTCAAGGGACTTTAAGATATGCTTAATCAGAGAAAAAAATTAATCTTCAATTTTTCCAACATTAGCTTCTAGCATTATGCATGCATGAAAATAATCCATTAACTCTGTAGTTAACATATGGGCTTAGGAAAATCATTTATACTAGATTTCAATGTTAAATGAAATAATTAAGCACATTAAATTAGCCCCGCTGAACATGAAAAGAGTAGTCATCATTTTTTTACGATCAGCTACTAACAGGGCCAGCTTTAATTTTAATTGCTCCACATTGGGCCCTCCATGCTTGAGTATAATTCTAATCTTGTCAAATACACACAACACTACATTGCAGAAGAACAAGATGATTTACAGAGAACAGCAACAATATTAATTTTCTACTGAATTCTTGACGATTTGACGGATTATTTACACTGTTTATATTTTAAATCTTTTAAAATTTTCACTTTGAATAATGTCAATTATAGAAGAATGTAAGAAATTATTTCTGTGAAATTTCAGGTGCTCATTTTGATTGCTTTCCATTGTACCATAGAGGTATAAGGGTCATTTATATTTCAAAGATTCTACAGACCTTGACTTTTGACCAGGCACCCTGCAAAAATGTTTCCAATTGGGCCCCACTGCTCCTAATGTCAACCCTAGCTACTAACACAACACATCTCATTGGGCAGAAGGGTAAACATAGATATGAACAGACTGGGATGGACGTTGACAGGAACTAAAAGATATGAACATATTCATTATATAGATAGGAATTGATAAATTTTATAAATAGATATAAGTAGATACTAATGGATATACTTGGTAGATAGATATGAATAGAAATGATTATAGAAGATATCTACTAACCAAATCTATTTATACCTATCTATATATATATATATATATATATATTTACCAAATATATTCATACCCATCAAGTCTCCTCTAATCTGTCTATCTATCTCATTTTGTTCTCTCAATCTGGTTGTACCTCTGCCCAATGAGATGGATAGTACAAGTAGTAGCTAATATGAGAAAAACTGAAGACTACCTCTGTCGTTTTCAGCAGGGCCAATTTAATGTAAAGATGATTAATTATTCCTTTTAACATTGAATTCCAGGGTATATACTGCTTTATGCCTATATAAAAAATTGGGGAAAATTGATCATTTTTGCATGTACTTAATGCTAATAGATACTGCTAGAAAAACCCTATTTTTTTTTTCTGATTAGGCATTCCCTAAAACCCCTAGAAATAAAAAACAAAAACTAAAAAAAAACTATTGCTTTTAACATCCAAATCCAGTTCTACTTTCCTACACATACAACTGCACTACAAGGACTGACGCCATTTAGTCTGGTATTATAACAACCAAAAAAAAATGGTTTTCCCCAAAGTTATCTTTAGAGATGAAAGCAGTTTTGAAACAGCCAATGATATTCCTGAAAGATCTGGTGGAAAACATCATCCTGATTGTCTGTCTCCCACTGTCAATCATGGGGCGGGGGGGCATTTTGGTATGGGGCGTTTTCTTGGCCAATGAGAAAACTTGAAATGCTGAGAAATACAGAATATTCTGTATTGAGGATTACTTCCCTCTGCTCAGAGATGCTATCCTGTAGTTTTCCAGTAGGATAATAGTCCTTGCCATTATAATAGATCCACAAAAACCTGACAGACAGAAAATGACTTTGAAATCATATTCTGGCTTGGCCAGTCACTGGATATGAGCCCAATTGAGAGAAAATACTCCATCTACAAGTTAAAATAATAAAATGGAGTCAAACTTATAATAGAAAGTAGAGAAAATGCTTCATATCACTATAATTGAAGAAATCAGTGTGTGTATGCACCAAGATGACTTGACAACTGGCCATTGTACAAAGTTGACAATCAACAGATATATTAGACAGCACACAAGGCATTGTAGTGTTGAGTTTGAAGTTGTTTGGATCAGCGGTTCTTGTGATATCTTATGTACCACAAATACTCAACAACTTGCCACTGAAGAAAGTTGACAATCAACAGATACATGAAAAAGCACACAAGGCACAGTCTTTAGCTTGGAATTGTTTAGATTTCTTCAGAACTGCTGATCCAATGAAAATAAATCTAAAAATTACAGATCTTTTATCCAAAATTATACATCTAAATTTAGATATGGAATATCTACATTAGCAACATTAAAGGGAAGTAACTGAAATACTTTGAAGTTGTAGTTTCATTTGATTATATTAGATGACATTCATGGCAGGCTTCTCAACCTACCATAACCTCTCATCCCCTCCCAAATAACGGGCACTGCCCTTGTCTAAAAAGCACCAATAGTGAGAGGGGATATAACTCGTTATAAATAGTAGTGAAAATGCTTCATCTGAAAAACAACAATTTTAAGATGAAGTAAAAACTAGTTGTAAAATAAAAATGCTTTGTCTAAAAAGCAATAATAAGATGGAGTAAGAATTAGGTATAAATTAGTGGTGAAAATGCTTAATTTGAAATGAAACAATAATAAAATGGAGTCAAACTAATGAAATATTAGTGAAAATACTTCATCTATAGAGCAACACTAATGAGGTGCAGTATAACTAGAAACTAAATAATAATAGTGAAAATACTTCATAAAAAAACAACTATAAGATGGAGTAGAACTATTAATGAGATTATGGGGGAAAATGATTATGAGATTATGGGGGAAATGCGTATCTTGAAAGTAACATTAATACAATGGAGTAAAACCAGTTATAAATTAATAGTGTATATACTTAGTCTAAAAAGCAATGACAGAAAAAGACCTTGTTTGATGTCTTATTAACTCAGCATGGATAGTGAATATAGCACTGTATACAAAAAACAACAACACATACACAGGACTGTATCTGAATATTCTTTCAAACCATCTCTTCTGAGTTAGGAAAGGGTTAGGCTGTTACCTTCAACACCAGACACAGGTCATCAGCAGTGACCTAGTGGAAGTAGAAAAAAAAAGCCCCTAAAAACATGAGGAGCACTTTTCACTTATAACCATCCTTCCTATGTGGTTTTGAAGATGAGAAGGATTTGGGGACAATATAATACCTGGGTTGTTTTCCAAAGAACGACCACTCTTTGTAACCTTCTTACTAGAGTTGGTTCATCATGTGAGATAAGTTTGATGAGAAACTGCATTTACAACATTCCATGAAGGTGTGGAAAAAATATGAGGGAGAGACCTGTTGTCCCTTCAAAGTTAGACTTGAAGAACACAGAAAAGTTATATCCGAAGATGGTGGAAAAATTTGATGTGGCAGTCTGTATCTAGACAGGAAAGGATGAACATTACTCTCTTTGGGGGAGAAAGCCCGAATAATAGACAGAATACTGATGAAGTGTGAGAGAACTGAAAGAATCAGCTTGTGGATTAAATCAGTGTAGATTTCAATGTGGTGTAGCTTCCCTCACTCAACAGGGACATAGTATGGGATTCTTTGTTGAAACCAAGAAAGGAATCGAAAACATTTTCAACTTACTTTATGAACGTTGCTGTAAATGGATAAAAAGAAAAAAAAGTTTCTGTTTCTCACTTGACACTACCAAAAAAAGAGACCCTCTCTTGACATGGATAGTATACTCGGAGAAGGCTGTAGAATGGATTGGCTGAAACATTAGCGGGAACAAAAGAGAAAAATGTTCATTTATCTGAAGAACTCTTCCTACTTGTGAATATTTCTCCTACAGCCACTGTGGCAGTTCATGCCCTCTTAGATATTTATCCAGAAAGCCAATACACCTTGCTCTCTCTCTCTCTCTGTCCGTTATATATATATATATATATATATATACACGCACTTTGTGAATATTGAACTCACTATATAGAAGTAATGGTCTGCTAAAAAATAATCATTATGTCATGGCAAGGCACACAATGGAGGAAAATACTGACAATTTTTAAAAATGAAAAAAAAAAAGAATGAAAACATTGAATGGGAACCACAGAAATGTTTGATTTCCTCTGACCCTGATGAATCCAGATTAAAAAGTGGAGGGAAGAAGCAAAGGAGAGGAAAAAGCAAAGATAAAAAATGCAATAACATTTTGAAGGTTTTTTTTTTGTTACATTTGTTTGTCATATATATATATATATATATATATATATATATATATATATATATATATATATATATATCCCTTATCACAGACATTATGTAGCCGCAGTATCTGAACCACAATTGCCAAAGGTGTCTGGGAAAAAATATACACAAGAAACGTAATAATGATTTCAACAACAACTTCATGTTTTTCTTCTCCAATATATATATATATATATATATATATATATATGTATATGTATATATATGTGTGTGTATATATATATATATATATATATAATTTGCACGTTTTCAAGACAGAAAAAAAAAATAAACAACTTTTTCTTGCTTTTTTTTGTTTTAAATTTAAAAACAAAATAAAATAGTTATAAAAATCCAGTTCAGGTGATGACATAAGCAAGAGTAGTCTTTTCTTTTTCTTTCTTTCCTTCCTTCAGAAAAAAAACCAATTCTCTCTCGCGTTTTATTTCTGCTGCTGGTGTTGGCTGTCACGATAATGACAATGATGATGTCAGTGGTGGTGGTGGAGGTGGTGGTGAGAGAAGAAAGAGTTGCAATAAAATTTTCATCGTCTATAACAGAAAGTCATCATGTGGATATCACAATAGTTGTACCACTATATATTTAGAGTCTCCATGTTTTGCATATATGTAGAATCATATATTATATGTATATATGTATTAATTTTATTTCTTAAAATAATATTGTATCTCTAAATGTGATGTTAGTCTTTTTTTTTTTTCGTTTGTGCAAGGGAGGTAATTATCCACCACAGTTCTTATCCAGCAATTGAAAAAATAAAAATAAAAAGGTTGTCTAATGTTTGACACGAGAGAAGAAAGATCCACTTCGTTTAACTTTGTGTTCTTTCAGTTGCTCTTCCACTTGCTCCTTGATTTTTTCCTGGTGAAGTCGTTTACGCATTTGGATGTCAATCAATTCCTCCATGTCAGTCTGCAACGAGATGAGAGAAAAATAAAGAATATTAACATTATTCTATCATTATCATTACTGTCAAACAAAGGGAGGCTACTTTGCAAAATTGCTTGCAGAGTGACCTCCCTTGAATCATCATTCTCATCATAAAGAATTTGGAAATTATCTAATAAGTGATGTGTTGAATCATTTTAAATGAATGACCAATACATTTGTATTCTATCAAAAATGGCTTTGTTGTCCTTTTCACTCACATGAGTCTTTTAGGATACTACAGTGCAGAAGATTCCTTTTCCTATGTATACTGTGAGCAGAGCAATGGATATTTTACTAAATAAAACTTGGTATTTACTCTTTGATCATTAAAGTTTTTTTTCATGAAAAGCTTAATTTGTAAAAAAAAATTAGGGTGAAGACCCTCACAGTATTTAATTTTATGACATCTCTATAAATATTAAACTATTAGCTCCGTAACTATATAGTGGATATCAGATTTTTCTCCATTGAGGATTATTACCCAAACCCACTTAAAGCAATCTAATGAAAACAAAGCTCAAGGCCAACCTTTTGTACAAGTTGTTTCATGTTTACCACAAAATGGATACAAGCATTTTAGTTCACAATAATTTGAATGAACTTTTCAAATTACCACATAGATATGCTGACACAGACACAGCTTTAGGTGTACTGCTAGCAAAACAACAGGTATTCACTAGTACAGTAATAATTTCTACTGAGTTCAAATTCAGTACAGGTATAACACCAATTTTGTTGGCAACTGATAGTGGGTACTTTTTTTCAGTACAGGTATATAACACCAATTTTTTTCAGTACAGGCATAACACCAATTTTTTGGATAACTGATACTCAGTACTTTTTTCAGTACAGGTATAACACCTGACTTACAAACCACTTTCAATAAAAGCTGCACACACACAATCAACTCTTCATTAGATTTCTTCATTTCTACCTGTAAGTTAGGTATGGTGAGTTTTTTTGTCTATTCCAGTGACGGAAATAGGTTTCAGGAACTAGGGGTATGCTAAGGTCTGTGAGGCTTGGTTGGGTCTGGAAGGAAAAGGGTAGGGTTGACACTATACACACCCCTCTGGAAACTGGAAAGTAGGGCAACTCTGTCCTCTTGTGACCCCCCCACCCACCTTATTTCCATCACTGTTCCACACAACGAAGCAAGCATCTATCTTGACCAACTTACATAAGTACACATTCATTCAAACTAATGCAGAGGTTCTGTGAACCTACACATACAAACATACACAAGCATATATGGACCATGGGCAACTTTGATCAACTTTTGCATCTGGAACAGAAGAACTTCATTCCATAGCTGTGTAGTAAATTAACCTGTAGAAAATATATTTTTTCTCCTCAACTTATAATAATTTTATCAATCTTCCTATAGCAGTCTGAATCTAAGTTTGTGCACATTTCTGATAAATATCTGTCAAGTTACATTGATTCTGTGCTCTTTAATGTGCATGCAATTAATTGTGTATGTTGTATATACTTTGTTTTATTACATTTCTTTTTGCCGACAACTTGAGGACAAAGAAAAGGTCAACTCTCCCACACACATCAAATCATACACTTTCTATATCTCCTTACTAGGCTTACTAAATCAGCAGCAACATTGAGCCTTAGGGAAAGGGCTGCTATGGCTGCAAATGCTATTACTACTGCTTCTTCAGTCTTGGATCTAAAACTGTTATGTTCTTTTACAAACTAATTAGCTTAGTATCTATTTAATCACTGTCCCACCACAGCAATATGTGACACAAGGTCGGGCTTAATGTGGGAAGAAATAGGAGCAACCCATCCAAAAATGGCTCCAGCCAACGCAGTTACCATTGAAAAGCTCATCATAATGGCTAGACAACGTCACCCGCAAAAGCATCCACCAGGGAACCTGCTCCTTTAAGTGCAATGGAGCAGTGCTGCCCCGGGGAAACAGAGACCCCGCAGCTGGGCCGAGTAATAATGAGAGAGCCTAATATTGAATGTTACCATGGTAGGGTTAAGTTTTTCTGATTGTTACAAGAATGGCAGACAACTGATGGACATCATGACTCACAACATGGATCCCAGATATCACATGTGAAACCGAGGCTGGCAGAACAAGAGAGATGATCTTGACAATTTTAGAAAATACTGGCTCTGCGATGTCCATGATAGAGAAATGTGGTGGATCCAGGGGAAGGTCTGTGTCCAACAACGGACGATAAAAGACTGATGATGATGACTTGAAAGCAGCAAGTCCTTATCTACAGCTGTGACAAATTGTTTCATAAGGCTTAATCTAATGTACTGTGGTGACATCAACACTGTCAGGAGGTCAACCAGTCACTCCAAAAAGACATTGTTCATCTCTACATAGAATTTGGGCAGTCATGGCCAGTCCTGGCTTTGGTAGTGTGCCAAGGTGTCTTTGCTGTATCAAAGGTAAAGAGAGCAGGGGAAACTTGGAGACCCATCAAGAATGCCACCATTTTGAATTCAGCTACACTCATCATACTTCAAAGCATCTAGCAAAGTCATGACACTGTTGTATTGTTGGTGAAATGAAATGCCCAGAAGTTGTCTTGATCCCTAATAGACATGCCTAAATATGTCACAGGCCTTGTATATTTTAACAGAATACTCTCTCAAGCAAAGGTCAAGGCTGGTGTCTTCATCTGACCACAGATAAAGAAGATCCTGGAGTGCAAGGAATTACCCAATAATCTCCCTAGGAAAGAGAAAGGAGCCATGGGCACTGCTGGTGGGTGCAAACAGGACATTTGCCCTCTTCTTGATTAAGCCTCCTTACCAACCACGAACCTTGGAATCAATGAGTCACAAATAGTGACAGCTTTGGATGAGTCACAGCTTAGGATCTCTCAAGTCTGTTCCCCTACTACTAACACCCACATATATATCTTTTTTATATAATGATGAAAAAGCATATATTCTACACAACAAATATTCAACCTTAATTCCAAACCACTGGCAATACTTTTCTTCTTGATATCCAGTGCATTTCATTAGTATGATAATTGGAAATGCATTTACATAATACATATAATAGCACTATTCTATCTGTAACACTTACCTTAATTCCTGACCACTGACAATTTCTTCCTGATTTAAAATGCATTTCTATAGTAAAATCATTATCACTGCATTTATATCATATGTAGTAGCTCTATTCTGTTTGTAACACTCACTTTGAACCCACTGACAAATTCTTCCTGATAATCAGTGCATTTCTATTGTAAAATCATTTACAGTGCATTTTTACATATAATAGCCCCATTCTGCCAATAACACTTGCGTTATTACTTAATCAGTCCCTCTCTTACTGGTTTTCAATGCATTTCTATAGTAAAATCATTAGCAATACATTTTTATTATACATATAGTAGTTCTATTTTGTCAGTAATGCTTGCCTTAATTCCTGACCAGTAACAGTCCCTTTTTCTTCATTTTCAATAAGCATCATACGAATTGGATGCTGAAATTACTTGAAGATATTTTAGGGCAAAAATTGGAAAATTTGGTTGTGAATTTATCAACTTTCACTGTCTAATTGTTAATGTTACTCTTGTGAATTTCATTAATTATATCCCTGTGAATGACCCTCACTGTCTTACATGAAGACCAATACTCATAAAGATTGGATAAATACAAATACTTCTGTGAGTGGGGCAATAATGTTCCCTTCAGGTTAGTAGTTTTAAAACTTTGAAAACTCCTATAAAGGAAACATTCTGGCAGACACTTATTTTCAATATTTAGTTTTTAGATTAATTAATGGACTATAATAATAAGCAATTTTTGACTTTTGAGAATCATATTTTTCCAAAATTGATTATATTTATTTGAGTTCTAATTTAGGGTAGAAGTCTATGTATGTTTTTTGATAGCAGTGTGTTATACAATGTTATTTCTCTGCCACAAAGACCTCTGAGCATCATTTAACGGTCAGTTAAATCATTTTCAGGGATCTGCAGCTGAATTCCTCTGAGGCTATATTCCCAGAGGTACCCAGTCCCCAGTTATGAAACCATTGCTCCGAATGGTTTGTATTTTACATACGTTTTCTAGCAGAACATAGCTAAACATTAAACTGTCAACTTTTGAAAGGTTATACTTTTTATACCAGTCAGCTGCAAAGGAACACAAGTATCTCAGGTTGCACTTCTGAATATCCCTAATTCTAATAAAGATGATGATGCTCTTCAATTTTTTCCCATCAAGTTGCCTTTCTTTCTTTAAAAAAAAAAAAAAAAAAAAATTTTTACTATTCCTGATATCTTCTTCCCGTCCATCTATGTATAACTTTATTTTCTTCTTGTCCATTTAAAGATTTCAAAATCTAAGGTAATGTTTTTATACATATCAGACATAAATAGAAATTTAATGTTTGTTTTAAAATAGATGGACGGAAGAATAGATTCCTGCCTTTCCCAAGAGCAATAAATTAAACTGAACGTGAACAGCAATCTATCTGATTACTAGATCTATTTCAGTTGTTGCACTGTCGGTTTATACAATGATAGAAAAATTTGAAAGCAGACACAAAAATCAATATCGAGACCCTGGTAGACAGAAATGGACTGCATATGTAAATTACTGGATCTGTGCTGTGTAAACAGGATCAATGACTGGATACAAATACTCCCTTATGTCTGGTGCACTCACAAAAAGCTAGCTACAAAAAAAGCTACCACAAAAGAGTTAGACGACAATTGAAAAACATAGAAAGGAAAAGGAAGCCTTCTGGCCCCGAATGGCTACATGTTCTAATTGATGATGGTGTTAGGATTATTTCTATTCTATGTAACTTACATGATTATAATGATATTTATGAAAGCGTTATATCATTTGAAACTATTTGAAATGACCTCCAGTTGCTATATGGAGAATGAGCCACTCGGCCTAAACAGCATAAATAGAAAAATAAACTAAAGAAAAAAAGAGGCCTCTGGCTTGAAATAGAATAAACAATTCAAGAAAGATGGGGCTGCTGCAGAAATCGAACCTGCAGTCGATAAGGTAGCCGCTTCTATGTAGCATAGCTCTAAACCATTGGGCTAAACAACCTGATGGAAAGTCGAAGACCTAAATGACTCTTCTCATTTTGTTCGTTCATTGTTCATACCTGTACTGTTGTTTCCAACACAAACCATTATATCATTAAGAAGTGGATATATAATCCGACAGAATACTTATGGAGGCATTATATTATTCTAAACTATTTGAAATGACCTCCCGCTTTTACATGAAGAATGAATCACTTGGCCTAGACAGTTGGATAAGTTGGCTGCTTGAACAAAGTATTGTCCTTAACAATGGAGCAAAACAGCTTGACGGAAAGATGACGGTCCGGATATATATAATATGATTGTCTGCATTAGAAACAAGAGTGCAGACATGGACAGTGAATAAACAAGATGAGAAGAGTGGGTATAAAGTGGTTATTTGGGACTTTGCCTTTCCGTTGGGCAGTTTGGCTCAATGGTTGAGAGTGACGCTATATTGAAGCAGCTACCAAATAATCTAACGTATTCATATACATTCTGTTGAATTATTTCTTAATAATATGATGATAAACGTGCACATATACAAGACTTCACACTTTTTTTAGAATAGTTAGTGTCCTTAGTTATTTATTGCATAGCCCTAATGAAATTAGCGTTTTCTATTCCTTTGCGTACAGCTCCTTTGTGGCAAGCTCTTTCAGGATGAAACACCTGATGCCAGCATTTATTTCCTCATAAAGAGACCAGGACTGAAAAACATTGTCTACTCAGTCAATCAAGTTTATGCTTTTTTCTGATCTATTGTCCTAAACATGGATAAGTTGAGATTTGGCTTGCTCAAACTATGTCATACCTAACATTTGTAGAGTTCCCACTAATGACCAAAATCACTACTAATAGCTTTTGAGTGAATTACAAGAAGGTGCAGGTCAATAATAGTATTTCACCAAATGAAATTTTTATAGTAATAAAAGCAATCTTTATATCAGCATATCTTTTTACACATTATATCATTACAAAACATTATAAGTACTATCTCCTTCCATGACAACTGACACCTTGCTAACCTATGCCATGTCTTACCAGCAAACCTTTCTATCTCGTCCTCCATAAAGACCAGACTATGTGTTGTTATTTCTATATTTTCTCACAGATGTTCAGAGAGCATGGTGTAATTTGAGAAATGTCTCTCGTAAGAATCTCTCACACTTGAGACTCTTCTGCCAGATGCCTTCAAATATCAGCATTATTGCCAAATGAAAGCACAATATACTCACTCGAAACAGTTACCAGATCTTTCATCAAGTTTCTAACAAGCAACAATAACAATATTAGTCAAGATTGTCGAAATTCTGTATATTCTTGTGAGTAAAATGTAGAAATACAAGGTCTGTCCTGAAAGTATCTAGCCAGGTGCCCGATCTTGATGTAACTTGGCAACCAATCAGAGGGGAACCTTACTGCAAATACATAAATAGTGAGATGCCATTGAGGAAGCTTGTGTACTATGTGACCTTTGCATTCACAATGACCTAGTCTGCCCATTCTTCTCATCTACCTGGGTTTTTTTTTTGCAAAACACCACCTCATCCAAGTGTGTCAACCCCTTGACAGATTTGGCTCCCTACAACTCCAGGCTTTCCACAAAGGGATTTCAGATTGTGATGAGGTCAAGAAGAACACAACAATGCAGCTGATGGCGATCACGAAAGGGGACTTTTCAAACTGTTTTGAAAAGTGGGAGGGATGCCAGGAAAAATGTGTGAGATCCCAAAGGGAGTACAGTTGCCTTAGGTATACTATTTTTTTGATAACATTAAATGTCGGGATACTTTTCAGGATAGACCTAGGATAGGTAGTTTTGACCTCTGAAAGTCAATTTAAGGACAGGTCATAGGGCGGGGTCAGATCAATTTCAGAATTTTTAAAACTAACTGAAACATCTGCTCCCTAAAGGCTGCAAATTTGTGTAAGAGGGTAACTTAACCCCAACATAGATTGTACTGACCTCTGCTGACCTCTAAAGGTCAATCTGTGAACAAGAAAATTTTGGTAGGCATTTTAAAATCTAATGGACATGACTGCACTCTAAGGGATATAAATTTGTGTATAAATGTAACTTGACACCAGTGTGAACATAGGATACATGATGACCCATAAGGGTCAATTCAAGGTAATAGGTGGGAGTGGCCTTTGTGTACAGGTCAATTTTAGGTCAGGTCAACCTTAGCATTTTCTATAGAGGTTGAATTCAGCATTTACAAATCCAAGGGAGACTACTGCACTCTATGAGCTGCAAATTTGCATATATGGGTAATCCAACTCCAGGATAAACATAGGATAGGTGGTGCTGACATTCATGTTAAGTTGAATACATAGTCAAATCAATTTCAGCATTTTTAAAAAAAGGTCAATCATGGTATTTTTGACCCACCTGAAAGGTTGCGATATCTACTTTGTGCAGGTCTGTGTTACCTTTCAGTAATGATTACTTTTTGCCCTGGGTTACACTGGGTACCCCAGCTAGAATTTATATGCATGTATACATGGCATTCCCCTTCTGAAATAAACAATGAAGAGCAACGCGTTTCTCTTACCACTGCTGACAGATGAACAAAATTTTTGACAAAACGAAAGACAACTCTCATTATCCAGCTCTCTGGATTTGGCCCTCTGTCAACGTTTTTTTCTTTTTTTCTCCAGGCAGAGGACAAACACCCAGCTCATTGTTCATCTTGGAGGGAAAAAACACCAAGCGCTCTACACACATGCTCACTCTGGAATGTGTAGCTCAAAACTGACCAATTTAGCACTGCCATATTTGTATATGTATAGAATCGACTTGAAGAGGATTTTTCAGAGTAACTAGTATTCTTAAAGACGATTTACATACAGTCAGAAATTAAAATCCGATACAACGGATTCAATATTTTCATGGGCGAACATTCAATAAAGGGCACAAAGAGCGAGTCATGTCTGTTGTTATACCTATTGATTCCTCATCGTCAGAAATGTTTTTAGGATAACCTACATAAGTAAGCCCTGTTTCAAAAATTGAATTACTTGTAGTATAGAATAATATCAATATACAATACGCACAAAACCTTATTCAAATGACAAACTGTCTGTATGGCAAAAACTATATGATGAAGGGGGGTGCTCTTTGACCGACACTGCTGGGGTGCCATATTAATAAAACTGTTTTTGTATTTAAAATCCCAATATTAGTCAATGGTAAACAACTGATGATTCAAACAAAAGATTATTTATACATTGTACCATAATAACAAAGAATAGGGGAAAGAGGGTAAAAAACACATGATAATTACAAAAATTGCCTTGACAAATATCGGGAAATAGGTGACTTGAGTGATACAAAAATATCTACTAAAAAAGTTTTTTATTGTTTGGTGTTTAAAGCTGTAAAACTTTCTAGACTATATATATATATATATATATATATATATGAACGTATGTAAATAAATGGTTATCGAGTCAGTCTTGCAAGACTATTTTCTGTACTTTTCAAGGTCTTATTATAATTTGAAGTGTTTTTTGTTAGCTAATACTTAATTACATTCATTTGTACACGATACCATAAGCATACTACACCAAAACCAGACTATTCAAGGTATTCCTGTCATGAGAAAAATTACTCATTCCATATGGTCTCAAAATGTCTCTGAATTTCAAAAGTGTTTCTCCGGGGTTGGGGAGTCTAAAGCCCCACTACCCAGCTGGGTGCCCTGCATTCCCTCACTTCTTTGTTCTTCAGTACACCCCTAGTTTTTGTGTAAATCCTCTCTCTTTATCAGTTCTTGACAATAAAGATCTTGTGATTGTCTTGCTTTATTCTAAAAGATTGTAATAGACGAAACCTACCATCAGGTCATTAAGACCTTATGGAGTAGGGTTGGAACTTTGATAAGATATTGATGAGGGTTTTTTTTTGTCCAGAATCATAGATTCTTTTCAACTGGGAAAAATAGGCTTTTTTTTATTGCTATTAATGATAATCATATTCTTGAGAAATAAATTTAATGTATTTTACATTTGAACAGGTTTTTATTCCCTCTACAAAAATCAACTAAACTTCAAACAAGCTGATAAAGCATTTCTAGAATTAATATATATATATATATATATATATATATATATATATATATATATATATATATATATATATATATATATATTAATAATAAAATAAAAAATTATCAAATATAAAACATCATTAAACATAGAAGAAAGGTAAATAAAAGTTAAGATTATAAAAAAAGTAGTCATTCAATAGAAATGATTATGTGTTGGGATGATCAATTAAAAAATTGGAAAAAGAAGGTTATCAGTGGATTAATTATTTATGACATCTTTTGTTGTCACTAAAAAAGTCTGGATATCCAAAAAACAAATGTGAATGCTGCTGGACACAAACTAAGGGATCAATTTGGCATATACTTACATCGCAAATTGAACTCTCCCCACCAAAAACCAATGGGATTAAAAAAAAATATTTCAAAATTGTTTTGTTGACATAATACAGAGTAAATGGTGAAAAGCCATCTAGCTTGTATGCGTGGTACATACATACATAGCTAACCATCCATCCATCCAGCCAGCCAGCCGTACTAGCTTGAAAACTGGAGAAATCTATTTTGACAGTTTTGGTTGACAATTTCAAATTAGATGAATATAAAAAAGATAATTGTTGAATATAAAAAGTAAAAGATTTCTAGTTCATGGCTGATTTGTAACTTCATTCACTAAATTCAATAATTTGCTATTTTTTTCATCTAAGATAAACTCAATTCTCTGTGCATTTCATTTTCAGTGCAGCAATTTTCAACAAATGTGTCATGGGAGTTTTGAGGAGGGTCAGTCTACCTTCAAACAAGGGCCGTGGGACAGTGTCCCTAGCATGGATACAAAAATACTTTTGTGGAACACATTAAACTCCTTTTTTTTTTTTCAATGATGCAATAAATAAATATGTTGTTCATTCAACATACAAATGTAAGTTTTAAATCCTCTCCTAAATTCTGTAGAGTAGAATTGCTGATCTTATATTCTAAATGAATGGTATCTTTTTCAATGTGTAGTAATAACAGATATACACAGGGCTCTCAGAATCTTTTGAAAACCAAGATCAAAAATACTCTTTTGGTAATAAAATTAATAGATTATTAGTTAGTTTAACTTATGAACACATTATCATTCATTTTCTTTCAAACGATCAAATCTTTCCTTAAATACTGATGGTGTACCTCAACTATTTTTGTACCCAGCTCACAGTGCAGCAAAATTGAAAAGGTTGGAAAATCACTGGTATGCGTAAAAGCGGGTAAAAATATAAAATAGATGTGCAGTGATAAGCTTCTCTTAGACTTGATAAGTGATTCAAAAGGCATTTGAAAAAATGCCTTTGTGTAAAGTAAGGTTCATAGAAGTGGGAGCGGGAAGCACCTGTAGCAATGTCTCACTGTTGCTACTTGATGGTTGCATTATACTAGTGTAGGGCCTCTAGCATTTCATAAGGGGCCCTAAATAAATAAACACGCACAAATATCAGAACACATTATTTTTTCTTATTTATATAGCAAAGTAATATCTTTTAATGTGACAAGTATGTTTGATATTTCAGAAGTAGTATTATTTTTTATTTTGATTTTTGTGCAGTGGCTATGACTTTAGTTTTAACTACCTTTGTATTTATACATTGCATATTTATCACATAGATACAACACTCCTATTAATTACTGCGTTAAATAATAGCTCTAACTAAAAAGTGATAATTGACTAAAACCGCTAACCTCAACCTGCAGGGCCTGCAGCTGATGCTACTTTTGCAGCATATTTAATCCTGCGTCTTGTTTATTCATTTAAAAAATTTAACCCCTGAAAGAGATAAAGTGTCACGTCTCCTAAGAGACAACCACCAATGGAGTATTAATGGCAGGTGACAGGGTCCCAGGTTCTGTTGCATGCATCAGCTTAGTGATCCTTGCAAGTCTCCAGTCTGGTCAGCAAGTCCACCAAAGGGATACCTCCACCCTAATTACACAGCTTAGGATGTACTCAATTAGCTGCTGAGTGAAACGGGAAATTTTTCCCAATGAAGGGTTTTCCACACTCTTCACTCATGCCAGGAATCGAACCTGAGGCAGATATTACTAACCATAACACTATCACTGCAGACTAACCCTGGAAAATCTTACAAACATTTTCTTCCCTTTTTATTAAAAAGGAACTGCTTGTTTTAGAAATTTGTGTCTATATCTATAGAAAAAAAAAGAAATAATGTAAAAAATACCCTCAAGAATTGTTCCATGCCAAATATATACTCATTTTTTAAAAAAATCTACTAAAATCCAACTGATAAATGAGATTTAATAAAACTTCTGGTATTTATCCATTGATTTTTTATATTGAATTGTATTTATTTCATAAAAAAGACACTTTGTAAAAACAAATAATGGGAAATACATTTTTACTAAAAAACCTAAATATGTTGAAAAAAAAAAATTTTGTTGTGTGACATGATTGCTTTTTTCATCTGTTGACTCATTTGATTTTATGACATCCGAATAAATTTTGATTTGGATTGAAAGGTGTTTACATAGTATAAAAGGTAAATCCCTGAAGAATTAGGCACAATCTATTTTTTCTAAAAGTAATCACATGAGGGTCAAATAATGCCTAGAAACATCTAAACCTCCAATATAAACTAAAAAAATGCTTTGTTTAGCAACTTTATAGTTTTATTTATAAGAACATATGGTAGATTTACAGCGAATAATCGCTTTTCTTGACAATTTACTTTATAAAGGTTAACCAAATGCCTACCTGTGTAATTACTCAAATCATGTGCCTTATATATATATATATATATATATATATATATATATATATATATATCATAGATTGTGCTTTATCATATAGAAACTTATTTGAAATGATCTCCGGTCATTACACTGTCAATGTATCACTCAGCCTAGACAATGTAAATAGAATAAACAATTAAAGAAAATGGGGTTGCTGCAGGAATCAAACCTGCCACCAATAGTGCAGCTGCTTAAACGTAGTGTTGCTCCTACCATTGAGCTAAACAGCCACCAGTAATGCAAAGGCCCAAATAATTGGTTTCAACCCCAATTCTCATCAGGTTTATTCTCGGTTTATTTGCCTCTTTCAACGCGACAGTTATATATCAAGAAATGGATACATGTGATCCAACTGAGTGATTATAATTTGTGTTATATCATATAGAAACTTATTTGAAATGATCTAACGTCATTACACGGTTAATGTATCATTCAACCTAGGCAAAGTTATGGAAAAAAACAAAAAGAACATAAAACAATCATAATTTCAGAATAATAGTGATAGAATAAGTAGAAGAACCAGGAGGATAGGAAATAGAAAAATGCATGCAATATATACATATACATACATATATAAAAATATATAGAATCTTTATGTATTAAAAAAAATTGAGACGTAACACTTATCTCTTGAGATTTTCTCTTCACTTTCCAATTGTCATTTTCATCAACATTCTGTCGAATCACTTCATATCCATAATACGAACATACATATACTTTGGTGGATAAGTTGACCTTCAGATAAGACCAGACTCAAATTTCAGTCTGGAGTTTACTCACAGTTAATCACTGTTTTTGTATCTGGTCTATAAGAACAACCCCATTCTGGGGGTGTTTTTGGATGCTTCAATGATCATATATATATATATATATATATATATATATATATATATATATATGAATGGCTTTGCAGACGAAGATTATTGGGAGAGATTGCCACAGCAGTAGGATCATAGCTGGAGGGGCCTACGTGTGGATTTTCACTCCAGCCTGACCAATAGATTTTCAAGGTGAGGCCAGCTTGCTCGGGGCCAACCCCACTATTCAAACCAAGGGCTAGCATCCTATGGTCCACCGAGATGGCATGGATAGGAGCTAGATTCCAGGGTCATAGGTCTGTTAGGAGCATCCTTCTGGCAGATACGCACTTGCTGTAAGGGTCTCCCACTCCTTTGTGGGAAGTATTCCTACCATAGGGTTTGCCTATGGTTGGACCACAAGGCATGAACAATCGACAGTTGATAGATGCCGAGCTGGCTAAGGAATTCTACTGTCTCTTTGGAGGAGAATCAAGACAGTACGACCGTCAGCAACTTTAAGCACAGAACCTCCAGGTAGTAAGTCAGACTGCGATTTCTATACGCAGATACTCCAGGATATATATAGTATTCATAAATGTAGGCTCATCAATCAGTCCATAGACTAATGATGACAAAAAGCATTCATTTTACACAACAAATATTCATTTTTTCCTTCCTTGTTAAAGTACTGGTCAATGTTAATCACATAGATCAAACATTATACATGCTTTATCTTACTATTCAAAAAATGACATTTCAATTTGTAACAACAGGACATATTTTTTTGGCATAATAACTAAAGGATGGAAATACTTGTTGAAGATACTTCATTTTGATAATAATACATTTAAGGAGCTATTTTCTATTCTATTGGCAGAGCAGACACATATAGCTCTTCATCAATTCGTTTCTTTCCCTGTTTAAATGAAAGTGCACAGAAAGGAGAATCGGTGAGTGGAAAATATTTGAAAAAAGATGAATGAAATAAATAGAGTTAGTATAAAGGTTGTGAATTGGAAGAGAACTTTTTCTTTCAATTAAATTCATCCTTTTATTTTGTAGAAGTATTTGATTTCAGGGCCAAAGAAAAAATAATTTAACTTTTGTCTCTTTTATAATCAAGATAATTTTAAAAAGTCAGATTTTTCCCACAGGCTTAGAAAGTAGAGCAAATATACCATATTTGATGGCACATAATTTTAGCAAGGGATATTGAGAAAAAACGGGTCCAAAAAAATTCCTCTTGTTTATCACCCAGTATTTTTTAACTTCTCAAATTCTGGGCAATGTTGGGAAATTCAATGAAAGTTACCTTTTCAGCCATTTTTTTTTTAAAAAAAAATGGTTGAGTCTTATGTGACATCAAATACAGTAATTGTTCTAGTAATGAAAAAATTTATCTTTCAAATAATTTTGAAGCCAAAAACAAAATTGAAAAAAATTGCAATTAAAAAAAAACATCCAAAAATAAGGAAGTAAAGAGTTTTTTTAATTGTTTTGCAATTGGAATTAAAAAAAATTAATTAAAAAAAAGCTAGATATTTTTTAAAATGCATTTTTTGAAAGTTTCCAAATGAAGAATAATGAAATTTAAAGAGAAGTAAATCATCAAACTGTTCATCTATTTTCAAAATGCCGAAAAACCTGGATAATGTTTTGTTTCTATTAGCAAATCAAGTGAAGGTGAATTCAAGAAATACGACCAAAATCTTTTGATGCCAACCATAAAATCTCCAGACAAATCATCGTAAACTAAGCAATTTTGAATGTGGGCGGTCTGTCAACGTTTAGAAGTCAATATGATTATATAAATCATAACAATACATCATTTTTTTTATCACACACACAGCAGAACATTCTATGCTCAAACATTTTGGTCCTTGATGAACTTTGAATGATACAGCTGGTAAGTTTACCAACACATTTTCTCTACTTCACAAGTCAAACAAACATTTCCTGACCATGTACAAGTGTAAGCATGATCACAAACTTTGATGTATTTTTTGTCATTTTAATGACAAAATCCTCATTTATGCAGAGACTCTTTTCATATGAATACACTGTATCAACTTGTGTATAATACGCAGGTAAATTTCATTTGTTTTTCTAACTACAGTTCAAAACCTTGATCTTCTTTGCATTCTTTTTAAAGACACTTAGAGGCAATTGTTCATCACTTGTTGTTTAATACCTCTTGCCAATTGCTTCTATCAGGAGTGGGAAGCTAAAAGAACAATGCCAAAACCATCTCATGCACTCTCCGCTAAACTACAGCATTGCTGAGCCACATCAAATTGAACCAAATCGTACTCTTCCATCTTGATGAATGGTACTTTGCCAAGTATCAAATGTAATCAATTCTACTTGGCTAGTTCTTAGAGACAGGTATTTTATTGATTAGATCCTAGGCCGAATCCACTACTTCACCTAAAAAGATCTGTTTGGGTAATGTCCCTGCTTACGTCCGTAAAATAGTACACCTACAAGAAAATTTCTTTCCCTCAATTTTAGGTGCTTTCAATCCATTTGACCTATAAAACCGTCCATTAGTTTTTAGAAAAAAAATTTTCACAAGAGTTTTACAAGAAGGTTCTGTTCACAATGTAACTATATTGCTAAGCTTACTTTTTGCGGAAGTATGTCTTACATGAATTATCATCCCTTTGATCCGATTTTATTTTGCATGAATTCTTTTTATTCATTTTCTTACTTTTAAACATCATGCAGCTTGCAAGATTTTTAACATGGGATCATGTAAGCTATACTTGCGTAAAAACGCCATATAGTTAAATTGTGAATAGAACCTACCTTGTAAAACCTTTGAAATTTTTTCTACTTCTAAAAACTAAAAAAAATTCCAGATGATTAAAAACATCAAATGGATTAAAAGCACCAAAAATTGAAATAAATTTTTTTTCCTTCAAGAACTATTTTACAAGCACAAACTACAACATCACCTTTGATTGAAACATGACAAACATTTTTCCATCTTTTTTAGGGCAAACTGTTTGACCATTTACTTCACTTAATAAATTTTTTTTACTTTGTATTATATTTTCAACTATTTTCAGAATGTTTGATTTTATTTAAATTGAAAAAAAGAATTTTTTTTAAAAAACACAAAAAAAAAACTAGGAATAAGAGCTGAAGAAAAAGTTGTCCTCACATTTTGTTAGTGAACAGCTGGGGAGGGCTTTTGTGAAACACATTCTTGAAAGAATCGGGTTTGTATCTTCTCACCTGCCACTGGTCTCTCTGCTGTGAAACCATAACTTTTTGGTGAATAGCAGCCATTAACTGGTTGTTAAGACTCATTATCTCCCCTTGAGCCTGGCTCAATTCTTTCTCACATTGGATTTTCCTAAAAAGGTCAAATAAAAATAATTGACTAAAGAATCTTGAATGGCAACAAACTGAATGAAAAAAAGAAAAGAAAACAATATTATTCACATTAAAAAAGATATCAAGGTTGATAGCCGATGATTTCATAAGAGTGAATGCATCCCAGGTTAGGAAGCAGTCTATACACAGCCCTGCTCTTATCATCTGAGCTAACAATATTGGCAAGTTCAGGAGTTTGAAAAAGCGCACGTATTACTCACCTTTCCATTTTTCTGATTGCAAGTTTAAATATTTATACATACATAAATACATGTACTTGTATACCCTTTGTCGACAGTATGTATATCAGAAGATGAACAATACATATTCAATAGAATGTGATAATTATGAAGACATTTTAGAAGGGACTATATTTTGTTTGGCTCTGTGTCAGGATCTGAAGCTGTTTGATTTGTTACTGGATGACACTGTGTTGAACAAAATATAGTGCCTACTAAAATGTCTTTATAATCATCACATTCTGCCGGACATAATTCATCCATCTTCTGATATACATACCGTTGACACAGGGAACAGATATATGAGGTCAATCAAATTTGCCAACCCAAGTTGATTTACTCAATGAGGGTTGATTTTGTGGCGAACTACTGAACCTACTTCTTATTTACCTTACGAGGAGCAACAATCAGGCATGATGAATTTTTGGCTTTAAAGCCCCCCTTCATTTGTTATACTGAAGATTTACTATAATTGGTTGAATATACAATTTACATATCTCCATTCTGTCAGTAAGTTACATTAATTTCTGATCACTAAATATTCCTTTCTTTCTTATTTTCAATGCATTTCTATAATGAAACTATTAGCAATACATTAATATGAATACATATAATAGCCCTATTCTGTCAGTAATGCTTGCATTAATTACTGATCATTTAAAATCTCTTGATCTTCCTGATTTTCACTGCATTTTCATTGTAAAATCATTTATAATACATTTACAATCTATGTTTGATAGCCCTATTCTGTTAGTAACACTGCATCAATATCTGACTACTGAAAATCCATTTTTTTCCCCTGATTTCAATGTATTTCCAAAGTGAAATAATTACAGTGCATTTATAGAGTAAAATAATCTCTAATGAATTTCTTCATCTGCTTTTAACATTTGATGTGTTACTATGTACTCAATCATTAGAATGAATGAATTTTTTTTTAAATATTTGTTTGATTAATCCTACTTGTGCTAACACAGGTTATATCAACGTCTAGTTTAAAATATAATTATCAATCGTCTAAGCTCTAAGACTTTTCTGTGGTTGCTTTTTCAGAAAGATGATCCATGTTTTATTTGATTTTTAAATCTTCCATTTGTACTCTAGATGTCATGGGAAGGCAGAATCAGCAGTCACGCTATTTTGTCAGTCTGTTTTATTCTCCTTTATTTCTATTTCAACCATTTATTATAATCTAACTTGCAAGGCCTGTTGAGGCTTTACCAGAGGTCGCATTATCTGTACATTTAGAGAGCTTGTTCTTCACTCAGTCCATTTCCTACCTCTCATGATGCTGATCAAGGGGTAGGTCCTCTTGGTTTTGGAAGCAGAGATGTCCATCTTTCAGACTGGTTGCCAACGGAAGCTGAAGAGCCCATTCTACCTTGCTATTTCACCCAGAGCTGGGGGCAGAACAGACGAATTCATCCCTTTCTCGAGGGCATTGTTGCAAAGTGAACGCTGTCCTAGCCAACATTTGAATTTTGTTCACCAAATCCATTTTCTCGGCTTTTGACCTGTAAGCCACCTACCCCTCCATTCAATAAGTACCAATTACAAATCATAAAAGACTTACATTTCAATGGCATTATTTCGGTCATGTCTTGTCTGCTCCAAAACTTCATCTCTTGTAAGTGTTCCAAGACTTTGATCTTGGAGTCTGTCTCGTTCAGCTCGCAATTTTTGCAGTTCTCCTTGTTGCTCTTCAATCTGTGGAAGAGGAAAAAATAAACAAGTAAAAAAATTAGTAAAACTATTCAAATAAAATATAATCAATATTGTTCTCAGTATTACTTAAATAAAAGTCTGGAAAGGTAACATTAACTGTGGTACAATGATCATATGCTCAAAAATTATGATTTTTCCTCATAGTCAAAGAACATTTATGTTACATCAGACTATGAAAAAAAAGGTAATTTTGTTAAAAAAAATGTGGTGTAAATTGTAAAGAAAATAGTACTTTTACCTACCACCAAGTCAGACTTTTCTTCTTAATATTCAATTCATCATAGATAAAAAAATTTATGGAATTCTATTTTTATTTTTCTCCAATGAAATTAATATCGATGCAATGAATAATTAGTTGGACAAAGTAAGTAGCGATAGATTTTGAATTTCAAAACTATCTTGTTGAAATGTTATAAAAAATTAAATGAAAATTTTTTTTATAGTTTCCATTGTTTCAAATGACTCTAATGAATGAAAATCACCACTGATTTTAACTAGTACCTCTTCTATCATATATCTGTTGCTTCATTCACACCAGTAGAATTAGATGTAATAGTATACCAATGTCAATTATTATCAATTTTTGACCCATACTTCTTTCATCTTGGTTTCAATTCCTTTCGTCTGCTTAAATTGACAATGGTTGATCCAAAAAAACTTGAAAGATATTACATGAAAATAACTCTTCAATAACTTACTTTGCCGTTAAGCTGAGTAATTTCCGTATTTTTCTGATGCAGTTGCTGTTCACGCAATCGTAGATCAGCATGCAGACCAGCCACGTGGGTTCTTACCCCACTCAACTCAACATGGAGATCATGGATCTGTTCAGCCATTAGGGTCACCTTCCCAACATCGTCACCGTCAACCTGATCCCCACCGCTGGCCAAGCCAGTTTCCTGTGAAAAAAAAATAAAATAAAATAAAAGATTTATAAAAATGATCCTGTAAATTCTTAGGAAGGTAAATATTGATTAAAACAGTCAATGTTTTGATAGGTTGGTCATAAAGTAATGAATTTTTGCAGGTGGAATGAAAAACCGGTTCAAATTTAACTATCTTCAATTTATCGCTCAAAAACATGATCATCGTTACTGTTTTTAGTTTCTGTTCACAACCTTCATATTCGGACAGTAAGCCACTGAATGGATCGGCCAAAATGTTGTGTTAACAACACAAACAATGATAAAGAGTTCAATTGTCTGTAAAAGATTTTGAGTAATCATCATTCTTAGTAAAAAATAACAAAATCAACAATGAAGGAAATTCATTTTTTTTGCTTTTTCAGCGAATAACTTTCAATCTATGTACTTGATTTTTATCACTTTTTCAGCTTCATTTCTCCAAATTTTATAATTTTTCATGAAAAAAAAAAAGGCAAAATTTTCAAGAGCCAGCAATACATATACATATATATAAAAGTGAAGTTTTCAGGACTATATATACATACATATATATATATATATATATATATATATATATATATATATATGTATTATTTCCATACATATGTGTGTGTGATTATAAATTGCATTAAATTATATTGAAACTCTTATTTGAAATTATATCCCGTTATTACATGGTGAATATATCACTTGGCCTGGACAACATAAATAGAATAAACAATTATAGAAAATAGGGCTGCTGCAGTAATTGAACCTGTGATTGACAAACATAGCGTTACTCTAAATATTGAGCTAAACAATCACCGATAACACTAAGGCCGGGATAACTGTTCCCACTCCAAATTCTCATTTTGTCTATTTTCGGTCTATATATCTGCTCTAATTGTTTCTTTCACAACAATAATTATGTTCCTAAGAAATAGATACATTTGATCTGTCAGAATGATTTTAAATTGCATTGTATTAAATGATATAACGCAATTTTCAATCATTCTGTCAGATCATGTATCCATTTCTTAATAACATTATATACACACAAGCGCACACACACACACACATATATATATATATATATATATTTCATAATCACACAATATTTTTAGGGATAACCAGAAATTAATTAGTTCTAAGAGAATATATGAATAAAAACAATAAGTAAAAATGAAAATGAGTACTAAAATGACTTCAAGACAATAATATTCCTTTAAAAGATTAAAAAAGTTATTTTAATTGGGAAAAACTTGAATTTGGAAAAAAAAAATCAGTACATAATCATTAGAGTTAATATAACTGTGGCACAATATGACCATTCCATGAGAGTGCCAGAAAATGACAGTATTTCATGAACTTTGAAACATAAAAAAAGCACATTCCATATAACTCAACAAAAATTGCTGTTGGCAACAAAATGTAGAACAAAATAAGAAAAGAATTCCATAACAAAGCTTAATATAACATCAAACCAGAAATGAAATATGATCTGTATTCTTTAAAAGTGAAAAAGACAGCGCTTGAATATAATCATACAGTGAAATACTTTTTGAGAAAATTTTCAATTTTCTCAACGTTAAGAAAAACCTATTGAAGTAAAATCAAGTTTTAAATTTTATAGATTTAAGGGATACAAACAGTTCAGTTTTAAGCAGTGGTCATAATAAACTTATGTACAAAATAACAACTCTCTGTAAAAACTTCTGAATTTTTTTTCTTGTAAACTCTTTTGAGACTTATGGGTTCATACTGTACCAGTCAAAATAAATGAATGGTTTTTACTAATGTACTTCTTAACAATAATGATTGCAACGAGATCTTAAAATTTATAGAAATCCTAGCTGTTGGTATATATCTGTGCAAGAAGCCTGTCATGTCCTATGAATGATGGTTTGCTGGAATAACTGCTAATAAAGGTCTCTACACTTCATCCTACTTGTTTCAAGTTAGATTATTCACAAATATTCAATTTTTATTTACAAAACTTCATCATAAAAATGGTAGTGTATACCGATCTCTTCGTCTACAGTTTTCTTTTCAAATAAAAAATTTTTTTTCTGTAACTACTTTCGATGAAAGCTTTTTCACACATGAAGTATACACCAAGAGCTATGATTTCTATGAATTCAAAGATCCTGGGGTAATTACTATTAATAAGAATTACATTTTAATAAATCATTCCCTCATTTTATCAGGTACTGTATATATCCCAAGATCTCCATTACTGCAGGGATATATATGTCCCGTTAGTCTCTTTTACAAGTCTACCGGAATGTATGCGTCACAAAAAAGAAAAAAATGCAAAAAGCAATAAATCTCTTATGGGACAAATGTATCCCATCATGCTTTTAGTTCTTCAAAATATGGAAAATTTTTTATCCGATAAAAAGTAGGTTTCTTTAATCATCAAATAAGAATCAATACTAATATTTTCAGCTTTTTTTCATACACTTTTAAAAATTCAGGGATTAAACACCTTAACAGGTTAGTCTTGAAAGGGTTAATTTTTGAGTTTGCTTGATATGGCAATTTGAAATTCGTGTCCCCTGAATCGAAAAAATTCAAACAATGACCAGGTTGCATTCCTTATAATCAGGGGTGACGGGGTGACTTTTCAAGTGCCAGAGCTAACATCTTTTTGGGTTCAGGAGTGTTTTGTCTTGTTCATTCATTTTGGTTTTATTTTTACTTTTTAATTGAGGTGCCACAGGGGTGCTCTGAGGAGTTCTGGCAGCACAGCACCTCTGTCTATAATGAAGAAGTAGACTGTTTAATGGAAGAAAACAAGGAGTGATTTATCTTTCTTATTTAGTCTCATAGACTCATTTTTAAGATGGTTAAAAACATTCAAAATCTTCATGATCTAGCTCAAAACAAATACTGAAAAGATCAAGTGAGATTTCACATATTACTGATGGCCCATAGCCCATCACTGAAATTCATTGAGAACTTTTAGATTGTGTGGACAAAGATAGATAAACACAAATGGATACATATACCTCTTCTAACTTTGTAGGCTGAGTTAAATAAAAACTTATTTGTTATTGGCATTAACAAGCAAGATGCAGAATTTAGCTGCTAATAACTTTCCCACTGACAACACAGTCCTACTTTTTTTCACCTCTTCTAACTCTGGCAAAAATATATTTAGAATCAAGTCTCTGCATACAGAATGAGAATATTTTCAATTAAAAGCTACTTAACTGAGTACAAGATTTGATTTAACCCAGTAATTGAAGTAACCATGATGACCGATGAAGCCAAGTGGTAAGGTATTCTTCCTTTTTCACTTGGTTTCCTTATGTCAGTGTTACTGGACACACCATTTGACCTAGAACCTTGCAAATGCACAAGAGTATTCCAGACACTTCCTAAAAATGTGTTTTATGATTTTTTGAATTTTTTTTCTTGCAGTCTTTTTGAACTCTTGTAATACTGTGTCAGCACTACCGGACATACCTTTTGATCAAGAACCTTGCAAAGAGTGCTCCATTAGACAACTTCTAAAAGTACATTTTTTTATGAAGAAAGATTGGTGGGGGGGGGTGCTTTTTTTGTTCAATTGTGCCAGTGCTACAGGGCATACTACAGTGATTAACCTATTGGATGGTGTGGCATATTCGAAAAAAAAAATCATTTTAGATTTTGATTTTGATTTTTAAAAAGCAGTGTATACTCGTCAAAAGGTGTAGCAGCTAATGACAAGAATATAAAGAATACAAAGATTTCTACACTGGTGAGCCCTTCTACAAAGATAGAGCTTTAAAAATGGATGTGCTGTCAAAAAACAAAAAAAAAAAAGGAATCAGAACAAAGCTGGTAAGGACTGCTATATAAATGGAAAGATATATACAACAAGAGGCAGGGGAAGCAGACTCCATGAGCTTACCATCGAATCAAAAAATTTGATAATTTTTCTGATATCCCCATTGAGAGAAAGATGCTTCCAAGTTTCCTGAAATAAAGTAACAACTCAATTTGAACATAAGAAAAAAATCAGGGCTGCAACCATGTAGTTTCTCGAGTGACATGATATCAAAACAAGTTACAACATGCAATCATTCCTTTGTGTGTATGTTTGATAAAGCTTGGCAAAGTATGGCACCAAGCCAGGTGGAGGTGGCGGAATCAGGACAAATGGGGAGGAGATTCCTGCCTAGAGAATCACCATTCAAAATATTAGCTTCTAACCGGGCTCAAACACTGATGTCTGGTACCAGAGGAGAAAATGGAAACCATCTTACCAAGTAATTCACAGATCTCAGCTTAATTTGGCACACCACTTACTTACAAATATATATATATATATATATATATATATATATATATATGTGGATTCGCAACACAAACTAGCTCATATTTCTGCCCTCTTTGGGCCTCATATTATTGATATATTATTATATTATGTTATACTGCTAGCCTGATTTGTACCACATATACTCTGTGTGTATGTATATATATATATATATATATATATATATATATATATATATATATATATATATATATATATGTATTGAACAGTGTGATTATTTCTGTTTCTCTGTCCATAACAATGTACTCTTCAACTTGTAGGTTGCAGTTCTGTTGATAGAAATATTCCTATCAACCATTCGAAACATTGGACTCTTGAAATGAGTTCAGTAGTACTAAGTCAGGTAGTGCATAAATATACACTGGAGAGGCAGACTGGCATCACAAGGAAGAATCAAAGGTTACAAATTCTGAAATTTCAAAGGAATGAGAACCACATATCTTGCTGAATCAAATAAAGAGTTTTGTTTGATGTTTCCAAATGATTATTGAACGTGTCAGGCAACTGAGGAGGCCTAGAGAATACACTGGTTGTAAAGTTGCAATAATGACAATGAAGATGAGAAAACTGTTCTGAATGAATCAATATATAATAAATAAAAGGTATTGATGCTTGTATCAAACTCTTTATCGATGAATATATTTTTGAGTACCCTTCTCGATCATCTTTTAGGTGGAGAAAATATCTCAAAGCAAACTGAGATCTATAATCTGTATCAGATAAGATTACCAAAACTAAGATGACATGGTATTTTCTAACATGAAGAATCAACAAAATATTTAATTTGGGGAATATTTAGAAACCATTACAGCAAACTTGTAGGCCTACCCAAAACCACAACCTCCATATTATAATGTACAGTATGATTTTCAAAGGTGAGGAAGGAAAGTATACATTATCTGTGAAGAAATACAGTATACTGTATATGCTAGTATATAAGATAGACATTTAATAAAAGAAAACAATGAAAAACTATGCAAATATTACATTGCATCTGATTTGCTGGTTTTATGACAAGGGGGAGCCTACTGAATCTTGATTTGGACTGTTATTGGGCTCGGTTAGGTTGCAGTGAGTATCAGTTCTCTGAATATACTTGTAAACCATTCATCTTATTGTCCGGCATATACAGTATTCCACTTGAACTTTTGGAGTTTGGCCTTGATGAAAGAAAGAATGATGGTTATCTTAGAATAAGACAGAAAAGAAAAAAACCCTAATTCACTCACCTTATATTTACTGGGATGAAGCTGGTTGTGAATAAGTTGTTGCAGTTCTTGCAGAACAGAGGTCAACTGACCAGGACGGAGGTCATCAAAGGAATTACACATTTGATGACGGTCATCATCAAATACGCTGTCTGTAGCCGCACCACCACTACCGCTGTTCCGGTGGGGAGGCTGAGACCGGAGTTTAGTACATAACTTTCGTAGCTGAGTATAGACCTCTAGTATTTCTTTTTGGAGCTGAGTAATGAAGAAAAAGGTTGTCAAATAATGCCCAACAATAAACAGAATTATAGTTTAGAGGAAGATGTCTTAGTTATAGAAACAGATACTTGTTTACTTATTCTTTCTTCTGCTAATACTTTTGTTTACTTGTGAAATAGCCTCAACATTCACTTAATTGAACAACATATATACTGTTTACTTCCATCAATTTTTGCCACCTTTTAGACAACTTCATAATTCCATCTTCCCAAAACTTTTAAATACAGATTGATCTTTTGGGGGTCACTCAATAAAATTGCATGTAGATATGACAGCTGTCACAATACAAATAAAAGCAACCCTTTTGAATTGGTTAAAATGGAATCCTCTTGAAGCCATCAAACAACCAATACAGAATGATATGTTTGGCCAACCCAATAAGTATTTGATGAATGAGAAATGTTTCAATTCATAGGTAGAATTACCATGCTTATATCTGTACTACGATGGACAAGTCTAGGAGGTCTCAGAAAATATATATGGCGAGAGAGCCAAGTTTTACTTACCTCTTCAAGTAAATGTGATCGTGGGGTGTGAAGATCTTCATTTGCCATTGTGGAGTTTGCCAGGGGAACTTGGGCACATTCATCATCACATTCAATATCATCTTCAAAAGCCATATCCATCATCATCATCGACTGTGGAAGATCAAAGATAAAAATCAAACAATATAACAGCAAAAAAAAAAAAAGAGATTTTGCATATAATTTCAAAGCATTCAAATTCCATTTGAAGCCAAAACCTACAAGGATCAAACTAACCACAGTTGTGATGATTAAGCAAGACTATATCCATCAAGCTTAACTTGGTCTGGCACATAGTCATAAGCGTAATGTGCCCAGTGAGGATCAAACTCAAGAGAGCTTACTAGCCACTACTCTATATACTTATATATTAGGTTCTTACATATGAAACATTTTTTTTTTCAAAAGTAAGATGAAGGATGATATAAACAACAAAAAAAGGTAAATATTTGATCAAAATATGACCTATCTGAAGCAATAACCCTTTTCCAAAATTTCCCTAATGATAATATGACATCTCTATCAAATTCTTCAGATTTAGAGGTTACAAATTCAACAAAAGATACAAATAATGGCTTCCCTACTATTGAGCATTTTTCTATGGATATGAAGTCCAAAATGCTTGAAAAATATTATAATCTGAAGGAGAAATGTCTGGTGAATATGGGGGATGCTGAAAGACTTCTTATCCCTATTCTCTACGATAAGACACAGCCAGCAAAGAGGTATGGGGTAGGGAACTGTCATTGAGCATTTCATTCGGTTCATGTAGGACTCATTTTTTAACATATATTTAACCTTTCCTATTGCTTTGATATGATGTGATATGGTCCCCGTTAAAGTCCTCAATGTTCCAGAAAGTATTTGAACCGATGTTTGTACATCATTGGTCAGTGCTCTTCTTCTTCATCATTGATAACAGTTTTGGGCCTCCATCAAGGTTTATTATAGGTATCCACATTTCTAAATCAAATCATATTAAGCGAATGCTGAATGCACCCAATTATTTATTGACATTATCAGCAGCTTGAACAGTATCATGTCCTAATCTGAATTTGTACATGAAAATCAGTCTATCTTCTTCGGTAGACACCATAGCTGCTAAGGGCTCAAAAACCTCCAATAATAATGAATTATATCTCTATTTACATTGAATCAGCAAAAAAAAATGCAATCATATTAGTAAATCTTTGACTTTTAACATTATTCTCTATGATGTAGAAAGAAAAAAGGATTCAAGTGTAACAACCTAATACAAAGATGCAATCTGAGAACCGCTCAAGAACTTCAGTTGATTTTTCATTTATTCAACAGCACAGGAGTTAAGGAGTAGCCAATGGACTTGTATGCTGAATGACTACATAAAATAATCTCTTTAACATAAAAGGTCTTTCAATCAAATCTCTAACTTGATCTTTTACAGAAGGGTAAAGGAAATCCAGAATTTGTATGAATAACCATTAAAAGAGAAGAATTATTTTACTTAAAAATAAGTATTAAGTCCCTAATCCTGTAATTCACTTCAACAGATTTCAGTATTCAGTCCGCATGTTATACATGGAAAATGGGAAAAATCATTGTCAGTGGTCAGAAATTAATGTAAGTATTACTGACAGTTAATGACTATTTTATGTACTAGCTAGACCCATGGAATTTCCATGGGTGCTAACAACTAAAATACCATTATTACATTTGCATATATACTTCTGCAATTCATGTATATAGTTTTGTTAGAATAATCTATTACCTATGGAATGTGTATACATAAACTATAAAAACCAGCCAAGGCAAATTAAACTAATCTATTATTATTATTGCCGATTACTTTTGCTATCTGTCAAATTCCTAGGGTCTACAATTAACATGACTTAATTTCTAGGCTTCAGACTAGTGGAGAAAGAGTAATAAATGAATGACAGTTACAGTGAAGGTTTAGTCTCTTTTGATCCCATTCAAGCATAGGCACCCTCCTCCACTGTTACCCTAGTTCATTACATTGTGAGGGTGGTAGGGAAGGTAGACAGTTATAGTGATGGTTGAGTCTCTTTCTACATTCAAGCATAATCACCTGCTTTCATTCTTACCCTTGTTCATTACATTACAAGGGTGAGGAGGGGGAAGAAAAAGGATGAAAGATAAGGAGACTGTATAATAATCAGAAAGTGTAATCATTGTACATACAAACAAGCAGAATAATAGTATAATAATGTACTTGCATGGTTAATTATTTCACTATAGAAATGCATTGGGAAACAATACGTGAAAGTTTGGAGAATTTCAACAGTGTGTGTGTGTGTGAAAATCAGAGAAAAAGGGAAAGGTGAGCATTACTGACAGAATGTGGTGATCATGAGATTTACCTAAAAGTTTGGAGAATCTGAACTGTGTATTTGAACAAAATGTAACAACTTTTGCTGCTACCTCTTAGGAATGAAGTAAATGCATTGATATGCAATGATTTTTCTATAGAATGCATAGCTAATGTTTTTATCATAGAAATGCGCTGATGATTTTGTTATAGAAATGCATCGAAAATGATTCTACAACTGAAATGCATTGCAAATGAATTTACTATAAAAAAAGCATTAAAAATTATTCTACTATAGAAATGTGTTGAAAACAATTTTACTATAGGAATGAGGAATGCATTGAAAAAGATTTCATCATAGGAATGCATTGGAAACAATCCTATAATAGGAATGCATCAGAAATGATTTTATCATAGGAATGCACTGAAAACGATTCTATTATAGGAATGCACTGAAAACGATTTCATTATAGGAATGCACTGAAAACGATTTCATTATAGGAATGCATTGGAAACGATTTTATTATAGGAATGTATTGATAGCGATTTTATCATATGAACGTATTGATAACAATTTTATTATAGGAATGCATCAGAAACGATTTTACTATTGGAATGCATCGGAAATGATTTTAGTCATTAATCAAACACATTACTATAGTAACAACCCTCTACACTAGCTTACTAACCACCACTCAATATTTACTAAGATTAACTTAGTCTGGTACAAAGTCACAAGCTAGGGGCACCCAGTGAAGGTCAAAATCATAACAGGAAAAAAATTATAATGTATATATTATATGCATATTTTTCTTGTTCATATTTATGATTTGGCTTACGTGAGCCAAATAATGAATAATAAAACATTAGATATTATCTGATACCTTGCAATATTTTGAAACACCACAAAGATAAAGAGAGATAACGTCAGTCACTAATCTTTGGATTATCCCTGTAAAGAGAGCAGATCAGCTCAAACTCTAGCAGAGGCAAAAATAGCAAGGATTTAGTTGAGCCAGTGAGACGATTACAGTTGAGCCGTTCTTAGTTCTGGACTTCAAAGAGATTAGCTCAGGTCACGAGTTGGTTACATTTCAATGTCAAAACCAAAACATGCAGCATCTCCGACCTTTGAGTAAGCAGACAGAGAGAGAGAATTGGCAACATCCCATTTATGGATGATCACTTTCACAGGCACTCGGAGATTTATTATTAAGAGATAATAAAGATGGGTGTGTCTCAATAGTAGTTTTTTTCCTCTTACATAAATTCTAATCATACTTTTGAATGTCAACTATCATATATATACCATGGCATATAAAATCAACCGTCCCCCACTAAAAAAAAAAAATGGCTCAAAAATTATCCCCCAGGTCTTATAAGCACAACTGAGGTTTCTGTTAACTTATATTTTCTCTTGTAAATCACAGCCATATCATCAAAAAGAGATTTTTGTCTTAATCATATATCTTGTCCCATTTTTTGTAGCTATATATTTCAATAACATTGAATGCTTACTCACAAATACCTTTTTTTAAATATTCCCTGCTGAATTAAGGGGTGGGATTATCTTATATACCTGTGGGTCTTGAATGCTATCAACTGTTTTTCTGTGGAATTCCCTCACACAAAAATGACTGTCAAATTGTTCCTTTTGTAGGGTGAAAAATATGCAAAAGTTTTTAGCACTATGCTAAGAATATCTTACTAGCTTCAATGAAATTCACTCAGCACTTTTTTGCTCGAGCAATCAAGCAACTTTAGAGCATCATTTACAAGCTCTAAGAAAAATAGAGGAATGAATTGTCTATAGATTTGAGGAGAGTCATTAAAATCACATCTTTTGTTCGCATATTTGAATTTCAGCCCTTGTGTGTATATATATGAAAAAAGATGAAATCCTTTTTTCATACCAAGAAAAGAAATAGGGCAAACCTTTTTTCAATACCAATAGAAAAAAAAGAAAAAGAGAAAAAATTTGCCCAATTTCTCCCAATAAAATGCACCCAGCACCTTTGGTTGCTATTGAAGACCTAATCAAAATAAGTATAACAGGATTATGTGATCTGCATGAACAGCTCACGTACATCTGCCATGTCTTCCAAAGATCCAGGATGCAGGGCCATAGACACACAAGGTGTCTCAAGAGACACTATAGTCAATCATAGAGAAACTTTTGAGATATCGTATGGACAGACAGGAGTGAATACAGAAATGTAAGAAGAAAAGAAAACAGGAAAATATCTTTCAATCAGAAACAAATTCTCAGATCTGCCCCTAAATCTACTCACATTTTCCTAAATACATGCCTTATCCTTCAGAAACAAATTCTCGGATCTGCCCTGAAATCTAATCTCGGATCTGCCCTTAAATCTAATCGCATTTCCCTTAATACATGCCTTACTCTTCAGAAACAAATTCTCGGATCTGCCTCGAAATCTAATCTCGGATCTGCCCCTAAATCTAATCGCATTTTCCATAATACATGCCTTACCCTAAAGAAACAAATTTTTGGATCTGCTCCTAGAGAGCTTTCGGATATATCATTTTGACAGACAGGAGTGAACATAGAAATGTAAGAAGGGGAAAAAAAAAAAAGGAAAAAATTTCCAAATGAGTGCAGACCAATGGATTGTTATGTAAAATGGAACTATCTGGATTGAGATATTAAAATCCATGTCAGATATCTCCAAGGGTGTGCATTGCTTGGTCTATTGTCACCTGACAATGTTGTATAAATATGAGCTCATTGTCTATGAGCGCTTTGAGGTCTTTTTCGACTTGAGTTGACTCAAGAGTTTCATCTTCATCCTGTATTGGTGCTGAGCGTTTGAGTTCCGCAGATGAATGACTTTGCATTTCGATGGATGGCAGTGCATCTACAATTGGAATACCCATTCTTCCAATATAGCAAGATCTTCAGCTAATCGTAGTACAGAGTCCTTGGATGTTAGGGGTAAAAGTTGGTGTCATCAGCAAACATTATCAGTAGTCATTCCACCTAGTCAAGGTGATCATTCATATACAGTATACAGGAGGAATAACACAAGCTCAAATATTAAGCCCAGAGGGATGCCTAATACAATTGGACACTATGAAGAGACACTTATGTTGACCATTACTTCCTGTTTTCTTGCAGTGAGAAATGCTTTGATATATTCTGAGAATTGAACCTGAATCCCTAAGCTTTGCATCAAGAGGAGCAGCCATTGGTGTGGTATATTGTCACAAGCGTTTCGATAATCCAAGTACATCACATCAATTGGAAAGTTGTGCATAAGGACTTCTGTCCACACATTTAATGTTTTGGGGAAATTTGTGGCTACAGACTTCTCTGTAGTAAAACCAAATTGCTGTTTTGATTCAAGGTTATCTTCTTGGATATACTTTATGTGAGCAATGATACATTCTAGTATTTTACAAAGAAAAAAAGGATGAAAGACCTATTGGCCCATAATTACCAGGATCTGATTTATCTCCTTTTTTAGATATGGGGGTTATTTTTTCTCTTAAGCAGTGATCTATAAAAGATGGTTAGCGGTAGGGATAGGACATCTGCCGTTCCTTTATGCAAAGACGAATTCCGTCTATGCCAGGTGCTACGTGAGGTTTTAGGTTTTCAAGTCAGGATTCCACATGCTGTTCAATACTTATTGTATCAAGGAGATCTGTAGATAAGTTTTTCCGTGGTATATTAGGTAAACTGGAGGTATCTTCAACTGTGAATACAGATAGGTATTGTATGTTTGAGGTTTCTGCCATCTCTCCAACAGTTGTTGTAATACCATCCATCTCTTTTAAAGTGAGATGTTTGGCCACAACTTTTAGGTTTATTTCAAGTATCTCCATACATCATTTTTTTTTTTCCCGTGGGTGAGTTTCTTTTCATAAGTAACTGCTGGTGGGTTTCTAAACAGCTCTGATTGCTTAAATTATTTGGATAATGTAATTCTGGACCCCCCCCTTTTTTTTTGTACCTACATACTTCACCGAACTGCTTTGTTTCTTTTTTACTCTACCGAGGAGAAGCTTATTCATCCAGGAAAGCTTACTTAAACTCATTCTGTCTACTTGCTTGCATGCACCATATTCATCTATCATCATCATCATCATCATCATCATCAGTCTGTCGTTGGACATTGACCTTCCCCAGGGTTCTCTATCATAGGCGTCGCGGAGCCAGTACTTTCTGAACTTGTCTAGCTCATCTCTCCATCTAACATTCTGCTGGCCTTGGTTCCGCATGTGATTTCAGGGGATCCATGTCACGAGTCGCAATGTCCATCGGTTGTCCGCCATTCGTGCAACATGGCCAGCCCACTGCCATTTGAGCTTTTTAATAGTTTCTGTGATGTCCCTGACTCTTGTCTTTTCCTGGATGTACTGTGCTCTCTTGTGGTCTCTCCATGTGAGGCCCAGCATAATTTTTTCATGTGCACATTGCATAGTTCTCAATTTGCAGATCTGTCTCTTGGTTAGGTTCCATGTTTCAGCTCCATAAGTGACTATTGGAAGGGTGCATTGGTTATACACTCTTCTTTTTAGGATTAATGGGATCTTCCTATTTTTGAAGGTTGAGCTTGCTCTGCCAAAGGCTTGCCATCCTAGTGTGATACTTCGCATGATTTCTTCTTCTTTTGAGGGTCTCACGGAGATTCGTTGTCCTAAGTAGATGCAGTGATCTACATTCTCCAGTTCTGTGTCTTCGATTTTGATCTCAGTGTTTTTATCTCTGATGTGGTTTTGTAAACTCACTCAGATATATCCTTAGCTTCTTGAACAAATCTGTCTTCCAGCTGGGTTTCCTTGTCTCTAGGGAATATATCTTCCATTTTATTGAAGTTGGATTTGCCAGCATAATACTCTACTTCACTTTTATCTGTAGCATTTTAAGAGAAAACCAGGTCATCAAGGATAGGTCTATGGTTGTATCAGGAGAACATTTGTTGTTGAATGACAATATCTTGTTGGTATGAATGTGTCTCTTCTGCATTCAATGAATTCTGCTCCTGGGGTGTTCTTTGATAAGTCCGTTGGTAGTATTGGCTCTGTTGATGAATTATTGAGTTCCCATTTTATCTTGGTCAAATCTATATGTAACTAAGATTTGCTCACATTTCTATGTCACAGTGTTTCCCCCGGGATATTGTGTTTCACCCCCCCCCCCCTAAAAATACTTGTAGGCTTTGGAGAGTGAAGTAAAAAACAAAAGCAACTGAACAACTCTTGGACATAGACTTTAAACATGGATTCAAAAATTGGATGCCAACAAATTAAATATTAACAGTATAGCAAAAACAAAGACAATAATAAAAAATATACTCTGAATAACAAAGTAAATTGTCAAATATATCATCTACTCATATTATAAGCCAGACAATGGACTATATTTTCTGTCTAAAACATTAGTCAGAGCAAAGAAATACATAAAATTTTGGTAATTCGATTAGGTTTAAAACATATGCCAAGAATGATAGGCAAGTGTCTTACCATCAGACCACAAAACAATTTATGATATTTCAGTAAAAATTACATAGTAGAAGTAGTAAGTCAGCAGCTGCTACAGTATCATTAGTAGTAGTAGTCATTCTACTTAAAGTGTTAACAAAAATGTAAAATAATAGAATATTTGAAATTATTTGAAGTTGTATTTTTCTTGAAATAAAATTGATGCGTTCAACTCATTTAAAAGAATTTAACCTTTTCTTAAATTTCAAGTTTTTTTCCATGTTTGTAAATATTTGGAATCTGCTTATATAATAATCCAGGTGATGGACTCTATTTTCTGTTGGTAACATTTGTCAAGGGAGGTTACTATCAAATGCTAATTGCTGAATAGCCTCCCTTACTAGTTTGATTTTTGGCAAATGTGTTAAAAATCCGGGTTCATTCTGGTTGAACATAAATAATAAAATGCAGAGCCGCCAAACGTTTTCTATTACTTTCAAGTACAGTGCAGTTGCAAAATCATTTAAATACTGCCGTTATTTTTTGACAGCATAGATGAACTAGTTGAAAAATAAAGAATCACAGCTATTTGTAATGTAAAAGCTAGGAAGACATTCTAACTTATGTGGTGGACTGGTTGAGAGGTTGACTAAAGGGATTTTATACGATTAAAATTCATCTGTACAGTTTATCAACAACTCCCATAGATCTCAGTGGATAAGACGACACTTGAATCATCAAAAATAAACACCCCAAGACTATAAACAAAGTGACAGGAAAACTATACAAAGGTTTTGAAAATCTACCACAAATCAACCAATTATCAGATTTCAATGTAACTTTTGGTACTTATTTATTCATTGATTTATAAGAAGGGTATTTTGAAAGAAAATTTGGTTGAAATATTTTTTTTTCAAGACAATCAATTATCAAGAAATATGAAGTTTAACATAATCCAATGGACATATGTTTTCTAGAAGAAAATTGTAATTCATCTTATGTAAAGTCATTTATGCAATAAGTATGTATGGAAGATCATCAACATGATATCACATACCTTTTGTAAACAAATCTGCCATCTACTGGGGTTAAATTACCACCAATACAGATGTTAGTTTACACAGGGTGGTTACCTTGTTATATGATTCACTGATAACATACTGACAATTCAAATGATTTATATTAAGGTATTACCTAGTCACTAGTGATATCGGTTGTTTGGTATGATTTAGTAGTTTGGGGGGAGGTCATCTTATACCACCGATATGAGCCATAGCTACAAAATTTTAAACTGAAATTTGAGTCTTGTCTTATCTGCAAGTCGCCTTATCCACCAAGATATATGGTATATATAAGAATTTATCCAAGACCAGCATGCACAAAGAGGGTCTTATTTGATAAGCTTACAGCTGAATGGATCGGTACTTCAGAAACTCTCTGCTAAGCTAATGGTAAAAGGGATGTTGAAATATCTAACAGGTATGGCTATATCAGCTACAGGGCAGAGGTAGCAGTAGAAGAGCCAATATTACCTGTGAAATTCTCTCCCTCTTTCTCTTCTTGTTCATGGTTGGTTCATCCGAGGAGGGATTAACTGAATTATAGATGAAGACTTTCTTCCAGGGTGGCTTCCACATCTCTCTGCCCATGAAGCGTGACCCGAGCAAGGGAGCTCAAGTGACTCAGCTACATACCATTCTTTCAAGCCCACAACTGTCTTTCTAGACCATAAGGGGCTTATGGTGTAGAAACACTGGGCTTAGTGCACAGATATGTTCATGATTTATATTGTTCAGTAAAGAAAAGACATTGTAGGACATTCTAGAATTTTGAGATGGATTATTATCATTACAAAAATTGTTCAAAATATTGATCACATTTCGTTGATACCACAACGCTTTGGCCCATCTATTCTGTGTCCTTTTGTAATTCTGAGGAGTTATTACCATTCTGAGAGTGGTTTGAATTTCAATCTCATTCTTTTTGTTGCTCCCTCAACATTTCAATAGACTGATTCTATGGTCTTCTCCAGGTGTACAATCAATATGGAAAGAGATGGAGGGTGGTTTTCTCCTCAGAAAGCGTCTCCACCAATAATGTAAAAACAAGTAAAATGGTCTTTCCATAAGGATGGTATAACTGAAGAAGGTCTTAGAATGGATCAGCCAAAAAGGTTTTGGTTACAACAAAGTAAGGAGAAGAAAGAGTTCAATAGTTCAAACAACTTTTGGAATGAAAATAACTCATCTCGAAACTACAGAAGGACACAGAATAGATCATCTGAAACATTGTGGTAAGAACAAAAGCAACAAAAAGAATGAAATCAATAATCTGAAAAATCCTTTGAACGATTATTAGTCATCTTAAAACTACAGAAGTCCACAGAATAGATTGGATTGTTGAATTTAGTTTTTGTTGTTTTTTATGAGTTTAACGCATCAATATTATTTGGGGGGAAAAAAAAAGTGACTCAACTAATTACAAACATTAAAAAATTGACTTGTAACTTGATTTCACTCCATATTTCGAACAGTGTAGAAGTGGCCTAACAGATATCTTATTTTCATGACTTGGATGTTCAAATCATAGCAGGATACAATTTAGTAAACCAGTTTCCTTTAGTGTCACTATATACAAGAATAAAACAACTGACAAACAAGAAAAGTGACGAGTTTCAAAATAAAAATTTAAAAAAAATATATATATATATATTTTAAAATTTTCTTGTTTGTGAATGAGTTGTCTTTTTGCTGGGTCACAAGAATGAAGGAACTTTCTAAATTTTGTGATAGTGTAATAAAATTTGATATTACAAACTTTGGACAACCCAATCATTCTTGTGACCTTGCAAAATAACAACTTATCTCCAAACGAGAAAAATTATCAAAAAAAATTAGATTGACAAAAATTATCCATTGTGTTTAATGAAACTTGCTTAACAGAAAAATTGCCGCCAAATTATACAATATATATATAGCTGATTTTCAAATATCCTGATTTGAGGCACAGTCATCACTGTATCTAAAAAAATATCAGGAGAGCAAAAACATTTGTGTAGTCGCTTTCTTATCAGCTTAAAAAAAAGACCTGTTTTAATGGCAAGAATCTGTAAGCATTTACAGCAGCATCAAACCTTGAATAACCTTAGGATAAGTATACATAGAATAGTAACAGGTGCAACAAACATAGTAGCCAAAATGTTTATTTATATAGCTTATCTATTGTAGGAACTTCAATCTAGAACAAAAGCTGCAGCAGCTTATTGTACACGTACCATGTACAGCGAAGGTGAAGGTAGTGACCATAATAATCAAGGATGCTGCATGTAAGTATTGGTGATGATTAACTGATGACTAATGTCAAATCTAAGCTGCATTTATTGTGTCAGGTGCTTACATTAAGGTTCAATACAAGTGATGAAAGCCTTCGTTTGCACCCACACAATATTGGATAAAACGTTTGTACCAGGAAAATGGATAACCTATGGACTTACTGAATGAAGCAAACAGAAAAAGTGGCACCAACTTTTTGGGGGGTTATTTAATAAACACAGGAGTTGGTATGTTACTGAGAAAGCTTTAAACTTAGGACAATAAAGAGAGAAAAAAGAAAATATACACAAGGCAAAAAAACAAAAATAAATCAGATAACAATAAATAAAAAAATTGAAAAAATCTTTTGAACAAAATAAATCTTTTAAAAATTTTGGTTGTTTCTTTTCAGAAAATATTGAATATAATTTGTTTTTACTCTCAAAATTTCGCAAAATAAAACCTTTGATTTCTAAGGTATGTTGACAATTTTTGACTAGAGTGGTTGTTTGATGAGAAAAAAAAAATTTTTTTCAATTAGAGGTCTGATAAATATGCCAAATACAAGTGATGCTATGAGATTGTATGTACGTATGTATATATATATATATATATATATATATATATATATATATATATATATATATATATATATATATACACACATACATACAAATGTATACATATATATATGAACACACATAGATATATACATATATATACATACAAACATACAGACATGTATGTATGCACACATACAGATATACATATATACACACACATACAGAGATATATACACACACATACAGACATATATACACACACATGAAGACATATATACACACACATACAGATATATATATATATATATATATATCATACACACATATATACACACACATACAGATATATATACAAATATACACACAGATATATACATATATATATCTCTATGTACATACATACACACACATGAACATATACATATATATATATATATACACACATATGCATACACATACAGATATATAAATATATATATATATATACACATATGCATACACATACAGATATATAAATATATATATATATATACACATATGCATACACATACAGATATATAAATATATATATATATATACACATATGCATACACATACAGATATATAAATATATATATATATACACACACAGATACAGATATATATACAAATATACACACAGATATATACATATATATATATCTATGTACATAAATACACACACATGCATGAACATATACATATATATATATACACACATGCATACACATACAGATATATATATATATATATATATATATATATATATATATATATATATATATATGTATATATATACACACATATGCATACACATACAGATATATAAATATATATATATATACACACATATGCATACACATACAGATATATAAATATATATATATATACACACATATGCATACACATACAGATATATAAATATATATATATATACACACATATGCATACACATACGGATATATAAATATATATATATATACACACATATGCATACACATACAGATATATAAATATATATATGTATATATATATATATATATATATATATGTATATATATATATATATATACACACACATATGCAAACACATACAGATATATAAATATATATATGTAAATATATATATATATATATGTATATATATATATATATACACACACATATGCAAACACATACAGATATATAAATACATATATGTATATATATATATATATATATATATATATATATATATACACACACACACATATGCAAACACATACATATATATAAATATATATATATATATATATATATATATATACACCTACACACATATGCAAACACATACAGATATATAAATATATATATATATATATATATATATATATATATATATATATATATACACACACACATATGCAAACACATACAGATATATAAATATATATATATATATATATATATATACATGCATACACATACACACACAGACATATATATATATGCACAAATACTCATGCATGCACATACACACACACACACACACACATATATATATATATATACATACACACACATATATACACACATATATGCATAAACATACAGATATATATATATATATATATATATATATATATATATATATACATACACACACACATATATATATATATACTCACATGCAAACACATACAGATATATATATACATACACACATGCAAATACATACAGATATATATATACATACACACATCCATACACATACAGATATATATATACATACACACATCCATACACATACAGATATATATATATACATACACACATCCATACACATACAGATATAGATATATACATACACACATCCATACACATACAGATATAGATATATACATACACACATCCATACACATACAGATATATATATATACATACACACATCCATACACATACAGATATATATATATACATACACACATCCATACACATACAGATATATACATGCATACACATACAGACATATATATGCATACACATACAGACATATATATATACATACACGCATGCATACACATACAGACACATATATACATACACACATACATACATACACATACAGACATATATATACATACACACACAGACATATATATACATACACACACAGACATATATATACATACACACACAGACATATATATACATACACACACAGACATATATATACATACACATACAGACATATATATATATATACACTCACAGAGATATATATATATACACACACACACACATACAGATATGTATATATACATATATATGCATATATATATATATATATATATATATATATATATATATATATATATATATATATATATATATATACATACTTTTATACAAATATTCGGTTACATTTAAAGCAATGAAAATGATGAGATAAAAGCAATAACACCTGACCCAAATTTTGGGAAAAAATAACAAATTTCAACAAATCTTGAAAAAGGTTGAAATATACATTGAAGTGGAGATTTACAATGACCATGACATTTTTTTATCCAGTGAGAAAAATGTACAAATAACAAAAAAGAATCATCTTCTTTCAGAATATTTTTGAGCATTTGAGAAGAAAAAAAATGGAAAAAACCTGTCAATTGAAATGACAGAAGTAAAAATAAGGAGGAAAAATATGTATAGAGTGAAAAAAGAAATGTAAGTTTGATTAACACACTCATTCTCTGAATGTACTCGACTATAACTTCCATAAATTTGAAAAAATAAAACCAATATTTGCAGGTGGATCACATTTTTCACTTCATTAACTCAGAAAGAGAGAGAGAGAGGGGATGAGAAGATTAGCTTTTTATTTGTTTAAAAAAGCCATTCTTTTTCTCAAAAACCAAAACTTTATTAAAAATACTACAGTCATGAATGTTACAAGCCTGTGAGGCTAGGATATTTTGAGATGAGACTATCTTCTGGTCATAACATCTAACCAGTTTGAGACAAGTTAACAATGATGAGAAGGCAGATAAAACAACCCTGTATATATTGTGGTGTTAGACCAACAGAGAGAGAGAGAGAGAGAGAGAGAGATGGATTTCCATGGACAGAGATACGTCAACCTGAGGATAAGTTTGAAATTCATGCATCTGAAAATTGACATCATATTGGTCACAGAAACACACCCACATATGAAAAGATTTACTAACTTTCCCATCCCTGCTTCAGATTCTTTTTGTTCCAGTATTGTTCCATGTTTTGAAATAAGGGGTCCCTTGGTTGACACAAAATAAATGAGAATTGTTTTTTGAATGTCCTGTTCAAATTGATATTCCAGTACGGGTATGAGAAAGGGGTTCGCAATTCACAACATTTACTGTCTACAGTCATTTTCTCAATTATACTCATACCACCAGAAGTTACCTCAGTAAACACAACTCATCTCTTGCACAAAAGAGATCTTGGTAGCTACCCTACAAGAGAGACTCTGTAAGAACCTCAAAATTTTTGACACACACCAACAGCTCGACTTCATATCAAGATGTCCCACCATCAACAATGCAACACTATTTGACACGCAATGGTAGTTTGATTTGGCTAATCTGATAACTCAACATGACTTTGATCCTCACCAGGTGCTTCACTATTCTGACCTTGTATAAGACTAAGCTAAGCTTAGTTAACAATTATATATATTATAAACACCTATAAACACATGAATCGATACTTACTTTATTTTTTCAACAATACACAAGCAGTGAAGAAGAACTGACAACCAATTTTTTCCTGATTTTCAATACACAACATACTTTTTGAGTGCTGGAAGTTGCTTAAATTTTGATCAAAAATGGCAAAATTGTGTTGAATCATCAATTTTTTTTCAACTACCAGAAATATTCAATTTGTTAGTATAGAAAATAATTAAAGCTATGTGGAAGAATAGTGGAGTAGTGGAAAAGTCAGAGGGCAGCAATAAGGGAAGGAGAGACATCGTCTTCAAATGCTGAGTTCAAACGCACTAAAATACAACAGTGATTATTGTTTCATTTCTTTCTGTCCTACATCTAGACTTTGCTATGTCACCATGAAAGTGAATGAAAGTTTTGATGTATTTGTTCAATAAATCTTACTCGTGATATCAGTGCTGATATAAACATCTAGTATCAAAATAATTTCCAGTGCTTTTCTATAGGTAAAATAATTTTCGATACACTGCTACATCAAAATAATTAGCAATGCATTTCTATGGTAAAATAATTAGCAACACTTTTTTCTAGTAAAATAATTAGCAATGCTTTTTTCTAGTAAAATAATTAGTGATGCATTTTTATAGTAAAATAATCAGCGATGCATTTTTATAGTTGAATAATTAGCAATGTATTTCTATAGTAACATAATTAGCAATGCATTTTTATAGTAACATAATTAGCAATGCATTTCTGTAGTAGCATAATTAGCAATGCATTTCTATCATAAATTGATTAGCAATGCATTTCTACAGTAAAATAATTAGCAATATATAGCTATAGTAAGATAATTAGCAATGCATGTCTATAGTAGAATAATTAGTTATGCATTTTTATAGTAAAATAATTAGCAATGCATTTCCAGAATAAAATAATTAGCAATGCATTTCTACAGTAAAATAATTAGCTATATATAGCTATAGTAAAATAATTAGCAATACATGTCTATATATGATTTTAGCATTAGCTGTGTCACTATAAATGTAATCATCAGGGTGAATAAAAGTACTGATTGATTCATTGGATAAATCCTACCTCAGATATCATGGGTTACATACGCAGCAAGTTGTTCATATATTTGCACAGCTGATTGATTTCAGGATGTATCTCTTCTTGTCTTTTACATTTGTGCTTGCAATGAACTCTAACTGAATAGTAATACAATAGTATGAAGACCAATCCTCATTAAATGTACATACACGTTAACTTCTTTGTGGAAATGTTGTACCATTTCTAGGCAAACAAAGCTCTTATTAAAGTGTCAATGAAAGAATAGAAGACGTAACCTTACCTGTGCGGTCCCAGAAGTTGTGTCTTTCTCACTGTCCACAGAAGCACTTGATAACTCATTGAAGAGGGTCTGGCTGGGAGGGCCTGTACTGCTGTAGGAGGAACGCTGAGATAAGTTTTCAATCTGGGCCTGTAGTTGATGATTTACTTCTTGTAATTCGTAGATTTCTCGGCCTTGGCTTCGTATCTATAAATGATTAAATGAATACATTTATATATATATATATATATATATATATATATATATATATATATATATATATATATATACACACACACACACACACACACACACATATATATATATACAAGGACTGATAGGAAAATATCAACCTTGGCAATATATCAGAGGGGACTTTGTGTGCATGGATGATCAGACACTCTCTGATGAGGTTACTCAGTGAGTGAGCTTGTGTACTGTGGGACTGAGCTTGTCTATTTTTCATGTTTCATTTAGGCAAAACATTGCAACACACAGATCTGTCAATTCTTCTGTTCTCTAGACTAAATATCCATCCTAATGATGGAGTAAATTAATATCCAAAAATGTAATCCATAAAATAGAAAGATCGATGGAAATCAGATGGCATTTGATAAAAAAAAAAAAGAGACTTACTAAAAGAAAAACAAAGGTAAATATATCCATTTATTGATTTTTTCCTACTATTTCCTTTCATCTGAATTGTTTTTGCATTTCATCACAACTGAACTCAGGCTCAGTACCCTTCAGCAGAGAGTGAATAAATCAATAGGGTGGATCAAAATAAAGAATAAGTTCCAGCAACTTCCCACTCCTTGACTCTAGCTGAAAAAGCAATCTGTCAGTAGGATATTTTGTTCGTTTCAATATAGATTTCCTATAGTGAATAGATCCCCACCCCTGGGGATTACTAATGAGATCCATTCCTGTCTGTCTCGAAGTCGAATTTGTAGAGTAAGTTGGAACAGTTACACATGTTTCTTATCAAGTGTCAGTTACTCAAATGTTTGTCTCAGTATAGGGGTGACTGGGGCAAGTCAGAATTCAGAGAGAATCAGACCACAGGCTTCTATTTGAAGCCTAAGCGGTTTTTAGTCATTTTGTTTATACGGTTAAGTCACATAATCGCATGCACTTTTTGCAATTTGGAAATCTGGTGCATATGTGTTGCAGACTGTTAAAGTGAGTGCTAAAAAGCCAATCTTGACCATCAGGAATGAGCTTGTTGAAGATTTGTTCAAATCAGGTTTCAGAGCTAGTGAATGATAACATTCACAGCTGTGACCAAAACCTGTATATCAAAGGTATTGTAGGGAAGTAACACTTTTGCTCTATCCATTGATAGTGGCGACTGACATCCCCGGAAATAAACATGTCTGTGTTGGGACAAGTTTGTTCCTTTGCCATGGGGCAAGTTGATTCTTGTTTCTCCTAGTCCTGCAGTATCAAACATGCGCCAATGTTTCATTTCATTTACTGATAATTAAAAGAGATGTTCTAATGAACTCTAATAAGATGTTCAGTTTCCCTCTTTTATTATTTTTCTAGTCATACAGTGCCAAAATAATGCCAAAGTAATTTCTTTTCTGGTCGGGTTTGTTTGATCATGAATCCTGGTCACAAGGAAATGATGCATGTCTGTTAATCTCAAGTCATGATATTAAGGAGTGTTGTCCCATGGAACCTCAAGCTTCTCTACGACCTTTCAAGGGGTTCCGCAAAACAAAGTGACATCCTCATAATATATTTAGATACTTCATTGCATAAACTATTCCCTCACAGCTTTTACAAGTTTATCTTAATTCTTCAACACAAACACTGTTTTTTATATGAGAAAAAATGAACATTTTCTTTTTGGGTTTATACACATTCATATAATTTCATAAATAAGGTTAAAATCCAATAGTTTTATAAATAAGTAAATATATGTCATGGACAAAAGGGTTTTAGGGGTTCCCTAGAAAATTCAATTATTGAACTAGGTTCTGTGAGTAGTTGAAATTTGAAGACGACAGGTCTGAAATGTAGTGAAATTTATCATTCATTCCAATTGAATTTTTTAAAATTTTCATTTTTTTACTGCACCTAATAAAGGAGTGCCAAATACTATTACACTCTGTATAAAGATCTGAATGTTGTCAACATCACAACTGAATGTTCTTATTTTCTAGATTTTTTCTTGTGGGAAGAACAGAAAAGATAATAACTTCCCTGTTCAGTGTTCCATTGGATCGTTTCCTGCATATTGAAAATGAGGTTCCAACTTGCCCCATAGTGTGGGCCAACTTACCCTGAGATGGAACAAGTTTGCCCCGATGTCACTAGGTCACCCATGAGCCAAACTCTGAGCTAAGTTACAATAGTTTTGCCATTTATTGATATCACAAATTTAGGCAAGATATTGATGCTCAGTTTAAACTATGAGTGATTCCTCTAACTCTATCAAAATATTCTCCACACTGTTTAGAGTGCAGAAAGGGGCTGACTATCCCCAGTCTCTCCATAGCATGTATACTACAAATTCTGTATCACAATCAAATCTAATTGCTGCACACGCAGCTTTTAAAATCATTGAAAAAGCTTCAACCATTTTCTTGCACTAAAGTAAGGCTGATAGGCATATTACGATTTTGATACTCTAACCAAATTATCAATCGCCTTTCCAAGTCAATAATTAAACCGTTGCATTGCTTGGTAATTATAGCTTTCATTGGGGCATGACCTTTCACATACTCTATTATTCTCATTACATCCTTTAAAATAGTTCTTGATTAGTGACTGACTGTAGCCTATTGCTCTTCCAATGACATTTCAACTCTTCCATATTGCTTTTTCCCACTTAATTCGCAATCGTTTTCCTTTTCTTGGATGCACCACAAGTATATGCATTGGATTTACACTTTGGAGTCATGATTACAATGGTAAATAAGATAAAAGTTTAAGCATTTAATATACATAACTCAAATTTTTCAATATGATAGGTTTTATGGCAATATATTTGTAAGTACGAGTTGGGTGTTTTTGAAGACGGGGACTTACTATCTTATACTTATATTATACTGTAAATAAATTATGACAAAAATATTTTGTAACAATTGCACAAACATATAAATCTTGGCAATAACAATGAAATTTTCTAATATTTGGTTGTTGTAAAAGTTTCCACCGTTTTTTTTATTCGGATAAATTCATAGCATCATTATTTCATCATCAAAGTCCTGGCTTTTTATGACCCCATGCTACCTTTAACTTGAATTGTTTATTTATCTCACCATATTGGGTTTCCATCAAATTGTGACAAAATTTTTCATTCATATAAATTCTTAGCATCATTATTCAGTCATCCAGGTATATTTGCTGGCTTTTTATGATCTTATATCACCTTTGAGTTAAATTACATTTTCTATCATAAAACAATGTTTGGATTCAATGAATTCTTTGATATATTGAACTTAATGGAAACACTGACCAACAAGGAGTATTTTGTGAAGCAAAACAAGTGATAGAAGTTGAGAGGGTTGGAAGGTATACTACATATGCCTGCACTTTGTAGCACAACGATCCTTGCTTGTTTTCTGCATCATATTTGCAACAAGTGAACAGACACTGCAAAGCAGCAATATCTTGACTTCCTTGCCAAGGAAAAGGTCTTTCCTATTTGATGCATCATTTAAATGAGCCAATTGCTCACTATATCACTGCATGGCATCATTTTGTCATGGTTCAAACAATTTGCAATAGAGAATCAATTCCTTTTGAATCACACTAAAAAGAGTCAATTTTTCACCGGTAGATTTCATTCAGGTTAGGATGTTGAAGGCTGTTCTGGATTCAGCCACATTTTTTTTTGTCTTGAATTGTCATAATAAATCTATTTTTCATGGCCAGTGACTATCTTGTCCTAAAATGAATTTTTTTTCAAGTCAAGCAGAGGAAGACAAGTGTTTACATGCTAACAGATGCGTCTTTCTGTATGTAGGCACATCAATAAGTCCACAACCTGATGATGAGAAAAATATCAATTCTACATTACAAATATTAATTTTTTAGCATAATTATTAAACCACCTCGTAAGTTCATGTGGAACCCATTTTTCTAAGACTTGTACTAGATATTTCAGTTGACTGATTGCACAAGCAATAAAGGGCTGAGTACACTCCAAAAATTTCTATAACATCGTGTAAAAGATGGTGCTGGAAACTTTTGGATCAACCTGAGAAAAAAGAAAGAAAATTCCAAATATTGGAAGGAATTTTACTGCTTTAATTTTATCATAACCCTTGCACTACAACATGTTTGGCTGCTGCTGATACTACAAACATGGCTGACATGAGAGAAAAGAAAGTTAAGCAGTTTAGCAAAAGGTTAGGAAGGGAGAGGAGAGAAAAAAGAGTAAAATAATTTGATGAGACAGTAAGAAGGAAAAGGAAAGGAAGGGAAAGAGATTTAGATAGTTTAACAAAAGGGTAGGAAAGGAGGGGGGAGAAAAGAAAATCAGGTATCTGAATAAGAGTGTAGGGAGAGAGAGGGGCTGTTGACTGCTAAGTGTGACAGACGTGGCTCTTATTATGGTTCTGCCACAAAATTTTGATTTTATTTTGGGTATAATTGAACAATGAAGGATTAGTGTTTTTTGTGTCTTTGGAGTTTTATTTTATCAAGAATGATTATTAAATGCAAAAGACGGATACTGACTTGTTGTTCTTGGTCAAATTTCTGCTTTTCAAGCATCAATATTCGGTCCTGAGATTCTTCCAAACTGCATGCATAAGAATCTCGTTCTTCAGTAAGGATTACGATTTTTTTATCTATTTCTGATTTTTTCTCATTCAGTTCATTAATCTGCAAGAAGACAGAAATAAAAGAAAAAGAAATTAAATCAAGTCAACAACCAAAAGAGATTTTAGAAGATTTTCATGATAAAAATTCACTACAGGAAATGCTCCTTCCATTACTGCATAAATCCTGTAGAATTCTGTACATGAAACCATCATGAGAAACTGAAATGAAGAAAATATCATTCGATTACTACAATTACTCATATCATTGTTATCTTTTCATCACAAGAGTCTTGGTCAATGTACTCGCTATTAATCACCAGTACCCACAAGAGTTCGGCTTAATCACTGTTGCTGGGTTTCGGTTATTCATGTGTTCTGATAAAGATCATGTACAACAATCACATCAGAAATAAACACACAACGATCAAAATTTAAACGCAGAACTTGAAGTATACCGCTACATCTACCTAGGACAACAAATCTCCATGAAATCCACAAAAGAAGAAGAAATCAAGTGAAAAATCACTCTAGGATGGCAAACCTTCTGCAGAGCAGGCTCAACCTTCAAGAACAAGAGAATCCCATTTGTCTTAAAAAAGATGAGTGTACAACAAATGCATACTCCCGATAGACACCTATGGAGCTGAAAAATGGAACCTTAACTGAGAGACTGACCCTTAAACTGAAAACCATGCAATATGAATACGTGTGAATCATACTCGACCTCACATGGAAAGATCACAAGACAGCACAATATATCAGGGTAAAAAAAAGAGTCTGAGACATCGTAGAAACCATTAAAAAACTCGAATGGTCATGTTGCAAGAATAGCAAACAACCAATGGACATCATGACTCACGACATGGATCCCCAGAGATCACAAGCATAACCCAAGCTAGAAGAATACAAGATGGAGAGACAAACTAGACAAGTTGAGAAAGTACTGGCTCTGTGATGCACATGATAGAGATCTGGTGAAGGTTTATGCCCAACAACTTCATGACAAAAGACTGATGATGAGCATCTGTGTATCTATCTGGACTTCACTCAGCTCCTACTGTTCATGGTAGAAACTTGAAATTTCAGATTTCTAGCACCACTGGTGCAGCCCATGTACAATAGATAGATAGACAGTCAGCCAGATCCACTTAGAAACCTACGTGGATATTGACAGTATTTTAATGATAGCTCTTAAAATGAAATGCCACTGAGAAAGTCTGTATTCCAATTTGCTGACATACACAGTAATCATACTGATTTATGCACATTCAGGAAATTCCATAAATGAGGCCAAAATCCAATGGTTGGATAAAAATGTAAATATAAATATACATGTAAGTAGAAAGGAAAGTTGTTTTTTTCAAAGGGTTCCTTGAAGGGGAGTAGTTAGAAAATAATGAGATGACAACTTGAAAATCTGCTCAGAAAGTGCCATATTCAGCTGGATACTAACGTAAGTTGGAAAATTGAACTGCACAGAAAATATTTATCAGAATCATTGTCACAGTCAGAAAAGTCAAGAAGCATTTCCTCTTCGGTACTATCCAGAGTGTTACTTATCCCATACCTCAAAAGACTTGACAATAATTTCTTCTTTAAATATATCCCATAATGCCTTAACCTACTGACATATATTTAAATACTCAAATAACTCCAAAAATAATCTCAAATGGTTCCATTACTAGGTGTGCTTGATTAGAGGCTACCAAAAATTTAGTCTCCGTTTATGATACACAGGATCAGGAAGAGGAGGATCATCATCATCATTATCATCAACATCATCATTCATTTTCACACCAGTTGCCAGGTGGTCACTGCTGGACACTGAGTGACAGCAAGTCTCTACAGGTGTCTAGCTCTCCTCTTCATACTCTCACAGTACACAGCAATGCTGTGATTTGTAGTTTCACACCAGTTGCCTGGTGGTTATGGCTGAAGGCTGAGTGACATTAAGTCTTCTCAAGTCATTAGCCCTCCTCTCGTATCTCTCTGACTTATCACAGCAGCATTGTAGTTTGTACCTCTACAATTTATTGTTATTATAATTATTATTATCATCATAATATACATTCAATAATCAAGTTCCCTGTGGACAAAAGCATTTGAAAACCAGTATAATCACTGCAGTAAAAATATAAAGCCCTTATAAAGAAAGATTATTGATGTAAAGAAAATGAAACTTGTCAATGAAGTTATTTACATAACACAGGTTGGGAGCAGCAGCCACTGAGTTCATATAATCATGAAAGTCTGGAAACAAAAAAGTTTTGATTTTTTTCTTTAAATTTGCTAATGTCTGAATGTCCCGGATATCATAGCGTAATTGATTCCAAAGTCTGGGTGCTATGTAGAGTCATATTCATAAGAAAACAAGTTCTGAAGTCGAACTGTCTATAACTCGGATGTTTGTAAGAGCTCAGAGTTCATAGGGCCACTTTTAGGCACTAATTTTGATGAAAAAAATGCATCATACAAAGTGAACTATGGAACAATTGTGCTAGCCTGAGTGCATATCTATTTATGTATGTATAAATTCCAGGAGATACAAGGTAGTGTAATCTACACAAAAAATAGAATTGGTTTGAATTTAGGCTGTAGCTGTTCATATTGATTTTTATCAATGCTCCTAAGAAAGGCACAAATCCCTGTCTCCCTGCTCTGTCCTATTGCCAATATCTTGGCAAGAAATGTTGTCTTTGGCATGCCACCTTGGTTGATTGATGGAGAAAAGAATGAGTGAGTGAGCATTAGGGCAAACCACTTTCCCATAACTACACCTCAGACTGAAATAACTGTAAAAAAAAAAAAGGCTATAATCATATGAATTCCATATTATAAAGTAGTATCATAAAACGTTAGGTATGATTCAGAAATACCACATCATAATCATCACGGAACACTAACTATGAGTCAAAATGCCACATCATAATTTGATATTATGAAACACTATCAGTCAAAAATGTCACATCATAATTTGATATCATAAAACACTATGAATCAAAAATGCCACATCATAATTTGATATTATTAAACACTGAGTCAAAAATGTCACATCATAATTTGATATCATAAAACACTAACTATGAATCAAAAATGCCACATCATAATTTGATATTATGAAACACTAACTGTGAGTCAAAAATGTTGCATTGTAATTAAATATTAGTGAACACTATTTATGAGTCAAAACTTCCACTGATGATTAAACATGAAATCATGAGTCAAAAATGTGACATCATAATTTACTATCACTATTTATTAGTCAAAATGCCACTTCATAATTTAATATCATCAAATACTAATCATCAATCAAGATTTCTTACATCATAACCAAGCCTAAGCAATTTCCTAGACAGAAGAGAGAGGCAGAATGAACACTCTTAATCCAACCGACTACTTGGCTCTCTTTCACCAACTTTGTTCGACTTGGTTGTACCAAGTAGAAAACAAAAAAAGCTACAGGTGTTTCTTTCAGCACAAAACTTGGAGGCGGAAAGGTAAAGTACTGATCACGAGATGTTTGTCTCCCGACAGAATGAGTACGGGGAGAAGCAGACTGACTGTGCTCACTGCACTATATCCAAGCTAAGTTTAACCGAATTTTTCAAAGAAATCGATTTAAATACTCTTTGTTTTTTTGGTTTGCTGGTTTGATTTATTTTTAAAAAATTTCCCCTAACTTCACTCTATCCAAGGTGAACTAAACTTAATACCTACCAGTTGTATTGTTGGAAACACATTTGTTGTTTACAAGGCATAGAAGGGAAAGGCTAGTAATTTGTGGTTGTGTTTCCGTTATCTGATGACGCTAACTTATCATCATTTGCAGAGGGCCAAGTGCTTAGCGCCGTTTACGCTAACAGCCCAGTCACGAGATTGAGGGTGAAGTTACAGGTGTCAGGTAAGAGCAGGTTTTATGGTACTGTGCAATTAAATAAATTCCCAGGTACAAATCCCCAGAACTGTTCAACTCCATCAGACAGACGACCCCAGCAACATCAAGTGCAAATTAGAAGTACATCGCTGACAGTAATATTATCATCATTATCATTATTATTCTCATTATTATAATTATTTACCTCTGTTTCAGGTGGTTGATAAATCCAGCAAAAAGGGTTATCATACCAGTAGATAGGATTATCTTGCTTGCTAGCGATTTTTAGTTCTGGATTCGTTAGTAGAATATCTGAATTCGTAGTTTAATATAAGGCCAATGTCATTTTGAAATTACTGATGAAAATATTCGTATTTTTGATAGCATTTGTTTTTTTTTCACCGAGACTGTTGTACAGAATAACTCTGGGAGGAGAAGATGCGTTGAACTCTAGTTTGTATTTTTTTTTCAACTGATCTGGGGAAAAACGAAGGGTTAAATCTATCTCAGTGGTTCTTGACTCTTTTTAAGGCCCTCATAGAGAGTCTAAATTCTTTCCCACACCCGTAATCGTGAAGTTAGAATGATAAAATTTTAAAAAGTAGCATTGTTTTTATTGCCAGTAAAGAGAATAAAAAAAGCAACTAAAAAATTGAGATGAAGGTAAAAAGAAGTCATTAAAATTAATGATAATAATAATGATGATGATAATGATAATAGAATTATTAATAATGAGAAAAATCTAATAAAAAATAATCTAATAAAATAAATTAAATATATCTTCATTTGGCACAATGAGTTGTATCTCTTGAATACGGAGGGCTCAAAAGTTAGATGGACTTCAAGATTATGACCCACATCAATAAATCTATTCCTATAAAATCACTGGCTCAGTCTGTCGCCGTGCCCAACCCTCTAACATTGGCACAGCTCAGTCAAATTTGTTAAGCATACTTAGCAAACCTAGGGAAAGAACCGGTTTTTCAAAAATGATTTTTTCAAAAGGCCTCTAGAGGGGGTTTCTATTTAAGACATAGCTGTAATGGTACTTTCCATTGATTGGCACAGCTTGACCAAATCCGGTACGCATACTTAGTGGACCTAGAGGAAAAACTTGAACTATTTGATTTTACTAAAAATGGACCTTTTTTAAATTTTAGTATTCAATCATTTTTTTTTTTAAGAAGGAATGATATATAAAACAACTGACTCTGCATGTCACTGTGTCCTTGTACCAACCCTAAACATCAGTGCAGCTCAATCAAATACTCAATGGACCTAGGAGAATGTTTCAAAGTAAAAAGTTTAGAGAAAAGTTTTTTTATTTCAGGGGTTTTAGAGGAAGGTGCTCTATTTACTATGAAACTAAAATGCTAAACTGAGCCCTTACTTTTCATTCAATATACTCTTAGATCCTAACAAGAATCAGGTCAGGCACTAAATAATTTAATTAAAAATATCATTCTATGTGCTGGCTGCAGTTGCACAAATAAAAACAAAAGTTGAATACATCAGAGATGAAACAAACAAAAATGTTTGTCTGCCACCCTCTTCTCACACTCACAATAATTCCCTACACACCACTTGATCTATATGCTTAGATTTGATCTCCTGTCAGGCATGAGCAGCTGGCACAGATCTGGGTTCAAGTCTTACCATTAGCTCATCCTTTATTTTGGATCAGTGCTGTTTACTAACAGCTGCAGATTGAAAGTCTGATGAAAAGCAATTAAAATTAAGATGAAAGAAATAGTCAAAAATTGATAATGGTTCACATGGCTGAGAGTTTTATCTCCTAACCCAGGGTTTCTTCTCAAGAACATAAGCAAAGAGACTATGTATATTTACTATGCTCAGCTCAGTCAGGTACAAGGTCAAAGGTAAGAGAACACGGGAAGACTGAATTCACCCCACAAGCTAATTGTCTAGCAGACTGGCTTGTTAACCATCATGTAAAACCCCATAATCAAACAGACTATAAACTGAAAGATGGCAACGTTGTTTTTGGTTTGAACACCTACCAAAAAAAAACAAAACAGATCATTTTGTATAATGTAAAAATAAATAAAAAATATCTATATCTTGCATAAATGAATCACCATAGCCCATGTGTACCAGAACTAAATACATGAAAAATTATCTTAGAATATAGATCTTTTCCCTAAAATATACCAGCGCATGATTTGGGCATTGTTGGTCCAAGATGATGATAGAGATTTTTAAAAAAATGCTCTTTTAGAGCAATTTTTCAAATTTGTAGCCCCCAAAATGTGACCAAGAGCACCGAGGACACACTGACATATAGATGAATAGATACAGACACTCAAAGAGAGAGGAATCAGTAGCCCACTTGGCTGGTGGGTCAGGCCATTTATGGGGCTACGATATAGAACAGACACATGTTTCACCGCACATATTGTCAAGTTGTATCAAAGTCTGAAACATAGAATTGCTGATTCTGTTGGTAATGCAGGCATTGATTCCTGACTACTAACAATACATTTCCTTCTGATTTCCATTGCATTTTTTTTACTAAAATCGTTAGTAATGCATTTATATTATACATATAATAAGCCTGATTTCTGACCACTGACAATCTTTTTTTTCCTGATTTTAAAGGCATTTCTACAGTGAGATCATCACCAATGCTTTTACATTATACATAAAATAGCCCTATTCTATCAGCAGGCATCTATATGATTGACCTAACTTCAATCCTTGCCCAACCCACCTTTAGATTCCCCTCTCTCCACTCATAAGTATTTTGATTTTCTTTCCCCACCATAATTCCTCTCTTCCTCACTAAGTCTTGTTGAAATATACATTTGACACCTTTGATAGGAGTTAGGATACATCAATACTGTAACAGCTAATTAACTATTTAACAATATGGCTAGTTTGAGTCTAGAGGTTCACTCTTGACCTTGTTCCTCCTAAATTATATCCCCTGAAATATGAGTAGGATGGAGTTTATTCCCCAAATTGTTATCTCTAGTCTGTTAAACTACGTTATCCCTCATTTAACCAGCTTACACTAAACCTAACTTAGTCACCTGATCAAAGTGGCATACTAATAAGATTTAAGAGGTATTTAATTTGAATCAAGGAAATTAAACTCAGGATATATACATATATATATATATATTATATATATATATATATATATATATATATATATATATATATATATATATATATATATATATATATATATACAGGTAACTGTTAACCAGGTTTATTTTTAGTTGAAGAAATTGGTTAGTACAGGAGAATCTTCCATTCTTCTTGCCAATGGGTGAACATTTTCAAACAGAATCATATTAATTGGAACTTCACCATTCTGATTCTCCTCCCCTCTTAATCACTTCATTTCTATTTCTCTAGTAATCTTCCTCCCCCTCCACTCATTCCCTCCTTTGATTTTGCCTTCCACCATCCCTACAGTGGTAGTGGTGGTGGTGGTGGGGGAATAGTAATCTTCATACATCCTTGTCTACCAGTAATGCTTGCATTAATTCCTGGCCACAGACAATCCAACTCATCCTGATTTCCAATGTATTTTCATGGCAAAATCATTAACAATGCATTTACTTACATTATACATAAAATAGCACTATATAGTCGGTGATGCTAGCCCATATTCCGAACCCTGACAATACCTTTTTTCCTGATATTCAATGCATTTTTATAGTGTAATCATTAGCAATATATTTAGACAAAATAACCCTGATACAAACGTCAGTATCAACAAATTTTCTTCCCTTACTTTGAGAAATGTTAAATTGTTAGCAAAGAAAATTATTACAATGAAATCGGAGTGTGATCAAGTAGCAGTGAAGGCATTTGACAGTGATTCTACCGACATATACTGGGTTTGAATGTAGTCCGCACAAAAATATAGGCGATTACTTTTTCTTTTTGAAATTTATTCCTTACTGCAGTATTTTAAGGATTATACTCGTCAGGAAAGAATTCTAACTATTTCAGTTATTCTATACTTACTCACTATTCTTAGCTTAGTGTAGCAAAAGGTCACAAGTATGGGTTTCTCACCAAGGATCAAATTCACTACACCATATTGAATGACCATAGCCCCAACCAGCCAAGTGGGTTACAGATTCTTCTCTCTTTGAGTGTTCATGTGTCTGTAGGTGTGTATGTGTCACGGGGAGGGGGGGCACTCCTTATCAGATTTTATGGTCTGCCACCTTGAAAATACACCACTAGACACCATCTTTTTGTTTTTTCAAAAAGAGTTTTGAGTCTCCATGGTCATTTTCGACCTCCAATGCTCCAAATCTTCTGTTGGCATTTTTAAAGACAATTCCAGATGAAAGATCTATCTTCAAGATAACTTTAGATGATCTCTTTCAGATAATTAGTTCTGGTACACAGCAGGCTAAGGTGATTCATTTATGCGAGGGACAGATGTGGCGTTTATTTCTGCTTGAGTAAAATGTCAGAGTGATCAGGAGGCGAATGATTTGTTGCAACAAATCGTCACTATGTTTCTGCGAATTCTTTAGAAAATGAATTATATGTCAGTTCTTGTCTGAATTTGGTTAGATAAGGTGTTATAATCATCGTCAAACTCTAATACAAAGCCTGGAGTTAACTTTGTTTTCCTACTGTAACAAGAACAATCCTCACTAAAATGTTAGGTGTAAACCGATGTGTGAAATCTACATCTCCCAACTTTGATTTGAATTCATAATCGACTGATTGCCAAGAGGCTGTCCTACTGATCGAGCTAGATTGATAAGTCTCAACTAAGATTTATCATACAAATACATAGGTAAATTCTATTCTAATAAATACTTATTTTAAAAAATATATATTTTCATAATATATACCATGCAAAAGTTACATTAATCATCTTCAGTCAGAACAGAAGTTGGAGAGGAGTATGACCCTGCAGCAACCAACCTTGTTGTGTGTGGGTTAGTTTGAACTAATTTTCCTCATCTTTGTTATTTGCTTTTTTTTTTTTTTTTTGCAATGTTTCAGCAACATACCCTTGGCCCTTCCCCAAGTGTCTTGTGTTCTGGCATGTTGTTGAAATTTTGCTCTGAGGGGGCATGCACTCTCCCTCACATACACATCACATTTGGTGCCTTGATCTTCGTGTTTTAGAGGATCAGCTTCTGACCTCTGCACAGAAATCATCACCAAATTAATTGATTATTATTCTTGAGTAAGCGCACAAAAGTCCTTACAGCTTAGCTTGGGAAATTTTCATTCATCTAGGTATTTGGACAAAATATCCCATCGCAATGGTTGACAAAGAAAAAAGTAGGTTGGGAAAACCACTGAGCAACTTTTTATTTCAAAATTTAATTCCAAGATCAAGAATATTCTTAGAAGCATTTTTTTCTTTAATAAATATTTTTTAAGGTTTTCTTGACTAATTGACTAAGGTGCTTATGTCTGAAATAATATGTCCAATTAGAGTTCTAAAAGTGATCTATGGGGCATATGGTTCACCGACTCCTTAATAAGCCAACATAGATATCTGAATGCAGACTTCAAGTTGTAAAAGTTGTAATAATAATGACTTTTCTCAAAGTTATAGTCAATTCATTTGATTGTTTTGTTTTTGTTCATTTATTCATTATCATTTATTTGTTCCGACTTGTTTTCTTCCTAAATTGAGGATAGCAAGTTGAGAAGAGATCAACACCATCTTAGAAGTACTGAATATGATTGATACAAATTGCTAAAATAAACCGACTTCAAACATGAAAAAATCAAATTTTTGTTCACAAACTCATTCTGCTATAAATGTAGCACTACTTGGTAAAAATAACTTCAATATTTTGTAATGAATTGTTTGAATTTATAGTTTGTTTATAAACTCATTCTGTTATAAAATGTACTTCTAGTATTTTGCTTTCGATATTCTGTAATAAATTGTATAGATTCTTTTCCTAACTCATATTCAGCCATATCCTGCACTTGAAATTTGAATTTTGTGATAAATCATTTTAACCAGGTAATTCCTAGGAACAAACTATCAAATTGAAATACAGAAGTAAATTAATTCACTGAAATGATTCAACCCCGCCAAAATTTCAATTTTTGTAACTCAATGAATTGTTTTGATTCCATAGTTTGTTTTTGCTGGTCCTTTTTGCAAGCTCTGGCTAAGTTATGAAGCCAGACCGACAACGTAACAAAGTTTTTATTGTCAAACTTAAGATTGACTTTGTTTCTGAACTGTAACAATATTACCTCACCAAAAACCGATGGGTCATGCACATAATATGATGATGCAAACAATATCTGATGACAAGTCAAACAACAACAAAAATGGCTGTGTCAGAGTTCTGCGATACGATGAATAGAAGAGAATTGCATTGCAAGGGTTGCACATGCTGAATTTTATGAAAAATTCATAACTGATCTTTCTAAATACTGAACACATCTGGAAATTTTTGTGTCAAATGTTAATAATAGCATTAGAAACCGAAATATATCTGTTTTCTTTAGAATATATGCCAAGGAGAATCATTAATATTTATTTATTAAATTTAATTGAATGTTGCAAACCTTACTTCATTTTATTTAATAGAATAGAATATATTTTATTTCACAGATAAATTACCAATTGATTCTTGCATTTCTATTCCTGGGTAAGTAACAAAATTGATAGATTCAAAGAAAAAATGATTAATTTCAAAACCATGTTCCGTATAGAATTTTGTCATCTTAGTTTTGAACAGAAATGAAGTGAGACTGAATTATTTTTCAGTTTGAAAATTGGGGAAAGGTCTAAGTTATAGGGAAATGTTTTTATTTTATTTTTGTTTCAATGTTAAAAAGTTGTTTTATTTTGTAAACATTTAATTTCAATGTAAAATATTGTTTTTTGAATAATAACAAGTGGCTATCTTTGCCATACTCATCATGCAGAAATTTTGATAACAGCAATTTTTATACTGGAACTTGTAACTAGCTTAAAATAGCTATATTTCCATCATTATTAATCTTGATCTAAAAATTCCATTTCCTGCAATCTTTTGGTGAAAACAAAATAGTAAAAAATAAAAGCCATACATTTGTTATCTTTTGGTTTTACTTTACTGTAAAAATTAAAATCAGATGAATACATTGTGGAGGCGGATGAATGGAAGGCTTTTAGATTTTTAAATATGAATGACCATATCTTATAGTAGTTCCTATGTAGCAACAAATCAATCAGAAATTATATCAGTAAAGAAATAAAAAAAATAATAACTTTTCAACATAAATTTGTCAAGGTGTGACGGAAAGAATTCAGCCGACATAACAAACTGCCGTTT